>OZ014525.1:96737034-97937034 GCA_963966055.1 Lathyrus aphaca | reverse complement strand
AATTTGAATATTTTTCATTTTCGTCTCGCTAAAAAAGCATTGTAACTCTGTCATTCTCTAGAGTTACTTTCGAATTTATTGTTGAATTAGCGTGAGAGGAATAAATCATATTGGATCAAACACTCACCTAAAGTCAAAGATTCATCCAAACAACTGGTATCAAAGCAAATGTTCCGATCAAGGAAGAAAAGCACAGGTTTGATATTATCTTATTTGATTTGAGCTTTATTTTCTTAAACAATATTATGACTATATTGAAGTTGAATATTTCTTTGTTTGATGGGAGAATGGATTTCCCCTTATGGCAATGAATGATACAAAATTATTTAGTCAAACAAGGTCTTGATTGTGCTTTGGAAAAGGAAAAATCGAGTGATATGAAAGAATCAGGTTGGAATTCAATATAAAAAAGCCAGTTAGTACAATTCGGTTAGCATTTGCTCCATAGATTAAAGTAAATGTGTTAAAAGAAACCTCTCTAAAAAATTTGTGGGATTTGTTCGAAAGCCCAACCACATTAACCAATTAATTGATGACTAAAATGAATTTATACCTATTGAAGATGGAAGATGAAGGTAATATACTTAACCATATAAATAAATTTAATGAGTTAGTATATAGAATCATGAACGTAGGGGAAGATATCAAAGATGAAGAGCAAGCATTACTTTTGTTGGCTTCACTATCCAAATCTTAACAATCATTAGTGCAATCAATGTAAGCAGGGGAGAGCAAAGATATCCCCATGTTATCCAGTTGAATCAGTATTCACACCACATGAGAATGAATTATATTTTATAAAGCTACACCCCACCCATGGCTTCGTCCGGGATCGAGAAATAATGGGACAGGGTGTTGAAGAAGGAACCATCCCACCAACTAGGTGGGAGATAAATGATAACAATGATGACTGATTTGAACGTCTTTGCTCGAATTTTGGTTTATATGGCCAAAAATAGAATAAAAGCGGCCTTAGAGGTTGATATTTCACAAAAAATGGTTGTTGAGGCCACAACCATCGAAAATTGAAACAAGAGAAAATGTCCATTTTGGTCGAACATCGGCTTTAGAAAGTCGCATGCTCGACTACATCTACAACGACGAGTCTTTGGGATTCAAAAAGGATCCAATGAATACAACTAATAAAATCTAAGCTCAAGATTTGTTAGAAGAGATCGACTTGGGGTACAAAATACTTAAAAAACCAACTTACATAAGCGTTAAAGTTGATATAGGCCTAAAGGAGCAGATGATTAAGTTACTTAAAGAGTTCAACAATTAATTTGCTTGGGACTACGAGATGTCTGGTTTGAGTCGAGACATGGTGGAATTGAAGCTGCCAATTTGACCTAGTAAGAAACCAATAAAGCAACTATGAAGGAGGTTCACGCCAGAGATAATGTCCAAGATAAAAGAAGAAATCAAGAGATTGTCATGTATGTCGAATGGTTGGGTAATATAGTACTTGTCATTAAGAAAAATGGGACTCTTATGGTATGTATAAAATTTAAGGATCTTAATAACGCTACGCCTAAGGATGAATACCCTATGCATGTGGCAAAAATGTTAGTCGACTCGGATGAGTGTTTCGATTATTCAAGCATTCTAGATGGCTATTCAAGATATAATCAAATCTTCATTGCTGAAAAGACCTACCAAAAATTGTGTTTCGACGCCTATGGGCTTTAGGAATCTACGAATGGATAGTGATGCCTTTTGACCTAAAAATGCTGGTCCGGCCTATCAAAGGGCTATGAACTCTATGTTCCATGATTTTATTGACACCTTCATGCAGATTTTATGTACACCATCTTTTATTCATTTAATTGAAACCATTTACATCATTTCTTGAACAACTATTTTGCTTTCACAAATTTTACAGTTATTTTACTCCAGTCCTTAGCTCCGAATCAGTCGATGACTTTAACTTTGTTTACAATTTATTTGTCAAACTTATGAACATTCAAAAACCATTTGTAGAATTTACACACATATGTTCTAGGATTCATTAGTCGATCCTGCAAATAACAATTTTTAAGACTAGTGTAAGTTTACCAAAAATTATTGTAAACATTGGGAATTATGTATATTGTACTTAATCTAGACTACTATTTGGGCAAGTTTTTTTAATTCATTATTTAAAACTGACAAAGACCCACAAAGCAATCAGTCTAGAATTGGCGACTAAAAAGCAATGCTAAAGACCCACATATTTTCTTTTATATATAAGGAGGAAAATGAATTTGATGAATTTTTTCAATAATTTTTTGTTTTAAAGTAGAAGTTGCATCATAAATAGTTTAATTAAGTTAAAATGAATTATACACAATTTTGAAGTAATGTTGAAAAGCTTGAATCTCTTTGATGTACATACCTCGACTTTTCTTCTTTTTGTTGTGCAGATAGAAAAAAAAGCATTTTTATATGTTGAAGTAGAGTTGAAGTGTCCAAAACAAGACGATTGTGGTAGGAAAACCACCCGTCTTCAAATTCTTTGGTGCAATGGAAAGAGTTTCAAATTTAAAGGGACTCAAAGTAATGACTTTTTCATTGTGAAACTTTAAAAATTCCTTATAAATTGCCTTAATTGACGTATCAATAACCAGAAAAACTTTGTCTACTTTGTTTAAAAGGGATTTTGGCAAAAATTGTCTAAAGCCAAATCGACGAACCATCAAATTTGATTGGTATGTGACAAGCCCTGGTCCAGTTTTTGTAGTTGAAATTATGGTCAACAAAATAGGAGGTTTAAACAATTCCACCCAAATGTCGAGAGTCTTAACTTAGCTTCCAGGTGTAGAAGTTAGGAATGGTATTATGAACCACTATGGCCCATAGCTTTGATTGGAAAATGGTGCCATAATGGATATAAATTCATTACAGTTTTTGAACATGAAAAAATACTTTTCAAAAGCATTTTTAGATGAAAGATTAATGTCAGCATATTGAGCCTTATACCTTCAACCTATATTTCCAGATTATACGAAAAACCTATTTTTAGAATGGGCTCAAAAGTGGAGTTAAGCTAAAGCTGCAAAAGCTAGATAGCGTCAGCGACCAGGAAGTTCTCCCCAGGGTTAGTTTGTGCCTTGAGGTCATGAGAATCATTGCCTAAAGATTCATAAAGGTAGCCTAAGATCAATTTATTAAGACAAACATCCATCTTATCATGAATCTGGGTTGCAAGAGGTATAAACTTCTTATCTATTTGGAGGGCTCTAGGATAGAAAATGAAATGGGATAGCCATATAGTGAGGAAGGCAACATGCTCACAGTCAGAGACTTCCTCAATTTTGTCTTGATGGTCTTTGAAGTAGTTGTTAAAACTAGGATGGTCAAAGGTAAATTTGGTTTGATTTTGTGTTTAAAAATGGGGTTCAAAGTTTCCCTAGTTCGTTGAAGACTAGTAATAGCAGCAATGTCGAAAAGAGTGGAAATGACCATTCTACATGGTAAATAGAAAGTGTTGGTTTAAACCAAAAATAAATAATAGTTATAAGCATGTAAGGGTTATACCTGGGTCTAGTCCATAGTTGAATTAAGTTAAAAATACCTTGATCTTTCTAGGTATGTGCTTTCTTCTTTTATACATTATCCAACCAACTAAGACAAGCGTCAATGTTGGTGGAAGGAGAAAAACAAAACACGCGATTGGGGTGTTCCATGAACCCTAACTCAAAACTTATATCTTCAAATGCACGAGTTTTGGTCAATGGTGAATAAGGAAAAAATGTTTCCAATTTGTTTGGTTTCATGGATGATCTAGGTAAAGGGCCTAGAAACACATGGATAATACCTTTAAGAGAAAAAAGGGATTAGTACATGGTAATCCTAAATAGTATTTGTATCTTTATCCCTTTGAGGTTTTGGAACATAGATACGGTTGTTATTGAGGATAGGTTCTTAAAAATCAGCAGCAGAAAGTACCTGCGACTGATTGTTATCGCATGAAGTAAAAACCATTGTTTTGAACTTGAAAAGTAAGAGTGATAAAAGTTGTAGGAAAAACAAATAGAAATGGAAGTTCATAGGGTTCAGAAATGAAGAAGTTGCGAAAAGGAAAAAAGAGAAAATGAAAGTGTATATATAGTTGTGAAAGTAGACTTGTCAATTTCCCTCCAAAGACCTATCGCGACGGGAAAAATTGAAATCAAGTTATTAATCAACTTAACTCAAAAAAGAAACATTCCCCACCAAACTTTATTATTTCCAAAGGGAATGAAAAAAAGATCGAACAAAACAAACAAAAAGCAAAAAGAGAGAAAATTTGGATACGGGGGTTTGTTATGCAAGGGGAAGGTATTAGCACCCTTCACATCTATGGTACTCCTTAGGAACCGCTTGCAAATTTATGTTTAGAAAAAAAGAAGTTGGTTTGTTTGTTGATTGATTTTAAGTGAAAAGAGATATTGTCATATTCGAGTGGAAAACTCAACTTACTACCCAAAAGTATGGGGAAATGAGCATTTGAATCATCTTAATATGGAGAACTTTTACTTGGGCTATCTCACGAGCATGTCTCAACATTCAAGTGGAAAATGTCAATTATTTCTCAACATATTATAGAAGTATAGTGGTTTGCCTCACAACAAGAATAGACTAATATCCAATCTTTCAAAAAATGGCTCTTAAAGAAAAATGTACAAAGGTACAAAAAAAGTTTGATGAAGTTTGTCTTTTTCAGAAGTTTTTAAAAGAGTTTGAATATGCTTAAGTGTTTTAGCATTTATTAAGAAAACTATTTTCTGGATCACTTGACAAAGTCGAGGTTTATTAAGAAAAAAAGTGTGAAGTTTGAAAACAATAAGTTTTTGAAATAGAGAAAAGTTTTTAAAATTGAAGAAATGGGAAGAAGATGAAGAGACTATTCTAAAGCATAAAGTAAACGACATGAAATAAAAGGCCTCATTGTAAGGTATCCCAAGAAAAAACCTATGTGTGTGCAAGTGTTAAGCAATTGTAAGTAGATTTATGTAGAATTCACACTTATCTGAGGCCGGTCAATAACAATTTATATGTCATACATGTTAGAGAACTAACACAAAGGTATCATACTAAAATATGCAACATAAATAGTCAAAACAAAAGAAGAAAAAGAAGAAGATGAAGGAGGCAAACATGTAGGGATCATCTATCAACAAGCCAAAGATTCGAAGTATGTTCCAACTAGGGATAACCTATCTCTGATACAAAGTACCATAAATGATCAGATGATCATTTATAAGCAAGTTTTGACCAGAATAGATTGAATCAAACACGAGACAATCAATCAAGAATTTGAAATGTTGAAGACGTGATCAACCAAGCAATCATCAAAAGCCAAATCTAAAATATTCAAAATTATGAATAAAAATAAAAATAAAAGTTAAATTATTTTAAAATTATTTAAAATGGGAATTAAAAAGGAAAATCCAAAAGAAGTAAAAAAATGTAAAATATATGGTTGAGAAAATTATGAAAAGTCAAGAAAAATATGACCAAGTGGATCTCAAAAGTTGGATGCATAAATATTTAAAAATGATAAAAAATAAAATAGAAAATGAAAATTAAATGGAAAATAAAAGAAGATATCAATTAAATGCAAAAATGATTTTTAAAATTATATAAAAAATATATGTGATGCAAAATATTTTTATGAATTAAAAAAAATGGAGTAAAAAAGGTCAAAGGAGTTATTTAATATAAATCAAAAAAGAAAAAGAAAACAAAATTAAAAAAGAAAATTAAAAATGTTTGAATTAAAGCACCAACGACTAGTTTTTTATTTCAAAAACGTGCGCATGGCCTTCATTTTCAACTTTTGTTTGATTTCTGCAAATCTATGGACTAAGTGTTTTAAGCCAAAACCTTGCACGTTTTAGCATCAACATCTTTAATTGTTCATGTTTCTTTGTATCAGAGCCATTGGTTGACTTTGAGTAAAGAGAATTTACTCAAGAACACCAAGAACCATAATTATTCAAAGTAAAATTGAATGACTGATACGAAGAATAAATTCAAGTTAAGTGAGGGCTTTCAATAAGTGAATCAATTTGAACACACTGGTAATTTGTTTGCTCAAGAATTTAACTCGTACCTACCTTTTCAGTTGAAGCTTCGAAGGTCAACTATGGTGAAACCGAGTTGATTGTTGCAGGAAGTTTCAAGCCACGACAATGCTTTAGAGGAGGCAAGTGAAGAGTTTTGGGCTAAGATTCGAAACAAAAAAGAGCTTTAACCAAAGGAATGGTTAACTAGTTTTTTAGTGGTTTTGAGCTCAAGTGTAGCAGAGGTTCTTTGGCTATCAAAGCTTCCAGATGAAGGCAACTGCTTCCTATATTTTTAGGGAATGGAATAAGGTTATGGTACATGTGAAATGGAGGCAAACTTGTGTGAATTAGGGTTGGAGTTTTCACTTTTGAAATATGTGTGAAGAGAGGGAAGAAAAGTGTGATTCAATGATGAAACCTGGTCATTTTACATTGGTTTTCACACATTTTGGTGTCACAAAAAGATTGCACATATGCAGGTGGTCCCCAGATTGAAAACTAAGTGATTATGTGACCTGAAACTTGTATGAGGAATAGAGCTTATGACATCATGTTTGAAGTTAGGCCAAATAAACTCCACTCGTGCATTTTTTATTCTTGTTTGTGCCAAATGTTCCTTTCATTGCAAAGAATTCAATGCAAAAAGAATCGCTTCAAAAGGAAATTTGGATTGAAGAATTCATTGGTTCGAAGTTGAGGTCGTAACATGAAATTTCAGGCCAGACATTAGGTCGATCGAGTCTTGGGCCTACTTTTGTGCACACATGGGCATCACGACAAATTTTAAAATTTATGGACTTATAGGAAAATTTGATGTTTGACCCTTGAAGCAAAGTTGTATAGAGTTCAAATGTGACATTTGACTTAAAGTAAATTCAAAAAATGCTGAGAAATGAGAGAGCTGTCGTGTTTGGACCAGGTAACTTTCCATACTTGATTTTAGGTCAACCAAACATGTGCCAACTTGAGATTTATTATTATTTCTTGCATCCAAAGGCCCAATGATGAACTCTTGAATACCAAATGAAGGAAGCTTGATTGTCCTTTGAATAATATTGATAATTTCTTGAGAATTGGATGGAAATGTCATGGAAATAAACACATGAACCATATTTGAATCAACTTTGAAATCATGCACTAAACTTGAACTTCTCTTGATCAAATGATGTTGAATAAAGCTTGACATGAATGTGACCTAAGATTATAGGTCATTCCTTGAAGTGAAAGCTCTTATGGACCATTAGTAGATCAAAACTTTGACTTTGAGAATCCAAAACCTAATCTAGAAACCAATATTGATCCCTTTATTACAAGTCTCAAACTTGTAGAATAAGAAAAGGAAACAACGCGTATTTGTGTAACTTGAATAAGGTTAGCAAAGTTAAAAATGTAAGCAGGCAATAGAGAGGAAAAGAAACAAAAAGGTGCTTAGTGATCTCCCACAAAGGCAAACCCAACGAAGTGAAGGCTAAGAGGATAATAATGCTTCCGCAAGTGCATGGAAATATCGAAGTAATATAAAAGATTGTCGAACCCACAAAGACCAATGGCAACCTACTGTAACCTATCATCGCTTTGTAAAGCTAAGGCTATGAATAATTAATTAGAGGGAAGTTAAGACTAGAAATAAAATAAAATTAAAAATATATTAATAAACTGAAGTTGGAATTTGGATTTCGCGTACTTCGGGGACTTTGCAACTCATTGGCTTCAACTTACGGTTAAATCATGTGTAGTAGAAAATACCAATTTAAAGACTAAACCTGACACTCTCGCACTATTGATTAAAGCCACACTCCCTAACCATGGAATTTTGCTCTCGCTCACCCATTTTAATTAAGAAATGTATTTTCAAAAATGAATAAGTCTTAATCGATACCTAAAGCGTTCTCGCTCTCTCTAGGATTGATGTCCCGTTCCCACTATCTGATTAGACCCTCATGCTCTCGTAGTGCCGACTCAAACCTTAGTTAATTTTCACTCTCGTGACAAACTGTTTTAGTTAAACTTGGAAACAAAGACCAAAAAGGAATTTTATACAAAACTTAAGCCAATTTTTTTACCGAGTCCCGTCGGAAACGACGATCCTCACATATTGGAACAAGACGATTTAGCTAGACATGGAATTAAGTGTAAACAAACTAAATATGGTAATTTCATTCAAGGACAATAAGTTAATTAATAAGCGCTTTAAAGTAGTTTAAAGTGGTACTTGAAGAAAACGGTAAAAGCTTGACATGATAACACTGGTGGAACAAATAAAGCGTGAATGTAAATTGCGGAAAATAAATGCGATGAATATAAATGAACCTGAAATAAAATCTGGAATGTAAATTAAATTAAAAACTTAAAATGACAACAAGATTGATCCAAGCATTATATAGATTATATGCCTAAACATTAATGGTGTGGTAGTTTCTCGATGTGAGAAACTACCACTTTTATAATTGTAATTTCTGCCTAAAACTATGAACAATGTTTCTGCGTATGAAACTTAGATAGCGCTTCTGCATACAAAACTTGGACAACGCTTTCGCGTACGAAACTTGGATCCCCCAAAATTGTGATTCCAAGGTCTATTTATAAGAGGAATTTTGTTTAATAACTTTCGTGGAACATGTATGAGTAATGGAGAAAGTGGTAAAAACTTCCAAGGTAGTGCTATTAGTGGGCAATTACTTTTCTGAGCTGCGTGTCCATGGCGATCGCCATTATGCTCATGGTGGTCTCCTGGAGCTTTAAGTGGGCAAGGTGATGTGGATGTGTGCAATGGAGAACACCATTAGGTGATGGTGAACTCCATGCATGTTGAAACATGTTTTTTCAACATTTTTCTTCATCTTTTTGCTCCTTCTCAAGTTTCTTCACACAGACGCTCATGATCGAATAGTTCCTAAATGTAAACAAAAAAAAAAACATAATACTAATAAAACCTGACAAAATGACATAAAATAGCATGTGAATTGGGTCTAAAAATACGATACATTTTCGCGTCATCAGATACCCTGCTTGTGATCTTGGTTGAAATGCAAATGATATGATAGGTAAAATTAATTAAATTATTTTCTTTTAAAGCGGTTGATTTTATAGCCCACGAAGGCCTTGGAAGTTAAAATTATGATGGTCGGTGCACGTATGTAAGACAATGTCACGACTAAGTGGTAATGGTCATAATGACTATGGTGTATGCAAACTGCCTTGAATAATGAGTTACTAAAAACACCACCTTTCTTCCATACTACAAACATGATCGAAAGTGAGATTATTGGGAGGAATTTGTTAGCTTGTGATTTTTGAATCAAGTTGTACCAAAACAAGCCTTGACACATCTTAAGAAGGCTCTATCAGAGTCCACAGTTCTTTCCCGGCCTGAGTCTGGTGAAACTCTGCTTCTGTACCTGGCCGTCGCAAACGAGGCTGTGAGCGCTGCCCTAATATGGGAAACGCCCGAATGGCAGGAACCCATCTATTTTATGAGCAAATCCCTACAGGGCCCTGAGCTCAGATACCAGTAAATTAAAAAGGTCTCCCTCGCCTTCCTCCACACAGCAAGGAAACTTAGGTATTATTTCCTGGCACACACGATCGTCGTTCAAACATATCAACTCATTCAACAACATCTTAGTCGACCAAATATGGCAGGAAGAATGCTCAATTGGTCCTTGGAATTGTCTGAATTCGACATTAAATGCAAAATCAGGTTGGCCCTCAAGGCACAACTCCTAGCTGATTTTGTAGCCGAAATGACTTCCCTGGAGATCGTAGCTTGCACGTCTAAGAAATTGATTATTTTCGTGGACGGAGCGTCGAGCTCAATGGGAAGCGGAGCAAGGATTATTTTGGAAAACAAGGAAGGCATCCTGATAGAGGTATCCCTCTCACTTTCATTCCCCACTTCCAACAACCAGGCAAAATACAAATCTTTCCTCGCCGACTTAAGACTGGTCGACGATCTAGGAGCCGAGGAAATAATCATTTGTACAGACTCTCAAATTGTGGCCCTACAAGTCAAGGGAGAATACCAGGTAAAAAACGATAAATTGACTGAATACTTGACCTTGGTCAAAGAAAGAATGACAAAATTTGCATCTGTAGAGGTAAAACGTGTTCCCCGTGAGCACAACGTTTGAGCAGACGTATTATCAAAACTTGTGAGCACGAAGAGAAAAGGTGGAAACAAATATGTCATACAAGATATACTCCCTCGACCGAGCATCAAAAAAGCATCCCCGACGATAGACGTGAACTTCACCGATGATGCCAACTGTTAGATGACCCCGGTCTACAACTACTTGACAAAAGATGAACTACCTCAAGAACCCAAGGAAGCCAGTGTAGTATGATGAAGAGCTTGCTCGTATGTTTTGATTGAAGGCAAACTCTACCGACGAGGATTCTCCATTCCTCTCCTCAGGTGCATCGAGGAGGATGTAATCTCGTACATCCTGTGGGAGATCCAGGATGGTATTAACGCCCGCCATCTGGGTGGAAGATCACTAGCAAGGAAGGCATTTGCGAGCAGGATATTATTCATCGACAATGCAGAACAACGCCAAGGAATATGTGAAAAAGTGCGAGAAATGCCAAAGGCACGAGGATATGCACCCGACACCCCCAAATGAGCTTAAGACAATGTCTTCCCCATGGCCATTTTCATGGTGGGGCCTGGATATCCTCGCCCCTTTGTCTTCGGCTCAAACATAAACAAGTATCTAATCGTCGACATGGATTATCTCACAAAGTGGATAGAGGCTGAAGCCTTAGCCAAAATCACTACACTCAACATATTGTGTTTCTTCAAATGAAACATCCTTGCTCGATTCGGAGTACCCCAATCTATAGTCACTGATAACGAGACACAATTCACGGGCAAAAATTTCCAGGAATATGTTGCCAATGTAAGAACCAAGCAACATTTTGCTTCAGTCGAACACCCGCAAAATAAAGGGCATGCAGAAGCAGTAAACAAAGTAATCATACGAGGACTCATGCAAAGACTGGATGAAATAAAGAAATGTTGGGTCGAAGATCTACACATCGTCTTGTGGGCATACTAGACTGTAGATGTTTAGAATTGGCAGAATTTTTGACCAACAAGAAGTGTTGAACTTAGTTCAGGATGTCACATCAGATGTTGTGACATTATCAAACAGAGTATAAGTAAATGAACTTAATTCAGGATGTCACACCAGATGTTGTGACATTGTATCAGTTAATAAAGTAAGTTCAGTTTACAGGATGTCACACCAGATGTTGTGACATTGTATCAGTTAATGAAGTAAGTTCAGTTTACAGGATGTCACACCAGATGTTGTGACATTGTATCAGTTAATGAAGTAAGTTCAGTTTTCAGGATGTCACACCAGATGTTGTGACATCTCAAACCTGCTACCTGAATTAATTAATGCTTAACAGAACTGAGTAAATTAAGGGAAGTTATCTGGAATTAATTATGGATGGATGTAACAGAAGAAGGCGCATCTGTAGGGAGATTGATTATATGAATTCAGTATAATCAGAAGAACTGACTCACCTAGAATCAAGGAATTAACAAACCCTAATTTAAGGTGATGGCAGCATGCGTATCAGGATTGGATAACCTACAGAAAGCCCAAAATCCAAACACCTATTTAAGCAACAGAAACTCTCAGAATAGAGTACGAAATTAAGAAGACTAAATAGGGTGTTTGTGTTTTAATAGCAGGTTGTTTTATGTGTATCACTTTATGAGCTTTTAAGCAAAAGTGTATTTGTGTCTTGATTGAAACTGTGAAGTAAGATCAAGCTGTTTTTGTTTGAAGTATGACTTCAATTTTATTAAACTTGTAAACATATCACTGTGTGATTGAGGGGGAGTGAGTTGGTACTCATATCTAAGTTGTGTCTTAGGTAGAAATTTCCTTGGGTAGATATTAAGTGAAAGATTAAACTGAGTGGTTTAAGTCTAGAATTAATATTACTTATATTGGATTTCCTTCCTGGCTTGGTAGCCCCCAGATGTAAGTGTGGTTATACACTAAACTGGGTTAACAATTTCCTGTGTTGTTTAAATTTCATGCACTTTAAGTTTTGTTCAAGGCTTCAAGTGTTTAAACATCTCATTCGACATCACGTACCTGATCACAGAATTTCAATTGGCATCAGAGCAGGCACCCTGCCTGTTTAACTGGGTGAGATCTAGGGACTGCAAATTCTGGAAACATGGACAGAGATGTAGGATCTGTAAATAGACCACCTATATTGGATGGATCTAATTATGACTACTGGAAGCCAAGAATGGTAGCATTCTTAAGATCACTTGACAATAGGGCCTGGAAAGCAGTCAACAAAGGATGGTAGCACCCTGTCCAAGACAACAAAGATGGAGCAAAAGTGTTGAAACCTGAAGAAGAATGGAGTAAGGAGGAAGAAGATTCAGCACTTGGCAATTCCAAGGCCTTAAATGCTTTATTCAATGGCATTGATAGGAACATCTTCAGACTTGTGCATCACTGTGAGCTGGCCAAAGATGTTTGGGACACTCTCAAAACAACTCATGAAGGAACATCAAAGGTGAAGATGTCAAGACTTCAACTTCTCACCACCAAGTTTGAAAACTTGAGAATGAAGGAAGATGAGACAATTCATGAGTTCTACATGAACATCTTAGAAATAGCCAATACTTCTGGTGCTTTGGGAGAAAAGATGACTGATGAAAAGCTTGTAAGAAAGATTCTCAGATCTTTGCCAAAAAAATTTGACATGAAGGTCACAGCAATAGAAGAAGCTCAAGACATATGCACAATGAAGGTTGAAGAGCTCATTGGTTCCCTTCAAACATTTGAGATGGGAATGAATGACACAATTGTAAAGAAGGACAAAAACATAGCCTTGGTGTCAAATACTGATAAAGAAGAAGATAATAATGAAGTAGAACCTGAAGAAAATTTATCAGAAACCATTGCTATGCTTGGAAGACAATTCAAAAAGATTCTCAGAAAGGTGGATGACAAGTCCAGACCAAGTGGAATATACTCAAACTCTTCTGAGAATAAAAGACCTTATGATGCTAATAGAAGGTCAAATTATGATGAAAAGAACAATCAAGAAAAAGGGATTAAATGTCATGGATGTGAAGGATATGGACACATCAGAAATGAATGCCCTACCTATTTAAAAAGGCAGAAGAAAGGTTTCTCTGTAACCTGGTCTGATGAAGACTCAGGATGTGATTCAGAAGAAGAATCAGCAAAGCATATCACTGCTCTAGCTGGATTATGTGAATCTGAAAGTGGATCTAGTGATGAGGAACTTACTTTTAAATAGCTTGAACAATCATACAGATAACTGGTTAAAATGAGCACTGAAATATGCATGGAGAGTATAAAGCAGAAGAAGCAGATTGAGGCACTAAAGGATGAAAAAACCAGTGATCTAGAGATCATTGACACTTTGAAAAGTGAAGTAAGCCTTCTCAACTCCAAGTTGGAGCATATGTCCAAATCTGTTAGCACCAGCAAAACTAATTCAAATTCCATAAAGTCAATCAAGATGTCCCAACAGATGCTTCAACATCATGAAAAGAATACAAAGTCAAACATAATGTTCCAACAGATGTCTCAACATCACGAAAAGAACATAATGACGAAGAAGTATCAAAGATGGAGATGTCATCATTGTGGAAGGTTTGGACACATCAAACCTCATTGCTACAAGTTGCATGGATATCCAAATCAGATGTATCAGCAACCCTCTAAGCAGAAGATAGAGGTTACCAAGAAAGTGCTGAATAAACATCAACATCAAAGATATCAGCAATCCCCTAAGCAGAAGACAAAGGTCATCAAGAAAGTATGGGTACCTAAAGCTAGTCTTCATGCTGATCAAAGCTACATGCCCAAGAACAAGTTCAACAAACAACCTTGGAGCTCTACAAATGGACACTACACATGGCAGAGGCATCAAAGGAAACCTCAATACAAATGGTCAAAGAAGGGTGTTGCATATATAGCTCATACATCTCTAAGAGTATCAGCTAAAGAAGACTGGTACTTTGACAGTGGATGTTCAAGGCACATGACTGGATTGAAGAATCTGCTAGTAGACTTAAAGTCATATTCATCCAGATATGTAGCCTTTGGAGATGGAGCTAAAGGAGAAATCAAGGGAGTTGGGACCTTGGACTGTCCAGATGTACTAAGACTAGATGATGTGTTGCTGGTAAAAGGACTGACTGCTAACTTGATCAGCATAAGTCAATTATGTGATCAAGGTTACAGTGTAAACTTTACCAAAACTGAATGCATAGTGTCTAATAAAGAACAAAAGGTTGTCATGAGAGGAGCCAGATCTAAAGACAACTGTTATATGTGGGAACCTCAAGATTTCAGTCTCACTTCAACTTGCTCCTTAGCCAAAGAAGAAGAAGTGAAACTATTTTCAGAGGTATAAAGAAAATCATATCTATGGAAGCTGTGAGAGGTATTCCTAAACTGAAGATTGATGATGGAAAAATATGTGGTGAATGTCAAATAGGCAAGCAAACCAAGATGTCCCATCCAAAGCTCCAACATCTGACAACTTCCAAAGTTTTGGAATTATTGCATATGGATCTTATGGGACCTATGCAGGTTGAAAGCCTTGGTGGTAAGAAGTATGCCTATGTGGTGGTTAATGACTTTTCAAGGTATACATGGATAAATTTTATCAAAGAAAAGTCTGATGTATTTGATGTATTCAAAGATTTGTGCCAAAGAATACAAAGAGAAAAAGCAAGCTGTGTGGTCAGAATAAGAAGTGACCATGGAAAGGAGTTTGAGAATCAAAAATTCTCAGACTTCTGTTCTTCAGAAGGAATCAATCATGAATACTCTTCACCTATCACTCCTCAACAAAATGGGATTATTGAGAGGAAGAACAGAACTATCCAAGAATCAGCAAGAGCTATGATCCATGCTAAAAAGTTACCATTGTACTTCTGGGCTAAAGCTATGAACACAGCTTGTTACATTCATAATAGAGTCACTCTAAGGAAAGGAACCTTGTCCACAATCTATGAAGTCTGGAAGGGAAGAAAACCCACAATTAAGTACTTCCATGTGTTTGGAAGTAATTGTTATATTCTGGCTGATAGGGAGCAAAGAAGAAAAATGGATCCTAAAAGTGATGAAGGGATTTTCCTTGGATACTCTATAAACAACAGAGCCTATAGAGTATTTAACTCTAGATACAAGGTTATCATGGAGTCTATAAATGTGATGATTGATGATGCCCCTGCAGATGTTACAGAAGATGTTGGAACATCTGCTGACAGTCAAACTGAAGCTGAAGAAAAGAGTGATCATTATGACTTCACTCAAACTGATGCAAGGACAGAACAATCCAGCAAACCTCCCTCCATAAGAATCCAGAAGGATCATCCCAAAGATTTGATAATTGGGGATCCCAATAGAGGTGTAAGCACTAGATCAAGAGAGGTGATTTCAGGTTCTTGTTTTGTCTCAAAAATAGAACCTAAAAACACCAAGGAAGCTCTTACTGATGAGTACTGGATTTGTGCTATGCAAGAAGAATTAGGTCAATTCACAAGGAATGAAGTGTGGGATCTTGTTCCTAGACCTGATGACATAAATGTGATTGGCACTAAATGGGTGTATAAGAACAAGTCAAATGAGCAGGGAGTTGTTACAAAGAACAAATCTAGACTTGTAGCTCAAGGATACACACAAATTGAGGGAGTAGACTTTGATGAAACCTTTGCACCAGTAGCAAGGCTTGAATCAATCAGACTACTTTTAGGAATTGCTTGTATCCTGAAGTTCAAGCTGTTTCAAATGGATGTGAAAAGTGCCTTTCTAAATGGATATCTTAATGAAGAG
Source organism: Lathyrus aphaca (assembly GCA_963966055.1). NCBI lineage: Eukaryota > Viridiplantae > Streptophyta > Magnoliopsida > Fabales > Fabaceae > Lathyrus > Lathyrus aphaca. The sequence continues at coordinate 97,921,148 of OZ014525.1, read as the reverse complement.
GTATATGTAGAACAACCTAAGGGATTTGTTGATCCAATCTGTCCAAACCATGTGTACAAACTAAGGAAGGCTCTTTATGGACTGAAGCAAGCCCCAAGAGCATGGTATGAAAGACTGACTACTTTTCTTATCAAGCAAGGGCACAGGAAAGGTGGAATAGACAAAACCTTGTTTGTGAAGGATGATGAAGGAAATGTCATGATTGCTCAAATATTTGTAGATGAAATTGTCTTTGGTGGGATGTCAGACAGGATGGTTAAACATTTTGTCACTCAAATGGAATCTGAATTTGAGATGAGCCTAGTAGGAGAACTAACCTACTTTCTTGGATTGCAAATAAAGCAAATGGAGGACTCCATGTTCATTTCCCAAAGCAAGTATGCTAAGAACATTGTCAAGAAATTTGGGATGGACAATGCTACTCATAAAAGAACTCCTGCCCCCACACACTTAAAGCTGACAAAAGATGACAATGGTGATAATGTAGACCAAAGCCTATACAGAAGTATGATTGAAAGCTTATTATATCTGACTGCTAGCAGACCGGACATAGCCTTTGCAGTAGGTGTATGTGCAAGATATCAAGCTGATCCAAAAGTTAGCCATCTAAACCAGGTCAAGAGAATTCTGAAATATGTCAATGGTACTTGTGACTATGGCATAATGTACTTTCATGGATGCAAACCAATTCTCACTGGCTTCTGTGATGCTGACTGGGCTGGAAGTGCTGATGATAGAAAGAGCACATCAGGAGGATGCTTCTTTCTAGGAAACAATTTGATTTCTTAGTTCAGTAAGAAACAAAATTGTGTTTCCTTATCCACTGTTGAAGCTGAATATATTGCAGCTGGTAGCAGTTGTTCACAGTTGGTTTGGATGAAGCAAATGCTCACTGAGTACAATGTCCCACAAGATGTCATGACATTGTATTGTGACAACTTAAGTGCTATTAACATATCAAAGAATCCTATTCAACATAGCAGGACCAAGCATATTGATATCAGGCATCATTTCATCAGAGATCTTGTGGAAGAGAAAGTGATCTCATTGGAACATGTAGCTACAAATCTGCAATTGGCTGATATATTTACTAAAGCTTTGGATGCTACCCAATTTGAAAACCTAAGGGGCAAATTGGGAATCTGCTTATGTGAAATATAGTAGTTATGGAGATGTGCCAACACGTCCTATGACATCGTGTGGCATGATCACCAGATGGCAACACCAGTTTGGTCAAGAACTCTGTGTATTCCACTCCTTAAAATTCTCCAAGTAACGACTCTTATAAAAATAACCAGCTTGCTCTCAGCTATTCATCTTCTCATCATCCTCTCAAAATGAATTGCATACTCTAACTGATTTTCAGAGCTCATCAAAATCATTCAAACTTAAACTCTTCATCCACCACTTTCGAAAATGTCTTAACACCAAAACCCTAACCTCTCTGATGAAATCCTCAACCAAGAGGATGTGGTGCATGCAACCCCCATTTCTGTGGTACTTATGGATTCAACTCCCATGGACGAAATCATAGGAAGTGTTCCTCTTGCTCAAAAGCCTAGAACTCCAACAGTGAGAAGAGCAAAGGAACCTGTATTCAGCAAAGCCAAAGGAATGCCTTCATCCTCAAACACCACTCCCAAAGCCTCTGAATATGTGGATGATTCTATTAAGGAACTTGTGAACATGATTCTGTCTGAGCAAAGAGTTGTGAGTGGTATATCCATTCCCCTGAACACCATGCCAGCTCCACAAGAAGAACAACCAAAACAGGCTGAAGAGGACACTCCTGTCCAACAGGATGTTCCAATAGATGTTGAAACATCTGAGGAACAACACAAAGCATCCACTGATGTTGATGATGAAACATCTGAGGACCAGCACAAGGCCTCCACTGATGATCAAGCCTCTGTTGATCCACCTGCTGAAGAGGAGACTACTCAACCTCCTCCTGTTGTTGACATAGAGCATGATTCTGACACAGAAATCATTGCCTCTGTGAATTAAGTCGAAGATGCCTAAATCTTTCCAAAATGGAGCCTTAACTTTTTCAACTTTGTTTACCCAGGTAAGGTATTCTGAAATGTCTTTCGACTTAGGAGAGGCTCTAAATATCCTGGTGTTTTGTAAGTACACTAAGTTTATGGTTGCTTCAACACTTGCCTCTACGTCTTTAGGCTCTTCGACAAAGGTTTTTGGCTTAACCCCAACACATATGGGTTTAAGTCGTTGGTAAGAGAGGAAGTACTCTTTTAGTTTATATGGGTTTGTGTTTGGATTAGGAAGAGGGCCTAACATTTCATGACATGTACCAGATACAAAAATAGGGATTAATACCTAAGTTTTGTAGATACTCACCTTCTCCTTCTCATTAGGAGGTTCTGGAATATATTGTTGATTTCCAACCACCTCTGGTCCAGCCAATCGATGAGCGTAGGTGAGAGGAGTCAGACTTTTGTTCTTCTTGCTGGTAGTAGCTTTTGATGAAGACATTATTGCTTAGAGTTGAAGTTCTGGGCAGTTTTCAGAAAGAATGGGTTCTTTGTTGTTTTGAGAGTGATGAAGAAGAGAGTGACTAAAAGATTTTGAAGCTGATATTCAGTGGGTATTTATAGGAAGAAAGGGAAGTTTTTAAATGGTTTAAATTTTAAATTCGTGGACCACGTGGCAGAAAAGTTCATAGAGGCAGTTAGAAAGCCTATGATCCCCTAGTTTTTAGGAAATGATGGGGTAATGTCTGGACATGGGCTGAGAGTTGGCGTTTTTAAAAATTCTAATGATGAGTTTTTGGGATTTATAAAATCAAATCTTGGAAATGACAAAGTAATAAAGATAATAAGGCGTCGAAAATTCTCATCGACAACAAATTATTTTTCTTCAAGAATTGGTCGAAAACTCTTTGCTGGGGGGCAATTTGTAGACAGGGATTTTCGACGATGTGAAAATGAAAGGGAAAGAGATATGATTCTACATAAAAGAGTTTGAGAAATTTGTTTGAAAGGAAGATTTCGACATGGTCAGTAAGAAATGGTGTTTGTTATATCTTTCGACAGAGACAAAGAAGAAGACTGTTTTGGCAGTTTGTCCAGTCAGTCAAAGGTGGTAATCTTTGATGATTTTGACAGATGTTGAACAAAGGTATCGGTTCGACAGAAAGAGAAAATTTCAAATTTAAAGGATTGGAACGTTTGACAAAAGTACGCGTGAAAGAATTTAATGGAATGAGTGCATGCCGGAAGGCCAAGTGTCAAAATATTAGGATTTGCCCGTTAGTGGCAGTTATTTTAGTTTCTTATATATAGGGTAGTTCTTATCAGATTAGGGTGTGTGAAATTCATTTGTACAAATTCCTGTAAAAACTCAAAGTACCCGTGTGAGAGAAAAAAGTGTGATTCTGGAAAAATGTACATGTAAACACCATATTTAATTCTTCAAGTTTAATAAATTACAAGTTTATTTAACATCTTTGCACTTTTACAATTCAAGCAATTTACAAGTTTTGGTTTAGTTCGACATTCTGCATTTGTTCTTGTTCATTACTTTATGCATTTTCAAGAATTATTTCCTTTAAGTTTACCAAGTTATTTTACTCTTGTTCTTAGTTCTATTTCTATGAGTCGTACAAACATACGAGAGAGACTTAACAAAAAGTGAAACCATCAATATTGCTAAAAATCGTCACTTTCGACCAAATCAATTCGCACTTATGTCCTAGGATTTGTATGGTTGATCCTGCAAGTAAACTAGTTTATCGTTAAATTAGAAACCAAAGGTTGTTTGTCGGAAAACACCAGTGAACAATAGGTTTAAGTATTAGCAGATGGAAAAAGTTTGCATCGTTGGGCTAAATGATCGGGTGAGGACCACCTAACTTAGAAGGAACAATTTTTTTCATTCATTTTTCTCTTTTTTTGGTTCATTTTACGCCTGAGATCATACACTTATTTGCATCAACTTCCTACTTAGTGTGTGCTTAGGATGATGTTGAATGCTTAGATAAACTACTTAGAGGTTACATTAAAAACTGAACTTTAGGTCTCAACATAATGGGTACTCAAATAAATTTACACACTTAAGGATTTTAGGGTGTTGTGACGATATCGATTTTATTGAAACTTTCATAAGTCTCTCTAACATAGCCTAAATTAAAAACAACCTATATAATTTTAAAGTGTCGTGCCATGAATCAAAAAGAAATTTTTTGTTGGGGGTAAATTAATAGGGATATTCAATAATCAACTGAAAATCACGCATAAAGACTCGACATCACAGACAAAGACTCGACAAAACATTAAAATAGATAAAATCCTAAAAACATGAAATTATAAAGAAAATGGTAAATCTAACTAGAAAGCAATAAATAAAGAACAGTAAAGTTCCCCCCCACACTTAAACCAAATATTGTACCTAATGTTTTGATAAAATGTGGAAAAGGAATAAATAGAACTTGACGTGAAAGCTATTTTACGCCTCCATTGTTTCCGCTGACCACTTCTGCTTCGATGTCGGGTATTTTGAGATATCTAAATCTGCTGGAGCTGCTCTTTTATGGTGTGCATGTTCACTTGGGTTTCTCACATCACTTGTATATGAATGTTCGTTCGAGCTTGTGATGCTTGCATATGTTGCATGTAGCCCTTCATCTCTTATTGTTGTTGGTACACTGCGTAAAATAGACTATCACCCTTGTCGTTATGAGATCTTTGATTGCACAATTCTTGAAGCAACTCATCATATTGCCCGCTTCCAGAGGAAGTACATGCAAAAGTGTTAGAAAAATATGGTGCGGTGTGTGCATGTGGAACCTGACCATGTGAAGTACGAGAAATATGTGAGTTACAGATGGGAAAAACATGCTCTCACCTATCATACTCATTATCAGAGTCACCACCAGCAACGACATTCGTATGAATGTCTGTAGGCACCAACTCAACTTTCTTTTTGGGTCTGCATCATGGTTAGTGGCGCATAAATTTTTGACAAATGTGAAAGACCAAAATAAGATAATGATTAAAAATTTCAAATGAAATGCATACAAATTGAAAATTATGTGGGTTGCCTCCCACACAACGCTCTTTGTTTTATGTCGTTAGCTTGATGACTCATGAGTGTAAGTATTCGTGGTGGTTCTCTTGGGAATTATTACTCGACCAAACTTTTAATATTCTTCGGTTTCCACACTTATCAATCCATCTTACATGTCCCTTACCTTTTATTTTCTTTCTTCTATGAGGTGGTTCATTCTTTTAAACTTGTGTTGGTGGTTCTGGCTCTATCATAAGTATCAACTTTTCAAGTTTAAGCTTAGTTATTTCATCCACCACCTCAATGGCTAACCTTACCTTGTTAACACTGGTGATTTCCCTAGTTTCACAGTCCTCTAATTTTCTCTTTCAATGCAGGATCTCAAACAAGGGTGCATTGGTGTGGATATTTTCCAATACCTCAACATACGTTTTGGATTGGGAGTCTACCTTAGCTTCCACAAACCTTTATGGGAAAGGAATAAGTGGGGTATATAGAGGAGGAACAACATTATGTGTTTCCTTTTCTACCTCTTCGACAACATCCCTTTTGGGTGGTGTCAGTGGATTTTTCTCAATTTGTACTTTTTTCTCACCAGAACTCTCTTCAACCTCATTATCACTCGCCTTAGAATTTTCGATTTGTTTTTCACTACTGGTTCTTACAACATTCACACGTCTCTCAGGGGAGGGTCCTATAGGTGTCTGTGTAAGTATAGAGGTTTGAGTCTCCAATGCCTTGGTGTGACTCGCGAGGGACTCAACCATATTGTCCATCTGCATAAGGGTTTCATAAGTATGAAGATGTTGTTTTCTAAACTCTTTATTATGGAGAGTTTGTGTCGCCACAAAGCGCTCCATCATAAATTCTAGCCTAATGTGAGTTTGCGTATAAAGGGAATTCTCCATTAATATTTCGAGATTGGATTTATGGAAATTCTCTGGTTCCTCAAAATACTTGGAGTGGTAATTGCAGAGGAAATTTGGGTGATACATAGTAATTAAGACAAGAGTGCCCTAGTTTATACGATACAACAACGAAATCACAATATCGACTGTTATTCCCCGGCAACAGCGCCAACAACTTGATGCGTTCGTAAATACACAAAAATATCGAAGTAATATAAAAGATTATCGAACCTGCATAAACCAATGTCAACCTATCGTTTCTATCTAAACCAAAGGTTAATGAAATTTGGGTTCGTGGAAACTAATACTAGAATTAAAACTAAACTAAGAAAATATATCAGGAAAGAGGAACCGAAATGTGAATTTCGTATACCTCGGGGACTCAATAACTCATTGGTGTTGGTTTAATGATAAATTTTCTTTTAATAGAAAATACCAGTTTAAAAACTATATCTCACACTCTCACGCTATTGATTAAAGCTACACTCCCAAAGCGTGAGATTTTGCTCTCGCTTGACGCTCGCCCATTTAAATCAAGAAGTATTTTTTGAAAACTAAATAAGTCCTAATTGATGCCTAAACTACTCTCGCTATATTTAGGATCAATACCCAATTTCCACTATCTGATTCAATCCTCACACTCTCGCGTAGGGCGGTGCGGTTTGGACGATTTTGACGCTAAAAATCATCCGAACCGCAAGAGAGAAAAGCATGCGGTTCAGTTTGGTTTGTTTGACTTAAAAAAAATCCAAACCAAAACAAACCAAACAAATACAGTTTGGGTTGGTTCGATTAGTTCGATTTTTTACAAGATATTTATTGAGTCATGTATACATATATAGAGAACAACATAACTTTGTGTTTATTCATTCATACATTACAAACAAGCAACCAAATTCATCATATTTAGACAAAAAGTCTCACTCAATATACAAAAATCAATTTAAACAAAAGTGGAAAAAATAGTAGCATAAAATAATATAAAAAATATTATAATAAAATAGAAAAAAATAGAAGAGAAGGAGATTAGAGAAGATGAAAAACAAAAAAACATATGAGATATTAGATTAGATAAAAAAAGGTGCAATAACAATGTAATAAGAAGATAAAATAGTAACGTAAAAATGAGAGCATAAAAAAGAAAGAACATATGAGATTAGAGATTAGTGTAGAACAAGTGAGACATACATGTCAAAGAAGATGAGAAAAAATTTCAATACTATTAGGAAAAGTGAAGTTTGAGTTGTAACATAATGCAGTTTGGTTTGGTTTAGTTCGGTTTGCAAAATACAAACCGCAAACCAAACCGTGCAGTTTTGTTAAATGATGACCCAAACAAATCTGAACCAAATGCGATTTTTTGCAGTTTCGGTTTGGTTTGGTTTGGTTTGCGATTTTTTATTGGGTTGGTTTGGTTTTGAACACCCCTACTCCTGCGCTATCGACTCGAACCTTTATTGGTTTCCACTCTCATGCAAAACCTTTTGAACTAAGATTGCAAATTAAATCCAGGAGGAAAATTTGTAAAAATTTAACGCCAGTTTTATTACCGAGTCCCGTCAGAATGACAATCCTCACATGCCAGACTCAAAGAAATTTAGCTGGACATAGTTGCGGAAACAAATAAACAGTTTTGGGTTTTGGAATTGAACGAAGACATAATAAGCAGTTTAAAATAATTAAAAGTGGTGCTTAAAGAAAAGATTAAAAGCTCGAAACGGCAACAATAACAAAAAATAAAGCGTAAGATGTAAATGGTGGAAAATAAAAGGAGAAGAATAAATGTGGTAAAAGTAAATGAACTTGAAATAAAAACTGAAAATAAATTGAAGGCAAGATTGTTGATCCAAGCAAGTTATACATATTTTAGACCTAAACACTTGGTGGAGTAGTTCATCGATGTGAGTAAACCAGCCCTTTTACAATGGTGATTTCTGCCTAAAACTATGAACATAGCTTTCACGTTCAAAACTTAGATGATCTAAAACTGAATGCTAGGTCCTTTATACAGTGAAAATTTGGTAGAAACTGCTTCTAAAATCGTGTGAGAAGTAGTGGAGATAAATCAGGGAAGTGGGAGAGATGAGTTATAATTCTGTTGCTAAAATATTTACACTGCACGTCCACGGAGAAAACCACGGACCTTAAAATGTGGAAAACATGGCTCTGAGGTCCATGGCGAACGCCATGCACCAAAAAGTGGTGATTTTGCACATTTTTCTTCATTTCTTGCTTGTTTACAAGGTTTCTTGCACAAACGCTCCTTATTTGATAAATACCTGAAACCAACACATAATACTATGAAAAACAAGTAAAGCGACATTAAATTGCATGTGAATCAAGTCGAAATACACGATACATTTTCACGTCATCAGAGACGCGCCTTGGGAAAATGCTTCATCCAATGGGACAATGAAGACGAAGATCACAAAGTTAATGTTCTAAAAAGAAAGGCGGAAACACCTCGACCAAGGGTCAAGATAGACTGATGCTTGGTTTTTGGGATATTGTCGAAGGAATCCCAAATGATATATTTCCATTGGTCATAACTGCCACTATCAACCACTTTAACATGTTTCAGATACTGATCGACGGTGGTAAATCTTGTACTTGAAGCTATTCGAGAAGATTAACCTAAAGAATGAAAACTTGTGGCCATTTGAGAGACCTGACTTGTAGGCATTCAACGTCATGGCGACTTGTCCTTAGGGATACATTGAATTGTTGATTATCACGTAGAAAAGGAAAGATGTTATGACCGTCGACTTGCAGTTCCTCGTGGTCCCCTACAAGAGTGTCTATCATTGCATACTCGACAGATCCTTCACGACAACCCTAAATGATGTAGGATCTCTGATTCACCTTAAGTTGAAGTTCCACAATCTTCACAAGAGCCACTTACATTCAATGCTGACATTCTAGGAGCCAATAGTATCTATCAAACATTGCAACAAGATTAAAAGGAAAAATAATACAAATCCATGAAAATCAATGTAGTTTCCCTCACCGATCAACTAAGAAACATGAATATTCGACCCACAGATAAAACAAATCATGCCAACCAAATAAGTAAGAGTGACAAATTCAACAAACTGCAAATGCGTGTGAGAAATAAGTTGTGGCCGATACGGATGAAGGACCTGAAAATTTCCTCATAAACAAGACATTATTAAATAAAGAAGAATAATATTAAAAGAAAATTAACCCACCATATTATCATAGTATGATAGGTGACAAGCTACAAGATGCTTCATTCGATCTTTATACCATGATTAAGGGTGACAATTGGATCCATTAATACAAAATCCATCCAATCCATCCACTAAAAAATCCATCCAATCCATCCACCACATAAAATATTAGTTAATGGATTTGACTAAATCCATCATTTATATGTATGGATTAATCAAATCCATCCAACATATTTTAATGATCAAATAGATTATTTTTATATTCATCATATCTATTTAAAAATAATAATATTAATGAATTATTTTAAAAAATTGATTTTTTTTACGGAAATACAAAAAATCGATTTTTTTTAGAATACAAAAAGTTGTTTTTTTTTTAATTTAAAAAAACCGATATTTTTTGAAAATATAAAAAAATTTGTTTTTTTTTTCGAAAATATCAAAAAATTAATTTTTCGAAAATATCCTAAAACCGATTTTTTTCGAAAATATCGAAAAACCAGTTTTTTTTTTCAAAAATATCAAAAAATCGATTTTTTTCAAAAATATCATAAAACCAATTTTGTTTTCAAAAATATCAAAAAACTGATTTTGTTTCGAAAATATCAAATTACCAATTTTATTTTAGAAAATATAAAAAAACTGATTTTTTTTCGAAAATAAAAAATGACGTTTTTCGAAAATAAAAAAAAACGATTTTGTTTTCGAAAATATAAAAAAAACGATTTTGTTTTCGAAAATATAAAAAAAAAGAATTTTTTTTTTCAAAAATATCAAAAACCCATTTTTTTTTGAAAATATAAAAAAACGATTTTTTTCGAAAATGTAAAAAATCGTTTTTTTTCCGAAAATTCAAAAAAATGAAAATTTTTCATAAATATTAAAAAGACCTATTTTTTTCGAAAATATAAAAATACGATTTTTTTTCAAAAATAACAAAAAACCGATTTTTTCTTTGAAAATATAGAAAAAAACGACATTTTTTTAGTATATCAAAAAACCGATTTTTTTTCTTGAAAATATAAAAAAACCATTTTTTTTGAAAATATAAAAAAAATGATTTTTTTTACTTATAAAAAAATGATATGATGACACCCTAATTTGACATCTACTCCGTATAATACAATAATATTCCTAATTGAGAAATGTTATATTTACACTTTAATCTAACATCTACATCAATATTTAATTATTATTTGTTTTTCTAACACAAACAAACACATGGAACCCACTTTCACATGGTGTAACTTACGATGTTAATTTTTTTAGTGTAAAGATGACAATCTACACCCTAATTTGACAATCTACACCATATTATCACAATATCATTCATGATAAAAGAAAGAAACTAAATGTGCATGTGTTTGCCATTCTTATTGTGAAGCCAACTCTTATCTAGATGCTTTTGTAACTCTGGATTGTGCATGTGGTCTCTCCTTGATTTCATATGAGATGTATCTAATTCAAGATATATCTTTAATTTCATACGAGATGTATCCAACTCAAGTAAAACTCTCCACTAATAAAAAAAAAAAGTTAAACTAAACTTACCAAAAGCTACCCTTTCATTAACAGAAAACAAACGTACACAAATTGATGTGAAGGGACACAAGAGAAAAGTTAAAAGAGAAAGAAAAAAACAGAAAAAGAACAAAAAAATCGAAAAAAGAAAAAGACATTTGGTTTTAACTTTTTACAATTTTAAACGTCGCGTGCGGGAAGAGTCACAACTCACAAGACCACCTTGTTTGTTGTCTTGGCAACGTATCGTTTCGCGTCGAAAATAAGAAAAGAAAAATAAATTTACCCAAAATTAATTACTTTATTTCCCAAAATTCAAATTAATAATTAAAAACAGAGAGAGAAAAAAAGAAGAAGATAAATAACGAAAGAAACATAGCAGAAAATAAAGATTTTGTCTTGGTCAACTCAACAATTCATTCATAATAATCGATACCAACGAGACTACGAGACGAGACACGTTTTTTTTCTTCTTCGATATCGATATATTGGTGGTAATTTCCGCATCTTCAGGAGCTCTTTTTTCCAAATGTTTTTGTTTTGTTTTTAGTTCTATTTTTGAATTATGTTTTTTTAATTGTTTTTTACACGCGTGGAGATGAAATAAGGTTGGAATTCTCGATTGGGTGTATGTTTTTATTTGAGATTTTTGTTTTTCATGTTGTTTTTGTTTTTGGGTTTTTGTTTTTTCCTTTGATTGGTATGGTTTTTGGAAGTTTTTGGTTTCAGATTTGTCTTCACTTGATGACTTTTTCTTTTCTTTCATTGATTTGTGAATTTGAGTCTATTTATGGGTTCTTTTGATATGCTTGTTTCTGATGAATCGTTAAATTGTAGTTTTTGAGATTTTGTATTTTATTGTTGTCTCTGTTGTTTTGTTCCAGTTTTTGGTTGGTTTGATTGATGGTAGAATAGAAGGTAGTGTTCTTGTAAGGGCAGCTTCAGTTTTGGTTCTTGGTTGAATTTCTGAGTTTTTTTTTCTCTAATTTTGATCTGTTTTGTTAATCTCTTTCATTTTGTATCCGTCTTGTGAAATTGAAGGCGAAAGGGATGCGATTATTGTTTACCCTTACGATTTTTCGTTTTGAATGGGTTGTTTATTCTGTTGTTGTTACTCCACATGCTGAAGCGCTTTGCGGCTTTGAAAATCAATTTCTGATTTTGATTTTGAGTGATTATGTTTACAGATTGTACATTTTTATGCAACCATGTTTATTGATGTTGTTGTCATGTTTCAGGCGTGGTTTCTCTTCTCGTGACTCCCTGAATCTTGGTGATCTCCGCCAAGAGTAGTTATCGTTTAAATGATAAGTGTTGGCCTGAGACTGTTGTTTGTGAATGTAGCTTGTTCGTGTTAAATTATTCTAGGGGAACTCGATAAGGTATAATTCTGACTGAAAAAGTGTATCGTCATTGTTATTATGTTGTGTGTGTGTTCGGTTTTGAACTAAAGTATCATTCTTATGCACTGACCCTTTTAGTATTTAGCATTTGTAGCACGCTAGAAACATAAACTCGAAGCCGAGGAAATTGGAAAGAAACCTTTAGATCAGGTCAGAAATGGCTCCTGGAGGCAGCATTTTCAAAGAAGTTCTCGAGTCTCACCTGATGTCTTCGGATTATGAGACCGGGAAGGCTAAATCTGAGGCTAAGATTAACAGCACACTTACAAAATCTACTAGTGTTGGGTTGAATGGAAAGAATGGAACTAGTTCAAAGAATGGCGTGCACGACTTGCTCGGGTGCCCTGTCTGCAAGAATTTGATGTATCCTCCAATTCACCAGGTGAAGCTCTTGCAATTTCTTGATTTTCTTCGATTGTATTCGTGTAATTCCGGCTAAATTTTAATATTTCCTTTATGTCTGCATTGCGTGTTTCAGTGTCCAAATGGCCATACATTATGCTCAAGTTGTAAGATAGAAGTCCATAATCTCTGCCCAACATGTCATCATGATCTTGGGAATATCCGGTGTTTGGCTTTGGAGAAAGTTGCGGAATCTTTGGAGCTTCCTTGCCGATATCAAAGTCTAGGTTGTAACGATATTTTCCCTTACTATGCTAAGCTTAAACACGAGCAAAGTTGCGGATTTCGTCCATACAATTGCCCCTATGCTGGATCTGAGTGTTCTGTGATGGGTGACATTCCAACTCTCGTTACTCATCTCAAAGATGAACACAAGGTTGACATGCATGACGGATTTACCTTCAATCATCGATACGTCAAAACAAATCCACACGAAGTCGAAAATGCCACATGGATGCTAACCGTAAGCTATTCACCTTCTAGATTACCACATACCGGTCACCTTTCTGCGCTTGCATTTTGATATTTTCTTGCTTTCAGGTTTTCAACTGCTACGGAAGGCATTTCTGCTTGCACTTTGAGGCTTTCCAGCTTGGCACAGCTCCGGTTTTCATGGCCTTCTTACGGTTTATGGGTGACGACAACGAGGAGAAGAAATTCAGCTACAGTTTAGAAGTAGGTGCGAATGGGCGCAAACTAATATGGCAAGGAATTCCTCGGAGCATTCGCGACAGTCATAGTAAAGTTAGAGATAGTCAAGATGGACTTATAATTCAGAGGAATCAAGCCCTATATTTTTCCGGCGGCGATAAACAGGAGTTGAAGTTGAGAATCACGGGTCGAATATGGAAAGAAGATTGAGAAAAAGGATGTAAATATAATAATGTATTAAGAAGATTTAAGGATGTTATATTAGTGATTGTTGTAAGATTTTGGTCTCTGGCAAAGTGTATCACTGTGATCTATTTATCTTCATATATAGATTATCCTTCAATTCCACACCTTTTTTATTTGTGATTCATATGAAGCATGTTTTGGAAGTATGATTCTGGTTATATATAAAAATGACAATCTGATATCATAATTCAAAAGATTAAAATAACTTTAGTGTGAAATTTCAGAAAACATTTTCTATGTACTAGTAGTGCTGTTACACACTGAAAAGAACACATGTACGACATTGAACATTATACCAAAACTGTGAAAGTAACCTGTTACCTAGCGTCTTGCACCTGCTTTTGCTTCTACCGTATTTTATATAAATTTTTGTCAGTTGTACAAGTTTTATTATTAATACTAATGTTTATATACAACTGACGTTGCTGGAAATTGAGACAGAATAATAGAAAGGCCCAAGGTGCCTTTTAGGAGACTTTATCAATGTCATTAAGGTGCAGGATCGGATTGGTGGTCGAATGGTTACAGAAACTGAGTTTAGTGATCTTACTACTATGATGACGCATACTGGACTGTTTGAATGGATAGTCTAGGCGACTATTTTACGTGGTCAAATAAACATGTGGATGGGGCTATCTACTCCAGAATTGATAGTGTTTCTGACCATGCTCTTCTGCTACTAAGGGATAATACTGAAGTGAAGCAAAAAACATATCACTTTAAATTTGTAAATTGTGTAGTGGATGTGGAAGGATATAATGAGACAGTTGTGAATAGTTGGAATCAACCAAATATTCTGCAGGCAAAAAGGGCTATTAGACAGGGACCCCCTGTCTCCTCTTTTGTTTGTTATTTTAATGGAGTATCTAAATAGGCTGTTCTTAAAGATGCAGAAAAATCCCGATTTCAACCATCACGCTAAATGTGAGAAACTAAAAATCATCAATCTGACTTTTGCTGATGATGTTCTCCTCTTCTCTCGTGGTGATTGTAAATCTGTAGAATTGATGATGGAAGCACTAAATCAATTCTCAAAATCCACCGGCCTTATCGTCAATCCAACAAAATGTAAGGTGTATTTTGATGGAGTTGACGTTGCTACTAGAGATAACATTGTCGATATGACTATTTTTGATCAAGGTCCGCTTCCTTTCCGTTATTTGGGGATTCCGTTAACTAGTAAGAGGCTTAATGTGAAACATTACATGGAGCTTATAGAGAGAATTATCGCTAAGACAAGGCACTGGAGTAGTAAACTCGTTAACTATGCTGATTGAGCGCAACTCATAAAAGCAGTTTCCTTTGTTGTGGCGAATTATTGGATGCAGTGTTTGCCATTCTCAAAGTGTGTCATCCAAAAAATTGACTCCATTATGAGATCTTTTATGTGGAGTGAAAATGCGGATATTAGTAGGAAAATCCCGATAGCCTGGAATAAGGTTTGTATGCCGAAGAAACATGGAGGCTTAGTGTTATCCCCAAATTTCGACGCTAGCATTAATGATGTCATTTGACTTAATAAAGAGTTTTCTTGTTATAAGCTAAAAGTGAGGTTTTCGACCTTACTCATTGAAAAGATGAGAGTCGAAGGAAGTCACTTGTAAATTTTGTACTTAGAGAAATTCTGAGTTGAAATATTTTCTAAGTGTTGTGATGATTCGACCATGTATCAATTCGACGAAGATGGCAGTTTCATGAGTTTTGCACGTTCAAGTTTGGATGAAAAATATGTATTTTTCAATTCAAATACAGGGATAAGTGGCGAAAGATGAGGCTTCTTTAGCACGTTAGTGGGACAAGTGTCATTATCTTAGGATAGTCTTAGGAAGAAACCGTCGAAAACGATTACTTTGTAATGTATATAAATAGTAGGGGTGTTCAAATCCAAACCAATCCAAATAAAAAACCGAAAACCGATCCAAAAAAATTGAAAACCGAAAAAACCGATTTGTTTTGGATTTATTTGGATGTCATTTTGTAAGAACCGATCGGTTCAGATCGGATTTCAGATTGATTTTTCAAAACCGATCCAAATCAAACCAAACCGTATGTATATATATTTTTTACTTATTTATTTTTTATTAGTATATATGTTGTGTTAATTTAACATTAGACGATACTTATCTTTTAAAATACTATTTATTAGTTTGATTTAATCTTTTTATTTTTATTTTTTTCATCTTGTAATATTAATTTTTGATATAGTTTAATATATATTATATCAAACTTACTATTTATTAGTATTTTTAGAATATTAATAAAAGTTATAATGTATAATTTGGATATCCAAAAAACTGATCCAAATTAAACCACATGAAATTGGATCGGATCGGATCCGATTTTTTTAACCAATCATTCAAAACGGATCTAAACTGCAAATAAATTTATCTTTGGATCAGATGATATTTTGCTTCAAAACCGATCCAAACCAAACCGCGAACACCCATGATAAATAGCTTAGTCTAGTGTTAGAATAAGTGTGGAAATCATATGTACTAGTAACTCCGTAACACTCAAAGTATCTGCGTGTAGAGAAAATAGTGCAGTGAGAATGTACGTGATTGAAACACCACCAATTTATCTTCAATGTCAATTTATCTTCAAGTTATTTATCTTTGAAGCCATTTAAACTTTCAAAGTCTTTTATGTTAAAGCATGTATCTTTCAAAGTCATTTACTTTTCAAGCAATTTACTGCATTTCCTTTACAATTCATGTCCTTTACTTTTCCAGCATTTTAACATTCTGCTTCGCACTTATCTTTCCTTTATATTTTCAGTCATTTAAACTCCCTTGCCTTGCCTTTAATTTTCATTTACCTTCAAGTCTTGTCTTTACATTTTCCTATAAATCTTCAAGTCTTACCCTTTCTTTTGTTTACTTTGAAAGTCTTTGCTTTTACTTCATTTTCTTTTATTTTAAACACCTTCTGAATCTTGTCGAAGGATTCAAGACCTTTTTTTTTTTCCAAAAACATTACAAGTCACAAACCTTTTAGCACATGTCCTAGGATCAATCTAGTTGATCCTGCAAGTAACTGAGGGTATTTTGGTATCTTTAGAGGACCAGAGGTTGTTTACCAATTTTGGGGGTAAATAAATTGGCACACCCGGTGGGACAGTGCTAAAAATGGTTTTTAGAAGTTCCATAACTTCTCTTTTCATAACTTCCTTTTTATAACTTCTTTTGTAACTTCTTTTACAAGGGTGTACTGGTCGAAAGAACGGTTACTTTTGTTGCATGCATTTGAGAAGCGGGAAAGTAGCCAGTACAGATCATTATATACCCAGAAAAAGAAATACAAGGAAGATGGCATCTAGCCAAGGAAACCCAAGTGATTCAATTCCCGTAACAAGTGAGTCGAATCCCCAAGTGAGCAGTTCAAATGTTCGTAGTGTGAACACACAAGATGTGCCTAGGATTAAGGTATGCCAACGACCATGATGACGAGCCTACGGAATGCACCTCCAGTTTTTTCAGACAATGTTGTTCCTTCACCTTTGCAAGAATATGGTTTTGCAATAAACATGAGAAGGAATAGCCAAACTGTTGGTTTAGGGCATTCAACTCAGAGTCATGCTTTAACAAATGAGTCTGCAACCTATTTAAGACAACAAATAGATGAGAGCAACATGCAAATGGTTCACACTCTATCCCAAACTATGGGAGAGGTTTTTCACCCTTTGATTCAAAATACAACTCAGACGAATCAACAGATGGTGTCTCAAATGGTGTGCATAGCAGGATTCATGGGAGTCTCATCACTAGTTCGACAGCCTAATCGCATGCCAAATGTAGGAGATGTTATGCATCCATCAAATCAAGAGAATCTGCCAGTAGTTGAACCATTGGAAGTCGAAGCCATCAGGAATCAAAGGCAAATTCCAATAGAGGAGTAACCAAGGGTGATGATGGTGAATAAACATCAGGATGCAGACCATGTGGTTTAACAAGTTCGACATAATAATGTGGCAGCAGAAAATAATTTGGTAGCCCTTGTCGAACGAATAATTGCTAGAAGTGGGATAAATACAGGTTTTGCCAAGCCAAATTTCACTTCACCAATAGTAGAATATATACTTCAGTCAGAACTTCCTCCCAGGAGAAAGGTTCCCAAGTTCACTAAGTTCTCAGGAGATACGACTGAATCTACGGTTGAACATGTGGCACGTTACATGATAGAGGCTGGAGAGATTGCTAATGATGAAAGTCTAAGGATTAAATATTTTCCTAGCTCCCTCACCAAAAATGCTTTCACTTGGTTTACTACGTTGCCACCTGGTTCAATATGTAAAAGGACTCAATTGGAGCGTTTGTTTCATGAACAATTCTACATGGGTCAGACCAATATCAGTTTGAAAGAATTGACCAGTGTTAAACAAAAGTTCAATGAGTCTATTGATGATTACTTGAACAGATTTCGACGGCTCAAAGCCAGATGTTTTACACAAGTACCTGAACATGAACTAGTCGAAATGGCTGTTGGTGGCCTTGACTATTCTACCAGGAAGAAGCTAGTTACCCAGTACTTGAGAGACATGGCCCAATTAGCAGATAGAGTTCGACATCTTGAACGTCTGAAGGACGAAAAATCCAGGACGAACAAACATATGAAAACAACTTACGTCGAATATCAAGATGAGGTCGAAAACGTCTATGACGAAACTCTACCTCTAGATGATAATGAGATAAACCTAGCTGAGCTTAAGCAAGGTCCTCCTTATTCCTGTAAACTTCTAGTTATCCCAAATGGAAAGAATCCTGTCAAAACTAAAAAGAATGATAGGCTTCCAAAGAAAACATACATTTTCGACGTCACCAAATGTGGCAATTTTTTTGATTTGTTAGTTAAGGATGGCCAGATACTTGTGCCTCCTGGTTCTAAAATGCCACCTTTAGATCAAAGAAAGAAAAAAGGTTTTTGTAAATACCATAATTATTTGGGTCATAAAACTTCTCAATATTTTCTTTTCAGGGATTTGGTGCAAAATGCAATTCAGGAGGGAAGACTCAAATTTGGAGACAAACCCAAAGCACAAATGAAGATTGACATTGATCTTCTTCAGGTGGTTGAAGCAAACTATACTGAACCTTCTGCAATGAATTTGATTGAGGTTGCTGATCAAGTTGCTAATGACGACAACAACCCTGATTCAATTGAATTTATAGTGGATCCTGTGGTAGTTGAGGTTACTGAAAACTTCAACAATGATGTTATGTTGTTCAAGGCTAATGAAGAGTTAAGCAGCAAGCAATGGGAACACTTGATATGTAAGGCTACTAAGGGATTATTTAAGACATCACCTGATGTTGAAAAGTTCGATGTGGGGGTTACCATCGTCCCACATGAGGAGGTCGAAGAGTCGAGCCTCCCATTGATTATAAAAGAAACTGTTGAGAGTTTTGTGAAGATGGACGAGGCTACTGATGACCTTAAATTAAACTTCTCCAAGATGGAACTTAGGGATGAAGTTAACGTCAAAATGTTCGAAGTGAAAAATGACCAAGTGGTGAAAGTGGATCATTCTGTACCTCAGAAGGATCACTACAAGAAGGCTTATCACAAGGAGGATGAGACAATTGTTGATTTCTTACATAGATGTCAAAGCAAGAAGTCAAAAGTAATGTTTTGTCCAAGATGCAATTCCTTCTTTGATAGAGAAGCCACCCAAAGCCTTCAACATGTGAATAAGGCTAATGAGGGGAAAAATCTAAAGGTTGCCCAAAAGCATGGCCGTTTCGACCCAAGGTGTGATAATCTCAATCAACAAAGTGGTATGCCCCAATTCCTCAAGTCGAAACAACCCACATTCAAACCAAGTGGGGAAGTTCTTAATGACAAGTGGTGTAAGCCTGATGAGTAAGGCAAAAGGGGAAGCCAAAAGTGGAAGAAGTTCGATGTCGAAAGATGGCCTTAAATGGGATACATAAAGGAGGTATGGACTTCAAACAAAGCTGCATATGTATCTGAAAATTATAAGGGGAAATCCCTATGTCTAGGTCGCAATGGCGTAGAGAACAACGCAGAAGGAAGGCTCAGAGAGAAGCCTCCAAAGGTGATTGTGCTGGATCGAGCACAAGTGTGCTTGGTGAAGTTGGGGAATCTAAAACCCTTATATATCACTGGGAAGGTGGAAAACATGGCCATCAACAAAATTCTGGTTGATTGTGGCGCCACAGTGAACATAATACCACACTTCTTGCTGGCTAGAATTGGAAAATTTGACACAGACCTTAAACCTCACAACCTGGTTATGTCGAAATATGAGGGTAAGAATGGACCTACTATGGGGGTCCTACAAGTTGACATGAATGTGGGAAAAATCACAAGGCCCACTCTCTTTATGGTGGTTGAAAGTAAGGCCAACTATAATCTCCTGCTAAGGATGGAATGTATACATGTCATAAGTGCAGTGCCATCTTCAATGCATCAAAGGGTCACCATATGGAGACCAAATGGCATTGTCAAAAACATTGAAGCTGATTAGGGGTACTTTAAGGTGCCAGTGAATTATACGAAAGGTGTAGAGTTCGACAAGAACTTAGCACACATTGGCCCATGTACACCAGCAGAATTTGAGTTCACACTCGATGATCATGCGTTCTTCTCATTGTACCTCCATCCCGTCGAAGGTTTACGTTGGGATATGAAGGTTGTAGAAGAAGCAGGCAATATCCCATCGTACTTTTCAGATCCTACAATTCAGACCACAGGGTGGGGAAGCGAAGGCAGTAACAATGACTGACTTCGACGCATTGAAAAGAATTTTGGCCTATGTGGCTGAAACGAGAATACAAGCGACCTTAGAGGTTGCAGGAAATTATATGGTTGTTGAGGCCATTACAAAGTTTGTTGAGGAAAATCATGTGAAGGATTTCGACCAAGAGCCTCTAGATAAAGATCAAGAAGAATCAGACCAAAGGCTTGATGTAATATACAATAGTGAGACTTTGGGATTCGAAAAGGACCATTTGTTAGAATGCACTAAAATGCTGGCTCAAGATACTTTAGAAGAAATTGACCTGGGAGAAGGGGAGTTGAAAATGCCTACTTACATCAGTGCCAACCTCGACCCAGAACTCAAGGTCGAAGTGGTCCACTTGTTAAAGGAGTTCAAGGATTTCTAATATTGGGATGTTTTGGTTGGTGAAACAGTTGCCACATTGAAATAAAGCCTTTTAGAAGAATCAATGATATTGATATCCCTTAGAACCCGGTTACTATTGTTAGGATAGGTTGAACCAACTAAACTTCAGTGGGGAGGGTACTTACCTATGGACTTCATGCAAGCTCTTAAACCTAAGGCTCTTGTGTGACTTGTTTGTGTTTGCCATTTGGTTGCTTTAAACATGAACATAACATAGCATCTTCACTAACCATTTCAAGGACCAAGGGATTTGTCTTTGTTCTTTATTGCATGTTATGGTTCCACTCGCAGAAACATTATCTCAATCAACTTTGTAAGGATACCTTCCAATCTTAAGGAATTAGTTTCAAAGGTTCCTGAGAATTCTCAATTCACCGAAAGGCATGGTCGTCTACTTGGTTTGGTTACCTCAGGGTTTTGTAAAGACATGATGAGTCTTTTATTCCAGTTCTTTGACCCTAAACATCACTGTTTCACATTTCCCGATTATTAGTTGGTGCCCACGATGGAAGAATTCTCTAAACTACTTGATATGCCTATTCTTGATCAAAAACCTTTCACCGGTCTAGAGAAGGAGCATAAACATGAAGTTATTGCAGAAGCTTTGCATCTGAAGAGGTCAGATATTGTATCCAATTGGGAAACTAGAAGTGGAGTTAAAGGTCTTCTTGCTAAAGTCTTGATAGAAAAAGCTCAGTTATTTCTAGATGCTATGAGTTACTACGCTTTTGAGGAGATTTTGGCCCTGTTGATCTATGGTTTGTTGTTGTTCCCTAATACGGACCAATTCATAGATGTGCACGCAATCAAGGTATTTATGACTTATAATCCTGTGCATATTTTACTTGAAGATATTTTGCACTCTCTTCACACTCGTACTACGAGGGCGCGAGGGACTGTGATGTGTTGCATACCTCTACTATCAAGGTGGTTTATTTCACACCTTCCTCGATCTGTGATGAAGAATGAACAAGGTTTGAGGTGGTCTATAAGGATAATGTCACTCTCTCATTCAGATATCCATTGGTGTTTGTAACACGGTGGGAGAACTGACTTTCTATAAATGTTGCGGATAGCAAGAGTCGCCACCGACTTTTATTTTATCCATATAGAAAGGGCATAAAAGAACAGGAAATACCTATCTTTAAAGACTTGAGTTCAGGGGGGTAGGTTATATAAAGGGAAGGTGTTAGCACCCTTTATATCCATGGTTATCCATGGTCTCTTAGTTACATAGCTCACTTTAATTGTTTTTGAAAAGTGTAGTGTGTGATTTAAAAATTTTCTAAGTACTTTGTAATGATCCTCGTATGGATGTATACAAAGCCTTGTTTGAAAATATTTGAAAATATTGCGAGGTGTGAAAAGTTTTTTTTTTTGAAGAGTGAGTAAGTAACTATGAGGTACTTACCCTAGACTAAGTCATTCATGTTCTTTTATATTCTTTCAAGGGTAAGATTATCCCTATTATTAAGGAATAGGTAGTCATTACCTTGGATTTGTTAAGTGACGAGCGTAGGGTCATCGTACGGTCAACTAAGGCAACTATAGGGTGTCTTTAGCAATTGGGAGAGACTATCATCTTTTAATCTGAAGGGACAAGATCAATTAGGCACATCGTAGGCAATATCGTAGGGACTTGATCTTTTAACCGAAGAGAGGGACAATATGATTTATTTTCTGGAGGGACTTTGCTTAAGACACCCCACATTCGAGGGACCTGACCGTTTAAATAAGACAACCAAGAGGGATACCCTAGGAAGTGCAGACGGCGATCTTAGATCGACTTACGTGTGTGAGTGTTTATATTCAGATATTTTATCTTTTTTTAATTAATTATCTAAGTCTAATTAATTCATTTATTTCTTGCACTCCCTATTTACTAACCACACAATTTATAGTTAGTTTAAGAAAATTAGATTAAAGAAAAACCATTAATTTTTTTAAAGAAAATTAAGCTAATTAACTAATTTGGAAAAATACACAAACTAAATATATATACAAAATTATTATTAATTTATAAAAAAAATATTTTAATTATATGGACAATTATTATTATTATAATATGATTAAGAATTTTAAAATAAGATTATTAATTGATTTACAAATTAATCAAAACCATTATAGTGATAAAAAAAATATTAGTTAATTTATAAGTTAATTATTATATATATATATATATATATATATATATATATATATATATATATATATGTATATATATATATATATATATATATATATATATATATATATATATATATATATATATATAGTATTCTAAATTAAAAGAAAAATTTAAATAAAAGAAAAAAAATGAAATTATTATTTTAAGAAAATAGTTGAGGAATTATATTAATGGTTAATTGTAAATTTTTGTTTTAATTAATTAATGGTTTAAAAAAAACCTAATTAAAATAAGGTATAACAAAAACAAAAGAAACAATTGTACAAAATAAAGGGACCTGTGATTCGAACCCAGACCATGTACCTCAAAGACGTAACACCCTATCAGCTGAGCTATCAACATGTTTTGATACTTCATTGAACAACAATCAATAAATATTAAAAAATTTGAATTACGATTTGCGCACCATACTCATTCTTCTACCTCCAGCCGTCTGCTTAGACCTTTACCTACTGATTTCCGTCACTAAAGGTTTTAGTGACAGATTTTTGTTGTCACTACAACACCTGCGCATTCAAACATTGCAAATAACATGGATAAATTTATTTTAACGCTTCAAATCAGTTAATATGAAGTCTCTAAACAAGATTATGTCATTAATTTTGCCAGAAATCACTTCAATCACACGTCCCCAAACAGAATTCTCAAGAACCCTAGTTTACGGTTCCACCCCTATACGGTCACGATTCTCCAAATTTCTTGCCCAGAAACAATCCTTGTTACCTTCTAAACACAAATCAAACATTAGATATGCTTTAAATCAATCATATGCATGAAATCGAAAAACGAAAAAGACATGAACATGAACAATTCAGTTATGGTATTTTGGGATGATTTTGATGCTTATGAAGGTTGAGTTACGATCAGTGATCTTCAAGGAGTCTAATGCCACCTTTATTTTTTTCTGAAATTGCCTCTAAGTGCCAAATTGAATGTCTCTTTTTCTTGATGTTTTTTGAGTTTGAAACCAAATATTTTCCTGCAAAAAATTGTCCCTCTGCATTGCCTTATGTTCATGTATATATAAGGATGCAATTAGGTCAGAAAATGGGCTTTGTCTTCATGGATTTTAGTTGCTTGATATGGAAGAAAGCTATCACTCATAATGGTCCAAAAATCAAATATAACATTGCCAATTATGCCTTGCACGAATTTGGATGGTCTTCAATTAGTTTAAATGAAATATATTTGCTTCTAGAACAAGAATCACATCCAAATATTGAATTTTATATTTTATTTTGATTTAAATTGAATTTTAATAAATAAAATCAAATAAATAATAAATAATTAATAAAAATCAGAAATAATTGGAATTGGGTCGTGCTTGATGTTATCTTGAAGATTGGATTGCAATTCCATGGGCCCATTTGAAAAAAAAAATGGATTTGAGACCCTTTTTGCTCAATGCACCCCTTGAAAATTTCCCAACTTTGACAAGG
The DNA here is from genome assembly GCA_963966055.1 of Lathyrus aphaca. Lineage (NCBI taxonomy): Eukaryota > Viridiplantae > Streptophyta > Magnoliopsida > Fabales > Fabaceae > Lathyrus > Lathyrus aphaca. The sequence goes on along the minus strand of OZ014525.1, from coordinate 97,897,027 downwards.
CATAAATCCCTCAATTTTAAGGCTATGAAAGTGATCTTGGACTTTTTAGAAAGCTTAGAGAGTCCTCTAACAAACCTCTTTAGTATCATGTCCATATCTTTTACCATTTTCAAATTATGCTCTTTGGAAAAAGTTGAGTTTTTGTTGACTTTTGAAATGACCTATAATGTCTTAGCTCATACCTTCCAAATGAAGCATTTTTGGGCTTGGCTTGTGAGACAAAAAGTTGTAGAGAATTCAATTTCCTTCAAAATTAGATTTGGATGGGAAATTTTTTATGATGCATGTGAAAGTTATGGCTGGTCAAAGTTCAATTGACTTTTACTGTGAAATCCTAATTTAGAAACTTCTTGATTCTTGATGATCTGAGATTTACTTGATGAATCATGATCAAACCTTGATCAAATGGTGAATTTTACTTCATAACCTTGATGTTGGAAAAAATATTGAAGTTTGACTTTAATTTGACCACAGTTGACCTCAGTTTGACTTTTTAATCAACTTGATTAATTTTTGCATATCTGATCATCTGACTGACCAAACTTATTGGGAAATCAATGAAACTTGACATAGTGATTCTTGAAGTAAAATGGGATGTTATGAAGCTCACTTGAGGCCTTGGAAGTCCATTTTTCTTGGAGAAAAACAAAACCCTAGTTCTGGATCCTTTGCTTAGGAGGAGGCTTTGTCTGAGGAAACTCTCAAACTTTCTGACCAATTGGGGACCTTGAGAACCTTATGATCATTGAGAAATCTTGAGAGACATTGCCTTAATTGTGGGAGGGAAAATTTTAGGGTACAACAGTGTTCCCGATCCATGGAAAACATCACTATCATTAACCGCTGTTGGGAGTTTCTTAATGTGCCACTCCTTGGCATAAGGGGAGGCATTACTTATAATCCTTCTTTAGCACTACGTCAGTTTGGGAATGTTCGGAGTGATGGTCCTCATGATGTGATTATTCAAGATATTGTGTTCGATTATGAAAATGATCCTCAAGGTTACCGTCAAAGGTTTATACATGCTTAGGGCATGGTGAATAAGATTAATCTGGAGCCAAAATACTCCATCCATATGAAGCCTTACCTCAGATGGGTGTGGTCTCATGCTCAAAATCTTATGATGCCATATCCCGCTGTTCTACCGATGATATTTGAGCCTATTTTTGAAGGAGATGTTCCTTACACCATTCTTCATCTAGACATGCCTACTGACCTGAAAGAGCTACGTAAATCTTGGATCCAACTAAAGGAGGAAAATGATACCTTTGAGGCTCAGTTCTATGCTAGCGAGGAGAAAGTGTTGGAGCTGACAAGGTGACTTCATGAAGAGCGGAACCTCAATACATATCTCAACACGAAGAGGAAACGTCCATGGGATACTTGAGTCTCAAATGTTTTTATTTTCTTCGTAACTTTTCTTGTTTTTCCTTCATTGTAAGCCCAAGGGGCAGTTATATTTTGAACTTACTAATAAAAGTTTTGTTTCTGTTTTTCTTTAACAAATTTAAATCCTACGAGGTCCTTAAAAACATTGCATATGCATTTACATGCCATACCATTGCATAACAGGTTTCCATGACAGGTCCCTTATCTTCTCACTGTTTATTTCAGTTGAAATGACTCTCGAATAGACTGTCAAAGATCTCCAAACCCAAAATGCTCAATTTCAAGAAGTGATCCTAAATTTGTCCAAGGGGAAAGAAGAGTTGAAAGCCCTCCTCACTAAGGACATGAAAAAGAAGAATCTTGAAGACAACAAGGATGATCAGTTGGAACAACTGCAAGCCGAGATGGCAGAGATGAGAATCCAGATGAATGGTCAGGTGGCTCTTATCCAAAACTTAGCCTAGGGGAAAAAGAGCTGATAGTATTCGTCAATAAACTTCAAGATAAAGGAGTCGGGAATCTAATAATTAGTCAACCTCCGATGAAACAAGCTGACTTGGTTGAAAGGAATATGAGGATAAGAGAAGGAAAAAGACATGCTACTACTGATGGTATTTCAATTAAAGGAATAAGGTTTTATAGGGTTAATCTGCCTCAACACAAGGAACATAAAAGACAGTTTACCAAAATTAACACGCTAATGTCGCAAACTTTGCAATGCCTGTTACAGATGAATCTGATTGCATTAAGAGAACCTCTTCAAAGACCCATTACTTCCTCTCTTTGCTACGATCCTAATGCAAGGTGTGCATACCATTCCAATAGTTTTGGACATGACAATAATAATTGTTGGGAGTTGAAGAATAAGATTCAAGACCTCGTTGGTGAAGGAGCCCTCGAGGTTACGCCAGAAGACCAGATTGAATTCTTCTATCGTCCATCAAACATCCAAGCTTCCAAACATCCAGAGTGACAAGTTTAGAGGAGGAGGCTTTGAGAACATTTGAAATTTCATTTGTAATTTCTTTTGTTGGATTAAACACTTACTATTATGTCAAACTTTTATTTTCATGTTAATGCATTGCATATGTTTGTTTTGAATTAATCCATTCGTTTCACTATATTTAAACTATGCTTCTTACATCTCTTTAGTGATATTTAACTCTTATTAAAGCTGTAAGCCTTTAGAGGGAGGATGACGAAGACGATACCATAATTTCATATAATATGATTTTGAACAGACTATTCTGGCGATGTGTGTCACTCCCGGGATTTTCATCCCAGTACAAACGCGAAAGTGGCGCGGAAAGGTTAGAGTCGCCAGCCAGACATTTTTATCCCGAAGGAATGGGAAAGGTAATGTTGCACAAACCTGAGGAAGAAGGAAAAGGACGAGGCCTTGCGAACCAAAGATCTGGATACGGAAGTCGGTTACGAATTGAGAAGGTATTAGCACTCCAATCTGTCCGCCGTACCCGACGGGATCCACGCTTAAAAGTCTGCTTTCAAAGGGTGAGAAATAATATGTTGTTTGAATGAAAGAATGACTATCTGGAATGGAAATAAGAAAAGAAATGGAATTAACAAATGGGAATAAAAGGGGAAAAATGTAGGGAAAATAAAGATTGTGCTCGAATGGTCCCTACCCCACTGCCTACGTACCTCATCGGGATAAATGAGGATCAGAGACGCCGTAGTTCATCTAACTAAGGCTTACACTCGTTTGTGATTTTTAGGATGACGTTGCCATAACTCTAGCTCAGGTGTTACCGGCTCTGACTCGAGGGTGTTTACCGTATCGCTGTTTGAACTGTCGAGACAAGTCATGCTCGTCCGCAAAGAGTATGAGATAAGAAGAGAAGACGTGACTTCTTGGTTTGTTGTCTTTTATAAGAAATGTTTTGAATTTGTGTTTATTGAATGTACAACACTAAAGACTATGACACAGGGGCGAATACTTTCCAAGATCGCCCCCAATGGAACGTTTGTAAAGCATCCTAGAAGAGTGAAGGAGACCTCCACTAATCATTTCCCGTATAGCTTAAGGCTCGTGGCGCATTGTACACCTTTTCCTTTATTAAGTGTTTTTGATTTTCTTTTAAGATGAGAAGTGACTCAAGTTATAAAAGGAAAACTTCTAAGGGAAACTAGACTTACCCTAAGTTAGTTGAATTTGAAGATAACTTATGGTTAGTGAGGTTTGAGATTAAATCTACCTAAAGATATTAAACTAGAAATACGAGTACAAGAGTCAATATTGAACGATATGGTCCTCCTAAGTCATGGTGGGAAAAAAACGTGAATGAAACATGAATGGGATGAAACGATGGATCGGGTGGGTCGATTGCGTGGTGCTAAGACGCACGACTTATGGTGTGAAACATACAAGGCTTGCTTTTGGTTGAATGGAGTGGAACGATGGTAATCGAGGAATCCTAAAGTCACATGCATTTTTATTTGTTTATTTGAAAATATACTCGACGTTGGATCGAGCCTTTTATTTATTTTTGAGATTTTGGTTTTCTATCGATTCGTTTTATCTTTTCTAACTTAGTTATAAAAACTAAACAAGCATACAAGTTTTACGCTATTACATCACAAAGTACACAAAATATAAAACATAATCGAGGCATAAAAGTATCCAAGTCCATACGAAAAATCCTCGGAAAATACCTTGCACAAAAAAGAGAATAGTTAGTGAATGACATGAATCATGAATATGCATAATATGATGGAAATGAATTAAAATGCCAAAAATATTAAAAGTCATGGAAAAATTATGAAATTAATTCCCTAGGGTCTCTAACTTGATTATAATATTGTGTTAAAAAATCTCTTAAAAATTCTAATCCTAACTATGGTAAATGGTCCTTTAATTCTATGTAAGATTCAATCACAAATTCCGACAAATTACACTATCAAAACAGTAGAAAAAATGTCCTAAAAATATACCAAAAATATTCTAGGTACTTTAATTTATCCTTTAATCATAGAAAAAAGAATGGGGGAAAAATGTTATGGGAAGTGGTAGAAATAAATTGTACAAATTTATGTGTCCAAGTGAAAATTCAATATAAGTCAATTAAATTGAAAAATCGAAATTAAATCGAAAATTGATTAAATTCAGAAAATGAAAATTGGGAATGTTTCCAAATTGACTTAATATTATAATATAATTTTTGTGGATTTTTATCATTCATTTTAGTATTTTTTGTAGAATTAAATTGAATTAGTATAAAATAGAAATTAAAAATAATAGAAGAATAGAGAGGAGGTGAAAATAGAAATGTTTACTAGTTAGAAAAAATAAATGGGCCTGCTTTGGAGTGTTAATAGCAATTCCCTGGCCCAGTTCGCATAGAACCTGAGGATGCATGAAACTTATGGTGGATAGGTGGCGCGTGTGATTGGCAATTGGTGGTCCAACCGGACGGTGACACTTGTCACCGCCGGATTGGACCCAAAACCACATAACCTTCCCCCCAAAGAAAACCGAAAAGAACAAAAACGGAGGAAACAATTGTGAGTTTTTCATGCAGATTTTGAAAATTCAAACCACAATTAACTAGCATTAACTATCGTTTAACAAGTCTTTTATTATTCTGTTGCTAATTAATCACTATTATAAGTTTTAATTCCCTTTTTTATTTCAAGAATCTGAACCAATTAATGATGAATGATCATAATATTATAACCTAAAAAAAACCAAGAAGAAAAACTAAGCCTCTCTCTCACGCTCTCCTTTCTCTCACCTACTCTCATCTACTCTCATCTTCACTCATCTTCTCTCATCTTCCCCAACATAAAGAAACCCTAGCTCATGTACCGACGGCGGCGCCCCTCCGACGAATCCTCCCAAACCTAAACGCCAAACGCCAACTCCGGTCAGCTTCCTCTCTTTCAAACCCGCCGTTCTCCCTTCACATCTCAAGACTCATCCCCTTCATAACCCTAACGCCGCCGCCGGCGGCTCTTCACCCCTGATTCTCCAACCTCTCCACAAAATCCCTAACTAAAATGAACCTCTGGTTACGAATCCGCCGCTAGCTTCTTCAAACTCCAACTCAAATAACGAGTTTGCACAAAATGGAAACCCCAATAAGAATTAAAATGCATTCAAATACTAAAACGACCATGGATTCCAGGCCGCGATTACTCTGAGGGTTCGTTTTTTGGTACCTGATAATTGGTGAGGACGCGTGCGACTCCGACGAAGGTAGGCTTCCGTTCTCTTTCCTCTCACGTGACCTTCTTCTTTTCCTTACTTTTCTGGTTCTTATGGATCCTTTGCGATTGCGATCGAATAGTGTAATTTATACATTTTGACCGACCATTACAGGTTGTGATTGGCGAGATCGATGAGGGTCGATGGCGAGGTTGAAGGATTCAGATTGAAGATCGCTTGAAGAGGTTGATGGATGGCGCTTAGCTTGATTCAGGTTGATTTTGAAGGCTGTTCGAGGTTATTGAACACGTTTAGCGAGAGTTGAAGATCAATGATACCATTCACAAATCAGGTATGCGGCTTCGGTCCCCTTTTCTCCTTATTGCGATTCTGTTTCCTTGAAATTGCTGTTGTTAAATGATAAGGTGTGACCTGGTTTTTCTTTCTGGTTTTGCAGCGGCTATGGATATGCAGGACTATGCGAGTTCTTCAAGATTGATGAAGAATTGATTTCCTATTTAAATTGTGGCAGTTTTGTTTAAAGAGTTCTTGAAAAATGGTTGAAGGTGACTGAGGGATGAATGATGAATCTATTGTGATGAAGGTGAAGGTTGAATGAGAGAGATGAAGAAGATAGAAGAAGATGAAAGAATGAATGGTAGAGGAAAATGATGCAGAGCGAAGAATCCTCCTGAAGAATGAATCAAGGTATATGTAGATAACTCGGTAGATTCTGGAAGTTTCTGGTGATGATTTCTGTTATTGAATTTGTTATGACAGTTAGGATTTGTAACCGAATTCTTCTTGCAGTTCTGCTTCATTTATTCTTCTGAGCTTTTGTCGTACTGATTTCCTCATGAGTTTTCCCTTTTTGTAGCTAGCTGCTTGACAAGCTTTGGTTTTATGTTGGCAATTTGAGGAAGTTTTAGCCGCAAAAGAGATTTGACAAAATTGGGTTAAGGTTCAGAGAAGGAGAGGAAGCCAAGTTCTTTGATTTTTTTTGTTATGGACTTGTAACTTTATTCTTGTATAAATTTCCACTTCTAAATTCTTTTAAACATTTCCTTCTCATCTTCTTTGATTTTCTGGTGAACTTGTTCTGGTGTAAGTCTTTTTCCTGTACTTTTTGTTTGAAAAATTTCTCAATAGGATTTTTGCTACCGATTGTGTAACTGAGCTTTCTTTCCATTCGAATACTTCTTATGTTCATCACTGCTAGTTTCGTTACTTTCTTTGCTGCACCGAAATTGTTCTGCGGTCCTATCCATACTAAAACTTGTTGTATTTCTCTTTGATTGATATAATGGAATTTAATAGAACCAAATTTATTGGTGAGAATCTGAAGTGAAATTAAAATAAGTAGAGTAGAAATGAAGTCACCAAGTTCCATAAGTCTAAAAAAATGGTTTGCTTATCACTATTTTTAATTTATGGTAATGGGTTAAACTCACTGTAAATGGGCTTAATATTAATTAACAAACAATGGGCTTTGGAAATGAAACCAATATTGTTAGTGACCATAAAAAAAATGTTCTAAATGGCTCATAAGAAGTTGGAATTAAAGGAAATGATGAGGGCATGGAAGAGTGACATTGATTAACAAAAATGAGTCTATGGGTATCAAACTTAAATGTTATGGGCTTGTCATGTACATGTTTTTTTTAACAAATCCGCGTCTTGTATTCCGATCAATTATAACATGTTAACTCCCAATCAAATTCCAAATCCAAAGTCCGCTCGTACTCAATCAACCAAACTTCGGTCAACCTAATTAACAATTTGTATCAATAGCACCAAGCAACTGGGAGAACCACCATCCCCTGATCACCATATGAGTTCACACTTTGATTTTATGAGAAATACAGAGAAGTAAATAATTCAAAATCTTGTGAATTCCGGAGAAGGCTAGCCCTGGTGGCTCGATGCAGATAAGCTCCTCAATATCCATGAATCAAAAACCTTAATTTTCATATTCCTTAGCTTGTCATTTGATGATGTTGAGAAACCTTGAAAAAGATTCTTATGTTGGTATGAGCTCACCCTTTACTTCAACGTTGAATGTAACATAGCTCGATAGGTCACCTCTAAATAAGAAAATTCTTGTTTTCCATATCTTTTGAGTTTTCATGCAAGTGAATAAATGCAAGATGAGTTCATGACCTAACGAAGGCGCAGAGGAATGCAAACATAAGCCAATTTAAGATTATAAACAAGAGGGCAAATTTTGGGGTGTTACAATGTGCAAGCATTGTTTCGATTCCTAAACAGTGGAAATATAAGGAAGTTAATCCCTAGTCAACCCTTTTGAGCCTATGAAGTAGGAGTTTTCATTCTCAGGCAAATTAAAACCTGTCGCACCTCGAAAAATACGATCCTAAAACAAACAACAGAGTCGCCACCTAATTCTATTTATTCTACGAGAGAAAAGGAAGATATAGACACAACCTAAATAAAGGATAAGAATGGTCAACGAAACCACTAATCTAAGTTCGGGAGTCAGTTACGCAAGAGGAAGGTATTAGGCACCCCTCACGTCCGTTGTACTCAACGGGAACCTCTTAGTCTAGTTTGCGCTTTAAATGTTAACTTGTTATTATTGTCTTCTTTTAATGATTACTTTTAATGAAATATTTTAATTATTATTACGAGGGAAAGATTTGAGTTTTTTTTATTATTATGGTGGGAAAATAATTAATTTTATTTATTGTGCTCGCGAAGGATTAAAATCCCCGTGCCTACGTATTCCCCTGTGCAATGGGAAAGTCAGAGCTTCGTAGTTCGTGCTACTACGATTTGTGTTTTTTATAGAACGACTGTTTGAAAATGCATTCTACTGCTAAGCGTTGGCTTATTTGCGAGATAGAAAGATTTAAACAGCGTTCGTTTTGAGAAAAGATGTTTGATCTTTATTAAGGGTGTTTTAAACGAGAGGGCGAATGAACCACGCGTGGGGCTAGCCCATGTTGCGGTTGCATTCAAGAACGTGCGGAATGCGAGACTCCGGAGTTCAGTTACTCGCTAATTAATTATGAAAATGATTTGAATTGGTTGGTAAATTTTAATTTGTATGCGAAAGAAAGAGACAAGTCGTCATCTTTAAGAGAAGTATCTCACCTATTCCACCACAAACGTTTGAGAAATGAGAAATCGAAAGAAGCTTTAAACTTGGATATAAAATCGACAAGCAATGCCACATTCTTTCTTTGAGAATAAATAAAATCGGAAGAAGCTTTAAACTTGGATATAAGTATCGACAAGCAATGCCACGTTCTTCCTTTTGAAAGTAAATGTTTGGTAAGATTTTTGTTTGTGTTTGTGGGGATAGGAGGAACAACTTTCCTATGGAGATGAATCATGCCTGATCCTTTAAGATTGTTGAATTGTTTTTGAATACGAATGGTGATTGAACCAACGCGTGAGGCTAGCCCATTTGCGATTCAATCCAGAACGTGTGGAATGCTAGACTCCGGAGTTCCTTTTTTCCATAAATTAATTTAAATGAATTGGATTATCTTTTATACGAATGATGATTGAACCAACGCGTGAGGCTAGCCCATTTGCGGTTCAATCCAGAACGTGCGGAATGCTAGACTCCGGAGTTCCTTTTTCGTAATTAATTAAGAAATGATTCGAATTGTTTTTATGCGAACGGTGATTGAACCAACGCATGGGGCTAGCCCATTTGCGGTTCAATCCAGAACGTGCGGAATGCTAGACTCCGGAATTCCTTTTTTCCGTAAATTAATTAAGATGAATTGTGCAGACGGCGATCACGTGGGGACCGACTTACGTATGTGCAGTGTAATCGTATGAATTATTTTACTAACTAAATGTGAAATAAAATAAAAAAAACAATAAACAAATGGGCCAGAGTTTAGGAAAAAGTTAAAAAAATGCCATATGAACTCAAAATTAACACCAACAACACAGCAGTCCATGCACTCATTAATGATCATTGTTTACTTTATCTAAAATATAATGATAATAACTAATAATAATTAATTATACTAATAATAATAATAAATAATGAAAGAAAAAAGTAATGGGAAAAAAGTGACGTAGAAAATGGGGGGAAGATACTACCCCATTGGATCAATTTTAATTATAAATTTTAACAATAAAACATAATTAATGTAAAATAAAACAAATCCTAGTCTAATCTAAATACTGAGTGATTTTAATAATGAAAAAAAAATACTAAAAATGTAAATAAAAACAGAAAGAGTTTAAAAAGTTTGACCGGTCTTTATTGGGGATAAAATTTAATTAAAATGCTTTAAATTATTATAATCTACTAAATCATTAACTACTAATAAAATCCTAAAATAAACTAAGAACATTTTTATGATTTTTTATATAATAAATTAAAAGTGATGTGAAAAATGAATCTAAATGAACTTAAAGGAAATTAAATATATATTCATATTAAATCTTAAAAATTATAATAAGCAAGATATTCAAAATAAAAAAACTTAATAATTTGAAAATAAATGAATAAAAGGGAATCTAGATTTCTAAAAGAAACAAAACGTAAAAAGGACTTAAAACAAAAATTAAAGAAATTAATTGAAATATATAATAATTAATAAGAGAAATAAAGTAATAAATAGAAAGGATTGACTAAATATATTCACACAAAAAATAAAGAAAACACGTTTTACCCTTTCTGAAAAAAACCAGAGGAAGAAAATGATTCTCTCCACCGTCAAATACTGTAGCGTACGTCTCTCTTCCAAACCGGCTTGGTTTTCCGACCATTCCTCCTTGTTTCTCTCTGTCTGCTTTCTCCCTCGCGGATTTTGGATCGGCGGCGGGTTTTAGATTCACGGTGGTTCTTGGGTGGTTTCCGCGGCGGAGGATACAAAGGTTTGTGCGATTATGAGTTTTGGAAAGTTTTCACGGTTTCGGCTTGTTCGGTTTTCTCGGTCGGTGGTTCATCAACGGCGTGAATGGTGGAGGAAAATTTGTTTGATCAGTTTTTTGGTTGTGTTGCGATTTGGTTTTATACCGTTGGCCCGTTTTTTGGTTTACTGTGTTGGTTCCTGCAGTTTTGAAGAAAAGGAATGGGTTTTGTGGTGATGAGATTCTTGTTGTTTCTTAAGGTTCTGAAGAAAAAAAAGGGTTTTTGTTTTTTCAGAATTTTCGTTGGCCTCCCCCTCTTTTTGATTCTCTCCCCCTCTGCTCTGTGTTTGGTTGTTTGGTCAAAGTCGATCTCGTCAAATTCTGAGTTTTGAAAAAAAGAAAAGTTTTTGTGTTCTGATATCAGGTCAAGAGTGGGAAGAGGTCCCCTTTTTTACAGATTTGTTTCTTTGTTCATTTTGGTGAAAACATTTGGAGCCTCCTTTGTAGCAACAGGGTCTGTGTTGTCGCTGTCTGTGTATCAGATTGTAACAGGGTATCAGTTTGTAGCAGGGTCAAAGTTGTTTTCTTGTGGGATGTGCAGACTGGTGTTGCCAAAATGGTGTATAGTATGCAGCTGTGTGGGGAGTTGTATTTGGACTTGGACCATAAACTTGAAAACTAACTTAAATAATTGTATATCAACTTAATAAAATAAATAAAACTAACAATAATCTAATAACAAATAAAATAATAAAATAAAAAGAAATAATAATAATAATGATACTAGAATAAAGGAAAATAATAAATAATATAAATAAACTGCTACAAATTATTTAAGTGAGAGAAAAAAAGACAAATAATTAAGATGTAAATTAAATAAATAAATAAAAAATTAAATTAAATTAAAATTAAATTAAAGTGAAATTAAAACTGAATCTTAAATAGTCTAAATTAAAAAGTAAAGATTAGTAAGATTAATAAACTAATTAAAATATTTAAACTAAACTCTAATTGATTTTTTTTAGAAAATAAATAAAATAAAATAAAAAATTAAATTAAATTAAGATGTAAACTTAAATTAGTAAATAAATAAAGGAAATGATTTAAAGAAAGCAAACATACGAATCCAACTAATTTCTAAAATTAATTTCATCTTACGAAATCAAATATAAAATAAAATGATATTGAATAAAATCAAACACAAATACCATAATTAATGATTGATGATATGTTTTAACTTAAAATGCAAAATGATCAATTTTCAATAAATCGACAAAATGCGTCTAAAATGAATAAAAATTGAAAAATTTCTGGTCAAAATGTAGGGTATGACAGCTGCCCCTATTTAATCATCCTGAACCTGAATGTACGAGTGACAAAGAACTTTTTTGGACATTCAAGATGGAGGAGGATTAAATATCAGAATACCTAAAATTTTGACCGAAAGTGCAGATGAAAATGATATGATATGCAATGCAAAAATGCAAGACAAAAGCTACAACGCTGCCGGGAGGAAAAGTTGACCCTATTGGGGATTAGACACACATGACTGGAGTACAATCCACATGAGGAATTTCCATCTTGAGTGAAGTCAGACGACAACCGTCTACAGGTCCTAAGATGACTCGAATCTTTTAACAAAATTCCACTTTGAGGAAATCTACTGTTGAGATTTAACCCCATTTGGAAAAAACCTTCTGTTGGTGTATCAAAACGGAACAGAAATCTACTGCCGAGATTCTGAAACGAAAGCCAATTCTTCCGAAGTCTACTGGAAATCTAACTGCCGAGATGACCAGAGATTCTAAGAATGAGATACCTTCTGCCGAGGTATCCTAAAATGAACCAAAAATCTACTGCCGAGATCTTGGAATGAAAACAAATTTGTTGAAGTCTGCTGGAGATCTACTGCCGAGATCACCAGAGAATCTAAAAGTGGAATACCTTCTGCCGAGGTATACTAAATGAACCAAAAATCTACCGCCGAGATCTTGGAACGAAAACAAATTCTGTTGAAGTCTGCTGGAGATCTAACTGCCAAGATTACCAGAGAATCTAAGAACGAGATACCTTCTGCCGAGGTATACTAAATGAACCAAAAATCTACCGCCGAGATCTTGGAACGAAAACAAATTATGTTGAAGTCTGCTGGAGATCTACTGCCGAGATTGCCAGAGAACCTAAGAACGAGATACCTTCTGCCGAGGTATCAAAATGAATTCCTACTGTCGAGGATTAATTGAGGATATACCTGTCGCCAAATCTTCTGTCGAGATTTAACTAAGGATGCCATTGTCGAGCTTGTAAAAGTAAATACCTTCTGCCGAGGTATACTGGAAATCTTCTGCCGAGACTTGCCAGAAATAAAAGGAAACACCTATTGTTAAATCTTCTGCCGAGATTTAACTAAGGATGCTATTGAACAGAACTCTCACCATACTTCCCTTCTTCTGAAAGGGACAGCCATATGACGGAGAAACAACTTCACGCTCAAACTTCTCGACTTGTATGGAAGAGATGGCCATTTGACGGAAATTGGAAAATTCACAACAAACTTCTCAACTTGTCTGGAAGAGATAGCCATTTGTTGGAAAAATAAAAGAGATTCATATCAAACTTCTCGACTTGTATGGAAGAGACAGCCATTTGATAGAACATTCATCATACTTCCCTTCTTCTGAAAGAGACAGCCATATGATGAAGAACAACTTCACGTTCAAACTTCTCAACTTGTATGGAAGAGATAGCCATTTGACGGAAATTGGAAAAAATTCACAACAAACTTCTCAACTTGTCTGGAAGAGATAGCCATTTGTTGGAAAAATAAAAGAGATTCATATCAAACTTCTCGACTTGTATGGAAGAGATAGCCATTTGATAGAAAATTGGAATCACGACAAACTTCCCACCGTGTCTAGATGAGATGCCATTTGCCGAACAAACTTCTCACCTTGTCTGGATGAGATGCCATTTGTTGAAAATTAAATTCATACCAAACTTCTCCGCTGAACAGCGGAGATGCCATTTGATAGAACAGAAACCTTGCTGAGGATGAACAAACTGCTCGAAAAGAGAATGTCATCTGTTGATTTATTGGGAAATCCGTGGATAAGAAACAAGCTTCTCCAATAAAGAGACTGCCACTTGTTGATTCCGATTAGAGGTCCAGGGATAATAACAAGTTTCTCCAATAAAGAGACTGCCACTTGTTATCAGGTGTAAATACTCCCGGAATGTTGTAGTAACACTGCTGGAGAGCAAAATTTGTCTTCAATGGAAATCTTCAATAAATTTCTTCTGGGAAACTAAGCATCTGAAGGTGCAAAATGAATCCACTTTCCATCTGGAATTGCTGGGGATGGAATGACTGCTCGGAAAGAGACCTCCATCTGTTGATTTACCCAAAAGTTCGAAGACAAAACAAGCTTCTCAAATAAAGAGACGGCCACTTGTTGTCGGGTATAAGTAATCCAAGGGAATGTTGTAGTAACACTGCTGGAGAGCAAAATTTGTTCTCAATGGAAGCCTCAAACAAATTCCTTCTGGGAAACTAAGCATCCAAAGGTGCAAAATAAATGCACTTTCCAATTGGTAGTTCAAATATCAAAAATTGCCAACGACCAAAATTCAATCCAGGACTGAGCTGGAAAGAAACTGTCAAGCAAGACACTAACCCATGAGGAATAAACTCAATTGGGGATTAATCCTATCCAAGTGTGGAAAGGGGAACTAAAGCAAAAACCTTCCACGAGGGTAAGAACTCAGTGGGGAATTAGAAAGAATGTACATTTTCTGCCTAAGGCTGACAACTCTATTTGGAGAGAGACATTTCACTTGGTGATAAACACGACCAAGGTGAAGGAGGTATGCATTAATGTGTGCGACATGAATATGCATATGAATATGAATCATGTATGATGTACATGTATGTATATGTGTTATGTTTATGCTGACAGACAGACAAAACAGACACAAGAGGTGAACTGGTGATGAAATAAACATCACAACCAACGGATACTCGACCAATCTCGTCAAAGTGTACGCAATCGCTGAGGATAGGGTAAAGAGCCATCCATGGAACAAGTCCTGCTGCAAGGCTCAAATCTCTTTGAGGAGAGAAAGATACTTCATTCGGGAAAATAAACCCAGGCAAATCTTTTAACTCCAACATCTATCAGGAGGAAACAACCATACAAACTACGTTTGCTTAGGATGAAGTAAATTTGTACTCCGTTGGGGAAAGAAAATCAGATTCAGCTGGAGAAGCTAGAATCAAGGCTCAATTGGGGGTACTAGACTTAGTAACTCACTGGAAGCACTAAGTAGTGAGAAGTCCACCAGAAAATAATGATTCATGCCCCTGACATATCAAAGCAACTTGGTATGAGGACCCCGTCATCTGGAGGTACTTGGAAGGCAAGCCTCAAGAGCGTCTTGCTTAGGGGAATACGTGGTCATGCGCCCACGAAAAGGTTTGTGAGAAAAGATTATCTCAAGAGGATTTTATAGAAGACTTGGCATTCACGATACCCCAGTGTCTTCAAACTCTTGTAGAGATTCGTCGAATCTCGACGTCACTGCCTCAGATTAACTGTGTTTGGCACAAACGAGTCTTCAATGTTTGTCTTTTAGGGATGGTCAGACTGTGTAAGCACAAATTGGGAAACGACCTGCCTCTGTTTAGCAAAGTCTCCAAGTAACATGCCCCTGTCTAGCAGAGTCTTCAAGCAAAATGCCCCTGGTTGGCAAAGTCTTCAGGCCACATGCCCCTGGCTGGCTAAGTTTTCAAGTAACTTGCCCCTGACTGGCAAAGTTTTCAAGTAACTTGCCCCTGCGGATGATCATTCTCTGAAATGGTTGTTCAACTACTCATCAGAGTTTCAAATCTTAAGAGATTAAGCTCATCACTGGTGATCATACATAGGTTTCTATGATATCAAGCAAATGCTAACAAGCAAAAGGTTAATGTTAAGACTGCTAATGCAACACACATGTTTGTCTCGAAGTTTTTTATTTTGTTTTTTTTTAAAAGATTTTCACAATAGCCTGTGACCGAATCACTAGCTAGGAGGTGATATTCATTTTTTTTTATAAAGCCAACACAAATTTTTGAGCCAAGCTCAATAGGAGTCGGGAAACACTATCTCATCGAGTGTGCTTTCGAAATAAACCCTACTTCAATTAGGACTTTTGAGGGTTGTAATGTGGTTTGGTTCACGGTTTTAGAAACGAAGGATAAAGGCTCAAAGTTTATTTGGTGCCCACCCACTCTCCGTGATGTTCTCCAATCCTAGGTTCGGCTAAATTGACACATACATTTGTCTTGATAGCGTAGAGATGATGCTCCAAGGTCCGCTTGAAACGACAGTCATCTTATTTATTCTTCGATGGATATTGGTGACCCTTTGATTTTGGTATGGCGGTCACTAAATCTTATGCTTTTAGGTTGAGGATTGAAAGGCCTCTTCTAACTCGAATTTCTCTTTGGTCCCTGATTTTTGCCTAAGTCTCTTTTTGGGTGCTTGACTTAGCGGGATTTTATTTTCTCTTTTTTTTTAATCAATGGAAGGTTGGAAGTTGTGACTGTCAAGTCATTAATTATAGTGGATTCCCTGATGGGATGTTTCATCTTATGATTTGATTGTGTAACCAGATTAACTGAACACTACCCTGCCCCCGGTTAAGCGTAAGGGTTTTGAAATATCTGAAAGAAACTCCTACCTCTAGGCTCGAAGTGGTTGACTAGGGATTAACTCCTTATTTCTCCAGTGTTTGGGGATTCGAAACAATGCCTGTACATCGTCAGTAAGGTTTTGATCAAAAGCATTCAGCTAGATAATTTGTGTTTTAATTTCGTCATCCTCCCTCCAATTCTCTGCCTAGGCAAGAGATGGGATAATATTGGCATTATAAAGTTGAAAAAGCATTATGAGTGAATACGAATGGATTACTTCAAGACAAACATATTCATTGCATTAATCATTCGAAACAAATAAGTTCTTACATGCCAAAACAAATGCATTAACAAAACATAGAAAAATACATATGAAAAGCAGTAAACGAGCTAAACATCTGAGAGGATAGCTCCAAAGCATCGAAACGATCGCGTGCATTCAGGAATTTGTCCTATGTTCCAGCAACAGATTGATTTGGAAAGGACTTTCTTGAGTTTTCTATCAGCACAACGGCACTCCGTCCACAGATGGGATTCCTCCATTGAAGGTCAACACCCCGTAGTCGATCATCTCTTGAACCTTTTCCTGGAAGACTTTGCACTCTTCAATTGGATGCCCCTGTACTCCACCATGAAATTCACAACTGGTATTTGGATTGAACCAATGAGGGCGAGACCTCATGGCTCTTGTCTTCCTGGGTGCCATCACTGAATTCCTGGCGAAACAAGTCCATAGTTGACCGTAAGTCATTGGGATTGGATCGAACTGAGGAGTCTCTCTTGTTGGTCTATCCTGAGATCTCTGTTGATTATGGCACTGATTTTGACGTTCTCCATAAGGCACTGGAGCTTGCAAGATTTTAGGAGAATCCCTAATCGCATTAACTTCAAAATTTCCTTCCTCTTGGGAATCACACACAGACTTCTCCTCAACAATTTGGCAATCTGAACCCTCTTGGATTCTTCCACATTTGAATGCGTTTTCAATGTTCACTCCAACTTCCACAATTTTGGAGAACTCTAATGGCACTACGCCTATCATTCTGATATAATAAGAGTCTGACAATGTTTTTAGAAACACTTTGGCAAGTTCTTTCTCTAAGAGTGGTGGACGAACTTGGGCTGCCAATTCTTTCCATCTTTGTGCATACTCCCTAAAAGGTTCATCGTCTCTCTGACTCATTCCTGTCAACTGGTCACAGTCTGGAGCCATGTCCAAATTGTAGTCATATTGCTTCACAAAAGCACCAGCTAGGTCTTCCCAAGTCTGTATATGGTTTCTCTCTAGCTTCGTATACCACATCAAAGATGCCCCATATAGACTTTCTTGAAAGTAATGAATCATCAGCTTATCGTTATCGACATGAGCAGACATTTTTCGGCAAAACAACGTCAAATGATGTCTTGGACAACTTACACCCTTGTATATTTCAAAAGTAGGAATTTTGAAATCTGGGGGAATAATCACGCCCGGGACCAGACACAAGTTATGGGCTTTTAAACCAAATGCATTGAGTTCTTTCACCATCTTCAGTTGTTCCTCGAGATCACGAATTCCTTCCTCAATTTTCACCACCTTAGGATTATTCACCTTCGTCACATGATGGACATTCTGAGATTGGGGAACATCCACTTGTTGAGCATCGTTGTCAGGAGGAAAATCGTACATCGGGTTTGTCATTACAGTAAAGCCTGACATAGAGTCAGCATTCTCTGCCATTTCTGTTGTTCTCCAGTGACTACTTCAGGCTTGAAGGAGACGTCTAAAAGTCAACAAACTAACAGAAGGACAGATGAGTGAGCTTTTGTTTGGTGGGAGAATGATATGCGATGCGAATGCAAATGCAAATGCAAATGATATGCGAATGAATGCAATGCCCAACATGCTCAAAATCACAAACATAAAACAGCTCCAGAATTGGATATAAAGGCAAGGCGTTGGATCCAAGGTGCAAGTAACTTGGAATCTCCTAACTGGTAAGCCTTAAGTGGAGAGTTCTAAATTCTTTACCCATAAAGCCCACTCACAGGGTAGCTTCTATGGTGATGGTGTAAGGAAACTCAAGGTCACGGACGTTTATCGTACTAACACCCCGCCGCAGGCTAGCTGCATTGTGACGATAATAACGATAAGGTCTACCTTGAGTGGAGTTCTCATGCTAGGCGTGCAAGGAGCGAGTCCTTGGAGCCTAACATTACACAACTACCAAAATTGAAACAGGTTCTAGGGGGGTCCCAGAATCACAGCCCTTTCATGAATCAGGTCCCGCGACAGGCTAGCTGCGTTGTGACAAGATCTATGAAAGGTCTAACTATCTGGGGGAGCTTTCATGTTAGGCGTGCAAGGAGCGAGTCCTTGGAGGCTAACACTAATAACATCCAATTCTAACTTAGGTGTTCCCTCTTCTTTTTCAAAACTCAAGTACAACTTCATACCCGTGATATCCCGAGATCCAACAGGCAGATATAATGAGCAAATAATAAAGAAGGAAGCAGCAGATAAAATATCAACGACAAATAAAGAAGACAAATCAACAGGTCAGCAAACAAACGCAAACTATCCTAGGCTAGGCTCGACTCTCTTATGCATAAGCAAAATCCCCAGCAGAGTCGCCAGCTGTCGCACCTCGAAAAATACGATCCTAAAACAAACAACAGAGTCGCCACCTAATTCTATTTATTCTACGAGAGAAAAGGAAGATATAGACACAACCTAAATAAAGGATAAGAATGGTCAACGAAACCACTAATCTAAGTTCGGGAGTCAGTTACGCAAGAGGAAGGTATTAGGCACCCCTCACGTCCGTTGTACTCAACGGGAACCTCTTAGTCTAGTTTGCGCTTTAAATGTTAACTTGTTATTATTGTCTTCTTTTAATGATTACTTTTAATGAAATATTTTAATTATTATTACGAGGGAAAGATTTGAGTTTTTTTTATTATTATGGTGGGAAAATAATTAATTTTATTTATTGTGCTCGCGAAGGATTAAAATCCCCGTGCCTACGTATTCCCCTGTGCAATGGGAAAGTCAGAGCTTCGTAGTTCGTGCTACTACGATTTGTGTTTTTTATAGAACGACTGTTTGAAAATGCATTCTACTGCTAAGCGTTGGCTTATTTGCGAGATAGAAAGATTTAAACAGCGTTCGTTTTGAGAAAAGATGTTTGATCTTTATTAAGGGTGTTTTAAACGAGAGGGCGAATGAACCACGCGTGGGGCTAGCCCATGTTGCGGTTGCATTCAAGAACGTGCGGAATGCGAGACTCCGGAGTTCAGTTACTCGCTAATTAATTATGAAAATGATTTGAATTGGTTGGTAAATTTTAATTTGTATGCGAAAGAAAGAGACAAGTCGTCATCTTTAAGAGAAGTATCTCACCTATTCCACCACAAACGTTTGAGAAATGAGAAATCGAAAGAAGCTTTAAACTTGGATATAAAATCGACAAGCAATGCCACATTCTTTCTTTGAGAATAAATAAAATCGGAAGAAGCTTTAAACTTGGATATAAGTATCGACAAGCAATGCCACGTTCTTCCTTTTGAAAGTAAATGTTTGGTAAGATTTTTGTTTGTGTTTGTGGGGATAGGAGGAACAACTTTCCTATGGAGATGAATCATGCCTGATCCTTTAAGATTGTTGAATTGTTTTTGAATACGAATGGTGATTGAACCAACGCGTGAGGCTAGCCCATTTGCGATTCAATCCAGAACGTGTGGAATGCTAGACTCCGGAGTTCCTTTTTTCCATAAATTAATTTAAATGAATTGGATTATCTTTTATACGAATGATGATTGAACCAACGCGTGAGGCTAGCCCATTTGCGGTTCAATCCAGAACGTGCGGAATGCTAGACTCCGGAGTTCCTTTTTCGTAATTAATTAAGAAATGATTCGAATTGTTTTTATGCGAACGGTGATTGAACCAACGCATGGGGCTAGCCCATTTGCGGTTCAATCCAGAACGTGCGGAATGCTAGACTCCGGAATTCCTTTTTTCCGTAAATTAATTAAGATGAATTGTGCAGACGGCGATCACGTGGGGACCGACTTACGTATGTGCAGTGTAATCGTATGAATTATTTTACTAACTAAATGTGAAATAAAATAAAAAAAACAATAAACAAATGGGCCAGAGTTTAGGAAAAAGTTAAAAAAATGCCATATGAACTCAAAATTAACACCAACAACACAGCAGTCCATGCACTCATTAATGATCATTGTTTACTTTATCTAAAATATAATGATAATAACTAATAATAATTAATTATACTAATAATAATAATAAATAATGAAAGAAAAAAGTAATGGGAAAAAAGTGACGTAGAAAATGGGGGGAAGATACTACCCCATTGGATCAATTTTAATTATAAATTTTAACAATAAAACATAATTAATGTAAAATAAAACAAATCCTAGTCTAATCTAAATACTGAGTGATTTTAATAATGAAAAAAAAATACTAAAAATGTAAATAAAAACAGAAAGAGTTTAAAAAGTTTGACCGGTCTTTATTGGGGATAAAATTTAATTAAAATGCTTTAAATTATTATAATCTACTAAATCATTAACTACTAATAAAATCCTAAAATAAACTAAGAACATTTTTATGATTTTTTATATAATAAATTAAAAGTGATGTGAAAAATGAATCTAAATGAACTTAAAGGAAATTAAATATATATTCATATTAAATCTTAAAAATTATAATAAGCAAGATATTCAAAATAAAAAAACTTAATAATTTGAAAATAAATGAATAAAAGGGAATCTAGATTTCTAAAAGAAACAAAACGTAAAAAGGACTTAAAACAAAAATTAAAGAAATTAATTGAAATATATAATAATTAATAAGAGAAATAAAGTAATAAATAGAAAGGATTGACTAAATATATTCACACAAAAAATAAAGAAAACACGTTTTACCCTTTCTGAAAAAAACCAGAGGAAGAAAATGATTCTCTCCACCGTCAAATACTGTAGCGTACGTCTCTCTTCCAAACCGGCTTGGTTTTCCGACCATTCCTCCTTGTTTCTCTCTGTCTGCTTTCTCCCTCGCGGATTTTGGATCGGCGGCGGGTTTTAGATTCACGGTGGTTCTTGGGTGGTTTCCGCGGCGGAGGATACAAAGGTTTGTGCGATTATGAGTTTTGGAAAGTTTTCACGGTTTCGGCTTGTTCGGTTTTCTCGGTCGGTGGTTCATCAACGGCGTGAATGGTGGAGGAAAATTTGTTTGATCAGTTTTTTGGTTGTGTTGCGATTTGGTTTTATACCGTTGGCCCGTTTTTTGGTTTACTGTGTTGGTTCCTGCAGTTTTGAAGAAAAGGAATGGGTTTTGTGGTGATGAGATTCTTGTTGTTTCTTAAGGTTCTGAAGAAAAAAAAGGGTTTTTGTTTTTTCAGAATTTTCGTTGGCCTCCCCCTCTTTTTGATTCTCTCCCCCTCTGCTCTGTGTTTGGTTGTTTGGTCAAAGTCGATCTCGTCAAATTCTGAGTTTTGAAAAAAAGAAAAGTTTTTGTGTTCTGATATCAGGTCAAGAGTGGGAAGAGGTCCCCTTTTTTACAGATTTGTTTCTTTGTTCATTTTGGTGAAAACATTTGGAGCCTCCTTTGTAGCAACAGGGTCTGTGTTGTCGCTGTCTGTGTATCAGATTGTAACAGGGTATCAGTTTGTAGCAGGGTCAAAGTTGTTTTCTTGTGGGATGTGCAGACTGGTGTTGCCAAAATGGTGTATAGTATGCAGCTGTGTGGGGAGTTGTATTTGGACTTGGACCATAAACTTGAAAACTAACTTAAATAATTGTATATCAACTTAATAAAATAAATAAAACTAACAATAATCTAATAACAAATAAAATAATAAAATAAAAAGAAATAATAATAATAATGATACTAGAATAAAGGAAAATAATAAATAATATAAATAAACTGCTACAAATTATTTAAGTGAGAGAAAAAAAGACAAATAATTAAGATGTAAATTAAATAAATAAATAAAAAATTAAATTAAATTAAAATTAAATTAAAGTGAAATTAAAACTGAATCTTAAATAGTCTAAATTAAAAAGTAAAGATTAGTAAGATTAATAAACTAATTAAAATATTTAAACTAAACTCTAATTGATTTTTTTTAGAAAATAAATAAAATAAAATAAAAAATTAAATTAAATTAAGATGTAAACTTAAATTAGTAAATAAATAAAGGAAATGATTTAAAGAAAGCAAACATACGAATCCAACTAATTTCTAAAATTAATTTCATCTTACGAAATCAAATATAAAATAAAATGATATTGAATAAAATCAAACACAAATACCATAATTAATGATTGATGATATGTTTTAACTTAAAATGCAAAATGATCAATTTTCAATAAATCGACAAAATGCGTCTAAAATGAATAAAAATTGAAAAATTTCTGGTCAAAATGTAGGGTATGACAAAACCCTTAATCATAACCTAGGGCAGGGTAGTTCCTCGGTTAAATAAATTATGCTAGTTGTCCTTTTTGTACACAACTAATGATGGTTCCTTGTAATCGTTAAGTCCGACAGTCAATATCTAGCAAAAGAAAAACTCATTAAGACAAAACCTATGAAGGAGACTTAGTAAAAATTGAGACATCCCACTTACTGTAATCTTGAAACAAACAGTTCAGGCAAATGGAAGGGATAACAAAGCCAAGAGAAAAATAGGTCACTATAAATCCTCAACAAAAAAAAAGATGACTGGCTTTTCAAATAAACTTCTGCCAGTGTTACAATTCCAAACTCTTTTGGAGCCTCAATGGATAAGTTAACTGAACACAGGACTGGAGAACATCACAAAGGATGGGTTGGGTACAAATAAAGTTTGAGCCTTTGTTTCTTAAACCGTGAACTAGGTCACGTTACAACCATTTAAAAGTCCTAACTGAAGCATGGTTAGTTCGAAAGCGTACTGCTACAAAAAGGTATCCTGACTCCTTTAGGGCTTATTATAAATCTTGAGTTAATATCACAGTTTTTACAAACATTGTTTTGCTAAAATAATTATTTTCAATAATTCAAGACATATATAAGCGTTGCATTTTGAATATCATTGTTTTCATATGACTAAGTGTTTGACAACAGAGAAGCTTACATGATGAACATTCAATAAATCAAAGTCCTCCTGGCAGAAAACGTTGCTTCCTGGGCCTTACTCAGTTGGATCAAAGCCAATGTATACAAGGGGCACAGTCATTATCTTCCAATCAAGGGGGCATGCCATGTTATTTTCCAACTTATCTGGGCCAATCAGGTCAAGATTCAACGATGCTTAATAGCCAGGGGAAGATCTCCTCATCTGAATTTCCAGAAGTAACATTATCGAGCTCATGATTCCAGGGGCATGTTATTATGGGCATCTCATTTATTTCTCTTAAGGCAGCTCCTTTCAAATACTTCAATTCAGGGACAAATCATCCTCTTCTAGGGGCAACACTCTCTTTTCAAATCTAATCAGATCAAATTCAGTTGCAAGCTCCTTAACCATTACCCGGGGCGTACACGATCCACTGCAATCTGAAAACACATTCCTCTCATTACATTGCCTTGATATTGGATTTCAGCAAAAGCCACTATGGAAATTAATTGTCTGTGCCAATAGTATCAGATGGTGTCAGTATCATGTCTTCAGATTCAGTCATCATAATTCCTAGAAAATTACTCGGGGATGCCGAGAATATCAAAAGTTCTGAATCCATTGATTACTTTGAATAAATATATGCTTTCGAATATGATTACAATAATAGCATTTACTAAGGATTCTTGGAGATTGGAATCCCCAGCAAGGCTTAGGTCTAACAGATCTCCACAGATCCATCCACATCAGAGCCGTTACAAACAGGAACTGAATATTTATCTTTCTTCATCCCTAGTAACAGGCAGGGATTTATTTTCCCCAGCCAGACATTACTATTTAAGGCTACCGTTGTCGTCAACAACATTTACGTCCATGCATCATGTACAAAATATCATAGCATATACATGTATAACATATAACGTTCTCATTTATTTTGAGAGCATCATCACACAATGCATTACATACATTAATGACCTCGCATAAAACTAACTTTGCCTTTTCAGGATAGTTCACGATCAGATAAACATTGTCGTCTCCTAGATACGATGCAGAGATAATCGAGACAATGATTTAATTCTGACACTCAATCAAGACAAAGATCTAATTATGATACTTAGTTCAGGATATTTTCTAGAGACAGTTCAGAAACGATCAAGACAAAGATCTAGTTCTGATACTTAGTTCAGAATATTTTCCAGAGACAGTTCAGAGACGATCAAGACAAAGGTCTAGTTTTAATACTTAGTTCATGATATTTTCCAGAGACAGTTCAGAGACGATCAAGATAAAGATCTAGTTCTGATACTTAGTTCAAGATATTTTCCAGAGACAGTTCATAAACGATCAAGACAAAGATCTAGTTCTCATACTTAGTTCAGGATATTTTCCAGAGACAATTTAGAGATGATAAAGGCAAAGTCTAGTTCTGATACTTAGTTCAGGATATTTTCCAGAGACAATTTAGAAATGATCAAGACAAAGATCTAGTTCTGATACTTAGTTCAAGATATTTTCCAGAGACAGTTCAGAAACGATCAAGACAAAGATCTAGTTCTGATACTTAGTTCAGGATATTTTCCAGAGACAGTTCAGAGACAATCAAAACAAAGATCTAGTTCTGATACTTAGTTCAAGATGTTTTCCAGAGACAATTCATAGACGATCAAGACAAATATATAGTTCTGATACTTAGCTCAGGATATTTTCTAGAGACAGTTCAGAGACGACCAAGACAAAGATCTAATCCAGATACTTATTCTAGAATAACATTCAGATAGAGTCAAACGTAGACACATTCTGATACTTTGGATGACATCTATAAGCCCATCTCCAAATACTCTGAATGATATCTTTAAGTACATTCAAGCAATACAATCAACCAATTGTGTTACTTTGCGCACCAGCTGTTGCACCCCAAAATTTTCCCTCACAATACAAGACTTTGTGTACTAAGAAGGTTCACAAGGTTCACAAGACCTTTCATGAGATTCATAGAGTCTACAAGTCACTTTATGAGGTTCACAAGGTTCACAAGATTCACAATTCTTACAAGACCTTTCATGAGGTTCATGAAGTCTACAAGCCACTTTATGAGGTTCACAAGGTTCACAAGATTCACAATGCTTACAAGACCTTTCATGAGGTTCATGAAGTCTACAAGCCACTATATGAGGTTCACAAGGTTCACAAGATTCACAATGCTTACAAGACCTTTCATGAGGTTCATGAAGTCTACAAGCCACTATATGAGGTTCACAAGGTTCACAAGACCTTCCATGAGGTTCACAAGGTTCACAAGACATTTTATGATGGTTCACAAGGTTCACAAAGTTCACAAATAGTCAGAAGAGTTGACAATTCCCTCAGACAATGCATTTCCTAAGCAATGCATCCAAAACTAGGGTTTTTGACTTTAATCAGGCTAAATGAGCTTCCAAGACTTCAAGTGAGCTTCATAACATCTTATATGTGTGTAAGAGTCCCCATGACAAATTTCAAGACTTTTCTCAAAGGTTTGCTCAGTCAGATGATCAGATAAGTCAAAATCAGTCAAAGTAGTTAAAAAGTCAAACTGTGGTCAAACCAAAGTCAAACTTCATGATTTTTTGTCAACATCAAGTATATGAAGTAAAATTCATCATTTGATCAAGGGTTGATCATGATTCATCAAGGAGATTCCAGATCATCAAGAATCAGGAGTTTCTAAATTAGGGTTTCCTCAGTAAAAGTCAACTGAACTTTGACCAGCCATAACTTTCACATGCTTAATAAAAAATTTCCCATACAAAAGCTCACTTTGAAGGAAATTGAATTCTCTACAACTTTGTGTCTCACAAGCCAAGCCCAAAAATGCTTCATTTGGAAAGTATGAGCTAAGACATTATAGGTCCTTTTGAAAGTCAACAAAAAGTCAACAACTTCAAAAGGGCATAACTTGAGAATGGTGAATGATATGAACATGAAACCAGTGGGGTTAGTTAGAGGACTCTTCAAGCTTTCCAAAATGTCCAAGAACACCCTCATACCATTAAAATTGAAGGATGTGTGCCCTTGCAAAGTTGGGAAATTTTTGGTTGGTTTATGAAGAAAATGGAGGTCTAGAACCAATTTTTTCTAAATGGGCTTGCCATATGATGACCCAATCCATACTATGACCTCATGCACGACCCAAGTCAACAAAGATCAGATTTTTTATCATTTTATTTTTATTTATTTTGATTTAATTCATTAAAAATCATTTTAAATTAAAATAAAATATAAAAGTCTAAGATTTAAAAAAGATCAAGCTTCTAGAAATTCATAAATATGATTGGAATTAAAGTGGAAAGAAGATCATGATGATTGGCCTAAAATAGCAAGTGTTTATGCAAAATATTTGATTTTTTAAGGCTTATCTTTTTGAATCTTTTTGGATCAAACTTATCACACAAGTATCCAACTTTTCTGACCTAATTGATCATACTATAAGTATGTTTCATAACCCTAATCACAAGACACGATTTCCAGCTCAAAAGTGTAAGTTCCAAATTTTCAAAAACCACACCAAATTTCAATTTCGGTTTCTCTCTTCCAGTGCATTTGAAGGTAATTCAAGGACATAGAATGATTCTTTGAACATCCAGAAACCAATCCCAACCCTCATTTGCATCCAAAACTATTCATATGGCATAAACCGAATGCATTTTGTTCTTAATATTTTCGTTTTCGATTTCTCATATTTAAGCAATACTAATGAATTTTGATGTTATTTATTGGTTTGTGATGAGCTTTAGATTGTATCTGGACAAATTGATTGAAGTTTGGATGCCTGAGATGAATTTCACCATTTTTAGGGTTTCGGCCCCCATTTAGGGTTTTAGTATTTGACAAACATAAATAAATTCTAAGGACACAGGACGGTTGCAAATGTTGTCAGAAACTCAATGATGTTTTCAATTTCATGAAATTTTGCTGTTTGCTTGGTGTTTGTTAATTCGCAGGTTTATGCACGCAGGAAAAGTTGAAGGAAATTTCCCAGGAAATTTCGCAGGAAAACCTGCGAAATCTCAAGGAAGAAGAAGACTCAGCGCGCGCGTTTTTTTAAATTTAAAATTTGTTTTAATATTATAATGTATTTGTGTCTATTTTGTATCACCAATGTGTGATTGGCCTGATGGTAAGATGCGCGTATATGTTGCTTGCGAACCTGGGTTCGAGTCCTGGTTCCCCCAACTTTTGCTTGTTTTTTCAATTTAATTACTAGGTATTATATATTATGTATTATAGTCAATACTTCAACAGGTTCGCTCTCCCAGCAGGAATGGTAATGTGTTTGTGTGATATTGTGAAGGTCCCGGGTTCGATTCCCCCAGGCCTTTTGCTTGTTCTTTCTTTTTTTTGATTTTTCAGGTTTAAGGCATAAAAACAATTAGACCCATTCTTTCTTCACCTGCGCGCGCGCTGGCCTGGTGGTATGTGTTGTTGGCCCGGGTATTTGCAATCAAAGTGTCCTGGGTTCAATTCCCAGCCAGGTAAGTTCCAATTTTTTTTTTGTTTTATTTAATTTGTTTTGTTAATTATATTAATATTAATTAGATATAATCATGTTTAGTGTATGATTAAATAATTCTAGGAAAAAATAATATGTAAATATTTTTGTAATTTGTTTTCAATTCTAAACCTAGCTTATTATTATATATTAATAATTAAAAATATGTATATATTATAATAATTAGATTAATATTTGACATTTTTGTATATAAAACTCAATTTATTTTTTATAAACCCTAAAAATATATTTTTCTTCAAACCCTAATTTAATCATAATAATTTCTAAAAACCTAATTTCTTTTTCTTCTATTTTTGTTTAATATTATTATTTATAGTTAATCTAATTTTTATTAAATACATAAATTGTTTATAATTTAAAATTTTGTACATAAATATGTGTGAAAATTAAAATGCCTAATTTATTTCTTATGAAAATATTCACTAATTGTTTATAATTTAATTATGTATGTAAGTAATTTCTAAAAATTGCAAATTTAATAATTATAATTTATTTCTCATAATATGTTCATAATTGATTTAATAATTTCAAATTTTATAATAATTAATATGATTGTTTGTATTTTCTTATTAACTTTTAAATTTTGTTTATTATAATATTTTTGCTTATTTCATTATTATTATTAATTATGTTTATATGATTATTACTAACCCCATTTATTTTTAAATTATTATTATTATTATTTTCTACTAACCCAATTATAATTACTTATTTTATTTTGCTTATTAATATTTTGCTTATTTATTTAAATTGCTTTATTATTATTATTGTAATTGCTCCTTGGTGTAAATATTTATTAATAATGTTTATTATTTATTTTATGCTATGGTTAGTAAATAGGGAGTGTAAATATACTTGTTTAAAATTAATTTAGGACATTTAAATTGAAAGATAAATATTAAAAATTGTACACTCACACACGTAAGTCGATCTTTGATCGCCATCTCACTTTCTAGGGTTACCTCTCATTGTTGCCTAATCAAAAGGTCAAGTAGGGTGTATAAAGCAAAGTCCCTCAAAAATAAAGTCATCTAGTCCCTTAACAATAAAAGATCAAGTCCCTTTCGAATGTTGCCTTCATAATGATCTTGTCCCTCTCGAATAAAGATGACAGTCCCTCCAAAATTGCTTAATACACCCCACAGTTGCCTACATTAACAGATGACCCTTACTTGTCCCTCACATCCAAGGTAATGACTACCTATTCCTTAATAATAGGGATAGTCTTACCATTTAAAGGATTCAAGAACAGAAAAGACTTAAAATTAGGGTAGGTTCCTCTTAGATACTTGCTCACTCTTCAAAACATTTCAAACACTTCACATATTTTAAACAATTTTCAAAACAAAGGTTTTTTACGCATCCGTACATGGATCATTATGAAACTCTTAAGAAAATTTTTATTCACACACTTCACATTTCAAAAACATTTTAAAGTGAGCTAAGTAACTAAGAGCCCATGGATAACCATGGATGTAAAGGGTGCTAACACCTTCCCTTTACATAACCTACCCCCCGGACCCAAAAATCTTTTAAAAGGTCTTTCCTGTTCTTTTATGCCTTTCCTTTGGATAAAATAAAAGTCGGTGGCGACTCTTGCTATCCGCAACATAACTAAAGTCAGTTCTCCCACCGTGTTACAGAACTGGCTACTCTGTTGGGGATTTAAATTAAAGATGGGTACCCTTAGGAATTAGATCACTTTAAAATTGTCTGCCTTATTTGCTTTATACTTATCTGTTGGGGTGCTCTTATGTGTGAAAGATCCTAACCCGGATCTAGTGTACCTTAGGTAAATGGCAATAGACCAAGGAAACTGTACGGCGTATACCGATATGGTTGATCTGGTGGCCATAGTTAGTGTGACTTCTTGGTTGGTGCTTATGTTCCTTAAGTCAAGTTGAGGATAATATGAGGCTGCCATACGTTGTCAATGCACTAACTAACTTTTAGAACCCTAGTTAACTCATCTTGGCCTTTAGAAAGTAGTGAGATAACCGGCTTTGGTGAAGACTGAAGTTGGTTGATACTCGATACTACGCTCATTGAGATTCTAAACTTGGAGGGTTTTGGTTGGCAAGTAAGTTGCCTACTGAACAACCACCCTTGTGAAGGATCAATGATATTGAGATCCCTTAGAACATGGTTACTTTTATAGGACAGGATGAACCATATAAACTTCAGGGGAGGGTACTTACCTTTGAACCTCATGCAAGCCTTTAAACCTAGGGTTATGGTGTGACTTGTTTGTGTGTGCCACATGTTTGTGATTGAGCATAACATCATCATGCATCATAAGCATAGCATTTTCACTAACCATTTCAAGGACAAAAGGATTTATCTTTGTTCTTTGTTGCAGGTCATGGCTTCTGCTCGTAGAAACACTATCAGGATCAACTTTGTAGGCATACCTCCTAAGCTTAAAGAGTTGGTTTCTCAAGTATCTGAAAACTCCCAGTTCATCGAGACATGGTCACCTACTGGATCTAGTCACTTCAGGGTTCAATGAAGACATGATGAGTGTTCTGTTTCAGTTTTTTGATCCTAAGCACCATTGCTTCACATTCCCCGACTACCAGCTGGTTCCTACAATGGAAGAGTTCTCTAAACTTATGGGTATACCTGTACTTGATCAGAAACCATTCACAGGCTTGGAAAAAGAGCCTAAACCTGAGGTTATTGCTGCAGCTCTACATCTGAAGAAGTCTGACATTGTTTTAGAAACAAGAAGCGATGTTAAGGGTATTCTTGCTAAGGTGTTGATAGAGAAGGCTCAAGTGTTCTTGAAGGCTATGAGCTATGATGCTCTTGAGGAGATCTTAGCCTTGCTGATTTATAGCCTAGTGTTGTTCCCCAATCCAGATCAGTTCATAGACGTTCATGCCATCAACATATTTCTGAGTCACAATCCAGTGCCTACATTGCTTGGAGACATTCCGCACTCTCTTCATACTCGTACTACAAAGGCACGAGGAACTCTGATGTGTTGCATAACTTTGCTATCTAGGTGGTTTATTTCTCACCTTCCTCGCTCAGTGATGAAGAATGAACAAGGTTTCAGGTGGTCCAAGAGGATTATGTCACTCTCTCATTCAGATATCCATTGGTGCTCCAGATCTATGGAGAATGTTACTATCATTGACCGTTGTGGGAATTTTCCTAATGTGCCACTTCTAGGTATAAGAGGAGGCATTACTTACAACCCTTCTTTAGCTTCACGACAGTTTGGTTACGCTCGGAGTGAGGGTCCACATGACATGTTGATTCAGGGTATTATGTTTGACTACGACAACGATCTGCAAGGTTACCGTCAAAGGTTCATACGAGCATGGGGAAAAGTGAACAAGGTTGACAGCAAGACTCTGGAGCCTAAGTACACTATTCCTATGGAAGCTTACCTCAGATGGGTGCGATCTCATGCTCAGACTCTCATGATGCCATATCCTGCCATCCTGCCAGTTACTATGGAGCCTGTTGCTGAAGGAGATACCTCTTATACCATCCTTCATCCAGACATGCCCACTGACATGGAAGACTTACAGAGGTCCTGGATCTAGCTGAAGGAGCAAAGGTATACTTTTGAGACTCATTACAAAGCAAGTCAAGAAAGAATTCTGGAGCTAACAAAGCAACTTCACGAGGAGCGGAATCTCAACTCATACCTCAACACAAAGAGGAAACGTCCATGGGAGACTTAAAACCCCATCTTTTGTATTTTATTTCATTTCATTCTTATTGTAGGCCCAAAGGGCAAACAAATTTATTACTAATAAAAGTTTACTTCCTTGGTTGTTTAAGCAAATTTAAATCCTGCGGTCCTTGAAAACATTGCATACGCATTTATACACCATATAATTGCATCACAGGTTTCTTGTGCACATGTTTCTTATCTTCTCGCTGTTTATTTCAGAAGAAATGGATCTTGAACAGACAGTCAAAGATCTCCAGGCACAAAATGCACAGTTCCAAGAGCTGATCCTGAACTTGTCCAAGGGGCAGGATGAATTGAAGACACTGCTGGCTAAGAAAAGGAATTCAGAGGACAACAAAGATGATCAACTGAAACAACTACAAGATGAGATGACAAAAATGAGGACCCAGATGAATGACCAGGTGGTTCTTATTCAAAGTTTAGCTCAGGGGCAAGAAGAGTTAAGAGCCTTTGTCCATAAACTGCAAAGTAATGGAGTCAGGAATCTAATTGTTAGTCAACCTCCCTTAAAACAAGCTGATTTGGTTGAAAGGAAGATGAGGATAAAAGAAGGTAAGAAACCGGTTGCCACTGATTGTTCTTCAGTTAAGGAAAAAAGACCTGGTAAAGTTAATCCACCTCAACACAAGGGATGTAGAAGACAATTTATCAAATTCAGCACGCCAATGTCACAAGTTCTGCAATGCTTGTTGGAGATGAAGCTAATTTCCTTGAAAAATCCTCCTCAAAATCCTAAAACTTCCTCTCCTCGCTATAACCCCAAGGCAAGGTGTGGGTATCACTCCAACTGTCCCGGACATGATACTAATAGTTGTTGGACATTGAAGAAAAAGATTCAAGATCTAATTGACGAAGGAATCCTAGAGGTTACTCCAGAAGGTCAAGTTGAGTTCTACTATCGTCCATCAAACACCGAAGCTGCAAGACAAGTGGCCCAAGGTAGCAAGAAAGGAAGCCTACCTATTCCTGTTGAGATATGGGGTACCTTGGGACATCCAAGTGGCAAATTTGATTTTATGGTGAAGTATACTGCTCCTCAAAGTTCACAGATTGCAATTGAGGACATTCAGCCAACTGGATGGGACAACATTTGAATTTTCATTTGTAATTTCTTTTATTTGTTTGAACACTTACTATTATGTTAAACTTTTGTTTTCATTAATGCATTGCATATGTTTGTCTTGAATTAATCCATTCGTTCCACTATATTTTGAATTATACTTCTTATTTCAATCTTGTGATATTTAACTCCTGATAAAGCTATAAGCCTGTAGAGGGAGGATGACGAAAACAATACCATAATATTAGGCAGTATGCTTTTGAACAGACTATGCTGACGATGTACAGGCATTGTTTCAATTCCTAAACAGTGGAGATATAAGGAAGTTAATCCCTAGTCAACCCTTTTGAGCCTATGAAGTAGGATTTTTTATTTTCGCACAAATCCAAACCCTTATTCATAACCCGGGGCAGGGTAGTTACTCAGTTAACTCAAATATGCCAATTATCTGGGTTGTACACAACTAATGATGGTTCTCTGTAATCATTAAACCTGACAGTCAATATCCGGCAAAAGAAAAAGCTTACTAAGTCAAAATCTATGAAGGAGACTTAGTAAAACATTAAGATATCCCGCTGACTGTAACCTTGAAATAAGCAGTTCAGGCAAAAAGAAGGGATAATAAAGTCAAAAGAAAAAAGAGGTCACTATGAATCCTCAACAAAGAAAGATGACTGAGTATTCAAATAAATACTTGATTCCTGAACCATCACAAATGTCAGTGCTACAATTCCAAACTCATTTGAGCCTCAATGCATAAGTTAACTGAGTATAGGACTGAAGAACATCATGAAGAATGGGTTGGGTACAAATAAATTTGAGCCTTTATCTTTTGTTTCTTAAACCGTGAACCAGGCCACGTTACAACCCTTTAAAAGTCCTAACTGAAGCATGGTTAGTTCAAAAGCGTACTGCTACAAAAAGGTATCCTGACTCCTTTAGGGCTTGTTATAAAACTTGAGTTAATATCACAGTTTTCTAAAAAAAAAATTTTCTTTTTCAAAAACTTCAAGACAGACATAAGCATAGCATTTTTGAATATATTTGTTTGCATATACCTGAGTGTTTGACAAATGGAGAAACTTACAGGATGAATGTTCAATGAACCAAAGTCCTTCCGATGAACAAAGTGGTTTCCTGGATCAAAGTCCATGTATACAAAGGGGCATAGTCATTATCTCCCAATAAAGGGGGCATGCCATGATACTGCCTAACTCATGTGGGGCAATCAGGACAGGATTCAGTTATGTTTAAGTATCCAGGGGCAGATCACCACATCTGTCTAAATTACCGAGGGTAACATTACAAAGTTCATAATGCCAGGGGCATAGTCACTGTTTCCCAGTCAAGGGGCATACCAACTTACTGTTCAATTCATTTGGGGCAATCAGGTCCAGATTCAACAATGCTTAATAGCCAGAAGCAGCTCTCCTCATATATGTGAATTTCATGATGTCAGGGGCATATTATTGTGAGGCACTCTGTTTATTTCTCTTACATTCAGATACTTCCATTATGGTATAATTCAGCCTCAACCAATGGGCAATGCTTTCTCTTCAAATCTAATGCCCGAAGCGTATATGGTCCATCACAATTTGAAGACACATTCCTCTCATTGTATTACCTTGATATTGGATTCTCAGCAGAAGCCATTGTGGAAATTAATTGTCTACGCCAGTAGTATCAGATGGTGTCAGTATCATGTCTTCAGATCCAGCTATGAGGATTTCTGGGAAGGTATTCAGGAAAGTTAAGAATCTCAGGAGCTCTAAATCCAATTGGTTATACACTCTCAAAGTTGAAACGATTCTGTTTTCGAGTTCAACTTTACTTTTCCCTTTGAATCCAGATTTACTTTTACCCTATTTACACAAGCGAAACGTCCATTGGTTGTGTTTGAATATATGTATGCTTTTGAATATGATTGATGTTTACCAGAAATGCATAAATGCTTAATATGGTTGATGTTTACCAGAAATGCATAAAAATGCAGTAATAGTATTTACTAAGGACGAACGAGGGAAGGATTTTAACGAAGCTTCGCCGGTTCATCCCCACCAGACAGCTACAAGTCCCCCAGTAGGGCAAATCTATCTTCATAAATACTTCGAGTCACATCTCCCCTGGAATTTATATCCATCTCTTTTATCCTCATACGGATAGTCGGGAATTTATTTTTCCAATAGGAGAACGACGAACGAAGACGGGAGGTTATGAATACTATATTATTAATCAAACGGGAACGAGTTCCTCATACTCTTCAGCAACAAACTGGGATTTATTTTCCCTGGCCAGCAGTTATTATACAAAGATATCCAGACGCTTCAGGCAGCATCATGTCATACATACATCATTTACATCATACCATAACATACATATCCATGAATGCATAATACATTACTTAAGTGCATCATATTATACATGCATACATAATGCATAAACTAATATTATCATACAGGATGCTACCTTGTTTTCAGGATAATTCTCCAACAGACAAATTTCATCAACAAATTGTGACTATTGGGCCGTTGTTAATCTTCCCAAAAGTTATTATTACCTCAGGACTGCTTTATCCTCCTGAAAGTAAATCATCACCTCAGGATTGCTTTATCCTCCTGAAAGCTTACTCCCTCAGGACTGCTTTATCCTCCTGAAAGCTTATACCTCAGAACGTTGTTCATCTTTCTGAAAGCATATTATTACCTTGGGCTGTTGTTTATCTTCCCAAAGGTTATCCTCACTTCCTCAGGACTGCTTTATCCTCCTGAAAACATATTATCTCCTCGAGACGTTGTTTATCTTCCTGAAAGCTATCACTACCTCAGGACTGCTTTATCCTCCTGAAAGCATATCACTACCTCAGGACTGCTTTATCCTCCTGAAAGCATATTATTACCTCAGGACTGCTTTATCCTCCTGAAAGCATATCACTACCTCAGGACTGCTTTATCCTCCTGAAAGCATATCACTACCTCAGGACTGCTTTATCCTCCTGAAAGCATATCACTACCTCAGGATTGCTTTATCCTCCTGAAAGCTATCATTATATCTTCATATTTTGGACTGCTTTATCATCCAAGAAATGTATTTGAAGAACTTTTCTCCAAGTGGCATCTTTAAGCCCACTCAAGCATATACAACCAAACATCAGTATCACTTTACGCACCGGTGAGTGCAAATTTTTGGGCTTTTATGTTCAATCCCCTTCAACCTTCCAGGTCACGACTGGCAAATATACCAATCTAAACCCTCAAGTTTCAGAAAATTGAACAGGGGCAGCTGTTGCACCCCAAAATTTGCCCTCACAATACAAGACTTTGTGTACTAAGAAGGTTCACAAGGTTCACAAGACCTTTCATGAGATTCATAGAGTCTACAAGTCACTTTATGAGGTTCACAAGGTTCACAAGATTCACAATGCTTACAAGACCTTTCATGAGGTTCATGAAGTCTACAAGCCACTTTATGAGGTTCACAAGGTTCACAAGATTCACAATGCTTACAAGACCTTTCATGAGGTTCATGAAGTCTACAAGCCACTATATGAGGTTCACAAGGTTCACAAGATTCACAATGCTTACAAGACCTTTCATGAGGTTCATGAAGTCTACAAGCCACTATATGAGGTTCACAAGGTTCACAAGACCTTCCATGAGGTTCACAAGGTTCACAAGACATTTTATGATGGTTCACAAGGTTCACAAAGTTCACAAATAGTCAGAAGAGTTGACAATTCCCTCAGACAATGCATTTCCTAAGCAATGCATCCAAAACTAGGGTTTTTGACTTTAATCAGGCTAAATGAGCTTCCAAGACTTCAAGTGAGCTTCATAACATCTTATATGTGTGTAAGAGTCCCCATGACAAATTTCAAGACTTTTCTCAAAGGTTTGCTCAGTCAGATGATCAGATAAGTCAAAATCAGTCAAAGTAGTTAAAAAGTCAAACTGAGGTCAACTGTGGTCAAACCAAAGTCAAACTTCATGATTTTTTGTCAACATCAAGTATATGAAGTAAAATTCATCATTTGATCAAGGGTTGATCATGATTCATCAAGGAGATTCCAGATCATCAAGAATCAGGAGTTTCTAAATTAGGGTTTCCTCAGTAAAAGTCAACTGAACTTTGACCAGCCATAACTTTCACATGCTTAATAAAAAATTTCCCATACAAAAGCTCACTTTGAAGGAAATTGAATTCTCTACAACTTTGTGTCTCACAAGCCAAGCCCAAAAATGCTTCATTTGGAAAGTATGAGCTAAGACATTATAGGTCCTTTTGAAAGTCAACAAAAAGTCAACAACTTCAAAAGGGCATAACTTGAGAATGGTGAATGATATGAACATGAAACCAGTGGGGTTAGTTAGAGGACTCTTCAAGCTTTCCAAAATGTCCAAGAACACCCTCATACCATTAAAATTGAAGGATGTGTGCCCTTGCAAAGTTGGGAAATTTTTGGTTGGTTTATGAAGAAAATGGAGGTCTAGAACCAATTTTTTCTAAATGGGCTTGCCATATGATGACCCAATCCATACTATGACCTCATGCACGACCCAAGTCAACAAAGATCAGATTTTTTATCATTTTATTTTTATTTATTTTGATTTAATTCATTAAAAATCATTTTAAATTAAAATAAAATATAAAAGTCTAAGATTTAAAAAAGATCAAGCTTCTAGAAATTCATAAATATGATTGGAATTAAAGTGGAAAGAAGATCATGATGATTGGCCTAAAATAGCAAGTGTTTATGCAAAATATTTGATTTTTTAAGGCTTATCTTTTTGAATCTTTTTGGATCAAACTTATCACACAAGTATCCAACTTTTCTGACCTAATTGATCATACTATAAGTATGTTTCATAACCCTAATCACAAGACACGATTTCCAGCTCAAAAGTGTAAGTTCCAAATTTTCAAAAACCACACCAAATTTCAATTTCGGTTTCTCTCTTCCAGTGCATTTGAAGGTAATTCAAGGACATAGAATGATTCTTTGAACATCCAGAAACCAATCCCAACCCTCATTTGCATCCAAAACTATTCATATGGCATAAACCGAATGCATTTTGTTCTTAATATTTTCGTTTTCGATTTCTCATATTTAAGCAATACTAATGAATTTTGATGTTATTTATTGGTTTGTGATGAGCTTTAGATTGTATCTGGACAAATTGATTGAAGTTTGGATGCCTGAGATGAATTTCACCATTTTTAGGGTTTCGGCCCCCATTTAGGGTTTTAGTATTTGACAAACATAAATAAATTCTAAGGACACAGGACGGTTGCAAATGTTGTCAGAAACTCAATGATGTTTTCAATTTCATGAAATTTTGCTGTTTGCTTGGTGTTTGTTAATTCGCAGGTTTATGCACGCAGGAAAAGTTGAAGGAAATTTCCCAGGAAATTTCGCAGGAAAACCTGCGAAATCTCAAGGAAGAAGAAGACTCAGCGCGCGCGTTTTTTTAAATTTAAAATTTGTTTTAATATTATAATGTATTTGTGTCTATTTTGTATCACCAATGTGTGATTGGCCTGATGGTAAGATGCGCGTATATGTTGCTTGCGAACCTGGGTTCGAGTCCTGGTTCCCCCAACTTTTGCTTGTTTTTTCAATTTAATTACTAGGTATTATATATTATGTATTATAGTCAATACTTCAACAGGTTCGCTCTCCCAGCAGGAATGGTAATGTGTTTGTGTGATATTGTGAAGGTCCCGGGTTCGATTCCCCCAGGCCTTTTGCTTGTTCTTTCTTTTTTTTTGATTTTTCAGGTTTAAGGCATAAAAACAATTAGACCCATTCTTTCTTTACCTGCGCGCGCGCTGGCCTGGTGGTATGTGTTGTTGACCTGGGTATTTGCAATCAAAGTGTCCTGGGTTCAATTCCCAGCCAGGTAAGTTCTAATTTTTTTTTTGTTTTATTTAATTTGTTTTGTTAATTATATTAATATTAATTAGATATAATCATGTTTAGTGTATGATTAAATAATTCTAGGAAAAAATAATATGTAAATATTTTTGTAATTTGTTTTCAATTCTAAACCTAGCTTATTATTATATATTAAAAATTAAAAATATGTATATATTATAATAATTAGATTAATATTTGACATTTTTGTATATAAAACTCAATTTATTTTTTATAAACCCTAAAAATATATTTTTCTTCAAACCCTAATTTAATCATAATAATTTCTAAAAACCTAATTTCTTTTTCTTCTATTTTTGTTTAATATTATTATTTATAGTTAATCTAATTTTTATTAAATACATAAATTGTTTATAATTTAAAATTTTGTACATAAATATGTGTGAAAATTAAAATGCCTAATTTATTTCTTATGAAAATATTCACTAATTGTTTATAATTTAATTATGTATGTAAGTAATTTCTAAAAATTGCAAATTTAATAATTATAATTTATTTCTCATAATATGTTCATAATTGATTTAATATTTTCAAATTTTATAATAATTAATATGATTGTTTGTATTTTCTTATTAACTTTTAAATTTTGTTTATTATAATATTTTTGCTTATTTCGTTATTATTATTAATTATGTTTATATGATTATTACTAACCCCATTTATTTTTAAATTATTATTATTATTATTTTCTACTAACCCAATTATAATTACTTATTTTATTTTGCTTATTAATATTTTGCTTATTTATTTAAATTGCTTTATTATTATTATTGTAATTGCTCCTTGGTGTAAATATTTATTAATAATGTTTATTATTTATTTTATGCTATGGTTAGTAAATAGGGAGTGTAAATATACTTGTTTAAAATTAATTTAGGACATTTAAATTGAAAGATAAATATTAAAAATTGTACACTCACACACGTAAGTCGATCTTTGATCGCCATCTCACTTTCTAGGGTTACCTCTCATTGTTGCCTAATCAAAAGGTCAAGTAGGGTGTATAAAGCAAAGTCCCTCAAAACTAAAGTCATCTAGTCCCTTAACAATAAAAGATCAAGTCCCTTTCGAATGTTGCCTTCATAATGATCTTGTCCCTCTCGAATAAAGATGACAGTCCCTCCAAAATTGCTTAATACACCCCACAGTTGCCTACATTAACAGATGACCCTTACTTGTCCCTCACATCCAAGGTAATGACTACCTATTCCTTAATAATAGGGATAGTCTTACCATTTAAAGGATTCAAGAACAGAAAAGACTTAAAATTAGGGTAGGTTCCTCTTAGATACTTGCTCACTCTTCAAAACATTTCAAACACTTCACATATTTTAAACAATTTTCAAAACAAAGGTTTTTTACGCATCCGTACATGGATCATTATGAAACTCTTAAGAAAATTTTTATTCACACACTTCACATTTCAAAAACATTTTAAAGTGAGCTAAGTAACTAAGAGCCCATGGATAACCATGGATGTAAAGGGTGCTAACACCTTCCCTTTACATAACCTACCCCCCGGACCCAAAAATCTTTTAAAAGGTCTTTCCTGTTCTTTTATGCCTTTCCTTTGGATAAAATAAAAGTCGGTGGCGACTCTTGCTATCCGCAACATAACTAAAGTCAGTTCTCCCACCGTGTTACAGAACTGGCTACTCTGCTGGGGATTTAAATTAAAGATGGGTACCCTTAGGAATTAGATCACTTTAAAATTGTCTGCCTTATTTGCTTTATACTTATCTGTTGGGGTGCTCTTATGTGTGAAAGATCCTAACCCGGATCTAGTGTACCTTAGGTAAATGGCAATAGACCAAGGAAACTGTACGGCGTATACCGATATGGTTGATCTGGTGGCCATAGTTAGTGTGACTTCTTGGTTGGTGCTTATGTTCCTTAAGTCAAGTTGAGGATAATATGAGGCTGCCATACGTTGTCAATGCACTAACTAACTTTTAGAACCCTAGTTAACTCATCTTGGCCTTTAGAAAGTAGTGAGATAACCGGCTTTGGTGAAGACTGAAGTTGGTTGATACTCGATACTACGCTCATTGAGATTCTAAACTTGGAGGGTTTTGGTTGGCAAGTAAGTTGCCTACTGAACAACCACCCTTGTGAAGGATCAATGATATTGAGATCCCTTAGAACATGGTTACTTTTATAGGACAGGATGAACCATATAAACTTCAGGGGAGGGTACTTACCTTTGAACCTCATGCAAGCCTTTAAACCTAGGGTTATGGTGTGACTTGTTTGTGTGTGCCACATGTTTGTGATTGAGCATAACATCATCATGCATCATAAGCATAGCATTTTCACTAACCATTTCAAGGACAAAAGGATTTATCTTTGTTCTTTGTTGCAGGTCATGGCTTCTGCTCGTAGAAACACTATCAGGATCAACTTTGTAGGCATACCTCCTAAGCTTAAAGAGTTGGTTTCTCAAGTATCTGAAAACTCCCAGTTCATCGAGACATGGTCACCTACTGGATCTAGTCACTTCAGGGTTCAATGAAGACATGATGAGTGTTCTGTTTCAGTTTTTTGATCCTAAGCACCATTGCTTCACATTCCCCGACTACCAGCTGGTTCCTACAATGGAAGAGTTCTCTAAACTTATGGGTATACCTGTACTTGATCAGAAACCATTCACAGGCTTGGAAAAAGAGCCTAAACCTGAGGTTATTGCTGCAGCTCTACATCTG
Source organism: Lathyrus aphaca (assembly GCA_963966055.1). Lineage (NCBI taxonomy): Eukaryota > Viridiplantae > Streptophyta > Magnoliopsida > Fabales > Fabaceae > Lathyrus > Lathyrus aphaca. Next base: position 97,855,896 of record OZ014525.1, on the reverse strand, counting down.
AAGAAGTCTGACATTGTTTTAGAAACAAGAAGCGATGTTAAGGGTATTCTTGCTAAGGTGTTGATAGAGAAGGCTCAAGTGTTCTTGAAGGCTATGAGCTATGATGCTCTTGAGGAGATCTTAGCCTTGCTGATTTATAGCCTAGTGTTGTTCCCCAATCCAGATCAGTTCATAGACGTTCATGCCATCAACATATTTCTGAGTCACAATCCAGTGCCTACATTGCTTGGAGACATTCTGCACTCTCTTCATACTCGTACTACAAAGGCACGAGGAACTCTGATGTGTTGCATACCTTTGCTATCTAGGTGGTTTATTTCTCACCTTCCTCGCTCAGTGATGAAGAATGAACAAGGTTTCAGGTGGTCCAAGAGGATTATGTCACTCTCTCATTCAGATATCCATTGGTGCTCCAGATCTATGGAGAATGTTACTATCATTGACCGTTGTGGGAATTTTCCTAATGTGCCACTTCTAGGTATAAGAGGAGGCATTACTTACAACCCTTCTTTAGCTTCACGACAGTTTGGTTACGCTCGGAGTGAGGGTCCACATGACATGTTGATTCAGGGTATTGTGTTTGACTACGACAACGATCTGCAAGGTTACCGTCAAAGGTTCATACGAGCATGGGGAAAAGTGAACAAGGTTGACAGCAAGACTCTGGAGCCTAAGTACACTATTCCTATGGAAGCTTACCTCAGATGGGTGCGATCTCATGCTCAGACTCTCATGATGCCATATCCTGCCATCCTGCCAGTTACTATGGAGCCTGTTGCTGAAGGAGATACCTCTTATACCATCCTTCATCCAGACATGCCCACTGACATGGAAGACTTACAGAGGTCCTGGATCTAGCTGAAGGAGCAAAGGTATACTTTTGAGACTCATTACAAAGCAAGTCAAGAAAGAATTCTGGAGCTAACAAAGCAACTTCACGAGGAGCGGAATCTCAACTCATACCTCAACACAAAGAGGAAACGTCCATGGGAGACTTAAAACCCCATCTTTTGTATTTTATTTCATTTCATTCTTATTGTAGGCCCAAAGGGCAAACAAATTTATTACTAATAAAAGTTTACTTCCTTGGTTGTTTAAGCAAATTTAAATCCTGCGGTCCTTGAAAACATTGCATACGCATTTATACACCATATAATTGCATCACAGGTTTCTTGTGCACATGTTTCTTATCTTCTCGCTGTTTATTTCAGAAGAAATGGATCTTGAACAGACAGTCAAAGATCTCCAGGCACAAAATGCACAGTTCCAAGAGCTGATCCTGAACTTGTCCAAGGGGCAGGATGAATTGAAGACACTGCTGGCTAAGAAAAGGAATTCAGAGGACAACAAAGATGATCAACTGAAACAACTACAAGATGAGATGACAAAAATGAGGACCCAGATGAATGACCAGGTGGTTCTTATTCAAAGTTTAGCTCAGGGGCAAGAAGAGTTAAGAGCCTTTGTCCATAAACTGCAAAGTAATGGAGTCAGGAATCTAATTGTTAGTCAACCTCCCTTAAAACAAGCTGATTTGGTTGAAAGGAAGATGAGGATAAAAGAAGGTAAGAAACCGGTTGCCACTGATTGTTCTTCAGTTAAGGAAAAAAGACCTGGTAAAGTTAATCCACCTCAACACAAGGGATGTAGAAGACAGTTTATCAAATTCAGCACGCCAATGTCACAAGTTCTGCAATGCTTGTTGGAGATGAAGCTAATTTCCTTGAAAAATCCTCCTCAAAATCCTAAAACTTCCTCTCCTCGCTATAACCCCAAGGCAAGGTGTGGGTATCACTCCAACTGTCCCGGACATGATACTAATAGTTGTTGGACATTGAAGAAAAAGATTCAAGATCTAATTGACGAAGGAATCCTAGAGGTTACTCCAGAAGGTCAAGTTGAGTTCTACTATCGTCCATCAAACACCGAAGCTGCAAGACAAGTGGCCCAAGGTAGCAAGAAAGGAAGCCTACCTATTCCTGTTGAGATATGGGGTACCTTGGGACATCCAAGTGGCAAATTTGATTTTATGGTGAAGTATACTGCTCCTCAAAGTTCACAGATTGCAATTGAGGACATTCAGCCAACTGGATGGGACAACATTTGAATTTTCATTTGTAATTTCTTTTATTTGTTTGAACACTTACTATTATGTTAAACTTTTGTTTTCATTAATGCATTGCATATGTTTGTCTTGAATTAATCCATTCGTTCCACTATATTTTGAATTATACTTCTTATTTCAATCTTGTGATATTTAACTCCTGATAAAGCTATAAGCCTGTAGAGGGAGGATGACGAAAACAATACCATAATATTAGGCAGTATGCTTTTGAACAGACTATGCTGACGATGTACAGGCATTGTTTCAATTCCTAAACAGTGGAGATATAAGGAAGTTAATCCCTAGTCAACCCTTTTGAGCCTATGAAGTAGGATTTTTTATTTTCGCACAAATCCAAACCCTTATTCATAACCCGGGGCAGGGTAGTTACTCAGTTAACTCAAATATGCCAATTATCTGGGTTGTACACAACTAATGATGGTTCTCTGTAATCATTAAACCTGACAGTCAATATCCGGCAAAAGAAAAAGCTTACTAAGTCAAAATCTATGAAGGAGACTTAGTAAAACATTAAGATATCCCGCTGACTGTAACCTTGAAATAAGCAGTTCAGGCAAAAAGAAGGGATAATAAAGTCAAAAGAAAAAAGAGGTCACTATGAATCCTCAACAAAGAAAGATGACTGAGTATTTAAATAAATACTTGATTCCTGAACCATCACAAATGTCAGTGCTACAATTCCAAACTCATTTGAGCCTCAATGCATAAGTTAACTGAGTATAGGACTGAAGAACATCATGAAGAATGGGTTGGGTACAAATAAATTTGAGCCTTTATCTTTTGTTTCTTAAACCGTGAACCAGGCCACGTTACAACCCTTTAAAAGTCCTAACTGAAGCATGGTTAGTTCAAAAGCGTACTGCTACAAAAAGGTATCCTGACTCCTTTAGGGCTTGTTATAAAACTTGAGTTAATATCACAGTTTTCTAAAAAAAAAATTTTCTTTTTCAAAAACTTCAAGACAGACATAAGCATAGCATTTTTGAATATATTTGTTTGCATATACCTGAGTGTTTGACAAATGGAGAAACTTACAGGATGAATGTTCAATGAACCAAAGTCCTTCCGATGAACAAAGTGGTTTCCTGGATCAAAGTCCATGTATACAAAGGGGCATAGTCATTATCTCCCAATAAAGGGGGCAGGCCATGATACTGCCTAACTCATGTGGGGCAATCAGGACAGGATTCAGTTATGTTTAAGTATCCAGGGGCAGATCACCACATCTGTCTAAATTACCGAGGGTAACATTACAAAGTTCATAATGCCAGGGGCATAGTCACTGTTTCCCAGTCAAGGGGCATACCAACTTACTGTTCAATTCATTTGGGGCAATCAGGTCCAGATTCAACAATGCTTAATAGCCAGAAGCAGCTCTCCTCATATATGTGAATTTCATGATGTCAGGGGCATATTATTGTGAGGCACTCTGTTTATTTCTCTTACATTCAGATACTTCCATTATGGTATAATTCAGCCTCAACCAATGGGCAATGCTTTCCCTTCAAATCTAATGCCCGAAGCGTATATGGTCCATCACAATTTGAAGACACGTTCCTCTCATTGTATTACCTTGATATTGGATTCTCAGCAGAAGCCATTGTGGAAATTAATTGTCTACGCCAGTAGTATCAGATGGTGTCAGTATCATGTCTTCAGATCCAGCTATGAGGATTTCTGGGAAGGTATTCAGGAAAGTTAAGAATCTCAGGAGCTCTAAATCCAATTGGTTATACACTCTCAAAGTTGAAACGATTCTGTTTTCGAGTTCAACTTTACTTTTCCCTTTGAATCCAGATTTACTTTTACCCTATTTACACAAGCGAAACGTCCATTGGCTGTGTTTGAATATATGTATGCTTTTGAATATGATTGATGTTTACCAGAAATGCATAAATGCTTAATATGGTTGATGTTTACTAGAAATGCATAAAAATGCAGTAATAGTATTTACTAAGGACGAACGAGGGAAGGATTTTAACGAAGCTTCGCCGGTTCATCCCCACCAGACAGCTACAAGTCCCCCAGTAGGGCAAATCTATCTTCATAAATACTTCGAGTCAAATCTCCCCTGGAATTTATATCCATCTCTTTTATCCTCATACGGATAGTCGGGAATTTATTTTTCCAATAGGAGAACGACGAACGAAGACGGGAGGTTATGAATACTATATTATTAATCAAACGGGAACGAGTTCCTCATACTCTTCAGCAACAAACTGGGATTTATTTTCCCTGGCTAGCAGTTATTATACAAAGATATCCAGACGCTTCAGGCAGCATCATGTCATACATACATCATTTACATCATACCATAACATACATATCCATGAATGCATAATACATTACTTAAGTGCATCATATTATACATGCATACATAATGCATAAACTAATATTATCATACAGGATGCTACCTTGTTTTCAGGATAATTCTCCAACAGACAAATTTCATCAACAAATTGTGACTATTGGGCCGTTGTTAATCTTCCCAAAAGTTATTATTACCTCAGGACTGCTTTATCCTCCTGAAAGCAAATCATCACCTCAGGATTGCTTTATCCTCCTGAAAGCTTACTCCCTCAGGACTGCTTTATCCTCCTGAAAGCTTATACCTCAGAACGTTGTTCATCTTTCTGAAAGCATATTATTACCTTGGGCTGTTGTTTATCTTCCCAAAGGTTATCCTCACTTCCTCAGGACTGCTTTATCCTCCTGAAAACATATTATCTCCTCGGGACGTTGTTTATCTTCCTGAAAGCTATCACTACCTCAGGACTGCTTTATCCTCCTGAAAGCATATCACTACCTCAGGACTGCTTTATCCTCCTGAAAGCATATTATTACCTCAGGACTGCTTTATCCTCCTGAAAGCATATCACTACCTCAGGACTGCTTTATCCTCCTGAAAGCATATCACTACCTCAGGACTGCTTTATCCTCCTGAAAGCATATCACTACCTCAGGATTGCTTTATCCTCCTGAAAGCTATCATTATATCTTCATATTTTGGACTGCTTTATCATCCAAGAAATGTATTTGAAGAACTTTTCTCCAAGTGGCATCTTTAAGCCCACTCAAGCATATACAACCAAACATCAGTATCACTTTACGCACCGGTGAGTGCAAATTTTTGGGCTTTTATGTTCAATCCCCTTCAACCTTCCAGGTCACGACTGGCAAATATACCAATCTAAACCCTCAAGTTTCAGAAAATTGAACAGGGGCAGCTGTTGCACCCCAAAATTTGCCCTCACAATACAAGACTTTGTGTACTAAGAAGGTTCACAAGGTTCACAAGACCTTTCATGAGATTCATAGAGTCTACAAGTCACTTTATGAGGTTCACAAGGTTCACAAGATTCACAATGCTTACAAGACCTTTCATGAGGTTCATGAAGTCTACAAGCCACTTTATGAGGTTCACAAGGTTCACAAGATTCACAATGCTTACAAGACCTTTCATGAGGTTCATGAAGTCTACAAGCCACTATATGAGGTTCACAAGGTTCACAAGATTCACAATGCTTACAAGACCTTTCATGAGGTTCATGAAGTCTACAAGCCACTATATGAGGTTCACAAGGTTCACAAGACCTTCCATGAGGTTCACAAGACATTTTATGATGGTTCACAAGGTTCACAAAGTTCACAAATAGTCAGAAGAGTTGACAATTCCCTCAGACAATGCATTTCCTAAGCAATGCATCCAAAACTAGGGTTTTTGACTTTAATCAGGCTAAATGAGCTTCCAAGACTTCAAGTGAGCTTCATAACATCTTATATGTGTGTAAGAGTCCCCATGACAAATTTCAAGACTTTTCTCAAAGGTTTGCTCAGTCAGATGATCAGATAAGTCAAAATCAGTCAAAGTAGTTAAAAAGTCAAACTGAGGTCAAACCAAAGTCAAACTTCATGATTTTTTGTCAACATCAAGTATATGAAGTAAAATTCATCATTTGATCAAGGGTTGATCATGATTCATCAAGGAGATTCCAGATCATCAAGAATCAGGAGTTTCTAAATTAGGGTTTCCTCAGTAAAAGTCAACTGAACTTTGACCAGCCATAACTTTCACATGCTTAATAAAAAATTTCCCATACAAAAGCTCACTTTGAAGGAAATTGAATTCTCTACAACTTTGTGTCTCACAAGCCAAGCCCAAAAATGCTTCATTTGGAAAGTATGAGCTAAGACATTATAGGTCCTTTTGAAAGTCAACAAAAAGTCAACAACTTCAAAAGGGCATAACTTGAGAATGGTGAATGATATGAACATGAAACCAGTGGGGTTAGTTAGAGGACTCTTCAAGCTTTCCAAAATGTCCAAGAACACCCTCATACCATTAAAATTGAAGGATGTGTGCCCTTGCAAAGTTGGGAAATTTTTGGTTGGTTTATGAAGAAAATGGAGGTCTAGAACCAATTTTTTCTAAATGGGCTTGCCATATGATGACCCAATCCATACTATGACCTCATGCACGACCCAAGTCAACAAAGATCAGATTTTTTATCATTTTATTTTTATTTATTTTGATTTAATTCATTAAAAATCATTTTAAATTAAAATAAAATATAAAAGTCTAAGATTTAAAAAAGATCAAGCTTCTAGAAATTCATAAATATGATTGGAATTAAAGTGGAAAGAAGATCATGATGATTGGCCTAAAATAGCAAGTGTTTATGCAAAATATTTGATTTTTTAAGGCTTATCTTTTTGAATCTTTTTGGATCAAACTTATCACACAAGTATCCAACTTTTCTGACCTAATTGATCATACTATAAGTATGTTTCATAACCCTAATCACAAGACACGATTTCCAGCTCAAAAGTGTAAGTTCCAAATTTTCAAAAACCACACCAAATTTCAATTTCGGTTTCTCTCTTCCAGTGCATTTGAAGGTAATTCAAGGACATAGAATGATTCTTTGAACATCCAGAAACCAATCCCAACCCTCATTTGCATCCAAAACTATTCATATGGCATAAACCGAATGCATTTTGTTCTTAATATTTTCGTTTTCGATTTCTCATATTTAAGCAATACTAATGAATTTTGATGTTATTTATTGGTTTGTGATGAGCTTTAGATTGTATCTGGACAAATTGATTGAAGTTTGGATGCCTGAGATGAATTTCACCATTTTTAGGGTTTCGGCCCCCATTTAGGGTTTTAGTATTTGACAAACATAAATAAATTCTAAGGACACAGGACGGTTGCAAATGTTGTCAGAAACTCAATGATGTTTTCAATTTCATGAAATTTTGCTGTTTGCTTGGTGTTTGTTAATTCGCAGGTTTATGCACGCAGGAAAAGTTGAAGGAAATTTCCCAGGAAATTTCGCAGGAAAACCTGCGAAATCTCAAGGAAGAAGAAGACTCAGCGCGCGCGTTTTTTTAAATTTAAAATTTGTTTTAATATTATAATGTATTTGTGTCTATTTTGTATCACCAATGTGTGATTGGCCTGATGGTAAGATGCGCGTATATATTGCTTGCGAACCTGGGTTCGAGTCCTGGTTCCCCCAACTTTTGCTTGTTTTTTCAATTTAATTACTAGGTATTATATATTATGTATTATAGTCAATACTTCAACAGGTTCGCTCTCCCAGCAGGAATGGTAATGTGTTTGTGTGATATTGTGAAGGTCCTGGGTTCGATTCCCCCAGGCCTTTTGCTTGTTCTTTCTTTTTTTTGATTTTTCAGGTTTAAGGCATAAAAACAATTAGACCCATTCTTTCTTCACCTGCGCGCGCGCTGGCCTGGTGGTATGTGTTGTTGGCCCGGGTATTTGCAATCAAAGTGTCCTGGGTTCAATTCCCAGCCAGGTAAGTTCCAATTTTTTTTTTGTTTTATTTAATTTGTTTTGTTAATTATATTAATATTAATTAGATATAATCATGTTTAGTGTATGATTAAATAATTCTAGGAAAAAATAATATGTAAATATTTTTGTAATTTGTTTTCAATTCTAAACCTAGCTTATTATTATATATTAATAATTAAAAATATGTATATATTATAATAATTAGATTAATATTTGACATTTTTGTATATAAAACTCAATTTATTTTTTATAAACCCTAAAAATATATTTTTCTTCAAACCCTAATTTAATCATAATAATTTCTAAAAACCTAATTTCTTTTTCTTCTATTTTTGTTTAATATTATTATTTATAGTTAATCTAATTTTTATTAAATACATAAATTGTTTATAATTTAAAATTTTGTACATAAATATGTGTGAAAATTAAAATGCCTAATTTATTTCTTATGAAAATATTCACTAATTGTTTATAATTTAATTATGTATGTAAGTAATTTCTAAAAATTGCAAATTTAATAATTATAATTTATTTCTCATAATATGTTCATAATTGATTTAATAATTTCAAATTTTATAATAATTAATATGATTGTTTGTATTTTCTTATTAACTTTTAAATTTTGTTTATTATAATATTTTTGCTTATTTCATTATTATTATTAATTATGTTTATATGATTATTACTAACCCCATTTATTTTTAAATTATTATTATTATTATTTTCTACTAACCCAATTATAATTACTTATTTTATTTTGCTTATTAATATTTTGCTTATTTATTTAAATTGCTTTATTATTATTATTGTAATTGCTCCTTGGTGTAAATATTTATTAATAATGTTTATTATTTATTTTATGCTATGGTTAGTAAATAGGGAGTGTAAATATACTTGTTTAAAATTAATTTAGGACATTTAAATTGAAAGATAAATATTAAAAATTGTACACTCACACACGTAAGTCGATCTTTGATCGCCATCTCACTTTCTAGGGTTACCTCTCATTGTTGCCTAATCAAAAGGTCAAGTAGGGTGTATAAAGCAAAGTCCCTCAAAAATAAAGTCATCTAGTCCCTTAACAATAAAAGATCAAGTCCCTTTCGAATGTTTCCTTCATAATGATCTTGTCCCTCTCGAATAAAGATGACAGTCCCTCCAAAATTGCTTAATACACCCCACAGTTGCCTACATTAACAGATGACCCTTACTTGTCCCTCACATCCAAGGTAATGACTACCTATTCCTTAATAATATGGATAGTCTTACCATTTAAAGGATTCAAGAACAGAAAAGACTTAAAATTAGGGTAGGTTCCTCTTAGATACTTGCTCACTCTTCAAAACATTTCAAACACTTCACATATTTTAAACAATTTTCAAAACAAAGGTTTTTTACGCATCCGTACATGGATCATTATGAAACTCTTAAGAAAATTTTTATTCACACACTTCACATTTCAAAAACATTTTAAAGTGAGCTAAGTAACTAAGAGCCCATGGATAACCATGGATGTAAAGGGTGCTAACACCTTCCCTTTACATAACCTACCCCCCGGACCCAAAAATCTTTTAAAAGGTCTTTCCTGTTCTTTTATGCCTTTCCTTTGGATAAAATAAAAGTCGGTGGCGACTCTTGCTATCCGCAACATAACTAAAGTCAGTTCTCCCACCGTGTTACACCAGCGAGTGCAATATTTTTGGTTTTAAGTGTTCAATCCTCTTCCACCTTCAGGTCACGAATGGCGTACATGCCTGTCTAATCCCCCAGGTTTCAGAAAATTGAATAGGGGAAGCTGTTGTACCCCAAAATTTGACCTCATATCTTCAATACAATATTTCTCAAGAGGTCTCCCAATATTCAAAAGATTCTCAATTGCTCAAAGGAACTCAATGTTTCATCAGACAAAGCCTCCTCCTAAGCAATAAATCTCAAATTAGGGTTTTATGTTTCTCAAGGTAAAGTGGACTTCCAAAGCCTCAAGTGGACTTTATGATATCCTATATACTTTAAATGATTCTCATGTCAAGTTTCAAGACTTGCCCTACAAGTTTGGTCAATTAGATGCTTAGATGATTAATAATCAGTTAACTTGGGTAAAAAGTCAACTGTGGTAAACATACAGTCAAACTTCAAGATTTTTGGTCAACATCAAGATTATGAATTAAAATTCATCATTTTATCAAGGTTTGATCACGATTCATCAAGAAAATTTCAAATTCATCGCAAGGCAAAAGTTGCTAAATTAGGGTTTCTTAAGGTTAAAGTCAACTGAACTTTGACCAGACCAAACTTTCACACGCGTCATCAGAAATTTCCCATCCAAAGCTTATTTTTAAGAAAATTCATTTCTTTACAACTTTGGTTCTTACAAGCCAAGGTCAGAAATGCTTCATTTGAGAGATATGAGCCAAGACATTACAGGTCCTCTAAAAAGTCATAAAAAAATCAACTTTTTCAAAAGCTCATAACTTGAACATGGATGATTAAATTGACATGGGATCAAAATGAGTGATTAAAGAACACTTTAAGATTTCTAAAAAGTCTAAGAGCACATTTATATGATAAAAATTGAGAAAGTTATGCATTGTTAAAGTTGAGTAAATTTGAGGAGGTGTATAAGGCAAACAATGACCAAAACTTGAGTTTGTGCCAAATTGACCTATCTTTTCACAATCCAAACTGAATATTAAGATATTCCACGACCTCTCACTCATATTTTCTGATTTTTCTTTATTTATTTCATATTTTATTGGATTTAATTCATTTAAATTCTATTTTAATCAAAATAAATATGAAAAATCAACGATTTAATATTTGGATTATTTTAAGATCAGATATTGAGAGTTATTTACATAATATTTGATCCAAATTCGTGCAAAATAAGAGGAAAAAGATATGATGGCCAAATATGCACAAAAATAGAGAGTTTTTAACACCATTCAAAAATAAATCAATTTGACCCAAGCCCATGAAGTTTTTTGACCTAAAATGCTCTCCTATATAAACTCACGACCTTCACCAACCTCAAGGACAAAAAGTAGCCTCCAAAACTAGATCAAAAAATTTCAAAATTTCAAAAGAATAGTGCAAATTCGTGTTCCATTTTCCAGGCGGATTCAAAGCCAACCAACCATTCCATTCAACCTCTGAGATATCAAAGAGTAAGTTTAGATCAATAACAATGACCAGTCATGCCTGAAACACGTATACCATTGAATTCTGGTTGCACCATGTTCGTGAATTTCCTATTTTAGTTGTGTTTTGATTTAAACTACTAATCCCATTGTCTTCCTGATATCTAATAGAAGAAGTTCAACGTATCGCATGAAAACAAAGACCCCAGGTTCGATCCTAGCCTTTTGCATTTTTGTTTTTAGCTTTTTTTTTTCACTTTAACCAATATTTACTTTATTTTTTTTTTTGTTTTTAATCAACTTACTTAATTAGTTTAAATCTAATAAAATCATAAAACCAAATAAAAATTGAAAAACCTTAGAAAATAAAAAACAGATTTAAATTTTCTTTATAAAATTAATATTTTAGATTTCTACTTCATAAAAGTTTTTTTTACATAATAAAATAAAAAATAACAAAAACAATTAACTTAGAAATTCTTAGGTTTTTAATTAATTTTCTATCAATTTTGTTTATCTTTTATTTATTTAAATTTCTTAGAGAAAATGTATAGGTTGCACTTTTAAATGTAATAATGTAGTTTTTGTTTCTCGCACGATTAAATAATGTAACTGCCCCAAAGCCCTGTAATAGCGTAAATTTATTTTCCTCGCACTTTATATTCTTATGCTTGTATGTGTGTGTGTGTGAGTGTGTGTGTGTGTGTATATATATATATATATATATATATATATATATATATATATATATATATATATATATATTCAACTGTGTAGTAATTAGGCGTGTATGGCAAGACTTAAAAAACAAACGCTAGAATAACCGTAACAATTAAGAAAAAATATCTGAATGGAACACACTTGCACACTTCACCTTTAGGATAATCTCTCTTGTTGCCTTTCGAATAATGATCATGTCCCTCAAACGTAGGGATATCTTAGCACGTTGCCTACAAATAAAATCATCATAGTTGTCTACGAAAAAGATCATAGTCCCTCGATGACCCTTCGAGTTGCCTTCAAATAAATGATCTTGTCCCTACAAAAATGATGATAGTACCTTCGAATTGCTAAGGTATCCTTACATGTTGCCTTCTATGACCATTCGATAACCCTATGTTTGTCCCTCCAAATCCAAGGATAAGACTACTTACTAACTAATAGTTAGGACAATTCCATCCCTAAGGAAATGAAATAACAAGAAAGACCTTACAACTTAGGGTAAGTAACTCTTGTACGCTTGCTCACAAGTTATGTATTAAAAGGAGTACAAATGATACTCAACCTGATTACAAAAGGAGCGAGACACAGCTCGAAAACATAAAGAAATTTCCAACCAATTGAAACTTAAGGTAAATAAAACAAATGGTGTTTGTCGAATTCATATAAATTACAATTGGGATGAGTAATATCTCCGATGAAAGTCCATATTCAAATCATAAACTTCACCCTCCAAACAACATCAATAACATTCCAACTGAAGTTCCTTAAAATGATTCCATTCCTGAGAGTCCACAAGTTCCAGCAAACAACAAGCCACACACAACCTTCTCCACCGTGCTTAACACACTTAGATTTGCAAAAGAGTAACAATCCGAAAAACTCCCCTTGAAACCATTGCAAGCTAAATCAGAAAAACCAATCCACTCCGAGACCTTTTTCCAAACCAATTTAGCCACCATACAAAAAATTAACAAGTGATCCAAAGATTCCAGAAGAGAATTGCAAAACACACAATTAAGATGACTCGAAGAAGGAATAATTCCTCCAAAAGATAGAATATCTTTCATCGGTAATCTTTTAAAAAAAACACCTCCAAGAGAAAGATTTAATTTTCAGAGGAGCCAAGACTTTCCAAAATAAAGCCAAAGCTTTCTCATTCCTATTGGATGGGACGTAAAAGATGTGGAAAACATCAGAAATTCGGTAAAAAGAGCTAACAGAAAAAAAAATCGGCCTTAAGAGGCCACCGAACAATATCCTTCTTGAGATAGGACAACCTAAACTCCATAAGCACATGTCGTAAACCTACCAATGCAGTTGTTGCGCCCGAACTGGCCAAAACTGCTCCGGAACCGGCAAGGACAACATTGTTCCATGCAGTGGCAGCAGAAGCTTCTATTCCAGTAGTGATATCAGTTGTACCATACACAAAAACAGTGCCACGGGGAATACCAAAATTCCCCCACACCCAATCACCATTCGATTAACCTCCCATACCAGTCACCGCAACATCTTTTAGTTGAGATAACGAAAACAACTCAGGAAATGGCAACCTTAAACACCCCAAACCTGTCAAATTAACATGCCAAAAAGTTATATCGAAGCCATTGCCAATTTGGAATTTGCATTTGTTAAGAAAGATGTCGTCAGGATAAAATTTCATAATCGAAATCATATCAAGCCACCAAGCCGAATTAGAGCTCCAATTTGAATGAGACACACCACGATACGACATTTGCATCTTAATGTCACTATAGCGAGCTTTCAAAACAAAAAAACACAAGTCCTCCGATCCCTATGAATTTCTCCACCTCCACTTATGAAGAATGACCATATTGAAATCTTCCATCCTTTTAAAATTTAAGCCACCTTTGTCAAACGGTAAACAAAGAGAATCCAAATTTATCCAATGAATCTTTCTTTTCGCTTCAAACTACCCCAAAGTAACCCACTTTGAATCTTAATGATTTCTTTGCGGATTTTAATCGGAGCTTTGTAAAAAGAAGGTTGAAAAATCGAAAGACTATTGAGCACCGATTTAAGTAAAGTAATTCTACCTCCAAAACTCAAAAAACCCGTGCCAACATGATAAATTTTTTTTCAACGTTGAAACCAAAGGAGACCATGATGAAATCCTACGGGGATTGGAACCAATAGGAATGCCAAAGAATGTGAACTCTTTCCTTTCTATTGAGCACGAAAGAAAGAACGCGTCCGCTTCAAGAAAAATAAGAGGAACGTTAATACCAATAAGCTTGATTTTATAAAAATTGATGACAAGGCCCGAAACTAATTAAAAGGCTCTAAGAATCACTTTAATAGCCCACAAATTTCTCCAACTCCCGTCACTAACCAAAAGAGTCTCATTCGCGAATTGAAGAACATCAATAAAGCAATTACCATTCACGTTAAAACCGGTGAAATCTCCCAAAGAAACCAACCTCCTAACCAAACTCGACAATCCTTCCGCGACCATAACAAAGAGAAACGGAGATAGAGTGTCTCCTTGTCTTAAACCCCTCTCCACCGTAAATTCCTTAGTTGGACTACCGTTAACCAAAACCGACATTTTGCTAGAGAAAATAGTGACCTCCATCTATCTCATCCACATCTCACCAAAACCCATTCTTCTCATCATGAATCTAAGAAAGTACCAACTCACTTTGTCATAACTCAAAGTCAACTTTAAAAAGCGAGTAAGCTCTATTCTCCTTACGCGCATAATCCACCACTTCGTTAGCAACCAAGACTCCATCTAGCATTTGTCTATCCTGAATGAAAGTACTTTGACAAAAAGAAATAATATAATATAAAACCTTGTATAAACACCCCACTAGGCAAATAAGTCTATAATCATCTAATCCTAAAAGATTGTCTCTTTTCGGAATCATAGTTATTGCCTTAGACAAAAAAGCCCCGCCGTGGAAGTCCCTAAAAAACCAACAAAAATCATCTTTTAGAAAATGTCAACATTTCTTAATGAATAAGAAAGAGAACCCGTCGGGACCCGGACTTTTGTAGCCATCACAACTCCAAACGACCTTCCGAATCTCCTCCTCCGAAAAAGGCCGCTCAAGAGAATCCATACCCGCTTCGCTAAGCATATTGAACAAAACCTCCTCCAACAAAGGCCTACTAAACTCGGGCTCAACAAATTTGATAGCAAAATGGTTCCTCACTTCCTCCCTGACATCATTGACTGACGTTAACACCCCTCTCTCCGAATTAATAAAGCCAAAATGATTGTGTCTCCTTCTCTCCTTCATAACACAATGAAAGAACCTATTATTGTTGTCTCCATCATTAATCAACTTAATTCTAAATTTTTGGATGAGCGTGTTCTCCTTAATTCTTAAATTCAACGAAAAAACGATTAGAAACCTTCTTACGAGTATCACTACGATCATCCGACAAAAAAACATTAGATAAATCCATCACTTCGTCACCTTCATTAATCTCCTTCACACAGTTCTCTTACTTATAAATATTCAAGTCTCCACATTTCCAAACAATGTGAAACTATTACCCATTACTCACACTTGCTACATTCTCAATAAAAATAACCGATAATATACTTACTTGCTCCCTACACATTTAACTTAGTCACAAAGGACCATACAACCACCTATAGTCTTACAAACATACATGTATTCTCTAAACTTCCCTAGACTTAAAAAATGCTCAATCTATCGTAAAAGGATTTAAATAAATTACAAAATAAATATGATTTGTTTGAGATCTGATATATCAACTCACAGAGTATTCATTGATCTATTAATACGTGAGACAGTTGTTGATCAACCTTGTTTAAATAGACGAAGCAATGTGTTATAGTAAAGTTGATAGTAATGTGTTATAGTAAAGTTGATAGTGTTGTGTATGCATATTCACAAAACTCCCATCAATCCCAAACTGTACCTTGTATTTCCAATCAGCAAACTCCCATCTTTTGCTTTCTCTCTCGGTAATGATCTCTATCTAACCCTTTTTCCTCATTCATATCATTCTTCTTCTTCTTCTTCTTCTTCTTCTTCTTCTTCTTCATTTTCACTAGTTTCAGTTACATTGCATGCATGGTTTCAATCTTGTTGTGTGGCTTTGTGTAGAGACATGGGAAGACTTTTCTTGATCGATCTTGAAGGAAACTTCTACAGCTGCAACCATTGCGATACACCTATAGCCCTTGTTAATCATCTCATTTCAACGGTTGTTAAATTTCCCCTTGTTTTCATTATACTTGTGGTTTTTGCAAAAATCATAGCCTGCTCACAATCTAACCCTTGTTTTCTCTTAGAAGTACGAATGCCCTAATGGGCTTGGGCTGGCTTATCATTTTAAAAAAGTGTAAGATTTCTTTCACCCTCTCACTTCACTTCCATTGCTGTGTATGTTGATTCCTTCATATAACATCTTGCTAATCCATATTATCACAGTGTGAATGTCTCGGATGGAAAGAGAGAAGAGCCAGTCTCAGGATCGAATTCTAATATCGTCCACCTATTCTGCGTTAAATGTGAGTCCTTTCTTGGATGTAAAATTATAAGGCCGGCTGTTCTTGAGAATCAGAGGTACAAGTTTATGCTCCTAAGGTAATCAATTAACTAAGACTATGTTTAAGCATAATCAGTAGGTTTTATGTTATCTTTCTTGTCGCTCAAGTTTTGTTCAAATTCCGCTACATACCATACTTATACTCTTGATTTTATATTCTATTTTGTTTTAGATGTTTGCTTACGCCGACATTCATGGGTATAAATAACGAAAGTTCATCCTCGCAAGGTAATCAATTAATTAAGCATAATCTGTAGGTTTTACTTTATCTTTCTTGTTGCTCAAGTTATGTTCAAATTCTGCTACATAGCATAGTTATTTTGCATTTTGATTACATAGGTTGAAGATATTGGCGCCTGGTGAAGAATCGAACATGGCTGCTGTTGAAGATGTTTGATTTAATTACCATTTTGAATTGTACGTTCTTAATGCTAGCTTCATCATGTTGTTAAAATGTAGTTAGTATCTCAGGGAATTGGTATATATGCAATACCATTCATAGAACTTTTAAGAATATGTGAATACAGTTAGTTTGTTTTTTTGATTGCTTATTCTTGGGTGATATTCTTGGGTGATGTGGTTAATACTTTCTCCGATGGGATAACTTCTCTACTCATCACAAAAACATGAGTAATGTACTTTCAACTAATCACATATCATCATTTGATTTTTACTCATTTAATTAATTATAAAATAGTATAATTGTTTGTTGTTTTCTATACATTTTACACTAAAGGTAGCCTTACCCAACTTTTTGAGTTGGGTAAATAAGAATTCACCTTCCCTTTATGTGGACCTTGATTTCAACATAGGTGTTAAAACTTGACATATATGTGTGAATAAAATCAAACTAACATGTAAAATTGAATCTGTCAACAGTGTCGTCTTTGAAGGCGTGCAAGACGATCTATACCATAGGGCCTTATAATTTTTTATGATTAAACTAGGGTAAAAGAGGTCTTCATTCACATATTTATCAGTTAAATAGGGTCCCATAAAAAAACTTACAAATAAAATGAAATTAACTTCACCTTCTAATACATGGTCTCTCAAAAATTTATAAAAAAAATTTACGACTAAAATAAAATTAACTTCAACTTCTAATACATGACCTCTATAAAGTTTGAGACGGTTTTGTCTGTCAACATAAAAAAAATGTTATCTAGCATTTATTATACTCCATATGTTCTAACAAAATATTTTTGTAGAGATATAAAATATATTTGGGGTCGGTACGAAGAATTAGAAAAAAGAATAACAGACAAAAAATAGAAAAATGTATTTATTGTACTCCATATTATTACTATCTAATGTCTTTGTTCTATTTTTAAGTCATTGTTTACCCTTTATCACTACCAATTATCATTTGACCTACTAAGAGATTGTTTTTTCACAGAATGACCATACTACAAGTCATTGTATTCACCTTTGTCATGAGTTAAAATGAGCTAAAAAGCCTTAAATCAGATGAAAGTTTGTAATGAATCAGCGGAATTGATTCCTTTAAATTAGATCATGTTGTGAATCGAATGTCCTAGAAATAAAGTATAAACGTTTTCTTTATGATCAAAAAACCCATAAGAGTTAGGGTTTAGGGTAAAACAAGGATAACAATAAGGATTGATTATAAATTGTTATTCTTTCCTTTCTCTTAAAAACAAGATTACAAGTATACAAGAATAACAAATAACCCTCTCACTTTTGAATTAGGATTTTATCTTCCTATTTTTCATTTATTCGAAAGATGAAAGACTAGTATGTTATTTATAAGAAAACTAACATACTAACCTAATGGTTTTTTTTTAACAATTACCCATTACAAGCTAACTTAGGGTACAAGCTAACTTAAACAATTGGATCCAAAACACAAAGTCCAATTTGACAACAACAAGTGAGCAGACTTCGACGACATACTAAACCTAGAATTTGTTCCAATATCTCACAAATCTCCATATTGGAACAAATTTTATAACAACAAGAAACAAACTAGCTTTCTTCATACAACTTTATCAACTTCATACAGTGGAAAAACTTGCAAATGGGCAACGTCTTGGTGATCATATCAGCAACATTATGATATGTCAAAACCTTCAGCACTTGAACTTCTCCATGCTCGATTACCCCTCTGACAAAATGCAGTCTCACATCAATGTGATTGGTTCGCTTATGATATGTTGAGTTCTTCGACAAGTGTATTGCACTTTGACTATCACATTTAACAATGATACATCGACCTTGAAGTTTCAATTCCTTTGCAAAACTTTCAAGCCACAATGCTTCTTTTTATTGCTTCAGTTAGGATGATATATTCCACTTCAGTGGTTGATAAGGCAACAACCTTCTGAAGTGTTGCTTTCCAACTAATTGTTGTGCCAAACATAGTGAAAATACATCTAGAAATAGATTTTCTAGAATCCATACAACCTGCATAATCAGAGTCGACATATCCTTCGATTGTTGCGTTACTATCTTCACCCAAGGCTCCACCATAAGTTAGGACTCTAGTCATAGACCCATTTATGTATCTTAGAATCCATTTCAATGCTTGCTAGTGAGCCTTTCCAGGATTCGCCATGTACCTGCTTACAAGACTTACTGTATATGCTATATCGGGTCTAGTACAAACCATAACATACATCAAAGAACCTATTATATAAGCATATGGAATGTTGTCCATATAAGTTCTTTCGACATCAGTACTGGGACACTGATCTATACTCAGCTTGAATTGAGGTTTGTTGGAGTCACAACAGGCTTTGAATTCGACATACCAAACTTTTCGAGAATCTTCCGTAGGTATGCCTCTTGAGATAAGCATAATTTCAATTGCTTTTTATCTCTTTGGATGTCAATCCAGAGAATCTTGGACGCAACTCCCAGATCCTTCATATCGAATTTCTTATTGAGTTCAATCTTCACCCTCTTTACATCTTCGACGTTGTTGCTTGCTATTAGAATATAATCCACATAAAGCAACAAAATAACAAATGAATTACCCTGTCGAAATCGGAAGTAAACACAATGGTCTAACTGACTTCTGATGAAACTTATGTGTGCCATGAACTTGTTGAATCTCCTATTCCATTATCGATGAGATTGTTTCAGCCCATATAAAGATCTCTTCAGTTTGCACACATACTCTTTTTTTCCCTCTTCGACATACTTTTCAGGTTTCCTCATCAGGATTGTTTCATCAAGATCACCATACAAGAACGCATTCTTCACATCCATTTGTTCTAGTTCAAGGTCGAACTGTACCACCATGGCAAGAAACATTTGAATGAACCCATGCTTCACAACAGGTGAAAACACATCATTAAAGTTGACACCTTATTTCTGAGTGAAACCCCTTGCAACCAACCTTGCCTTGTATATCTTCGAAGCCACTCCTTTGATTCCTTTCTTAACTTTGAAAATGCATTTACAGTTGACTAACCTGGCTCCAACATTTTTTCCAATCAATTCCTATATTGTTATCATGAAGAGATTTCATGTCATCGTCCATGGCCTTCATCCATTAAGTCTTATTTCGACTCCTCGTAACTTCCTTATAGTCTCTAAGTTCTTCGTCTAGAACCTCACTTGCAGATATTAAGGCATAATCTATAAGATATGCATAACCAAGTCTCTGAGGTGGCTTGATGACTCTTCTCAACCTATCTCTTGCCAGTAGGTAGTCATTATCAATCTCCTCATCTTTGGCAACACTTTCTGCTTCTTCTTCGACTTCATATGGATTATGCAACTCAGCATTACTATGCTCCACCTCAACAAGAATTTCTCCATGTTTCAGCTCTTCGTTAACATCATCAATCTTCTTGAAATCCATCTCAGCTTCATTGAAAACTACATCTCGACTGGTGATACACCTTTTGTGACCTGGATCTAGGCACCATAGCCTATAAGCTTTGACATCTTCAGGGTATCCCATGTACATGCATTTCAGAGCTCTAGGTTCGACCTTGTTTTGCCTAATGTGAGCATAGGCTACATAACCAAATACTCCCAGTTGTCGAGATCTGGTGGATATCCAGACCAAACTTCTTCAGGTGTCTTCATATCTAACAAAATCAAAGAACATTTGTTTATCAGATATGTTGCTATAGAAACAGCCACAACCCAAAACACCTTCTTCAATCCAACACTAACCAACATGCATCTAACCCTTTCGAGGATTGTTCGATTGAATCTCCCATCTAGACCATTTTGCTGAGGATTAATTGCTACAGTCTTATGCCTTACAATCTCAGACTCAACATAGTAACTATCGAAAGCTTCATTACATAATTCAAGGCCATTATCAGTTCTCAACCTCTTGACCTTTATGCCAGTTTGAATTTTGACCAGAACCTTCCAACTCTTAAAAATCTCAAAAGTTCCATCCTTAGTCTTCTGAATGAATACCCATAACTTTCTGGAATAATCATCAACTATGGATAGAAAATACCTTGCACCTGAATGTGAAGGATTCCTTGCAGGCCCCCAAAGATCAACATGGATGTAAGCAGGGGATCCATTGGTTCTTTTTTTTACCTTTGCTAAACTTCACCCTACAAGATTTACCAAATACACAAGGTTCACAAAATTCAAACTTCTCGACTTTGTCACCACCTAGTAGGTTCTATTTCCCCTGTACGACCAGGCCTCTCTCGCTGACATGGCCCAATCTCATGTGCCATAATTTTGTCTTTGACAATAGTTTCATAGATGCAACATTTGTCGAACCACTTACAACTTCAGCCTTAAGGGTATAGAAGCCTTGTTTCTTCACACCTCTCAAGACTTCCTTCGACCCCTTCATGACTCTTAAGATACTTTCTATCCTTGAAAGACATATCTCTTCTTGTTGAATTCACCATGAGAAATCATATTTCTCTTTAAATCAGGTACATATTTGACTTCATTCAATAGCCTTTTTGACTCATCATGGAGCTTGAATCTCACAGATCCAATACCTGCAATTTTTCAAGCTTTATTCTTTCCCGGGAACACTCATCAACCATCTTGATCACATAATTCCTCGAACAAATATTTGTTTGGAGTCATGTGTAACGCCCCTATTTCGTATATAATTATTTATTTGATTAATCTAGCTGATTATAGACTTTAATTGAAATTTTAGTGAAAACAATTGAGTTCGGTGACGTGTAAGAGGAATATATTTGAGAATGTTAGTTTGAGGAATTTACTGATTTTATTTGGAGTAAATATAATTATTTAGGATTAAATTAATTATATAAAATAAGATAATATAATTTCTAGGACTAAAGGGAATTATGGTAAGATGAGAAGTAAGTGAGGGTATTATAGGGAAAACACAAATTAAGGTATAAGGGGTTACATGTGAGTGGGAGAAGTTAGGAAATAATTCTGAGGATTCGTGTTAGAGAAAACAAAGAAAGGAGACTAAAGGTTGGGGCTTTGAGAAGACACATAGGAAATTGGGAGAACACAGAGGGAAAACAATTATCAGCAGATTATCAAGAGGTAAGGGGTTTGTATTCCTTATTATTATAATAGAATTCTAAAAAATTGATATCAGTAAGAGTTTGAATTATGATGAACGAGGGTTAGTAGAATAATTGGATGAGTATGAGTAAGTAATAGACTGAATATATATTTTGTAGTAAATAAATAAGAACAAGTATGTTAGCGTGCCTCTGTGTTTTGGAATCGTAGCAACATGACATGTATTGCAGGAAATTCTGCGTTTGGGAAGACGATGGGGGTTATGAGTAACGGTCGTAAGGATTTATGTGACGGACGTCACGTTTGGTGGTGGGACGGTCGTCATGGCCCTATGACGATCGTCATAGTGAAGGGGATGATCGTCACAGTGAAAGGGACGATCAACACGGTTATGGGGGTGACGAACATAACACCCTTGTATCTTGATTTTCCTTATTTTTCTGATGGATGTCTGTGCGTGATATCTGGGTGGTTTTGTTTATTTATTTTACTGGAAGTATGTTTTTGACAGTGCAATAATAGTTTGGAATAAATTATATTTTTCCAAATTGTGCAGTGAGTTTTAATGACAGAAACATTGTGGTGTGTGCTATAATATGTATAAATGTGAGTTTGTTGATATATGACAGTATGTGATGCATTAGATGAATGATGATGCGTTTGACTAGTATTGGTCATGTTTTTGTGAATTAATATGCATCATGCATTCATGACATTTAGGACAAACATTCTAGTGAAGTTTTGCAGGATGATGAATCCGAAGAAGATGTGTAAGGACATATTGGTCTAGTGATGGCTTTAATCCCATTGTGTGGATTAAGTGCAAACTTTGACGTGCTCCGATTTCAAGCGGGAACTGGTCATATTGATGGAGATCTTTGGAGATAACAATGACTAAGTCATCGGTGATATTTCGGTACCGCATGCATGAGTCCATTGATTTGCATATCATTGTGTTTGGTATTTTTATGACGATGAGTTAAATGACGTTTGATGATTATGAAGAGTTATATGATGATTATGTATGTTTTATTGACGTTGTCTGAGTAACCTTACTTTTTGTCAATTTTTTGCATCTTTTATAATAATGGTGATTACTTACCCTTTCTGCTTTGAATTGTTGCCTCTTTCGTGGGTAACTTGCAGGTAATCCAAAATAGTGCAGGAAGCGTAGGAGTTGCTTCAGAGTGTGTTGTTTTTATTCGTATAAGTAAAGGGAGTCTTGCTCTGATACGTAACACGGGATTGGGCTATCTGCTTAAGAATATTTTATGTTTTGTTGTTTTTGAGTATTATGGGATGTTTTGGTGATTTTCCTTTTATTTGGAGTTTTGAAGTGTAACCCTTTAGATAATTTTAAATTATGCATTTTCTGAGAATTACCTTTACCGTATTAATTTTATTTAAAGAAGTTTAGAACTTGAATCTGCTGCGTGAGTATTTTAAATGATTTTGGTTATGTTGTTCTATTATTTTGTGAAAACATCAAAACTCGTGTTACGGAGCATGATCTTTACGTGTATGAAGTTCTGACATCCGTGATATTTTCATGATGAGTTTATTTATCTTAAATAAATGTATTTTTATTTGGGGTTTAGACGGGTGTTACATTAGTGGTATCAGAGCAGGTTGGTCTATCCGGCCAGGTTGTTTAGAGTCAGTATTTGTCAGTCGATGAGTGGGTGTACATTATTGATACTTTGTTCTATCTAACCTTGATTGTTGGTGTACAGAATGGCAGGAAGAAATGATGCTGCCATGGTTGCCTCTTTGCAAGAAATTGCTCAAGCTGGGCAACAGATACTCAATGCTAGAGGGGATGATGGTACTCGTGTGCTGGAGGCGTTCCAGAGGAACAATCCGCTTACCTTTGAAGGCCGGTATGATCCTGATGGGGCACAGGTTTGGATCAAAGAAATTGAGAGGATCTTCTGAGTCATGGATTGCTCAGATGAACAGAAGGTGTGTTTTGGTACGCATAAGCTGAAGAAGAAAGATGATGACTTGTGGATTAGTACTCGTCGGAGGTTGACTCTAGGAGGTGGTGTTATTACTTGGGTTGTATTCAGTAGAGAATTTTTGAGGAAATACTTTCCTGAAGATGTGTGGGGTAAGAAAGAAGTTGAGTTTCTCGAATTGAAACAATGGAATATGAATGTAACTGAGTATGCCTCTAAGTTTGTGGAGTTGGCTGAGTATTATCCACATTACGGTGAAACAACTGCTGAATTTTACAAGTGTGTTAAGTTTGAGAATGGGTTATGTCCGGAGATCAAATGGGCAATTGGTTATCAATAAATCCGTAGGTTTGAAGAGTTGGTGAACAACCGTAGAATTTATGAGGAGGATAGCAAAGCTCATTCAACTCATTACAAGAACTTAAATGATAAGAGGGGAAGACAACACCAGAACTGTGGGAAGCCTTATGATGCTCCAACTGACAAAGGGAGACATAAAATTGTCGATGAGAAGAAGTACAGTGGGGGAGGAGCTTATGCTCATATCAAATGCTTTAGATGTGGAGAACCTGGTCATCGCTCTAGTGAATGTGAGAACAAGGGTTTGAGATGCTATAAGTGCAGGAAAATAGGTCACCGTGCTTATGAGTGCAAGAATGCTAGTCTGACTTGTTTCAATTGTGGAGAACATGGACATATCAGTACTCAATGCCAGAAACCAAAGAATAATAATATTACTGCCCAGACTAATGGTAGAGTGTTTGCTTTGAGTGGTAATGAGATTCCTGCAAAGGATAACTTGATTCAAGGTACTTGTTTTATTAATGTTGTTGAATTAGTTGCTATTATTGATACTAGAGCTACACATTCGTTTATTTCGTTTGATTGTGCTTCTAAGTTGGGTTTGAAATTATCTGATATGAATGGTAGTATGATAATAGATACTCCTGCTAGTGGTTCTGTTACTACTACTTATGTTTTTATGAAATGTCCTTTGACTATCTTTGGTAAGAGTTTTGCTATGGATTTAGTGAGTTTGTTGTTACATCAAATTGATGTATTCTTGGTAAGAATTGGCTGAAATTCAATTATTTCCATATCAACTGTTATGCTAAGATTGTGAGGTTTCCTGAGTTGGGTGACAATGGAGGGTTGATGTTTTTATCTTCCATACAAGTGGAACAACTTGTAGGGGATGAAGCCTTGATGTTTGAAATATTTGCATCCTTGCAAGTCGACCGGGAAGCTACCAGTGTCGATTTTCCTGTTGTTTGCCAATTTACGGATGTGTTTCTGAATGACGTAAGTGATCTACCTCCAGAACGTGAAATTGAGTTTACAATGGATTTAATACTAGGTACCAGTCCAGTGTCTATGGCTCTTTATCGAATGTCATCTTCATAACTGAGTGAGTTGAAGAAGCAATTAGAAAACTTGTTAGAAAAGAAGTTTGTTTAGCCTAGTGTTTCGTCGTGGGGGGCTTGCGTGTTGTTGGTTAAGAAGAAAGATGGTAGTATGAGTTTGTGTGTCGATTATTGGCAGTTGAACAAGGTGACTATCAAGAATAAATATCCACTTCCGAGAATTGACGATTTTATGGATCAACTAGTAGGTGCTTGTGTGTTTAGTAAGATTGATTTGAGGTCTAGCTATCATCAAATTTGAGTTAAAGAATATGATATTCCGAAGACAGCTTTTAGAACAAGGTATGGTCACTAAGAGTATATTGTGATGCCATTTGGAGTATCTAATGCACCTGGTGTGTTCATGGAATATATGAACCGAATCTTTCATGAGTATCTAGATAAGTTTGTGGTGGTTTTATTGATGACATTCTGATATATTCTAAATCAGAAGAAGAGCATGCAAAGCATTTGAGAATTGTACTACAAGTATTGAGATAAAGGACATTATATGCTAAGTTATCGAAATGCGAGTTTTGGTTGAAATAAGTAAGCTTATTTGGGACACGTAATTTCAAGTGGTGGGATTTTTGTGGATCCTTCTAAAATTGATGCAGTGTTGCAATGGGAGACTCCGAAATCTGCTACTAAAATCCGTAGTTTTCTTGGATTGGCAGGTTATTATCGTAAGTTTATAGAAGACTTTTCTAAGTTGGCATTGCCTTTGACTCATTTGACTCGAAAAGGGCAAGCTTATGTGTGGGACGTTGCGTATGAAGAGAGTTTTGTGGAATTGAAAAAAGAAGTTGACGACTACGTCAATGTTGATTTTATCGGACTCAAATGAATATTTTGTAGTGTATTGTGATGCGTCGAAGATGGGTCTTGGAGGGTTATTAATGTAGAATGGTAAGGTTGTCACTTATGCTTCTAGACAACTAAGGGTTCATGAAAGAAATTATCTGATGCATGATTTGGAATTAGCAACTGTAGTGTTCGTGTTAAAAATTTGGAGACATTATCTTTTTGGTTCTAAGTTTGAAATGTTCAGTGATCATAAGAGTCTGAAGTATCTGTTTGATCAGAAAGAGTTGAATATGAGGCAGAGAAGGTGGCTTGAACTTCTGAAGGACAATTATTTTATTTGAATTACCATCCTGCAAATGTAGTAGCTGATGCCTTGAGTAGGAAGTCTTTGCACGTATCGATGCTTACGGTGAAAGAATTGGAAATGATTGAAAAATTCAGGGATACGAGGTTGGTATGTGAGGAAACGCCCAACAATATGAAATTAGGAATGTTGAAATTGACAAGTAGCATTATGGAAGAAATCTGAGAGGGTCAGAAATCTGATTTGAAGATGGTTGATCTGTTAACTTTAGTTAACCAAGGTAACATAGGTGAATTCCAAATTGATGAGAATGACATGTTGAGGTTCAGAGACAGAGTATGTATTCTGGATATTTCGGAGATGAAAAAGAGTATTCTTGAGGAAGGACATCGGAGTGGACTGAGTATCCATCCCGGTTCTACGAAGATGTATCAGGATTTGCGAAAGTTGTTTTGGTGGCGAGGCATGAAGAAAGATATTACTGAATTTGTATATGCTTGTTTGACTTGTCCGAAGTCAAAGATTGAGAATCAGAAGCCTTCAGGTATGATGCCACAGTTGAATGTTCCAGAATGGAAGTGGAATAGTATTTCCATGGGTTTTGTATCAGGATTGCCGAGGACGGTGAAAGGGAACGATTCAATTTGGGTGATTGTGGATAGATTAACTAATTCGGCTCACTTCTTACTGATGAAGATTTATCATTTCATGCAGAAGGTGGTTGAATTGTACATTGAGGAAATTGTAAGATTACATGGGATACCTTCGAGCATAGTGTCAGATAGGGATCTGAGGTTTACGTCAGGATTCTGGAAAAATTTGCTAGATGCTTTGGGTACTAAGTTGAGGATAAGTTTTGCATATCATCCACAAATAGACGGTCAAACAGAAAGGACTATCCAATCTTTGGAAGATTTGTTGAGAGCTTGTGTGATGGACCATGGAGGATCGTAGGACATTCATTTGCCATTGATTAAGTTTACCTACAACATCAGTTTTCAAGCTAGTATTGGAATGACACCGTATAAATCGTTGTATGGAAGGAGGTGTATGACTCCATTGTGTTGGTATGAATTAGGAGAGAGTGTTATACTCAGACCTAAGATTATGAAAAAGATGAATGCAAAGATCAAAGTGATACAAGAAAGGATGAAAGCTTCACAGAGTCGTCAAAAGAGTTATCATGTTAATAGAAGGAAACGCTAGAATTTCAAGAAGGAGATCATGTGTTTTTTATAGTTACTCCAATAATAGGTTTCAGATGTGCTTTGAAGTAGAGGAAGCTCACTCCGTGTTTTATGGGACCATATCAGATTTCACAAAGAATTGGGAATATGGCTTACCGGATTGCATTACCACCGTCGCTTACGAATCTGCATGATGTGTTTCATGTGTAACAGCTGAGAAAGTATATATCGGACTCATCACATGTTATTCAGATGGATGATGTACAGGTAAGAGATAATCTGACCGTTGAAGAATTTCCAGTGAGGATAGATGGTCGAGAGATGAAGCAATTGTGAGGCAAAGAGATTGCTTTAGTAAAAGTATTATAGGGCGGACTAGCTGGTGAAAGTTGGACTTGAGAACGAGAAGATCACATGAAGGAGTCGTAACCGACTCTATTTGATTCAGGTAAATTTTCGAGGAAAAAATATTCTAAGTGTGGGAGAGTTGTAACGCCCCAATTTCGTAAATAATTATGTATTTGATTAATGGAGCTGATTATAGACTTTAATTGATTTTTTAGTAAAAATAATTGAGTTCAGTGACGTGTCAGAAGAATATATTTTATGAATGTTAGTTTGAGGAATTTACTCATTTTATTTGGAGGAAATAGAATTAGTTAGGATTAAATTAATTATATAAAATAAGATAATATAATTTATAGGAATAAATGGCATTATGGTAAGATGAGAAGTAAGTGAGGGTATTATAGGGAAAACACATATTAAGGACAAGGGGTTACATGTGAGTGGAAGAAGTTAGAAAATCATTACGAGGATTTGTGTTAGAGAAAACAGATAAAGGAGACTAAAAGCTATGGCTTTGAGAAGACACGGAGGAAATTGGGAGAATGAAAATGGAACACAATTATCAGAAGATTATCAAGAGGTAATGGCTTTGTAATCCTTATTATTATAATAGAATTCTAGAAATTTGATATCGGTAGGAGTTTGAATTATGATGAATGAGGGTTAGTAGAATAATTTTATGAGTATGAATAAGTAAGAGACTGAATATATGTTTTGTAGTGATTAAATAAGAACAAGTATGTTAGGGTGCCTATGTGTTACAGGAAATTCTGCATTTGGGAAGACGCTGGGGGTTATGAATGACGGTCGTAAGGATTTGTGTGACGGGCGTCATGTTTGGTGGTGGGACGGTCGTCATGGCTCTATGATGATCGTCACAGTGAAGGGGACGGTCGACATGGTTATGGGGGTGACGAACGTAACACCCCTGTATCTTGCTTTTCCTTGTTTTTCTGATGGATGTCAGTACGTGATATCTGGGTGGTTTTGTTTATTTATTTTAATGGAAGTATATTTTTAACAGTGCAGGAATAGTTTGGAATAAATTATATTTTTCCAAATTGTGCAGTGAGTTTTAATTGCAGAAACATTGTAGTGTGTGATATAATATGTATAAATGTGAGTTTGTTGATATATGACAATATATGATGCATTAGATGAATGATGATGCGTTTGACTAGTAGTGGTCATGTTTTTGTGAATTAATACACATCATGCATTCATGACATTTAGGACGAACAGTCCAGTGAAGTTTAGCAGGATGATGAATCCGACGAAGATGTGTAAGGACATATTAGTCCAGTGATGGCCTTAATCTCATTGTGTGGATTATATATAAACTTTGACGTGCTCTGATTCTAAGCGGAAACTGATCCTATTGGTGGAGATCTTTGGAGATAATGATGACTAAGTCATCAGTGATGTTTCGGTACCACATGCATGAGTCCATTGAGTTGCAGATCATTGTGTTTGACATTTTTATGATGATAAGTTAAATGACATTTGATGATTATGAAGAGTTATATGATGATTATGTATGCTTTATTAACGTTGTTTGGATAACCTTACTTTTTTTCAATTTTCTGCATCTTTTATAATAAATGTGATTACTTACCCTTTTTGCTTGGAATTATTTCCTCTTTCGTGGGTTACTTGCAGGTAATCTGGAATAGTGCAGGAAGCGTAGGAGCTGTTTCAGAGTGTGTCATTTTACTTTATAAAAATAAAAGGAGTCTTTCTCTGATACATAACACAGGGGTTGGGTTGTCTGCTTAAGAATATTTTATGTTTTATTGTTTTTGAAGATTATGGGATGCTTTGGTGATTTTCCTTTTATTTGGAGTTTTGAAGTATAACCCTTGAGACTATTTTGAATTATGTATTTTCTGATAGTTACCTTTATGATATTAATTTGATTTAAAGAAGCTTAGAACTTGAATCCGCTACGAGAGTATTTTAAATGATTTTGGTTATGTTGTTCTATTATTTTGTAAAAACATTAAAACTCGTGTTACGGAGCATGATTTTTACGTGTATGAAGTTATTATGAAGTTGTGACATCCGTGATATTTTCAGGATGAGCTTATTTATCTTAAATAAATTTGTATTTTTATTTGGGGTTTAGATGAGTGTTACATCATGTGCCAAGTACAACCTGAATCCATAATCCACTCTTTTCTTGAGTCGCCAGTTGAAACCACAAGAACATCAGATATTCGAAATCATCTTGAACAATGGCCATGTTGCCATTATCCTTACCTCCATGATCTTCCAGGCGTTCAGGGAACATCTTTCGAATGTTAACCTCCTTCTTAAAATGATAGCGTTGAACACCAAATGATTCATCACCATAAGATTTCTGCTGATTTTTACCCTTCTTCTTGTCGAACTTACCATCCTTTCGCAAGAATTTCGCTTTAAGGGAAAAACCTTCACTAACCGTCGAAGGTTTATGCTTCATTCGTTCGTTCAAGTCCTTGGAGTACAAGGCTGATTGAACATCTTCAAAGGTCAGGGACTCTCTTCTATACAAGAGGGTTTCTTTGAAGTGAGCATGTATTCTAGGCAAAGCGCATAACAGTAACAACGCTTGATCTTCATCATCGATCTTCACATCAATAGTTTTAAGATCAAGAATCAGCTTGTTGAACATATCTAATTGCTCAGCTAACACTTTGTCTTCATTCATCTTAAATGAATACAAAGCTTGCTTCAAGTAGAGTTGATTCACCAACGATTTGGTAATGTACAAACCTTCAAGTTTCAACCATAACCTTATCACTGTCATCTCCTTTGATACCTGTCGAAGAACCTTATCACCAAGGCTCAACAATATTGCGTTTTGTGCTTTCTCAATCATGGTTGTCTTTTCAGTTGTCGTTAACGCAACATTCATGGTCGTCTCTCCCTTCAACGCTTCCAAGCAACCCTGTTGAGCAAGTAGGGCTTTCATATTCAAGTGTCACAGACCAAAATCATTCTCTATGGTGAACTTTTCAATCTCATACTTTGTTGAAGGCATCTTCTATATGCTTGCCACCAATTTGTGGTGAATCGGATGCTTTAGAAACAGAGTATAAACAGTTTCTTTATGATCAAGAAACCCACAAGAGTTAGGGTTTAGGGTAAAACAAAGATAACAACAAGGATTGGTTATAAATTGTTATTCTTTCCTTTCTCTTAAAACATGATTACAAGTATACAATAATAACAAATAACCCTCTCACTTTTGAATTAGGATTTTATCTTCATATTTTTCCTTTGTTCAAAAGATAAGAGACTAGTTTGTTATTTATAAGAAAACTAACATACTAACTGTAACACGGTGGGAGAACTGACTTTAGTTATGTTGCGGATAGCAAGAGTCGCCACCGACTTTTATTTTATCCAAAGGAAAGGCATAAAAGAACAGGAAAGACCTTTTTAAAAGATTTTTGGGTCCGGGGGGTAGGTTATGTAAAGGGAAGGTGTTAGCACCCTTTACATCCATGGTTATCCATGGGCTCTTAGTTACTTAGCTCACTTTGAATTGTTTTTTTGAAAAGGTGAGGTGTGTGAATAGAAATTTTCATAAAAGTTAATAATGATCCATGATCGGATGCGTAAAAACTTGTGTTTGAAAAGTGTTTGAAAATTTGTGAAGTATTTGAAAAGTTTTGAATGCAGTGAGCAAGCAACTATGAGGAACCTACCCTAAAGTTTTAAGTCTTCCTGTTCTTTATCCTTTAAATGGTAAGACTATCCCTATTATTAAGGAATAGGTAGTCATTACCTTGGATGTATGGGACAAGTAAGGGACATCTGTTGTATAGGCAACTGTAGGGTGTATTAAGCAATTTCTGGAGGGACTGTCATCATTATTCGAAAGGGACAAGATCTTTATGAAAGGCAAACATTTAAGGGACTTGATGACTTTTCTTTTAAGGGACTTGCTTTATACACCCCACTTGACCTTATGATTAGGCAACATTGAGAGGTAGCCCTAGAAAGTGAGATGGCGATTAAAAATCGACTTACGTGTGTGAGTGTTTAATTTTATTTATCTTTTAATTAAAATGATCTAAATTCAATTTTTAAATAGAATACATGTTTACACTCCCTATTTTACTAACCATAGCAAGCAAATTAAATAATTTAAATATTTACAAAAATTTACATCCAGGAGCATGTACATAATTATAATAAGCAATTAATAATAAATAGCAAAAATAAATAAATAAATAAAATATAAATAATAGGCAATAAATAAATATAATAGGGGTTAGTAATAATAATAATAAAAAATAAATAAGGTTAGTGAAATAAGCATAATTAGAAAATAAATGGATTAGTAATAATATGGTTAGTAATAATAACAATAATTAAAATAAATGGAATTAGCAAAAATATTGTAAGAACATAATTAAAATAATAAACAAAAAAAATTAGATTTTTAATATAGACAATTATTAAAATAAGAGGAAATATGAACAATTAAATAATTATTATAACATTTTAATTTATATACCAATTATCAAATTATTTTTAAACATATTACAAAATAAAATTATCATAGGTTCAATTATTTCTAACACATATAAAAAATTATTTATTTTTAATAATATTTACATAAGTTATAATTATATTTATAAGAATTAATTATATTAAATAAATATGTACATAGCAATTATATTTACAAAAATTTAATTATACTAAATATCATATTTACAAAAATTAATAATGAATATGTACATAATAATTTATATTTAGAAAATAAAATTAGAACAAAAATAAAATTAGATTTTTTAATATTTGTTTAGAAAATAATATATTAGGGTTTATTTTATTATGTAATTATAATTTATTTAACTAAATAATACATATATACATTTTATAATAATAATAGAAACTAATTTTTGAATTTAGAAAAATAAATTTTAGAATTTAGAAAAGAATACATAGTATATACATGTTTTATTTTAGAATTATTTTGATATACAATATATATATAAAACTATATAATTTAATAATAAAATATTTGAAACAAAATACAAGAAAAAGAATGAAAACTTACCTGGCTGGAGTTGAACCCATGGCACCCTGCCTGCAAGCAACAAAACGTACCACCAGGTCAGCCACATATTGGTGATAATGGAATGAGTTGAATTAGTTTTGTTCTTTGAAACCTGAAAAATCAGAAAAAAACAATAAAGCAAAAAGGCCTGGGGGAGGATTGAACCCAGGACCTCTTAAGCTAACACGCATACACAAGACCAACCCAGCTAGATGAGCAATTCTGCTAATGGTGTGGTAAGAAATCATAATATATTATGTTTCATGTTTAACCTGAAAAATAAGAAAAAAATATGCACAAAGCCAGGTTTCGAACCAGTGACCTCGCGCAATATACAAGCCAGCCTTACCACTGAGACAAGCATTCGCTTGTGAAATATAAACAGGATTAATTCATTATATTTTAAGATAGAAATTCAAATTGAATTTTGGCGCCAGTATAGCTTCATCTTCAACCTCTGGTGTTGCGAATTTACCTGCGAAAGTTACTGGGAATTTTCCTGCGAATTTCAACTTGCAGCAATACCTACAAAACTCAATGATCAACAAAAACGCAAAATTTCGTAAAATTGAAACCACAAACATAATCCAGAGGTCCATTCGAATCAATCCATGGTCTTAGAATTCATTTATGTTTCGTAAATCATAAAACCCTAATTCTTGGCCAAAACCCTAGCTATGGTGGATTCTGATTCAAGCCATGAAACTTTGGTTTATTTGTCCAGAAACGATCTACACAACATCACAAACAAGATTATGCAAACAAAATTCATTAATATGCAGTGAATTAGTATAATCGAAAAAATTATTTTCAAGAACAAAGTGGATTCGGGTTGAGCAATATAGCATGGTTTTGATGCATATGAGTGATGATTCATGATCAGGGAAGTCCAAGGAGTCTTGCTATGTTCTTGTTTTACCTTCAAAGGTCCTGAATCAAAGAATCTGAATGTGAGTTTTTGAGAGAATTTTTGAAATTGTGAACTTACTCTTAGGGCTATGGAATCCGTGTCTTGCAATAGGGTTGTGATTAGTACTTATAGGAGAGTGAATTAGGTCCATAAAATTGAATGGTTGTGTGGAGAATTTGATATGAAAAGATCCAAATTGATCATGCCTTAAAAATCAAATATTCATGTGTGAATGCTTGCTATTTTTGGCCAAACCTCATGATTTCTTTCCTCTTCAATTCAAATCAATATTTAAGACTTTCTAGAAGCCTAATCCAAATCAAATCTTACATTTTCATATTTTATTTTTATTTAAAATGATTTTTAATGAATTAAATCAAAATAAATAAAAATAAAATGATAGAAATTCTGATTTTTAATGGTTTGGGTCGTGCATGAAGTCATTGTATGGGTTGGGTCATTATTTGGCAAGCCCATTTGGAAGAAATTGGTTTTAGACCTCCATTTTCATCATAAACCAACTCAAAATTTCCCAACTTTGCAAGGGAACATGTCCTTCAATTTTAATGGTATGAGGGTGTTATTGGATATTTTGGAAAGCTTGAAGAGTCCTCTAACCAACCCCACTGGTTTCATGTCCATATCATTTACCAATCTCAAGTTATGCCCTTTTGAAGTTGTTGACTTTTTGTTGACTTTCAAAAGGACCTATAATGTCTTAGCTCATACCTTCCAAATGAAGAATTTTTGGGCTTGGCTTGTGAGACACAAAGTTGTAGAGAATTCAATTTCCTTCAAAATGAGCTTTGAGTGGAGACTTGGTGATGAAGTATGTGAAAGTTATGGCTGGTCAAAGTTCAGTTGACTTTTACTAAGGAAACCCTAATTTAGAAACTCCTGATTCTTGATGATCTGAAATCTCCTTGATGAATCATGATCAACCCTTGATCAAATGATGAATTTTACTTCATATAATTGATGTTGGCAAAAAATCATGAAGTTTGACTTTGGTTTGACCACAGTTGACCTCAGTTTGACTTTTTAACTACTTTGACTGATTTTGACTTATCTGATCATCTGATTGAGCAAACTTTTGAGAAAAGTCTTGAAACTTGACATGGGGGTTCTTACACACATATAAGATGTTATGAAGCTCACTTGAAGTCTTGGAAGTTCATTTAGCCTGATTAAAATCAAAACCCTAGTTTTAGATGCATTGCTTAGGAGGTGCATTGTCTGAGGGAATTGTCAACTCTTCTGACCAATTGTGAACTTTGTGAACCTTGTGAACCATCATAAAATGTCTTGTTAACCTCATGGGAAGCATTGTGAACCTTGTGAATCTTGTGAACCTTCATGAAGTGACTTGTAGACTTCATGAGCCTCATGAAAGGTCTTGAAAGCATTGTGAATCTTGTGAACCTTGTGAACCTTCTTAGAACACAAAGTCTTGTATTGTGAGGGAAAATTTTGGGGTGCAACACTAACCTAATGGAATTTATAACAATTACTCATTACAAACTAACTTAAACAATTGGATCCATAACACAAGGCCCAGTTTGATAATAACATGTGAGCGGACTTCGACGACATGCTAAACCTAGAACTTGTTCCAATATCTCACAGATCCTTCCAACATGTGAGTTGATTCCTACAAACAGAGACAAAACATGAATTATCAAACTGTTAATTGAATAGATTCTAAGAAACATAAAGAAAATAAATGTTTAAAAAAAATCTAATTGAATTGATTTGAAGTGATGTGTGAATTGGATATATATATATATATATATATATATATATATATATATATATATATATATATATATATATATATATGAATATGAATATGCAATTGTGGGGATCAAACCCACTATCAGCTCCACCTTTCTCGATTGCAGATAGAGAGAGTTGAAAAGTGGCGACTTTCCATGACACCCTTTGTTATGTTGCAAAGAAAATTGCGGTAATAACTTTTTCTCAATCGAGATAAAATAGGTTATTAATAGTAGTGCCAGTGAAAATAAAGGTTCTATTGTTCGCTCCATTTTAATCAATTTGCACCATTATTACGACAAATAACACTTTTTATGACGAAGCTTTCACCTCGAACATGCCAAAAATCGAGCGTATAGGTCCTGAGAGCGATATGTTTTCGTTTTTATTTATTTATTTAAAAAAAACAAATTTTTCCTTTGGTTTTATAAAAAAATTGAAGTAATATAACTATAAGTGAGCGTCATATTTTCTCCATAAAAAATAATAAATATATTACCTCAGTGTTTTTGAAAACATAGCGAATATAACTATAAGAGAACACACTTCGAATCCCTGTAACTGCATTAAGGTTTTTTTTCAATGATTTTTCACTTGACGTCTTCCAATCTTCCCTTTTTTTTCTTAGTTAATTTGTTTTCATTTTTTCTTGTTAATTAGTAAGTCTTAAAAAAAATTGTTATCAATAAAAACGAATATATGCAATAATATGAAATGAAATATTTTATTAATTAAAAACAGGACAACAAATAACTATTCCACATATTCAAATTTGTAACTCCACTCAACTTCAATAGTATCACTATTAACTATCTTTAACTGAGAGAAAAATTTAGAAAGAACTCTTTCATATGGTATGAGGAAAGTCATATCCTCTCTAGAGATGATTATCATTTCCTTTAAGAAGTTAAAAATGGTAAGAGGAAGATTAACTCTGATGTTCTTGGTAAGGAATAACAAGATATGCTTGTCATCCCAAGTAAGAGTTTTCAGTTGTTTCTCTCTTGGACGAAGATTTGACACTAGAAGTTGATATAATTTTTTTTCTTCCAATTGGCAGTGGAGTAGAAGGATTGTTGAGATTATTGTAGTTGGCATAAATTAGGCGAATGTAGTAGAAGTAGACATTGTTGAATCTATAATATTCAACACAACAACCTTCCTCTTCACAGTTTATTGTTTGAGCAGTGCCAGAGAAATTGTGATAGGAGAGTCATTGACATAGAACTGGATTGACTTAGCATCATGACCAAACGACCTAGAGGAGGCATTTAACCATAACTATTTAACGAGATTAATGTAGATGTGTCCATGAAGAATGTCAAAGTAACTATTCAAGTTTTTTTTGCGAATAGTTTTCCTTAGATCAAAACCTTTGTCTTCCAAATCATCAAAATCAATAAAGTTTTCATTGATAACGAATAAAAGATTTTCATCTAAGGTTGTTGAAGACATTTTAGAAGAAAAGTAAAGACTTTGAAGATACAAATATTTGGAAATGAGATGTTGAAACTAGAAATAATGTTTAAATAAAGTGGAGAATAAGAAGTGAAACAATAAGAGAATCTCAAACGCCTCTTTGAAAATCCAAAAAATGTGTTACGTTTTTTAATATGATGATCATTGCTATTCTAGTGCTATAAACTTATTATCTCGGTTATTCAAAAAATCTGAGGCGAAAAATAATTCAGGAACCTTTTTTATTGTTTTTTTTTGGTAAAATAAATGATATATCATGTTGGTTTCCTTAATAATCGAGGGATAAGATAATTAGATTTTACTATAAAAACGCTCGTTAAATAGATTTTACCCTAATCCTAATTTATAAGTAGCCGCTCCAAACTCGAACACCATTTTTTTGGGGTCCATCTCACTAAATGATATTGTTGTTGTTATTGTTGTTGTTGTTGTTATATTTAGAAGCTTATAAAAGTTCTCTATGATGGATTGCAAGTGCAGACAAATATTTTTTCAATAATTGCAACAAATAATTCCTTTAGAAGTTGAATGCATTTAATGGTTGGATCAGATAACTCCTAGAAACTAGATGCGTGCAATATTCTGTGTAAACAACGTGATTTTTTTATATAAAAAAATCATGTTCACCTTGGTTTTTAACAAAATCGAGGGGGATAACTTAGCATGATAATTTTAGATATTGATCACTGTCCTTACACAAATCTTTGACATCCATTTCATGATTATCAACGCTTAAGACACTACCATTAGTGATCCGTGTTAAACCTAAATAATTTCCATTATAAAGGTCTTCTGATATCTATAATTGATAAAGAAACGTCATGAAGCGCTTGAAACTATCTACATCCTCCATTTTAACTTTTGCAATTAGGAGTTTTCTATGATGGCAAGTGCAGAAAATTATCTGGGTTTAAGATTTGTGTTTATAAATATTCATTTGAGCAAAATATCATTTATTTTTCTAACCTTTTTTTTTCTAACCCTTTTTTGTTTTATATCAGAAACAAATATTTACATGGTGAAGCAATTGATCTTTCCCAAATATCAAGGAGTCGAAGATCCAACATATGATCTTCAGGGATAAACTAATTTTATATTAATATTTTGTATAAGCAATGTAATATTCAGGGTAAACATTGTAATTTGTAAACAAACTATTCTTATTTATTTTCTGTGTAAACAATGTAACAAATTTCATGTTAAAAAAAATATATCTTACCCCTCGGTTTTATTGTAAACCGAGATGGATGAGACACTAGTTTTGTAAATAATAAAAATGGAGTTGTCTGAGTTGGAACTCATGTACAAATTAATTTATCCATCGGTGTTTAAAAAAATCGAGGTGATAAGCCGTAATTTTTCATGACGTCCTTCGTTACCTCGCTATTGTAGCCGAGGTAAAATACATTTTGCGTCTGACGTTAAAAGCACTTTTTATCGTAGTGCATATTCAATAACTATTAGGGTTATTAAACCTTATCAAAAGAAATAACTATTAATGTCAATTGTTGGTTTGAATATGGGGTAATTTGTCGGGGGCAGGGAGGTTAAATAGACAATGGTTTGAAATGAAGATATGGACAATGCAATATAAGATGGTTAAAGTTTCAAACAAGTTACATGGTGTAGAAGCAATACTAATTTCAATTTGTAACAAAATAATTAGCAATGTGACTATTTAGAAATTCAATCTTATACAAATTAAGACTATGAATACAATAAACCTATGTAGCATGCATTTCTAGATAAAATAATTAATTTAATAGTTAACACAAGCATGTAAGAAATCTAAGATATATATATATATATATATATATATATATATATATATATATATATATATATATATATATATATATATATATATATATATATATATATATATATATATATAGAGAGAGAGAGAGAGAGAGAGAGAGAGAGAGAGAGAGAGAGAGCACCAACATTTATATTATTTTGGTGCTTTCATTCTCCCAGACATCTAATCCAATCTCTGATGGTGAACAATAAGTTTTTCTTTCTACTATATTTGTTGATTTCAGTTTCAGTTACAACTCAATTTGAACAAACATAACTATAACAATCCAATTTTCCATTTCACGCTTTTCGATTGATCTTATTTGGAACAAGCTCCTCATCCACTTGTGATCTTCACTTGATCTCCATATCTAATCTTATACAAACTAAGACTATGAATGCAATAAACTTATGTAGCATTCATTGAGAGAGAGAGAGAGAGAAGATTTATACTATTTCGGTGTTATCGATTTCCCAAACACCTAATACAGTATCTGAAGGTGAATAGTAATACTTTTCTTCCACTATATTCGTTGATTTTGATTTCAATTAAAATAATTTGGCCTGGACAAATATAACTCTAACAATCGAATTCATCCATTTCTTACTTTTCAATTGATCATATTTGGAACGAGCTCTTCGACCACTTGTGATCTTCACTTGATCTCCATATTCAGTTGATCATATTTTCACTTAAGTTATAAATTTGTGATTTCTGTTTTTTATTGAGATAATTAATGGAATTCATAAGAGATAATTAATGCCACCGTTAATGAAATTAAAATCTCATTAATCCCTCCTTAATCAACCCTTTTGGCGTTTTTTTAGGAG
This sequence comes from Lathyrus aphaca, assembly GCA_963966055.1. Taxonomy (NCBI): domain Eukaryota; kingdom Viridiplantae; phylum Streptophyta; class Magnoliopsida; order Fabales; family Fabaceae; genus Lathyrus; species Lathyrus aphaca. The sequence goes on along the minus strand of OZ014525.1, from coordinate 97,816,214 downwards.
ATAAGGATAAGATTCCCTTTTGGACGGTCCAATCCGGCGGTGACACTTGTCACCGTCCGATAGGACCTTCGAATCTCAATCACATGCAGACCACCCCACTGCAACCCCCATACACCCTCAGGCCACCTGCGTTTGGGCCTTTTTTCGGATTGATATCCGCACCCTAACTTAAGCCCAATTATTTTCTTAACTAATAAATACTGCCTTCACACCCCCTGGCTTCTGTGCGTGTGGGCTTCAACCAGTTGCTATCAACACCCCCAACGCAGGCCCAATTCATTTTATAGCTTAAAAATCCTCTATTCTCACCTCCCTCTATTTTCTTCTCTTTTTTATTTTTCTATTTCATGCTTTTTTGCTATAAATCAATAAAAAATATTAAAATGAATAATAAAAATCCCCAAAAATTACAATAGGTTTCTAACTCAATTTAGAACTTTCTACATTTTTACTTTCTGAATTTAATCATTTTTCAATTTAATTTCGATTTTTCATTTAAATTGTTTTTATATTGAATTCTTCCATGGACACATAAATTTGTACATTTTATTTCTACCACTTCATGTAATATTTTTGGCCCATTCTTTTTTCTATGATTAGAATACAAATAATAGAATCTAGATTATTTTTGGTATATTTTTTAGGTCATTTTATCCACTGTTTTGGTAGTGTGATTTGTGCAAAATTATGAGTGAACCTTAGATAAATTTAAGTGCCTATTTGACATAGTTAGACTTTGAATTTTTATGAGATTTTTAACACAATATTATAGTCAGGTTAGAGACCCTAGGGAATTATTTTCACATTTTTTCCATGACTTTTGATATTTTTGTCATTTTAATTCATTTCCATCATATTGTTGCATATTCATGTTCATTTCATTTACTAACAACTTTCTTTTTTGTGCAAGGTATTTTTTCGAGGATTTGCTTATGGACTTGGATTATGTTTGTTATGCCTCGATTATATGTTTGTGGATTTTACTTTGTGATGTAACACTTGTATAGTTTCTATAACTAGGATAGAAAAGATAAAATGAATCGATAGAAAACCAAAATCTCAAAAAATAAATAAAGACTCGATCCAACGTCGAGTAAATTTTCAAATAAATAAATAAAGTTGCATGTGACTTTAGGATTCCTCGATTACCATCGTTCCACTCCATTACACCAAAAGCAAGCCTTGTATGTTGCACACCATAAGTCGTGCGTCTCAGCACCACGCAATCGACCCACCCGATCCATCGTTTCATCTCGTTTATGTTTCATTCACGTTTTACCCACCATGACTTAGGAGGACCATATTGTTCATTATTACCTTTTGTAATCGCACTTCTAGTTTAATATCCTTAGGTAGATTTAATCTTTCAAACCTCACTAACCATAGATCATCTTTAAATTCAACTAACTTAGGGTAAGTCTAGTTTCCCTTAGAGTTTTTCCTTTTGCAACTTGAGTCGCACTTCTCATCTTAAAGAAAAATCAAAACACTTAATAAAGGAAAATGTGTACAATGCGCCACGAGCCTTAAGCTACACGGGAAATGATTAGTGAAGGTCTCCTCCACTCTTCTAGGATGCTTTACAAACGTTCCATTGGGGGCGATCTTGGAAAGTATTCGCTCCTGTGTCATAGTCTTTAGTGTTGTACATACAATAAACACAAATTCAAAACACTTCTTCTAAAAGACAACAAACCAAGACATCACGTCTTCTCTTCTCATCTCATACTCTTTGCGGACGAATGTGACTTGCCTCGACAGTTCAAACAGCGACACGGTAAACACCCTCGAGTCAGATCCGGTAACACCTGAGCTAGAGCTATGGCAACGTCATCCTAAAAAACACAAACAAGTTCCCGCCTTAGTTAGACGAACTACGGCGTCTCTGATCCTCATTTTCCCGATGAGGTACGTAGGCCGTGGGGTAGGGCCCATTCGAGCACAATCTTTATTTTCCCTACAATTTCCCCCTTTCTCTCCATTTTTCTTTTCCAAATCTTTTCTCATTTCCGTTCCATTCCAGATAGCCATTCTTTCGTTCAAACAGCATATTATTTTTCACCCTTTGAAACAGACTTATAAGCGTGGATCCCGTCGGGTACGGCGGACGGATTGGGGTGCTAATACCTTCCCAATTCGTAACCGACTTCCGGACCCAGATCTTTGGTTCGCAAGGCCTCATCCTTTTTCTTCTTCCTTAGGTTTGTGCAACATTACCTTTCCCATTCTTTCGGGATAAAAATGTTTGGCTGACGACTCTAACTTTTCCGCGCCACTTTCGCGTTTGTACTAGGATGAAAATCCCGGGAGCGACAAACGTATACTTATTTTCTAATACAATTTTATCTATCCTATCATAATTTTCTAATGCATTTTGGGAAGTTATATATTCGGTAAGGGATTGGAAAAACACTCAAACCACATAATATGTAATAAACTCATCATTTAAACAAAAAGTAACAATAACATTCATAAAAAACATTCATCAACAACAAAAGAAACTACAAACATGATACAACTAACATATCAAGTCACGCTTCAGAAACATACTAAGTATGTCACATATTGGCGTGTCAATAATAAGGATGAAGATAAATTTAGACCTGTGAACTTGTGTATGTTTTGAATGTATGTCAATATGGATCTTTGACACAAGTTTGCAAGGCTAAAGTTATCTTCTTCCTCTTTATTGAAAGAAGCATTCATATACATACAAGCATCCATATACCTACAAGTCAAAAAAGAAGAAAGTTCAAAGATCATGAAAGAAGCTATTGTAACAGATTTTGAAAAAAAAAACTATAGAAAAAACGAACCTGTAAATGCTTCAGAAACATATCATACATGTCACATAATGACATGTCAATAAAAAATAAGGATGAAGATAAATTTAGACCGTCAAACTTGTGTATATTTTGAATGGATGTCATTTTGTATCTTTGACACAAGTTTGCACGACTAAATGTAGTTTCTTCCTCTTTGTTGAAAGAAGCATTCATATACCTACAAGTAAAAAAAAGCTCAAAAATCATGAAACAAGCTATTGAAACAAATTTTGAAAAAAAAAAGTACTGAGAAAACAAACCTTAAAATACACATTGGCTAATATTTGTTGTTATGGTTTCGCTTTGGGGTTTCCATATGAGAGAGACGAGGGATAAAGTTGTTAATGTTTTGTTTTGATAGAGACGAGTGCAAGAGTTACTAGGATTTTGTTTTGAGAGAGACGGTGTACTGAAGCGATGGATAATTTTGCTTATATATAAATAAAGTATCACCTTTCATCACTATTAGAATTAAAAACCATGGTGATATACAAGTGCAATAAGATTTTTATCACGATTAATGACTAATTGTTGGTGTTGGGATTCGAACAATTTCACTTTGTATACATTTTCACCACAGTTGTTACATTTGACCGTTGTGACATGTCCTCTAGTAAATATAAAAAAAATGTGTTCAAAAATAAACTATTACCACGGTTAACACTATGGCCGTTGTAAAATAGGAATTACGAAATGTCTATTTTGTAATAGTGCAAGTGATGTGTAAATCGGTTCCAGCAAACATAATCAAATCACAAATTTGAAAAACATCATTTTAAATCAATTTCAATTGCTATTTGAAAATAGAATGTCAGTTTGAATTGGATCATGCATTACCTTAAATCAATTCACTCAATGTTGACTTTAGACAACTTTCATTATATGCATGAAAGCCTATTATTTTGTACATGTGATGAGAGATTCAATGAGAAACTAAAAAATCATGTTAAAACATAATGCTCAAAATTTCAAAATAACTGATAATATACTTGCGGATAATTTCACTCACTACACATTTAACTTGGTAAAAAAAATCATACAACTTATAGACTTACAAACATACATGTATTCTCTAAACTTCCCTATACTAATGCTCAATCTATCTTAAAAGAAGGATTTTACAGAAACTATTAGTGACTAGAATATTCTTGATCAACCTTGTATAAATAGACGAAGCAAGGTGTTAAATAGTACGCATATTCACAAAACTCTCCCATTAATCCCAAACTGTAGTTTGTATTTCCAATTAACAAACTCTCATCTTCTGCTTTCTCTCTCGGTAATCATCTCCATCAAACCCTTTTTCCTCATTCATATCATTCTTCTTCTTCATTTTCACTCGTTTCAGTTACATTGCATGCATGGTTTCAATCTTGTTGTGTGGCTTTGTGTAGAGACATGGGAAGACTTTTCTTGATCGATCTTGAAGGAAACTTCTACAGCTGCAGGAATTGCCACACACATGTAGCTCTTGTTGATCATCGCATTTCAAAGGTTATTATTTCTCCTTCCCTCAAACTTCATTTCATTATTCTTCTTGTTTTTGCAAAATCATAGCCTGCTGAGAATCTAACCCTTGTTTTCTCTTAGAAGTACCAATGCGCTTATGGGCGAGCTTTTCTTTTTCGTAAAGTGTAAGATTTCCTTCACCCTTCCATTGCTTCGTAAGTTGATTCCTTCAAATAACATCTTGCTAATCCATATTATCACAGTGTGAATGTCTCAGACTCGAAGCTAGAAGAGCCAATCCTAAGATCGGATTATACTATCGTCAACATAGTCTGCCTTAAATGCGAGTCCTTTGTAGGGTGGAAATATGAAATGCCGGCCGTTCTTGAGAATAAGTTGTTTATTCTCCCAAGGTAATCAATTAACTAAGAATATGTTTAAGCATAATCGGTAGGTTTTACGTTATCTTTCTTGTCGCTCAAGTTATTAATACAGTTGTCTGTGTTGTCGCTTGCAGAATGCAGAAAATAATATATAGTTTTGTTCAAAGTCCTCTACATACCATACTTATACCCTTGATTTTATATTTTATTTTGTTTTAGGTGTTTGCTGACGAGATTCAGAGATTCAAATCCGGATTGTTTACCCTTGCAAGGTAATCAATTAATTAAGAATGTTTGAGCATAATCTGTAGCTTTTACTTTATCTTTCTTGTCACTCAAGTTATTAATATGGGTGGCCATGTTGTCGATTACAGATTTGGTGCATGGTGAAGACCCGAACATGGCTGCTGTTGAAGATGTTTGATTTACTTGCCATTTTGAATTGCACATTCTTAATGCTAGCTTCATCATGTTGTTAAAATGTAGTTAGTATCTCAGGGAATAGATATACTTTACAAGTCTGGTATTTTGGAATTGGTATATTTGCAATACCATTCATAGAACTTTCAAGAGTTAGTTACATTTGAGTTAGCACATGGCCACAAAGTATCCAATATGGCGGGATTTAGGCTCTCGCAATGGACTACCATCCGCCATGGATGACAAGTTATCATTTGTAGTTTATATTCCTTATATCATTGCTGATGAGGGCTCCAATTCTCCTGTTGTTTTCATTCAAGTTACAATTTGTAGTGTTCATATTCCTACACTTTTCAAAATTGTAAAGCAACACTTTTTTTACTTCTTATTGTGTGAATTTTAGAACCTTAACACTGGGGGATTGCTAAAGTAAAGGAAGGGTTATGGTACTTCATTAAGGGGTCAGATGGTCCAAATATATTATCTTGTCTCTAGTCTTTCTCTTCTGCCTCACAAATTTGACGTAACTAGTGTCTTGTATAACCTCCATTTTACATCATTAAATTCTATGTTTCCATCTTTGTTATTACAATATTTTGTTGAATATTTTAAATGTGATGTTTTTTAGTTAGAAAACCAAACTCTAAGATCCCTTTTTCATTTTTGACTATTTGCGTTAATCTTTCTTCTTTCAATTTCTTGGTAATCTATATAACTCATCTAATATGTCCTGTAAATTAGTAGCAAAGTCTGTATCTTCTGATTATAGTAGTAGGTTAGCATTTGAACACCACTTCACAAATCTTAAATACTTGTCAGAGATACAATTTTTGAAAATCCTGTCAAGAATTTTAATACGTGAAAACTATCTCTGAAGATTTATTTCATTTTTATTTGGTATCTCTAATTCTTGGTCTAGTGTGTTCCGAAGGGGATATCGCGATTAAAATACATCGCAAATGACACAAATTTCCCTTAAGACGATCCTTATGAATGAGCATGATAAGTGATATAATGCTTATCTCTTGTGACGAATGACCATCGATGCATATCGAGAACGATCACGGGCCAGAACAAACAACATCACACACGGACAAGTGTCTTCAATCTTAGTACTAGTTGTGATAAATGAAGACTATAAGAGAGAGAAGTGCATCTAGGGTTTCAGAAACCAAATTTGGTAAAGAAATAAATACTTCATATTTTACAGGATTTCACTCAAGTGTGTGGTATCTTGGCGTTCCATATTGCACGTAAGTACACCATGCCCTTTGACGTGCCACCTTTATCTAATTAATGTTAGTGTATTGCAAGACCGTACAATTGAATAAGATTCACTTATTTATTTTTTTCATATCATTTTGTCTTTATGTGTGTGGATCAATTTTCGTCATAATCTTCTATCAAGGACCATATTTTTATCCAAATCATTAATCTCAAGATTTTCTTAATAACTTCTCTGATAGTCTTTTTAGGCCTTCATCTTCCTCTAATCGTTTGCCTTTTTCCATCTGGTGTAGCCTCCTTATTATAGAATCTACTAATATTCTCTCTACATGCCCAAACCACCGAAGTTTATATTCCACCATCTTCTTCATTATAGGCGTTATCCCGACAATCCCTATAATATTTTTATTTCTAATTCTATCTTGTCAAGTTTTAACACACATCCACTGCAACATCCTCATCTCTGCTACACTTACTTTATTATCATGTTGATTTTTAACTGTCCAACATTCTATCACGTACAAAATCGCATGTCTTGCCGATAAAATTTTCCCTTCAACTTGAGTGGTACATTTGCATCACATAAAACACTTGATGCCCTTCTCCATTTCAACCACCCATCTTGAATTCGATGATTTACATCCCCTTTTATTTCTCCATCATTTTGTATTGCAGACCCAAGATATTTAAATTTTGTTACTTTAGGAATAATATTGTATCCAAATTTCACCTCTAATTTAATTCTTCTTTTATTGAACTTACATTCCATATATTGTGTCTTACTTATACTTAGGAGAAAACCATGCGTTTTTAAAGCTCGTATCCAAGTTTATCTCTTATTTAAATCCTCTTTTGACTCTCCAAAAAAAACTAAATCATCTACAAAAACATGCATCTCGGTGTTAGATATTGGAAGTGTTTTGTGAGTGCATCCCAAATTAAGGTAAAAAAGGTAATGACTTAGGGTTGAACCTTGATGAAGACCAATTGTAATGTGAAAATCGCCTATCTCTTCGCCTTGTATCTGCACACTAGTCGATACACCTTCATACATATCTTGGATAGCTCGAATATATGCAATCATAACACATTTCATCTCTAGGACTTTCCACAAAATTTCTCTAGGCACTCTATCATATGTTTTCTCCAGTCAATAAAAAAAAAGTGCATGTCTTGTTGGTCCATCTGATACTGCAGTATAACATCACATAATAAATAAATCGCTTATATGATCGACCTTACATGCACAAAACCAAATTGATTCTCGGTGACTTGGGTATATTTTCTTAATCTCATTCTAATCAATATTTCCCATGTCTTCATGGTATGACTCATAAGCTTAATCCCCCTATAATTTGTACAATTTTGTAAATCCCCCTTGTTATTATAGTTTGGAACTAAGGTGTTTCTTCTCCATTCCTCAGGCATGCGCTTTGACCTCATAATTTCATTAAAGAGTTTGGTGAGTCACTCAATACCTCTATCTCTAAAAAAAAAATCACACTTCAATAGGAATGTTATTTAGTTCAACCGCCTTATTGTTACTCATTCTTTTCAACGCTTCATTTACCTCATGTTTCTGAATCCGATGGTAGTAATTATAGTTCTGATATGTTTCTCTAATGTCGAGTCTGCTAGAGTTTGTGATATATCATATCCTTCATTAAATAGGTTATAGAGATACGTCTTCCGCTAATGCTTTATATTTTTTTCATGAACCAAGACGTTTCCTTCTTCGTCTTTAACACATTTCACTTGATCCAAATATATATTATTTCTATCTCTTCTCTTAGCAAGCATATATATACAGAATTTTATCATTCCTTGGTTCCTAGAGATTGATATAATTCGTCAAAATCATGGGTTCTCATGTCACGCACCTCCCTTTTAGTCTTATTCTTAATTTTCTTGTATTATTCCCACGTTTTGACATTTTTACACCTAGATCAAACTTTAAAACCATGACTCCTTACCCTTAGGTCCAAAACCTATTGATTCACCCAACGTCTTTTTAGCCACTTTTCTAATCTCTTGGGTCATCTTATTCCACATATCATTTGCATTTTTTTGTGATTTTCTAAACCCTGCATCCAAGATCTTGTGTTGGAAAATTCATTATTTTTCACTCTTCAAATTCCACCAATTGATCTTTGCGCTACCATAAAACTTATTTTCTTTGTCCTCCCCTTAATTCTAACATCCATAACCAAAATTTTATGTTGGGTAGTCAACCTCTCTCCCAGAATAAATTTACTGTTCAAGAAAATCTCCATATCAGACCTTTAAATTAGAAAGAAATCTATCTGAGAACATGTTCGTTCACTTTTATATGTGATAAGATGTTCATCTCTTTTCCTAAACTGTGTATTTACATTAAGGTGTTCTGCTAACCCAACCTGGGGTGTGTAAGCACTAATAACATTAAAGGTATTTTGTTCCATTACAAATTTAAAAGTTATGATTCACATCCACAATATCCTTTTTCCACTCTATGTCTGCAATAATCCCTACACCATTTTTCGATCTATCTTTTCTGTTGTACCAAAGCTTAAATCCTAAGTTGTCTACTTCTTTTGCTTTTTCACCTCTCCACTTAGTTTTTTGCAGGCACAAAAAATTGATCTTCCCCTAACCATAACGTTCATTATTTCCATAGATTTTTCCGTAAGTGTTAAATTCAATGATCCAAAATAAATCCTCCTATCATGAACTAGCATCTTTATCCACACCCGTTCACGAAAATATGGGAACCCTTGCTTATTTTTCGCTATATTCGGGTGGCGTCATGGGCGATTTTAAGGCCCGACCAGGCTGGGCATGTGCCCAGGCTCTAGCCCAAAAAAAATTCTTCTTGACATCACAATTTTGGAAATTATGGTTGTTAAAAAGTGTTATTACGATGGTTTAAACTGACATAATTAACGAAAATGCAAAAAAACTACAAATTAAAAAAAAAATTATAAAAGTTCTATTAAGGCGGTTTAAACTACTACAAATAACTAAAATACAAAAAAAATAAAAATTTAAAACAAAACTTAAATTATTAAAGTGTTATTACGACAGTTTAAAATGTCAAAATTAACGAATACATAAGAAATATAAATTTAGGCTAAAAATTAAATTATAAAATATAAATTAAGAAATAATACATGTATAATGTTGTAAATTATGGTTTAAACCAAAAAGTTTATATTTTTATACATAAAAGTACAGGTTTAAATAAAAAAATTATAAATTATGAAAAAAAAATATTTTTTTATTTAATTAAGAATACATTATATCAAATTTTTTTATATTATAATATTTAGATTCAACTACATTACAAAAAATGCAAGAATTAAAATAAAAAATAAAGTTATAATTTATTACCAAATTAACCAAAAATTAAAAGAAAAAATACTTAGAAAAAATAAAAATTAACATAAAAAAAGTAATTACTAAAATAAAAAATGAAAAAAAAATGTACAATGTTGTAAAAAAAAGAAGAAAAGAATAAATTTTATCTTCAAATAATATAAAAAATATATATTAAGACTATATACAATTCTATATATCAATTTTCACGATTATACAAGAAAGTATTCGATTTAAAAAAATAATAAAAACAAAATTCAATGTAAAGCAATAACGTGTCAAATTAAAGGTGGTCAAAACTGTCATTTTTCTATTAACACTATGCGAGTTTATAAAACCGTCATATTTTATTGTAAATAGTGACGATTTAATTAAACGCCATTTTAAAACCGCCATATTTCTTGTAAATTTTTGTTGTTTTTAAATTTTTGTGCATGCTTCAAAAAAATTCTCACTCCGCCACTGGGTGGCATTGCAATAGACCTTACTCTTTTGACATTGTACTCGAGTCATACACCATGTTACTTACGCACAACCTAACATTCACATTATTTCCTAATTGATCCATATTATAGAGATTCGATAAAATTTAACGTTGACTGTCGATTGCCTAACACTACTTTCTCCTTTTATCCGGGGTTGAGACCGGCTATATATATATATATATATATATATATATATATATATATATATATATATATATATATATATATATATATATATATATATATATATATATATATATATATATATATATATATATATATATTATGAATTTTCACACTAAAATTAGTTAGTCCATAATTAGTGAGATGATAATGTAAAATGAAAACACAAACAACTTTACATAATCATACATTCAATGAAGTTATAGCATTTGAAATTGCACGTTATGTTTTTGCTGTCTGTATAGAGTTTTAAAATAGAAATATAACAAGCGAAGAACCTGCATCTATATATGGTTCTAAGTTTTCATCACCAACCAATGTCCCTTTCTTCCATAACCCACCTAAACTCTCCATGCATGCATGCATTTCCATTCCTAAATTATTTTTTTCATTATCATCATTGTCTGTAATTTAATTTTCTCAATCTTTTCTGCCAAATTTTGTCTCGTCGAGTTTCCGTAATTTCAATCCGGTAACGAATTATAGGTAATGTCGTTCATTTTCTTATAATCAAGGGTTTCAATTTTGTTTTTTGTGATGCTAAATATCAAAGAATATGATAAATTTGCTGTAATTATTGCATATGTTATGTTTGTGATTATGCATTGATCATAAAATACATAGAATTGGAGTTTTTTTTTTTAGATTTGATAGTTGATATGCAAAGCTGTGGATATTGTTTTTCCTCAATTGCAAAATGTGCTTTGATGTCAATAGGCTATGTTATAGAAAGTTTTTGAGGTTTGAGCTACTTTATTTCAGGTGATTAATTACTGTGAATGGGTTATTGAAAGTGCGTCGTCGTCTAGGAGTAGGTGAAGTATGTTGTGTTGCGGAGGTGCAGAAGAAGAGACCAGCGGCCCGCCTGCAAACCAATACACTGCACCGTCAAGAGGGGGTAACAACGCGTATGGTGGAGGTGGAGGTAATCTATAACATGCTTCATTACTTCTTAGTTAACCATTACCTTTTCGCGGGGAAGATAATAAGTGATAATATAGAATAATCTTGTATGAATATAGGCAATGATAGAGGAGAGCCAAGGAGCAATATTACCAAGAGTGGTGGACCGCAGAAAGTATTACCGATCGAGATACCATCTATAACATTGGATGAGTTAAATCGGTTAACAGGAAACTTTGGTTCCAAGGCTTTCATTGGTGAAGGTTCCTATGGTAGGGTTTACTATGCGAAATTGAGTAATGGTACTGAAGCTGCAATTAAAAAACTAGATACTAGTTCTTCGCCTGATCCCGACACGGATTTTGCTGCTCAGGTAAAAACACAATAATTTGATATTGTTATTGTTTTGGCTCTTGGTGTCGTCGAATTACATAATGTTACTATGGATTTTGCAGTTATCAGTTGTCTCGAGACTCAAGCATGACAATTTTGTGGAGTTGACTGGATATTGTTTAGAAGCAGACAACAGAATTTTGGTTTATCAATATGCCAGTTTGGGTTCTTTGCATGATGTATTACACGGTAGGCCTATAACCATATAATTTCATTGAGAAATGCTAACAACGCAGCTTTTAACGCTCTTTTCAATACACTCTGGTTAAAGTTCATGTAGACTTTACGTGATTTGAGTAAGATAAGATAAGTTTGAGTTTCATATAATGTGTTTCCTTGACTGAAACCAATGCTTTTGGTTTTGCAGGAAGGAAGGGTGTACAAGGTGCTGAACCCGGTCCAGTTTTAAGCTGGAACCAGAGAGCAAAAATTGCATTTGGTGCAGCAAAAGGCCTAGAGTTTCTCCATGAAAAAGTTCAGCCTTCTATAGTTCATCGCGACGTTCGATCCAGTAATGTGTTGCTGTTCAATGAGTATGAAGCCAAGATTGCTGATTTCAGCTTGACGAATCAGTCTTCAGACACCGCAGCTCGGCTACATTCTACAAGAGTCTTAGGAACATTTGGCTATCACGCTCCAGAGTATACCTCTTAATTTTTTCATTCCTCTTTGTTTATTTCGAGATCAAGTTTTGGTGTTTACTGAATTTTCCTTGGTGACTTAATCTTCAGGTATGCCATGACAGGGCAAATAACACAAAAAAGTGATGTGTATAGTTTCGGAGTTGTGCTTTTAGAACTCTTGACCGGAAGAAAGCCGGTAGACCATACAATGCCTAAAGGGCAACAAAGTCTTGTGACTTGGGTATGTTTATCCCCAATTTGGTTATTCTTTAGAGGCTTAATTAACTTAATTGGTTTAATTGGCTTAATTAGCTTATTGTAACTGTTTTAGGCAACTCCAAGGTTGAGTGAGGACAAAGTGAAACAATGTGTGGATCCTAAGCTAAACAATGACTACCCTCCAAAGGCAATTGCTAAGGTTTGCTCCTTAATCATTTTTGAACGGTCTGTTTCGATTTATAAAACGTTTTCTGTTTTTGTTTTTTCGTACTGGTTTTCATCATGATTTCGAAGATTTGTAAAGGAAATAGCGAAAATAATTTGTACAAACGAATGACTAATCATTTGATGGGGATACATGTAGTTGGCAGCTGTAGCAGCACTGTGTGTTCAATATGAAGCTGATTTTCGGCCAAACATGACGATTGTTGTCAAAGCTCTTCAACCACTTCTCAATGCAAAACCACCTGGTCCCGACTCTAATGCTTGATTGACACTGTGATGTTGTCGAATTATCAGAAGTCTTAAGAATTGAGCTTAATGTTGAACTTGATTGCTTTTGTTCACCTACTGATCAAATAGGAAATATGTATGTATAATGCATGATAGAGATCATGGAAAAATATGTATATTCAAAGACCTGGCCTTAGTTGAAACTATCCTTCAAGTCCTTTTGATTTTCTTAGATTTTGCTTTTAGGCTATTGTACATCAATTGCTGATAGATGCATTACACGATAATTTTTTAAGTTTTATTGCTAGTCTTTTATTCAATACACTTGTTTCTAATTATATTATCCCAAAAGAGACAATTGGTGTTATATAGTTTTTGTTGTTGTTAGACATGGTTTTTATTTTGAAGAGCAGATTATAGAACTTAATGATTGGAAAACAGACACTCTTTCTTTTGAAGGTATAGGGTGACTTTGCCTCGATCGTTTTTGGCTAGCAGATTGTGGAACTTGCTAGCACTATTTGCAAGGAGGAAGAGTGACTCTTTCCCAAGTTCATATAGGGCAAATATGCTAAGCCATATTGGAATAGTAGTACCATCTATGGGAGTCGACTGTTAATTCCTACGTTTTCCACTACTCTCAGTTCGGTTTCCAGTTACTCTCGACAAGTGGATTGAGATCCTTTGCATTTTGTTCAATCAAGCTCCATATCAGCTTCATTCCATTAAATCCACGGACTTTCACCTTTGTAACCTTCAAAGCAATGGTTAATCTAAAGCAATTTATTCCACCGCAACACGAGAAGCCATTTTAGCTGCCACAACTGTGGTGCCAGCAGCGGTCAATAAACCTACTCCGCTTCTTCCCCAGGCACATCGCATCCAGGAAGAAAGGTTCCTCCCCGTCCATATCTGATCCTAATGTTATAATTTATGAGAATTAAATATTTAATTGTTAGTATTTCAAAATGATAAAAAAAGTGGAAGAGAAGCAACTTCGTGAAGTGTTGTTGTGGAATGAAAATAGGTAATGATTGGAAACATAACAACTTTTGATTAAAATGTATTGTTTCATCAAGGATCGCAACCTTGTGAAACACCATATGCATGCCTATAAATACCTCATTCTAGAATTCAGAAAACATATTACAAACAAAATATTTTGTTACACAAAATTACAAACATTTTTCGCTACATAATCGAATTTTCGTCGATCTTGCGCAGACTCGATAAAGACTGAATTATCTTGGGTATTCCTGCGCTTCAACTCTAAGACATTTTGGGAGAGTACTTGAAATACTTTTAAGAAAAGTGATTTCGTTCACGATTTTAGCCTCACCGTTTGATTTAAAGAATTTTCCAACAATCTTAAAAGTACTTCAAATAATGGCAATCGAGGCTTTTGTGTCATGTATTACTTTCCGTGTAAATTCGCTGCTCCGACATTGAAGAAGGATCAATTAATCGTCTATGGTAATCGAAAACAGATAAGAAGCTCTCGGTGTGTATATTTAATATTTTGTTTAATGACTAAATGATAAGGCATAAAAAAATATTTAGATGAATTTGAAGGCTATTATGACTTTATTATATTCATGATAATGATGTATGTCTCAAGTAGGAAGAAAATATGACAAGTTCATTTATGGAGACCATCGTAGAACGTTTCCAATACAATTGAGACGATTCTCAAATAGAATGGGAAAGTATCAGGGAAAAAAAGGGAACGAAAGTATTAATGGTGACAGGTTGCTTTGCTTCAACTACTATACTAATATACTATAAATCTTTTTGTGTCAATTTATTGTTGGACCAATTTCATTTCCACATGAACCATTGTAGTATTTGATCAACAGTTACAATGTTATCAAAATATATTAATGGTTCATTATCAGATCTAAAATTTAATACAAAAGGTACACACTTAAATTCATGTGATTTCAAATTATAATTTCTAAATAACTTGTGAATGTAATTTTGTTGGAGAGATAAACATGTTTATTTATTCATAAGTATGGTGAAAGGTACATATTTAATATTTGATATTATATTATTCTTTTATTCAAATAATTTTACTGATTACTAATCATTTCCTATGTAAGATGATATTGATATTAAAAATATTATGTTTTTATTATGATATTAATATTAAGTGAATAATATATATGTATTCAATAAGATTCATTACTATAAGATATATAAAGATCATCCAAAGATGAATCATGATCTACATAGATGTCTGAATTTGGGGTCTAATGTAACTAATGAATACCGAGATGTGGAATTTTGAGATTCTTATCACGGAGGATAAGAAATTCAAGATTTTCACAAATGAAGAACCTCATGAGGAAGGTTCTTCACGGATTGTTAAACACAAATAAAAAAGTGTGGCTTCCGCAAATCGTGTTTTTAGAGATGATGCTCTAATCAAGAAATTCAAAAATTCTTGAGAAATGAATGAACAAAAGAAATTAAAAAAAAAAACAAGAAAAGCAAAAGGCATAAAAGCTTATTATTTAAAAGTTGTCAATATTTTTTAAGTCAGTTCATATATTATTGAATTGTAAATTGAAAGAGAAGATCAATTGTTTATTGAAATTGATTCAAGAACAAATTCATATATTCAAAATTTTCAATTACAATAATTATTCACCAAGTGTGTGGTGACTAAATTTGTAAAGAAAGTGTGTACTTTCTAAAAGTATTTGCAAATAGAAAGTGATATATTTTCTATTTGTTGGAGAAAGGTCCTTAAAAATGGTTTTATTCAAAGTTCACTATAGTTGTTGATATATTTGTGAAATCAAGGAAGTAGTGGCGTCAAGGAACTCCTCCTTTTTTAAAAGAATATGTTATCCATAACGAAATGGATTCAATAATATCAAACCATACTTAGGAGTTTACCAATCTACCTAAAGGATCAAGATCCATTGGATGCAAGTGGGTGTTTAGAAGAAAGTATCATAGTGATGGTACATTAAACACCTAACCAATGATTTTAGACAAAAGTAAGGTTTGATTATTTCGACACATACACACTAGTAGCAAGCACAATGAAAATTAGAGTTCCATTTGCATTAGCTTCATTACATGACCTTATAGTTTATCAAATAGATGTTAAAACAACATTCATAAAAATGAGATATCGATGAGGAGATTTACATGGAATAACCAGAAGGTTATATAGAAATAAACAAAAGGTGTGCAAGTTTGAAAAACCCAGTAAGGATTAAAATAGGCACCAAAACAATGACATCAAATATTGTATTTTGTCATTGCTAAATTCACAAATTAAAGGGGGAGATTGTGAGGAATATATCATATATCTAGTTCTATTTTGATGAAGACAAAGATTATCAAAGAAGAAAAAGTTCAAAAGTGCCATGCATATCAATGATGAAGTTGATCAAGAAGGTTTAACATAGAAATTCAAGTGAATATTTGAGACAAGTAACTAAGGTACTCATTGAAATTTATATTATACTACTTTAAATTGCTCATAATTTCATCTCTCACTTCATCTAAAACCTTCTTGCATCATCATGCATGATTATCTTTAAAAAATATTTTTCTTTTTATTCTTATTACAAATGTTCATACACAAAGTTGTGTGAGAATATTGTGATATTCATTTGTCTCCATATTGATTATATGATTATATGATTGATCATTAGAAACGAGATGGATATAATTTTAGAAACGAATACGTTTCTAACTTCCACATTAAAGATCAAGATGAATGATTTTGGACTAGTTGACACACTTTTGGGGATCAAAGTAAAGCGAAATAGTAGGGGTTATGAACTTAGTCAAACACACTATGTTGAGAAAGTGATTGATAAAATCAAATACTTACACTTTAAGGAAGTGACCACTCCATGATCCTAGTGTCAAACTTCAAAAGAATGATGGAAGAATTGTGGCTCAATTGAAATATGCAAGTATATGCAATGTACTATAACCGACATAACATTTTTAATTAGTAAAATGAGTAGATTTTACTAGCAATCCAAATGGTGAGCACTGGAAGGCCATCATTAGGATTTTCGGCTATCTTATGAAAATAAAACAAAACAAAAATCTTGATCTATATTATGGTAGATTTTCCACCATATTAGAAGGA
This sequence comes from Lathyrus aphaca, assembly GCA_963966055.1. NCBI lineage: Eukaryota > Viridiplantae > Streptophyta > Magnoliopsida > Fabales > Fabaceae > Lathyrus > Lathyrus aphaca. The sequence goes on along the minus strand of OZ014525.1, from coordinate 97,799,174 downwards.
TATACCAAGGCAAGTTGGATATCGAGTGTTTAATATCATAGATTTGTATTTGGATGGATATTTACACTAGTTGAGGGTGAAATTTCTTGGAAGAGCAAGAAATAAATGTGGATCACTCTCTCAACCATAGAATCAGAGTTTGAGACTTTTGCTTCTGATGGTGAAGAAGCAGAATGTTTGAGAGACCTTCTATGTGAAGTTTCATTGACTAAAGACAATGTTTCAAAAGTGTCAATACATTGTGACCGCCAAGCCACCCTAGCTAGAGCATTCAGTGAAGTATATAATGGAAAGTCTAGACACATAGGTCTAAGACACTCTCTCGTAACAAAATTAATTAAGGATGAGATCATTTTACTGACATATATTCAAACTAGTTATAACTTAACAAATCCATTTACTAAGCCACTGGCCAGAGACTTAGTAAAGACTACCTCAAGAGGAATGAGGTTGAAACTTCTTGCATAAGGGTTCCAACAATGATAGCAACCCAATCTGAAGTTAATAAATCTTAACCTAAGATTCAATGGGTAACAACAAGTAATTTATTTGGATGATTGTATAACATTTTACGATGATGTTGACTATTAGATATCGAGGGTTGAGTTTTTGAAACTCTTAATGAAGTTCCATATCAAAGATATGTGTTCCAAGGAAATGGATAGAAAAATGAACTTCAACTATGTGAATTTCGAGATGGTGTCGTCTTAAAGTGAGAGTTGGAGTTTCTCTCATGGAAAATTCATGAAAACGGGAAAAGAACATGGCCATAAATAGTGCTAGGCGAGATATGTAGGCGAAGAACCATTTAAGAGTGTGTGTATGGTAATGTTGGTCTAAACACATGGGATAACGGTTCAAAGCATAGCTACCTAACGTTCCGATTAGACTTTGCGTTATTCTTACTAAGGTTAAGTTCAAATCAAAAGATCCTTAACTGTATTAACATTCTTTGTTTTCTTTGTCGAAATTGGTCTTGTCATTATTAGAACAAGTGGGAGATTGTTATAATTTATGAGAATTAAATGTCCAATTGGTGTGTTCTAAAATGAAAAGAAAAGTGGAAGAGAAGCAACACTTCATGAAGTGTTGTTGCAGAATGAAAATAGGCAATGGTTGGAAACATGACAACTTTTGGTTAAAAGGTATTGTTTCATAAAGGGTCGTAACCTTGTGAAACAACACATGCATGCCTATAAATACCTCATTCCGGAATTCAGAAAACATATTACAAACCTAATATTCTCTTATACAAAATTCCAAACACGCTGCGCTACGTAATCGAGTTTTCGTCGGTCTTGCGCAGACTCGATAAAAGCTGAATTATCCTGGGTATTCTTGCGTTTCAACTCTAAGACATTTTGGAAGAGAGCTTGAAATACTTTTAAGGAAAGTGATTTCGTTCACGATTTTAGCCTCGCCATTAGATTTAAAGAATTTTCTAACACCTAACTCCTCAAATTGCGAGGATTTTCCAAGTCCCATCGCTTGGAATTCAGATCCATCTCCATACTACATGACTTTATATATTTCCTGGCTTCCAACCACTTCAGGAGAATCTTAGTGGTTAGGGCGTCAACGAGTTATTGGACGGTATTTACTATTTTCTCCAACAATATACCTCACAAGAAGTGGAAGAACGATTACTCAAGCTTGAAGAAAGCCTTCATGACCCTCCCATCGCGAGAACAGTGTCCAAGAAATGAATTCTAAAGATCTCGTCTCAAAGCCAACTGTGTGCAAAGAGAAAAGTCTCTTAAATTTATAAACCAACAAAAATTCAAGAAGCTTCATTATCCCCATCAAAATCTTGAAGGATATCGGTGCAATCACGCTCCCTCCCCGAATCATTGAGAAAATCAACAAAACAGGGAGCAGCCAAAGCACCCATTTAGCACTCAGATTGTAGATAACAAGATACCTAAATTCTTGCAAAGCCCTATAAGTTAGGGGAGTATGATGAAAAGGGAGATCCTGACAAGTATGTTATACTTGTCAATGAATGACTTAACAATTTCATCACAAATGAAGCCTCTAAATGAAAGCTATTCATATTCACTCTGGTTGGACCGGCCAGATTGTGGTTCAACAGACTTCCTGACTGGTGTATCGAATCTGGGATCGTCTAGGGGAAGAAAAGAGCATACATTCATACATCGATTGATTCACCAAGGTCGCAGTGGAGGTATATGGGCCGAGGAAGGCCTCCAATGATGGATCTTCGATAACAGGCTTCTCTATGATTGATAACATCATCATTACGTGATTTTTATTAGAAAATTTAGATGAAAGCATGAGAATAATGAGTAAAAGTCATACCAAAGTGTGAAGAATGAAGCAAAAACTACTAAGAGTGGAAAATATGGGACTTATAAAAATTCTGAAGAAAAAGAGAAGAAAAAAGAAGTTTTGCCACTAGATTCCACGCACACGCGTTGCATCACATTATGGCACGATGAAAGCCACCGGGGGGCGCGATGTTGCACCATTTTGACACGCAGAATTTGATATAAATAGAGCTTTTTATGTACTTTTTAGGGGTTCCGGATTTTGATAGAGAAAGTAACGACTTGAGATACCAAAGTGGTGATTTTAAGGGTTTTGGAAGTCATTGAAGACCTCCATCTTCCTTTATTTTCATGTTCTCTCCCTATAAAATCAAAGTATTTGTTATATTCACTATGAGTAGCTATATTCCTTAGATTATGTATTTTTAGACAGACATGCTTGTACTTATTGGATCATATTGTTTTTTGATGTTAAAGACCTATTCTAATAGTTATGTCACATATGGAATTAGAGGAAGAAACAAAGGGATATGCAAGTTGGTGAGTCCATATTTACCATGTCTTGATGATGTGTTACTAGTACATGGATTAACTACTAACTTGATTGGCATAAGTCTATTATGTGATCAAGGTCTAAATGTTAGTTACAACAAGTCCAAATGTATTGTTTCTAGAAAAGATCAAGTTGTGTTAATGAAGGCTTCAAGATTCAAATACAACTATTATATGTGGATTTATCAACCCTCATCCAAGGTTAAGAGCATGAAGATGATCACGTCTGAAGATGGTTTCAAGGGGTTTCCAAAACACAAGATTGAAGAAGGTAAAATTCATAATGTGTGTCAAGATGAGAAGCAAACCAAGATGTCATTCAAGATGTTCCAACACCTTACTCATACTTCTGATTTACCATATATGGAGTTCATGAGACTCAAGCAAGGAGTTGTAATTCAAGAGAAGGATTATGGTCGGGATGAAGGTCCTTCCAACATTGAACAACCAATAGTGGTTCAGAAGAAAAAGTCAAAGAAGAATAGGAATTATGGCATTCCTTCTCATATGTTTAGAGCTTTGATTAACCAATAACATGTTTGTGTGTTTCGTAAAACTGAAATTCGTGTTACTTTTAATATCTTGAAGTATAGCCACAAGTTATTTGACAAGAAACATGTTTCAGAAATTGCTCTCCATAACTTTCAATATGCTGATGAGACTGATCTAGTGGATGGAGGAATTGTGTTGAGAAATCATCATCTCATTCACATGTTTGTTAGTGAAGAATCCTAAGAATCCAATATGAGAAATCAAGATGTTGATAAAAAATGTGACATATATCTTGTCTGACATGTTAACTAGGTCTCATAAGCTTAAGGATAATGATGATCATATTCATGAAGAAGTTGACGTTGATTTTGCTAAGGACAATTATGGTGTTGTTAATACCTATGATCATGTGGAGACATTGTGTGAAGATATGATAAGTGAGGATGAAAGCTTGCGTGTATTTTATGATATAGACAACAAGGTGTGTGAATTTTTTTACCAAGGGCACACAATCCATAGATGATATGATTCCCAATTAGGATGTAGTTTGTTACCATCTTTCTAGAAAATACTTTGCTACCTGCTAAAGAAGATAAAAGTATTTGTGATATTGATACATTTGGAACCATCAGTTTAATACCTATAATGTCATGTATCCTAAAGTTCAAACCTATCCAAATGGATTAACAAAGTACCTACTTTAATAGGAAATTGAATGTGAAAGTTGAAGAATTCCCTTTTTTTCAACATGTTGAAGAAAATTTTGACCAAGTCTCATGACAAGGCTACTCATGAAAATGATTATAAAGGGAATGACAACATACATAATGTTGTCAATGATTGTGCCATTTTTATCCATATGAACAAAAAAGTTCATGATGGGTATGAACCTGTCAATGAAAGTGTTACTACGAATGTTAATCTTTTTTATGAAGATATTGTGTTGAAGTGGGAGTATTTATCCCCTGAAAGGATGCTTCCAAAGGAGACTTTGACATTTTAAGAGGATGCTCAACTGTCAAAGGAAGTCATTGTGAAAGACAATGAGAGTCTTGAGAAAGCTCTAATATGCGTTGATGTATTGTCAAACAACATGGTGGAGCACGTGGTTCATCAAATGCATTCTTACTAATTGTTGAGCATGGTAGAAGATGCAAGTTGACTTCCTGATTTTCAAGTGAAGAACTACACTTGTGGTTCTCAAGGTACTTATATTGATAGAAGTTGCATTTAATAATTGTGTAACAACTAAATGATCAATGATGTCATAAAAAAGGTTAATAAAAATATCAACTAGGATATACTAGACAACATGTGTGACATATTTATGACTGAGTTTAAAACTCAGAGGAAGGATGAACAAGTTTCCCTTGTTAAGACTAAAGTGGATAGAAAGCTTGTTCAAACAAGGGATTCTGGGATAAATGTTAAAGCCACTGTCCAGAACAGTGTGTCCACCTTAAGAAGAAATGTTAGAGAAAAGACGCTTCATATGGATGTCTCTTATACTCGCATGGATAATGTGTTTTCCCATTCTAAAACAAATGTTCAAAAATGGACATATGGTTTTCATAGATGGACTGCCAGTAGAAGAGAGTTAGGATAATAGGCTCTTGATTACAAAGGAGCCATGAAAGTTGATGAGCTAATGAAAATTATTACTTATGATGGTCCTATCTATGATAAACTGCTCAATGCGCTAAGGAAAGTGTTTGATTGAGTAAATTTTGTGAAACTTTTATCAACAACTTTCAATTGATTGGGCATAATCAAGGTTTCATATATTGATACAATTATGAGAATGAGAACTATAAAAGAAGGAGAATTTGCAAATAAGAGTGCATAAGACGCTTTTTACACTAGTGTATAATGGGCTTATGAAGCTTCATAATGATGATCATTTATTGAAAAGAATGATGGTGCTTGTAGGAGATTGAGGTTAAGGGTGATGGTATTCCTCATGGGTCATGTGTCTTTTGACTATATGCTACTATTTTGTAATGTTGTATGCTGGATGTTATTTTGATATCTAAATATAGTTGTTCTTTCCATTCCTTTTCCAGATTATGGCAAAAAGGGGGAGTAGTAGTGTTACTAAAAGCTGAAGTAAGTTACACAAGTTTTTTAGTACTAACAATCTATGGTAAGGGCTAATGTTGTGTTCCATGATGGAGCATCGGACATGACATCTAGTCCAAGTCCTTGTATTTGTGAAAACACATATTTATATGTTAGTAGTATTCATTACATATTTTGATATAAACTACTAACTGATTTTTTACGCATAACTAAGTATGTGACAATTTCATACTAATATTTGTTAGTTGGTAGGATTTTATGCTACTAACTATGTTATACTAGATTCATGCATGACTAAGTCTATGAATGATTGTGCATGATTGTCTATTTGGTTTGGAGCAACTAACTGAATTATATGTAAGCATTTAAAATTGATGCTTTTGACTTCTACTGTTGTTGGTGCTTAACTTTGATACATGGAAGACATTGCTGCTTAAATGCTCTGAAGATCCAATACATCTACTGGTTGTCACTTATTCTGATTGAAGAAATGCTATTTATCTTGAAGAGTTATTTTCCATAATTTTCCAAAGAGAAGATTGATACTCCTAGTGGATTGGTCCTTTGGATTGTTGCATTTAGAAAAACAACACCTTAGAGAAGTGTCTAAGTGTTCTAGATTTGTCTAATTTTCTAAAGTTGTATGGAACTGAAAAAAGGGACACATGTTGGGCACGATGCTCCAACATGTTGGTATGACACATGGGTCTTGTGCAATAGGCGACAAATTGTTGCGTTTCAATAGAATATTTTTAGAAGATTCAATTATATTTTATTGTTATTGGTTTAGAAATATAATTATATGATTTGTTGGACAATTGTGAAGATCAAATAATATTTAAAAGAGATTTAAATTTGAATCTGTAACAAACTAAATCCCATCTTTTTGTTGGAGATATTCAAGGATTAAATCAAATATCCAACAGACTGTGCAAAGATTATGGATGAAAATAACTGCATATCCACTCAGATCCCATAGTTATTTTTCTATATAAGAAACTCAAACCTATATTGGAAAACAAGCATCCACATTGAATATTTTAGAGTGTTAAGGTTTACAAGAGTCATTGTTATTTTTATGTACACCTATATGTTTCAGTAACTTCACATAGATGGTTTGCCTAGTTGAGTTGTAAATTCAACATTTTTATGTACACCTTGATGTTTCAGTAACTTAGCATAGAAGGTTTATATAGTTGAGTTGTAATATTCAATACTCTTTCATATTGTTAAGATTGAAGTTGATCATTGGGGTTTAGTGGTTGTCAGCCCCTGTCACTGGTTTTGTGGCAGAGAAGAAAGTGAGTGAGTTATCATGTTTAAGGGGGGCTCTAAATAGAAAGTCATTAGGAAGTGTTAGGAAAAGGCATTAGACAACATAAGGTTTATTGTTGCTTGTAAAACTAATTGTACTAAACTTCTAATAAGTGATTTTCCTTTCTTAGGTTGTAGACTCAGCCTCCAAGATGTAAGTGTAGTTTCACTGAGCTAGGTAAACAATTGACTGTGTTGTTTATTTCTTTTCTGCTTCATCATATGGAAATTGTTATTATAGGGGTTTTGGTGTATCTTATCAAACCTGTTGTCAGAGCATCATGTTCGACATTAATCCCATGAGGAACAAAATTTCAAAATTGTATGTGCGATTTTGAGTTTTGATGTTCATGTTGACATGCTTTAAATTGATGACCGTGTTAATGGTTTTATGGTCAATCAATGATATAGATGATTAATATTTGCAAAATATATGTGTTTAATGTTGTATAAGTGATGTACGATGATTTGGTGTTAGTTTTGGGTTTTTTAGGATAGAAATCGGAGCTTTGAAAGTGCTCAAATAGAGAAAACTCAAAAAATCTGTGTTCTACACAGTGGTGCCGGACGTCACCCTCGAGATGGGAAAACCGTCAATGCATTGTGATAAGCTAACTAACATTAGAGAGGTGAAAGACCAACAATTGTTTCCTTAGGGGTGGGCTCCTTACCCAATCGTCAGGATTATGACAGGTTTGTGTGAGAGAGGAGTGACAAGCAGATGTGAGGACCATCATGCCTCGAGGGCAGACCGTCATGCCCTTGTTTAACCGTTATTGGATTGTTTGACTCTATTTTTTGATTGGATTCAATTTTTGATGTTTATTCAATTCTATTTTGATGTTGTTGAAGAGTATGTACGAGTATTGTCAAGAAACTATATACTTTAACTATTATGTTGAGTTATGATAAAAGTGTAAAGTTATGTTGAGATCATAATTGGTTTAGAGAGGAAACATTGTTGTTGCCTTGTAATGGCGATGTTCATGCTGAGTTTTGGGTTCATAGAGGAACCAATGATGAGTAATGAAGTTGGATTTTGAGATGAATATTTCATTTGTATTGTTGTTGCATTCATGCATCATGTGTATCGAAGATAGGTAGGACTTAAGTCCAGTGACGAGTTGGGACTTTTATCCAGTGACGAGTTTTAGGTTCAGAGAGAAACCAATGATGAGTCTCATGGTTCAGAGAGGAACCGGGTTAAAAAAGGAACCAATGACTAGTGGATGAATTAGTAATATACCTCTAATATCCAAAACCTTGTACCACATGAATTCAAGTAAAGAAAATGAACACATTGCATTCATAACCGCATTTGTGATCAATTGCACAATCCTTCTTGTTTCATGCACCACTAACATATATGAATGTATTTTCACCCCTTATTTGCTTGTTTGTGTTGTTCTTTACACTTGTGGTGCAGATACTAAGGTAGAGGAACCTTAGTTGTTTTTGTGTTTTAGAGGATGTAGTATTGGCCTTCTTCGTCATTTATTGCTTTTGAGTTTATTTTAGTTTCTGTGTCGTTCTGATAGTGTAACACTAAGATGGGTTACATTTCTATTTTGTTTTTTGAGAGTTGTTGAACTATTTCTTTTATGATTTGAAATGAAGTTGATTTTTATTTAAGAGACAATTAAATTTGAGTTGCTATTATTTATTTCCCGTTGCTATAGTATGATGATTGAGGAAGATGTTTATGCTGAATGAATGTGACCCTCTGTTTTTTAGTAAATTATTTGCATGTTTTTATAAATTAAATGTTCGGGGCTTAGGGTGTTAAAATACTTGCCATCTTTCTCACCAGGGAGTGCAATATTATATTGATACAAGCTCCACCATCAACTATAGCCTTGTGTATCCCTATGCTCTCGACTTTAGCTCTTATGAACAATGGATTTAGATGTTGTTGCCTCGACATATCAAGATGTTCAAATATGGCCTTGTCTTTGTCGATGGAGTTGTCTTTCATTAGATAATATCGCAAGGGTTTGTGCTTCAAAAGCTATTCCACCAACTCATTATCTTCTTATACGGTCACCTTAGTGACCGTATCATACTTTATCAGTAACATTGATATCGTGTTACAAATTATGTATAGCTCAGGCTCTGAACCAAAATCAAAGTTTTCAGTAGCCATGTCCTCATCTTGTTCATGCATGGCCTTTGCCTCAGTTTGTAAAGGGTGAAATAACCTTTGCTTTATATGCCTTCTGTTTGACTAGCCTTCATTGGTGGTTTGCACACTACCATTCTTGGTTGAGCCTTCATCCTCCAAGGCAACTTTATTTTTATCTTGATGTCTCTTCCATTGTGTCCTAGTCATTAGATTCTTGCCTAAGTAATCCTTAGAAGTATAAGAAAACTTCTTGGAGACTTGTGAATTGTCTTGGTACGATGAACCCATACCAACTTTGATTGATCTCCATTTACGTTGATAAGTATCAATTTTCTTTGTAGGTCTGGCCCACTCGCCTAAGGGAATGTTGACTGGTGGGATGTAGGACCTTCTTTGTTATACTCTATGAGTTATTCCCCTCTTATTGAAGGTAAAACTTCCTTGCTTGTCATACTTAACAGATCTCCATGGTTGGTAAGTCTGAGGTCTAGTTTTTCCCACCTCTTTTGAAGCTTGATTGTCAAAGACTGAATTGCAACTAGGGCAGAGCATAACCTAAGAATCTCTGATCATATACATGTTCAAGAAATCTACCAGTTCCTCTTCAACTATATGATGGACCATATTTACTTGATCGTTGTAGTCGAACATGTTCACCTAATAAGTTTTGGTGTTTATGCTGTCAGCGACATCGATCATCAATATCTCCACAGGCTCTAGAAAGAGGACCTCTTCTACTTTGGGATCAGAGTCAACTTCATTATGGGACTTTTGTTTTTCAACAAACTTGAGTCTCCCTTCCTTTCGAGCATTCTGAATCAAACCCCTGAAAATGACACATAGAGAAGTTTTATGACCAAAAAGATTATGGAACTTAGTTTTGAGCCCCCGAGAGACTATGATTTGGCCATCAGAAGCTAACAAGTAAAAAATGTTATCACACATAGTTACATCAAAAGTGTATGTTTTTATGACAAATATCTCATTTTTGCTCTGCTCGACATGATTCTTCTTGTTTAAAGGTTTCAACAACTTACAAATGTAAGGTGGCCTTTGATTTAACTATGCCAAATTAACCTCACTTTCTTAAACAAAAACAATATCATATATTTGATCAATTTCTTTATATTTCAAAGTAAGCAAAATTTTCTCTTTTATGGTATTTTCTTGACCTAGCCTTTTCAGATTTTAAGCGTTCGACTTATTGAACTTTGTTTTCTAATTAGGTCATGCCTCTTAAATACTTGGTATCTAATTTCTTCCTAATGTAATAATATAGACCTTTTGCGGTCAATTCTACTAATTAATGCCCAGGAGCTTGAGTGAAGCTCCCTACTTTCAATATCCTGACATGTTTAGGTAGTCATCTATTGATTCAGCCACCTTTTGCATCACACTAGCTAACTCTTTGAGGCTAATCTTGGATTGTCCCATGTAAAATTGTTCATGGAATACCCTTTCTAATTGGTTCCAAATGCATATGGAACGTGGGGGGTAAGGTGGTAAACCATGTGAAAGTATTTTTTTTGTGTCAACATGTTTATCATTTGATTACTCTCACCCATTTATTATCTTACAAGTTGGAGAGAATTATTGGTTAATATTGGCATCCTTAGAGGAATATACGCTAACCCTCCCAGGGGTTGTGCCATTCGACCAAGGTTACTAATCCCATACCCTGATGCTAAGCATGGATTTACAGGTGATGTAATATCCATTAAATTATCAACATATGTAGATGCATTAGGGTGCACACTTGCCATCATCGAAGTTGGCAAGCTATAAGGTTGTTCCCTACCATTTAGAGGTAACATGAAACCCAAAGGAAACAGAGGCCTTTGGTCTCCTATCATATTTTGTGTAAACCTAGGAGTAGTGGGCACACTTGTTACTTATGGTAAGGATACCACCGTCTCTGGAGTTACAATCGATGATGTCATTTGAATTATAATGGTAGGCATTTCTCCAACAGAAGTTAAAGTTCCTACATTGTCCGTTGTTGATTCGACCGACTATTCTTCTAAGTTCGGAGCATTATTCTAGGGAGGGGAAGGTTTCTAGATGGTGGACATGCCATTTCAAGAAGAGATCTGTCACTCCTCAAACGCATACACACTCGATAACTATAGCCATTTCGAAAAAGAAGAACAAAACTTTTGGACAAAAGAGACATAACTTTATGTAAAAACTAAATTTTACACAAAAGGGTCCCACCAGACGTACCAATTTGTTTAGTGGTGTTTTTAGAAAACAATAATGAATTTAGTTCACTTAAAAGAATAACTAAAAAAATCTCAAAGACAATTTATGCAAAGATAAATTACAATGCAAATTGTGTGTGACTTGGATTTAAACATTGGGATAGCGACAAATTGAATGCAAAAGATAGACTTTGAATAAAGGCAGTAAATGATGAATAAAGTAAATAAAGTAAATGTGATTTAATGTAAATGCTTTGAATACAAAAAGATCTACAGAAAGTTTAAATGGTGGATGCAAACTCACATGTCTCAAAAATTGTTTTGCTCTGTAACTCAGATACTTTGGTTTCAAAGAGAAACTTGCGAGACTTTACGACCTTGATTACAATTCATAAGCTAGCATTATATACTATTACAAAGAAAAATGTCGACCATAGTTAAGTCCTATAAATATGACACATATCCCATTACTTAAGCTTTCGTGTTCCAACTTACCGTCACACGTCTTCAAGGATGTAATGGCTGAAAACCCACTAGAACGTGATGATAATTGGCGATAACCGTCTCTGAAAACGTTACTTGCCTCTGTCGAAGGTGGGTGCATCTCCAAATCACTTAGTCTAAGGACTTAAAAATATCTAGAGTCTTTAACACTTAAAGTGTCGACTTCGACTACGTGTTGAAAGTTTGTTATGTGATCTTTCAAGATTCGGAACATGTTTGGAAGAGAGAGTGATCCTAATCTTTTGGATTTGTTCTTGAGACTCCTCAAAGCCATTCTTTCCCTCGACTCCACTTATAGCTTAGTCGAACCAATAAGTCAATACAATCAATATGTCAAAGTTTTTGACTTAAGCTTTTAGACCCTTAGCAGTGTCAAAGTAGTTTGACCATCAATTTGTTGACTTTTCACTTACTAATAAACTCAGGCTAACAACCCGACACAGTAAATCCGACCTAATTTCTTCAAAGACTTCTCATTGTTATTCCACAACAAGTCTTAAAAGCAACTATTTATGGGCCAACTATTGACCTAAAATGAGGAGACCCGATCATTAGTCACTACACAAAAGCATCGAAGACACAAGGTAACATTGCTTTGGAGCTCCACACTGGATCCACGCCATAGGTTGTGATCTGTCGTCAATGTCATCAAACAACCTCTTCCATTCCATGCCTAAATGACATGGAACGTCCAGAACCACCATTCACATATAAAACATCCCTCGTGAGACTTAAGGTATTTTCTCTAATCAATAACTCACTTACTCCTTATTTTATTATTGACTTAGACATTAAAGTGTTAACCTTGCACTTCCATTCCATCATCGTGAGGGATTAACTCCTCCGTATAAGAACTATACTCTACCATTTCACCAAACATTTATAGTTGTCCGCATATTATTATTATTATTATTATTTTTATATTGTTTTTACATAGGACTAAGTATTTAGCAAAAATAAAAGTAAAAATAAAAATAATAATAATAATAATGGGCTTAGTTTACTCGTAAATTTTAACAGCACCTCATAAATCGAGCAACCACTGGCACTTCCATTTCAATTTCCATTACCAATACACCAAATCCTCATTTTCTCCACAAATATATATATATTCATTCATTCACACACGCAGTCGCTCTCGCACACACCTCCAAATCTCATCGTCTTCGTTCTCCGCTCGTCATCCACCAAAAACCCTTACATCACACAATTCTCGAACCTTCTCGATCGTCTCCGTCTCCGCCAATCCCTCCGCCAGTTTCAATCACCATTCCGATCTACTTCCTCTTCGCCGTTTCAATTTATTAATTTCTTATACTTATTTACTTTGTATCTATTGATACCAAATTTCGCAGAGTCCGTTACAATTGATATGAACGGTGTAACCATCGCTGTTTGAAACATCTCACACTATGAAAATGCCACAATTCACTCACGCCGCATCTTCACTTTCCGTTAACGAATTCTGGTCTAACAATTGTGGCGACGTTAGCTACAATCAGCTTCAGAAGGTGGTATTCCGTTCTATTACTTTTTAATTTTTATTCTTACAAATATGTATTTAATTCATTATTTTAGTTTAAGATTGCTGCCAGATCACTGTTTTGTAAATTTGTATTGATTATTGTGTAAATGGTGATAGTGATGATTTGTCTGCGTTTGTATTGGATCCTACAGTTGAACCATTTTCCAATTTCTTTGAGGTTTTTTTTATGTAGCATTCATAAAAGCAATGTGTATAGTTGCCTGGTTGATGTCATTCAATTAATCTTCATACCAGTGTCTAGTACAGGCTATGGAGTAAAAATACGGTGTGTTGCACATGTACTTTTCTAGTACCATTTTGTATTTAGATTTATGCGGAGCCATATTTACCGTTTTTGCAAATGTCTTCAGCCCGTCAGGGTTGATATTAATAATACTGTCAGCTGAGTAATTGATTTATCTTCAGTTAAGTAAACAATCTTCAGACTGATTGTGCCGTATCAGCGCTGGACACGTGTTTGTGTTGAATACATTTGATAGCCTAGTGTTGTCAAATTGCCAACAGTGGATTGTTAAAATTTTGCTATGCAATAATAGTGCTATAGCAACGCCATAGTGGTTATTTTACAACCTTTTATACCAAATAGATTATTGACTAACAGTAGCTGTTAGTCTGAATTCCGCCACACTATAGCACTATAGATGTATAGCGCCACTATACTGGCTATTTAACAACATTGATACAAATTTAGATACCAATGGAGAATTGATATTAAATAACAATGAATTGTTTTTGACCGGGTCATGTTGCATATATTACATTGTTCTTTTGATCAAATTTCAACTTCTGATATACTTATCTGGTCTCTTATTCGATGTTGTATGTTATTTTGATACAGTTTTGGATTGAATTGTCACTACAAGCTCGGCAAGAACTCCTTAGGATTGACAAGCAAACCCTTTTTGAGCATGCTCGTAAAAATATGTACTGCTCCAGATGCAATGGATTGCTTCTTGAAGGATTTTTGCAAATTGTTATGTATGGGAAATCTTTGCAGCAAGAAGGCATGGGTGTTCAATTTCCTTGTAACAAACTTGGAGCTTTGAAAACGCAAACTAATGGTGGATCAAGCTTTATAAAAGGGTGCCAAGATGAAATTCCAGATCCATCTATGCAACCTTGGGGAGGCCTGACCACAACCCGTGAAGGCTCGTTAACGCTTATGACCTGCTATTTGTATTCAAAATCTCTAAAAGGATTGCAAACTGTAAGTGAAGCACATTACATTGGATCCTCACACAATTCTTTTTCCCTCTTTGGTGGCTAAACACTTGCTCTTGTTAGGTTTTTGATGGCGCACGTGCCAGGGAGCGGGAAAGAGAACTGCTTTATCCTGATGCCTGTGGTGGGGCAGGCCGAGGTTGGATTAGCCAAGGCATTGTGAGTTATGGCAGAGGACACGGAACAAGAGAAACATGCGCCTTGCACACTGCCAGACTTTCATGTGATACACTGGTAGACTTTTGGTCAGCGCTTGGAGAGGAGACTCGATTTTCTCTTCTGAGGATGAAGGAAGAAGATTTTATGGAGAGACTTATGTTCAGGTGTCTATTTGTATATTTCTTACACTGTATTATGCATTAGACAAGTGAAGACTTATGTTGGGATAAAAACACAGATTGTGATACTTGAATAGAATAGGTCATGCAGTTGAACCTGATATACAAAGAATGAGAATCTGTCACCTGTCCCTGAACGTTTTAAATTTTCTGAATATCATGATTGGGATCCGAGTTATCTATTTTGTGTCCCAAAAGTCTCGGACAGAAAATTGAGCAAATTATTTTGGCTGCTGGTTTTTTGTCCATTCATATGCAAGTGATCTGTAATCAACTATCTGCTGAATTCTAGGATAATGTGGTGGCTGGTTTGGTTTGATGCTAAAAGATAAACAGGGAACTCAAAAATTGTTCAGCAACATTATCCCGAAACAGTAAATGTAGAGTAATATGGTTGGAAAAGTTTATATTCACACAATTCTGTCAGATGTATAGGAAATATTTTACCGGTGATGGATACTTAAGTTAAAAAATTAAAACAATACCTCGGATAGACCGTAGGGGGAGAGATGCTTATTAAGTCTGCCAGTGATCTGACGTAGGCATGGATCTACTCTATCTCATTACTTGCCTGAACTCATCTAATGATAGCCGCCTTGAGTTTTTGCCTAGGATTGATTGATAGATTAGATAATGCATTATAAGAAAAATATTACCCAAATGATTCAGACTGTGATAGTACAGTCTTCACTTATGACAGTGCAGATGGGAACATGTGGGTTGTATGTTGTTAAGAGTCTCACATCGGACAATATATGGCCTGATCATATCTTTATAAGTGGGGACAATCTTCACCCTACAAACCAGTTTTGTAGGGTTGAGTTAGATCCAACCATATTTCTTAACAGAGAGTCTCGTTTAAGATCTGGTGGACCACCTATTATAAGTTTTCCGCTATCGGGCCACCCACAATTTATTTCCACGCTCCAGATGTCCAATCCTGGGCATGAGAGGGTAGGTTAAGAGTCCCACATTGGACAATATATGGTCTGAATATCTTTATAAGTGGGGACAATCCTCATCCTACAAGCCGGTTTTGTAGGATTGAGTTAGGTCCAATCACATTTCTTAACAGATGTATAAGCACTTTGGACTTTAGGTAAGATAGTATGATTTTGTTGGAGTTACATATTTAATGAACTTTGTTGGGGTAAACATGGAGAGACATAAAAGAGGACTATGCTATCCAAGAGTTATTGCCATGCAGTTTTTTAGAAGATAAATTAGCAGACAAGCTATTGTCCTTGTTGAGATGGAGTTGGTAATTAATTTTGTGAGGATTTTAGAACATCAAAGAAATAAAGCAATGGTTTTATGTTTTGTTCTGTTTTACTTGAGATTTCCTACAGTGTCTCTGGTGCTGCTTTCTGCCAGTAGCAGAGTGGGTCTTCATGTCATTAGAGAAATGGATTAATTTTGATTCTTTAGCCAACTACTTTCCAGCATTTTGCTTTATTTCTCATTCAATTATATAAAGGCAGTGCTTGATTTAATTTATTTTCTCATCCATTGAAACTTGATTTAAGCATGTTTTACGCTTTCATCTTCACTAATAATTTACTATATATCTATCAGGTTTGATAGCAAGAGATTTTGCCGAGATTGTAGAAGAAATGTTATCAGAGAATTCAAGGAACTAAAGGAACTGAAACGCATGCGCAGAGAACCTCGTTGCAGCAGCTGGTTTTGTGTTGCCGACTCGGCTTTTCAGTATGAGGTTTGACTTTCATATTTTTATGCTGCTTTATATCCTGTAAATCAGTTTTAGTTGAGATTTTAGGCTAAGAGTCTACTAAGTATCATTCTTATTAAATAGTTGTTTTAGTCAAACTACCATCAAGAACCTGAGTATATATTCTACCTAACATCACCATTCATCAATTTGCTTTTATCAGGTATCTGACGACTCGGTTCAAGCTGATTGGCGTCAGACATTTCCAGATACTTTGGGAACCTACCATCATTTTGAGTGGGCTGTGGGCACAAGTGAAGGAAAATCTGACATTTTGGAATTTAAAAGTGTTGGATTGAACGGATGTGCCAAAGCCAGCAGCCTTGATCTTGGTGGTTTGAGTGCATGTTTCATCACTCTCCGAGCTTGGAGATTAGATGGACGCTGTTCTGAACTTTGTGTTAAGGCTCACTCATTGAAAGGTCAGCAATGTGTACATTGCAGATTAATTGTAGGAGATGGTTATGTCACAATTACAAAAGGTGAAAGTATCCGAAGATTCTTTGAGCATGCTGAAGAGGCTGAAGAGGAAGAGGTAATACAAGTTTCAGTAAGGAAATAAACTTCCTTGTTTATTATCCCTGATTAGTGTAATTTTTAAAATAATTCACGAATTTGTTAGACAAAGTTTCACATGTTATTATATAATATATGGCTTCTAGGATGATGATTCAGTTGATAAGGATGGAAATGATCTTGATGGAGAATGCTCTCGTCCCCAAAAGCATGCAAAAAGCCCTGAACTGGCTCGAGAATTTCTGCTAGATGCTGCTACTGTTATTTTTAAAGAGCAGGTATGTTAAGCATTAGTTTAATTTTCTTGTGGCTATCTGTTATTCTGTCTTGATCAGCCACTGACTCTATTATCTTTTCAGGTTGAAAAAGCTTTCAGAGAAGGAACAGCCCGCCAAAATGCACACAGCATATTTGTTTGTCTTGCGCTAAAGTTGCTGGAGGAACGAGTGCATGTAGCATGCAAAGAAATCATTACATTAGAAAAGCAGGTCTTAGTTTTTATGATTTTGGAAAAGAACTTTTGGGGATTAATTAAAAATCTCATGTTTATATGTTGAACTACACTTACTAAATCCTAATTATATGGCTGTCTGTCTACAGATGAAACTTCTTGAAGAAGAAGAAAAAGAAAAACGTGAAGAAGAAGAACGTAAAGAGAGGAGAAGAACAAAGGAAAGAGAGAAAAAACTCCGGAGGAAGGAAAGACTAAAAGGAAAGGAAAAAGACAGAGAAAAAACATGTTCTGAATCAACTGATATTATTGGTTCTTTAGAAATCTCAAAAGAAGAATTAGCTGCAGGTACTGATATGGATCAAAATAATCTTATTAGTGGCGGGAATTCAGTTGTTGAAACAGATGAAGTCAATCATAGCGACGATTCTGCTAACATCCAATATAAAGAACTCTCCAGTGAGAATGATACTTTGAGAACACAACATCTCTCTGATGATGATTGTGATGAAGAAAATTCCAATACAAATGACGAGACAGGTCAGCAGTCTACGGTTGAACAATCAATGCTTTCTCATCAAAGACTGAGATACAGGAAAGAATTTCCACAGGATGATATGCCTATCAAGTGGGCTGACAGAGACCAACATGCCACTGTTTCTGACAATGGTGGGATGGTTGGTAAAACCGAAACAAGACATTATGGAGAGAGTCTGTTGACATCATCGAGGGTAGTTAATGGATTGAATAGGCAATCCAGGATAAGTTTTCCTGCAAAGTCCAATGGTCGAAATGTTAGTCCGAAGTACGGCGAGAAATTTTACAATTCCAAGAACCGGATGAATGACAGATGTGATATTCATTCTTGCAGCTGTAGTCCAAATAGTGAATATAAGATGAGAGTTGAGCAACATTCTCCTGTTACAAGAGTTAGTCGGGAGTCAAAACCTGTGAGTCAATATGAATCTGCTAAGCAGTTTTATCGAGGTAGTAAGTATAATCAAGTAGACTATATGCATGAGAATAATGGAAGAAACAAAAGCAAACTCATTATGGGGAACTATCCCAGCAGGGATTTGTTTCAATCAAAAAAGGTCTGGGAGCCTACGGAGTCTCTGAAGAAACATCACCATAGTAATTCAGACTCTGGTGTTATTTTGAGGTCCACTGAAGTTCAAGAAGCTCAGCCTGATATCAAGTCATCTATTGGGGAAATTGTTGAATCCAGTGAAAATGATTATAATGACTGTAATTCAAAGCATTTAAGTAGAACGGATGCAGGCTGTCAAAATGATTTTCAGGTTAAAGGTGAAGGTTCTTGTAGCTCTAAGGAAATTGCTTCTGAGGAATCTGGAACATGCGCAACTGGAGGCTCTGTCTTGAACAATTCTTCTGATCCTCCCCAAAGTAGCACTTTTAGTTCCGACAGCTGCTCATCATGTATAAGTGAGGGTGACAATAATACGTCATCAAACCGTGAAAATCAAGAATCCTCAACCACATCAGATTCTGAAGATGTTAGCCAACGATCTGAAGTTAGAGATAATTCAGCTTGTGTGGATAACGTGCTGTCTGATTGTCATGAAACTGCTGTGGAGAATAACCAGACTGCAAATGGTGAGAGTCTGTCCAGAAGTTCAAATTCACTTACTGGCTCATCCTTGGAAATTGCCCAAAATTTTGATCATGGGTTTTCCACCACTAATGTGAATACTCAACCTCAAAGCATGCTTCCCCCGGCGTCAAGTCAGAATATTCAATTTCCATCATTTCAAGCTCCTTCAACAATGAGTTATTTCCATCAAAATCCAGTTTCATGGCCAGCAGCTCCAACAAATGGTGTGATGCCATTCCCATACCCAAGTCATTACTTGTTTGCTAGCCCTCTTGGATATGGCTTAAATGAAGACCCACGCCTTTGTTTGCAGTATGGTTCCTTGCAGCAACAAACGCCCTCGTTTAACCCTGCCATTCCAGTTTATCAGCCAGTTGTCAGAGCTAATGTCTTAAATTCAGAGGAATGGACACGAGTTTCCAAGCCAGCTTCTTTGCAGGAGCATATTCACGGATCTATTGCAGAAAGGATTGTTTCATCTGAAAACATTTTGAAAAAACCAGCATTCAATGGAGAAATTAAACATGATCGTTCTGCCAAGTCACAAGAGAATAACGGCGACTTTTCCTTGTTTCATTTTGGCGGGCCTGTTGCCCTCTCAACAGGTTGTAAATCGACTCATGCGTCTTCAAATGGCGATGCTGTTGGTGATTTTAGCCCCAAAAGTTCAGCGGATCATGCCGAAAAGGTCCATACGTGCAATAAGAAAGAGACCACCACCATGGAGGAATACAGTTTGTTTGCTGCAAGTAATAACTTAAGGTTTTCAATTTTTTAAAATGATAAAGTGAGAAGTAGAAGGTGGCTGTTGCGGAATCCACAGTCCCTAACTTCATATATGATAAACTGAGGTTTGAATACTCAGTAATTCGGTAAACAATAAGCTTCTTTTAGCAATTTTCAACTTTAGCATATTGCTTTATTAGTTAATTGTTGCCCAATTTGTGCCGAATTTTTCTTTGTAGAGAAAGATTGAGAGTGTTGGTATTTTGAAGGAGTTTTTCTTTACTATGTGTGAAAGATATAATTACCCCAAAGTTTCAGTGAACCATATGCTTACTTTGCACTTTTTGTTGTGTTGAAACAAAAAGCAGTTTTCATAGTGAAAGTCGAAACGAAGCAGTTTTCATAGTGAAACTGAAAGCTTTGCTGGAGTTTTTGAGCGGTTGTTATCATTATATGCTTGAAGTGATTTATTGACCTAGGTTAATGATTTTTCTTCTGTGGAATAGTGTTCCAGCAACTGAATTCAAACTTAGATTACTGGAATTGATAGGGTGCTATTCAAATGTGAAGTAAATTATTTAATTTGAATAGCACCCTGGAATATATCCGTTCATGTGTATTTTTCTCCAAGTGCGCCGAGTGCTCACAATGTTTGGGACATCTACTTGGACCAATCTAATAACTTATTGGTCCCTATGGAATTGCTCAATGGTTTTATGGAAGGGTGATGTTGCCTTTACTCCGTGATCACACACTATGGAAATTCCAAAATGCACATTGCATCGTCCAGATTTCAAAATTCAGATATGTCTAATGTATACAAATCACGTCATCATAGTGATTGATACCTTCATTTTTGTTAAATAAAGTTCGGAAATTAATCTCTGGATCTTGTCCGGATTACAAGATTTGAAAATTTAAGTGGGAAAACAAATTTGGCTATTACCTTGATGTATTGCCAATTTAGCATCAAAAGGAAAAAAGTTGATATTTCAAGTAATGTATATGTATTTCATTGATCATTGCTTGAGATCATCTGATTTAGTTTGCTAAAATATGTATGTCGTGTCAGGATTTTGAAATCTGGATTCAGTTACATTGTGTTGGAAAATTGAAATACAGATGTTTTGATGTTGAATTTTATTTGTCATATGTTATGATTGGTTATGTTATGATTGGTTGTAGTTATGATGTACCCTGGTGTTGTCCCTTATGTTGTCTATGAGGCTATTGTATTTATGGATGTTAGATAAGATGATGTCCATGTCGATGTTAGAAAACAATTTACAAATAAATCAGAGTTTGCACAATGAGTACACATTAGAGATGGAGATGTGAATAGGCTAGACCGCCCTTTAGGCTTCTATGGCATGACTTACTTAAAATTCGATTCGGCATAAATCAGAGTTTGTTATAGGTGAAAGATATGTTTCAATGAGTTCACATTAGAGATGTGAATAGGCTAGACCGCCCTTTAGGAGTCTATGACATGACTTACTTAAAATTCGATTCGGCCTAACTCATTTGATAAAAAGGTCAGACTTATATTTTAAAAAAGCCTATTAATTTAAATAGTCTAGTCTAAGGATTATAGAAAAGCCTATTTGAGACATTTTTTTTAAATCTTAGAAATATATATAATAAATTTAAAAGTAAATGGTTGATTTATTTATAAAAATTGAATTTGAAAAATAATCTTTTTTGTGATATTGTTGAGAAAAACATTTGTTGTTTGATTGTCCAACAAAATGGAATTTAACATGTCTTATATCTTATGTTGTTGTTCTGGATTAGCCTAGTAGATGTCCTACGTCCAATTGAGGTCCAATTCAGATTAGTTTCGGGCATAAGTCCATCAAGAGATCTGTGATCTCATGATCGTTGAAAAATATAGCCATTAGAATATAGCCGTTGAAGACTTCCTTCATACGCGCTCTAACGCCTTTCGCGCGATCAACTGTCCTCTGAAACTTATGGAAGCAGTTACACCCAGTCAAGGATCACGCATCCGCGAGTCACGGTCCGGTGCCCTTATAAATATCCTTCATCCTTGGAGGGTCAGGTATTCAATTCTAATCATTCACATTCTTTCTTAACGCTTTGGTTTGCTTCACCCTGAAACTTACTTAAGCATCAGAGTACCTTGCAGGTACACCACACCTTCTCCAACTTTCTTGCAGTCCCAGTTGAAGACCACGAGGGCCTATCCGGATTATTTATGTATAGTGGCACCGTTTGTGGGAAAAAATAACTCCCCCCATCTTTCTTGAACAAGATCCTTTCTTTTCAACGCAAGATCAAAGCTCATATCTTCTTTTTTGTCTTCATGGCTTCCCAGCTCAACGAGACTGTGAACGACCCTCTCACCATTGTTATCAACGATGGAGACAATCTCGACAACTGTGGAGCAATCCATCTCGATGTCGACCATCACGAGGGACATCCTCCCTCCCCATCTTCCAATAATTTGAAACAACCGTCCGTCATTCGCGGAGATCATGTGTTCGAATCGATCTCCGTCTTGTTCGACGTCGACGCTAGTACCCATGCTCTCATCACTGCCCTTAATAAGGAAAACTTCACTCTCTTCCAGCAAAACGAGTGCATCCAAATGCTCGATGGTGATCGTCGCTCCCCCCGTTCGACGTCGACGCTAGTACTCAGGCTCTCATCACTATCCTTAATAAGGCAAACTTCACTCTCTTCCAGCAAAACGAGTGCATCCAAATGCTCGATGGTGATCGTCGCTCCCCTTCTCCCACTAGAAGACATCGCTGCAGAGACTCTTGCAACCCTCCACGCCGCTCACGGTCTCCTCCATGGAAACATAAGAGGAAAGATGCCAGACATCCTTCTCCCTCGGCAAATCAAGACAGGCCATAAGGATCACATCCAGAAAATGCCAAGAAACACACTCGATCTCCTCCCCAAAAGCTGAGACGCTCACCAGACAAGAGAGATCAAGGTACCAAGGAGTCCCGTTACGATGAGGACCATTGTCCCCGTCAACGTATCAGGAGTCCTCACCGAAGCCGGTCCCCATATCCTTCATCAGGAAGCAGTGACGACGAGGACAATCGTGGGCTCCTGAGTCGCGAAATTATGGAAACTCGCATTCCTTACGGTCTCGAGAAGCCCCCTTCGTTAGGCACTTATAATAGGACCACCAATCTCGATGACCATATAGAGAACCTCGAGGCCATGCTCCACTATCACAACGTCGAAAGAGCCATCAAGTGTAGGATTTTCCGCATCACGTTGAAAAAAACGACATGTCATGGTACAAGCACCTCCCCGCGGGATCTATCATGTCGTGGAGGTTCGTGAAAAATTAATTTACTAGGCATTTCATTGCGTCCAGATGTCATCCCAAATCCGAGGCCACCCTCGAAGGAATCATCCAGGGCAAAGAGGAACCTCTGCGAGAGTACATCGACAGATTCAACAAAGAAGTTGTGGAAGTACACACTACTAACCGCATGAAGCGGTACATCTTGGAGAAGGGCTTGCGCCCCAATAGTGAGTTTCGTAAAGCTGTGGGGATCGAGCCTCCTCAGTCATTCTTCGAAATCCTCCACAAGGCTCAGGCTTACATCTAGCATGAAGAGAAAGAGGTCGCGTACAAGACAAGAGATTCAAGGAATCAGGAGAATTCGCGGACTCACAAGCAAATGGACGACACTGAAGCTCCTCGGCACGAAAAACGTAAAGATGACCGTCCTCACGAAAGAAGGGGTCCAACGAGTCGTTTCTCAGAGTATACCCTCCTCACAGCTCCCCGTGAGAATATTCTAACTAAATGCATCACTACCGAATTCAAGCAAGGAGGCGTTCGCTTCCCCAAATCAACTGCTGCTAAGGCTAATACTGACAAAAGTAAGTATTGTCGCTTTCATCGCAGCCACAGACACATGACAGAAGACTGCATACACCTCAAAGATGCTATTGAAATCCTCATCAAGGAAGGATATCTCAAGAAGTATGTCAAGGACGGAGCTCCTCGACTGGAGGAAACCAAGAGAGTCAACGAGATTTCCGAAGAAGTTGCTCCTATGCCAGTCTCCTTGTCGATCACCAGACCCAGAAATTTCTTCTTTCCTCGACACCTCAGAAGCACAAGATATTTCGCAGCACACATCCCCTGGGAGGCATTCCCGTCGGTCATGCTCATCTCAGGTGGAGGCTACAACGAGATGATCGCCAGATCAGTCAGAAGGAGACTCGAGCATTTGGTCGATTCATCGCCAAATCAACTTTCATCCCTCGAGAAATTCAGGGGTAAATCCCAACCGATCACATTCTACCTGGAATAACTCCTCGGTGGCTCTCCAAACTCGCACATCCCTTTGCTGATCCGCGCCAAGATGGCAAAGATGGATGTTCGCAAGATACTCGTCAACCAGTGAAGCTCTTAAGAGTTCATGTGTAATGACCAAATGAATGCCCTTTTTTCCTTTTATAATGTCCTAAGCTCGCCTGAGGAAATACAAAAGCCAAGTAATTATGACCTAGGGCTATCCCCCAGGTGTCATAAATAAATTACTGCACATTCCAACACCTGTCAATAAAGTCGAAACGTTTTATCTTCTAAAAAAAATCTTTTCCTTAATGTATGTGGAACTTCTTCACATACCAGCTGCACGCTGCCTCTAACTAGAGCTTTAGGGACAATCACTTGCTCGTGACTTTCTAGGTAAAGAGTTCGTTGATCTGAATCCTCGCTACTAGATCACCTTAAGTCACTGTCCTCGCTCAAGAACAACGACTTAGGGGGCTCCTGTTCTGGACTGGCCTGGCAGGGGCCCTACACCCAATTGAGGCCCAATCTAGTTTAGCTCTAGGCATATGCCCATCAAGAGATTTGCAACCTCATGACCATTGAGAAATAAAGCCATTAGAATATAGTCGTGGGGGACTTCCTCCATATGCGCTCTAACTCCTCTCACGTGACCAACTGCCCTCCGAAACTTCTGGAAGCAGTTACACCCAGTCAAGGGCCACGCGCTCGCGAGTCACGACCAGATGCTCTTATAAATACCCTCAATTATTGGAGGGTCAGATATTCAATTTTAATCACTCACATTCTTTCTTAACATTTTGGTTTGCTTCACCCTGAAACTTACTTAAGCGTCGGAGTACCTTGCAGGTACACTACCCCTTCTCCAACCTTCGTTACAGTTCCAGCTGAAGACCACGAGGAACTGTCCGAATTATTTCTGTACAGTTGTCAATTGTTTCAAAGTTTAAGAATGTGTTTAAAGATTGCAAGAAAATAGTTCCACATCATGATTATGCACATAAGGTCAAAGATTTGAAGAAAGTTAACAAAGTTTGGAGTATTTTATCTGCCACATCCAAAATTCAATTTGATATCCCTCAATTTTTCATAATCTCAAAACTGGTATGGGAGAAAATCACATCAAATTTTCGGTCGTTATATTAAAAAATTTGGTACAACTTAAAATTTTCGGTAGTGTATTTGAAATTTCCGGTATATAAGAAATTTCAAGTTTCCGGTAAAATGCAAATTATTTCAGAAATATGAAATTTCTGGGTTGATATCGGAAATTTTACTTGAGGTGAAATTTTCGGTAATTTCAATTTTAGGGTTTTTTGGATGGTCATGATTTTGCAAACACTATTGTGCGGCTGTGATTGTACCGACAATTTGTGCAATCTAGAATTGATTCACAATTGTATAAATTGGGGTCACCTTTTGTTGATAAACACGTCTAAAAAAACGTCTCTTACTCAATTTTTGATTAAATCAAAAGTTTACTTCAACAGAGTTTCTCCTCTTGTAGAGTTCAAGCTTCCCGATGGCACAATCTCTTTTGTCGGCCTGACGTCGAAGTTGAATGAATTATTGTCTGATGGAGATAATAGAAAGATGAGAAATATCGAGTTTCGTGAAGATTGAAAATGTTATGTGTGCAATTCGAGCTATTCTAGAATAAATGTCATTATATTGGTTTATCAAACCTATGAGCTCATCCATAATCATTACAATAATTTGGAAGTATTGCTGGTTATCGACGTGATCTACTAAAGAAGGCGACAGTGGCGCGTCATCAACAAACACCCGATCATTAGAAGGCACATCATCAACAGGCATCCAGTCATCAACAGACACCCTCCAAAATTTGCAAACTTTTAAAAGTGTTTAATCTAGCCACTAGTGTGATTTCAGGTAGTGAGATACATTTTGATATGTTTTATTTTAATGTATATATAATATTATTTGTATAAAATAAAATTATAATTAAAATTTTATAATTTAAAATATAGATTATGGTTGCATAAAATTGGATGTATCTGAATTTTAATATCCGAACAAACTCTATTTTATTTTTTCGTAAGTAAAAAGGTTAATGGAGATTTCATTATCCAAACAAACTCTTATTTGCACCTAATTGAGTCCAAATTTCAATTTTTTGAAATGTCCTTGAAGTATGATTCCTTTTATATGGTCTATATTGATCTAAAACTTATATAAATATGTCTCATATGTTATTAATAAAATATATTAGTTTATTGCATTTGTGTATTTTAATTAGGGGTGACAAAATGAATGGATTAGATGAATATATAGTGTTAATGGATAAATCAAAACAATTCATTAGTCCATTAATAATCCACTAAAAATTTCTCAAAAATATCAAATGAAATACATCCATTAAGTATAAAATTCATCAAATTCATTCGCTATTATACTTTTAGTGGATAGATATCTATCCATCAAAAACTATTTTTTTTGAAAATATCAATTTTTTTATATTTAAAAAAAAAATCAATTTTTTGAATTTTTTAAAATAATCAATTTTTTTTAATTTCAAAAAAGTAAAAAAAAAATAGTTTTTTTTTTTAAATTTTCAATAAACATCTTTTTTTTTTAAATACAAATCATTTCTTTTTGTATTTAAAAAAACATTTTTTTTTATTTTCGAAAAAAAATTAGTTTTTTGATATTATCGAAAAAAATAGGTTTTTTTGACATTTTTGAAAAAATATTTTTTTATATT
The DNA here is from genome assembly GCA_963966055.1 of Lathyrus aphaca. Classification (NCBI taxonomy): domain Eukaryota; kingdom Viridiplantae; phylum Streptophyta; class Magnoliopsida; order Fabales; family Fabaceae; genus Lathyrus; species Lathyrus aphaca. The sequence goes on along the minus strand of OZ014525.1, from coordinate 97,772,455 downwards.
TTCGAAAAAATCATTTTTTTTTATATATTTTTGAAAAAAATTGTTTTTTTATATTCGAAAAAAATCGGGTTTTTTTTTCCGAAAAATTAAGTTTTTTGATATTTTTGAAAAAAAAAACGGTTTTTTGTAGCACAGAAAACACCCTTTTGGTAGATCTGAAATCAAAATTGGAGAATTTCTTAAAATATACGAATAATCAAATAGTGGTCAAGATCGAATACTATTCACCTTTGATTAATAACTAAGAGAAAATAGAGAAATTGAAGATCAACATATTTGAACATTTTACAGTTACACAAGGAGTCCAATCAAAATTGATCAAAATTGATCAAAATTGATGTGACACTTTCATTGTATTTATATTGACCACCATTTCTTAAATATGTTTTTGTGTTAGTTCAATTTATGTCAAATACGTAATTAAAAAAATAAAATTAAGAATAAAAAAGAAGATAATAGAGAATAGTACTCCTAATATAACTTTAAGAACTAATGTATTACTACCAGATTTCCTTTAGACAAAGCTGGTGATCCACTCTAATAGTCGCTCTTGTTTCTTAGATCCTCTATGGAAAACAAAGAGCATAATTTGCAATATGCAATACATTCCAAAACCAAAATACTGGTATGAAGCTTGTGGCATCATCCAAGTTGAAAGGCAAAATGTAACAAAGAAAACTGCAGCCTCAAAATTTTAGATTTTAGGAAAAATAACATCCAGAGGGCCATACAAATGGATTTTAAGTCCTGGAGCAGATCAAAACAGCCAAGTAAAAGCCAGGTTCATCCACAAATTCAGCAACATCAAAGGAATAAGCAGCTGCAACATTTTGTAAATGTGCTTTTTCAGGTAGGTCAGAAACTACTACTTCCGGGTACTGTTGTCGCTGCTGTTTCAGTATATCTCTTCCTTGAGGATGACTGATTATCACCCTTCCACCTACACTTCAAAACCAAAATTAGAAAGAAGAAACCATCTTGCAAGTGCGTGTTTGAAATCATCTTGCAAGAACGAAAGAAACACATTACCCATGAATGAAGTTCATATCATACATAATGATCAAAAGTAGACTATTTTAACTACAATTTAGGCTGCAACATCAAGGTTTATTGATTCCACGGTTGCTATTGAGCTACATTAACCACATCTCTCTACAATGTCAAGAATTGCTATTGAGCTACATTAACCACAGCTCTCTACAATGTCAAGAGTTTCCATGCGACCACAACAACAATTTAAAACCTTATGTTAAGATTGATTTTCTACTCTGATAAATTCTACTTTTAAATCTACGAAAAAAGTCTTTATGAAAACTTAAGTTAAAAATGTTAATTCAAAATTCTTTCAATCAATACTTCATTCTATATAGCTGATTCTTGTATTGGTTATCAAAACTGGCCTAATATATAAAGTTGTAAACAGGCTTTATGACTTCCCTACGAAGCACAAACACCGCTAGAAGTAGGCGTGTCGAGTGTCCAACACTTGTATGACACCCGTATGATACGTGTTGGAAAAATCAGACACTAGCTGGAAAAGTCAGACAAGTATCGGAAAAGTCAGACAAGTGTCTCCAAAAAGATTGTTTTTTCTTTGCTTCGACACTCTCTGAGTCAGTGTCCGACATATACATTTTTTTAGACAAGTCTCACACGCAACTAAAAAAAAGTTATACATGAAATGAAGCAATATTCTCAATGAAAAACCAAAAAACTTAATTTTTCTCATAATACTTTTTTGATACAGTTAATAATAGATGGCAAATAAAAGTCAAATACTATCTTATAAGCAACAGTATCCGTATCCTATGTTTTTGACATTATCATGACGTGTTCGTGTCGGAGTCTATGCTTCCGAGTGACTTCCTCAACCATCCAAATGTTGTTAAATGGTCGCTATAGTGTCATACCATAGAGGAATAGAGAAATATGAACAAATCACTATTGTTCTGCAATATACTATTTAGCAGCCTATAGCATTTGCTATTGTAAGTTGTAATAGAATTTGAACAAAATGCTATTTACCAGCACTTCTAAGATAATATGCAATGACATGGATATAAACAAGAATAAACAATTAGCTATGCCAAGAGCAAAAACTCACCAGGTGAACACTTTGGAGCCAAAGATCCAAGAATATCCTCAAGTTTGAATGGCAAAGCAGGCAAAAAATAAAGAAACACAGCATCAAAAGGAGCCCATTGATCAGGAACAATAGTAACCTCTCCTTGCCAACACATAACATTATCATATTTCTCAACAAGAAGAGCCAATATCAAAAGCGAATCATGAAGAACAAGCAAAGACTTGAATTTTGAAGAATCAGCCAAAGCATCAACAAACTCCTCAGAACCAGTTGAAACCAAAATCCTTGAATTCTCATCAATTTTACCGGATGATATAATGCGGTCAGTGTTTGGTCCAGTGTAGTCAAGAACTGACCAATCCTTGTCGATGAACTCTTCAACGGCGACATAGGACTCGTCTTCTCCAGGGATTGAGACTGGAGTGTTGGTGTTTGATGATGATTCGGTGGCTTTAAGAGAAGTGGAAACATTGAATTTTGGTTTTAGGGGGTGGTGGAAATTGAGATGAGGTTTGGTTTGAAAACGGGGATTGTGGAATTTGCAGGGTGGTGGTTGTGTGAGAATGAAGGAACCTAAGGAAGATGAATTCATGGTTGATATGAGAGAGTTTTACAGTGGGGGTGGGTTTTCAAAGATGAAGAATTGGGAAAAATGAAACCCTAATTTTTGGGTGTGTTAATAGAAGTAGAAGTTAAAGGTTGTTGAAATTTGAAAAGTAATTTTGAATTCAGAGTCAGTTATGGCAGTGGTGTAGGAGAAGCAGAGGAAGAAGCAGTTTAAACTGGATAGGTTAGAATGGAAGAAGGGGGAAAGAAAGGGTAGTGTGATTTATATCAACACTCTTAAACTTATCATATATTCATATTTATGTTTTTTTTTTTTTTTTTTACAATTGGGAAAAAGGATAAGAAAAAAAATAAAAATTATCTAAAAAATAAAATCATATTTGTATTTGTTGGTAGGAGATTGATGATTTTACCTAAAGATTTTGTAAAAGATCAATACACCGTATCATTATCAATCCCATGTTTTACTGTATAATTTACATAAGCATTTTATTCTATAAGAGTATGAAATATTTGAACTCGTCATTCCTTATAGAGAAACTCTTTAATGTTGTGAAGAATCATGACATAATGATGTCAAACATTGACAAATTCTAAGATAAACTCGATAATAAAATTGCAGCCGAAATAACACATCATGTCTTTGATGCAAAGTTCACAGGCCAAACGTAAACCATGATATAATGTCAACAACTCAACATGAAGGATGTTGGAAGAACCAATATTACCCGCAAAACCGTGAAACTAAGCATCATCAACATTCAAATCATTTCATTGAAACCCGCAACGTCAGGATTATCAATGCTACTGCCACCAACATTCAAAATTATATAACTACCTCTGTGTGCATTGCATGCGATCGTTCTCGTTGGACGAGACATATTATGCTTGAGAAAACATTAAACTAACATATTATAATAATTCATTGACAATGAATCTTTGTGATGAGTTTTAAAGTATAGGAAGATACCCCTTCATTCGCAAGACACAATTAGTTCCTAGTGTGTCACAATCACCAACAAGCAGCCAAAAAGATAAAGTCATCGTCATCGTCATGTCTATTCCAATCATATAAACTATGTCATTGGAAGAATAATGGGTTCAAGAAGTCAATAGATTTCCAAAAACGAGTAGCAAACTCACAGTCCCTCGGGCAGTGTAGGGTCGTCTCAACATCTCGATTGCATCTAGGACAAAGATTCGTCTAGAGCATACCACAATGATACAACATTGATCTTGTAGGAAATGACTAATGTAAAGTTGTCCAAAGGAAGAATTTCACCTTCTCATGAGCATGAATACGCCACACCCACTTCCAAGAGTTATTGTCTGTTATATTATGAATAAATTCAAGTCTATTAAGTCAGTTATAACACCCCTGAACATTATAGATACCATTTAAATTGCCTTTCCAGGTTAACTGATTAGCCATTAGAGAATTCAACCAAATGGGAGCTTACAAACCTGAAGCCATCTTGTTAATTAAATTAACAACCATTGTTCTTAAATAATGTTCTGGACTGGACCTAGGAAGTGTGTGTCGGGCACATGCTCAGTCCGTCGGGCACGACCCATGGCCCACTACATAGGGCGAGGGGAGAACCCTACTTCGGACTGGGCCGATGTCGTATATATCGGGAACAAGCCCAATCCGTCGGGCACGACCCATGCTCCACTACATAGGGCGAGGGGAAAACCCTACTTCGGACTGGGCCGATGTCCTATATGTCGGGCATAGACCCAATCCGTCTGACACAGGCTCATATACAGATTCATAGGGACGTGGGGAGAGCTCCTTCCCCACGTGCTCTACTCAGTCAACTGCTCCCGTTATTTTCTCCTAATATTATGGGGTAATTAGACCAAGGGAAAGACCAAATTCTAGTTCTTATCTGCTCCTACGCAATCCTTGGCCGTTCTTCCTTGGGCCTAGCTAATCCAGCCCATGAGAAGAATCTTGGCCCAACATTGGGGGCACACTATAAATACCCCTTTTCACTAGAGGGTCAGATATTCTATTCGATTTACTTACTACCTTTTGTACTTGCACTCCATCTAAATGGCAATGGGTCGTGCATGATCTTAACTTTGAGATTGGGTTGCAATTTCATGGGCCCATTTGGAAAATTTTGAAGATTAGGCCTTTTTTGCTTCACGCACCCCTTGAAAATTTCCCAACTTTGCTAAGGCACAAATCCCTCAATTTTAAGGCTATGAATGTGTTATTGGACTTTTTGGAAATCTTAAAGACTCCTCTAACCAATCCTTTTGGTCCCATGTCAATATCTTTTACCATTTTCAAATTATGAGCTTTGGAAAAAGTTGACTTTTTGTTGACTTTTAAAAGAACCTATAATGTCTTAGCTCATACCTTCCAAATGAAGCATTTTTAGGCTTGGCTTGTGAGACACAAAGTTGTAGATAATTCAATTTCCTTAAAAATAATATTAGTATGGGAAATTTTTGATGAAGCATGTGAAAGTTATGGCTGGCAAAGTTTAGTTGACTTTTCCTAGGAAACCCTAATTTAGAAATTTCCTGATTCTTGATGATCTGAGATTTCCTTGATGAATCATGATAAAAACTTGATCAAATGATGAATCTTACTTCATAATATTGATGTTGGCAAAAAAATATTGAATTTTGACTTTAGTTTGACCACAGTTGACCTTAATTTGACTTTTTAACCACTTTGACTGATTTTTACATATCTGATCATCTGACTGGTCAGACTTATTGAGAAAGCTCTGAAACTTGACATAGGGATTCTTGAAGTCACATGGGATGTTATGAATCTCATTTGAGGCCTTGGAAGTCCATTTTGCTTGGAGAAAACCAAAAGCCTAGTTTTGGATCCTTTACTTAGGAGGAGTCTTTATTTGAGGAAACTTTCAAACTTTCTGACTAATTGGGGACCTTGAGAACCTTATGATCATTGAGAAATCTTGAGAGACATTTACTTGATCGTGGGAGGGAAAATTTTAGGGTACAAAAGCTTCCCCTGTTCAATTTCCTGAAACCCAAGGAGTTAGATTGGCATGCACGCCATTCATGATTGGAAGGTTGAAGGGGATTGAACACAAAAAGCCCAAAACTTTGCACTCGTCGGTGCGTAGAATGATACTGTTGGTTGGTTGTATTGCTTGAATGGGCTTAAAGATGTCATTCAGGGAAAAGATTGTATTGGTTGAATGGGCTTAAAGATGCCATTCGGAGAAAAGTTCTTCAAATATACCTCTTGGAGAATGAAATAGTCCAAAGTATGAAGATACAACTTTTGGGAAGATAAACAATGGCCCAAGGTGATGATATAGCTTTTGTAAAGATAAACAACGGCCCAAAATAGCCTTTGGGAAGATAAACAACGGTCCAAAGTGATAACAGGGTACTTGGGAAGATAAACAACGACCCAAGGTAAGGGTATAACTTTTGGGGAGATAAACGACGACCCAAAGTCATAATAGGGTACTTGGGAAGATAAAAAATGGCCCAAGGTAAGGTTATAACTTTTGGGAAGATAAACAACAACCCAAAGTCATATTAGGGTACTTGGGAAGATAAACAACGACCCAAGGTAAGGGTATAACTTTTGGGAAGATAAACAACAATCCAAAGTCATGATAGGGTACTTGGGAAGATAAACAACGGACCAAGGTAATGATATAAATTTTGGGAAGATAAACGACGACCCAAAGTCATAATAGGGTACTTGGGAAGATAAACAACAACCCAAGATAAGGGTATAACTTTTGGGAAGATAAACGACGACCCAAAGTCATAATAGAGTACTTGGGAAGATAAACAACGGCCCAAGGTAAGGATATAACTTCTGGGAAGATAAACAATGGTCCAAAGTCATAATAGGGTACTTGGGAAGATAAACAACGACCCAAGGTATAAGTTGTTGATGAAGTTTATCTGCTGGAGAATTAACCTGAAAAACAAGGTTAGTTCTATGCAAATATCATGATGTATATAACACTTTGCAAGATAATATTTCAAGTTGTATGCGTATGATATGATATGATATGATATGATGTGATGAATTGTGTAGTTTGAAGCGTATAACTAGCTTCGTAGAATAACTGCTGGCTGGGGAAAATAAATCCTGATTCGTTATTGAGAAATATGAAGATTTTGTTCACGTCTTGTTTAAGAATATCGTACTTAGAACATCCCGTTTTCGTTCGTCGTACTTCTTATTGAAGGATTAAGTTCTTGAATATCCTGACTGAGGATAAAAGAGATGGACATAGATCCGGGAGACCTATTAGGTTAAGTATCAACTACTTGAAGACTTCGTAGAGTTGGAAGTATAAGATATTACATGAAGTATTCGATAAGAATATCCGTAAAGATTACTCTGTGGGGATGAACTGGCGAAGATTCATTGAATTCCTACCTCCGTTCATTCTTAGTAAATGCTATTATTGTATTTTATGCATTCCTGGTAAACATCAATCATATTCAAAAGCATAGATACATTCAAACATAATCAACAGGCATTTCTCGCTTTAGTAAAAGGGGAAAAGTAAACCTGAATTCGGAAAACATTTCTTCCTTGAATAAAGAGGGAAAAGTAAACCTGAACTCGAAGCAAAATCATTTCAACTTTTAGAGTGTATAACCAATTGGATTAAGAGCTTCTGAGGTTCTTTACTTCCCTGAGTAATTTCCTAGAAATTCTCATGACTAGATCCGAAGACATGATACTGACACCATCTGATACTACTGGCGTAGACAGTTAATTTCCACAATGGCTTCTGCTGAGAATCCAATATCAAGGTAATACAATTGTGATTGACCATATACACTCCGGGTATTAGATTTGGAAAGAGAGCGTTGCCCCTTGGTTGAGGATGAATTGTCCCATAATGGAAGTATCTGAAAGGAGCTACCTCAAGAGAAATAAGCAGAATGCCCCACAATAATATGCCCCTGGCATCGTGAACTCTATAATGTTACCTTTGGTAATTCAGATAGATGAGGAGACCTGCCCCTGGCTATTAATCATAGTTGAATCTTGAGTTAATTGCCCCAAGTAACATGGTATGATCCCTTGATTGAGAGATAATGAATATGCCCCTTGTATATATTGGCTTTGATCCAGGAAGCAACTTTGCCTGTAGGGAGGACTTTGATTCATTGACTGTTCATCATGTAAGTTTCTTTGTTGTCCAACACTTAGTTATATGCAAACAGCGATATTCAAAATGCAATGCTTATGTCTGTCTCGAAGTTTTGAAAAAAAGTTATTTTAGGAAAACAATGTTTATGAAAAACTGTGACATTAACTCAAGATTTATAATAAGCCCTAAAGGAGTCAGGATACCTTTTTGTAGCAATATGCTTTCAAACTAACCATGCTTCAGTTAGGAATTTTAAAGGGTTGTAATGTGGTCTGGTTCACGGTTTAAGAAACAAAAGATAAAGCTCAAATTTTTATTTGTACCAACCCATCCTTCATGATGTTCTTCAGTTCTATGTTCGGTTAACTTATGCATTGAAGCTCCAGAGGAGTTTGGAACTGTAACACTGACATTTGTGATGGTTCAGAAACCAAAAATTTATTTGAACATTCAGTTATCTTTCTTTGTTGAGGATTCATGGTGACCTCTTTTTTTTCTTTTGACTTTATTATCCCTTCCTTTTGCCTGAACTATTTATTTCAAGATTACAGTCAGCGGGATGTCTCAATTTTTACTAAGTATCCTTCATAGGTTTTGACTTAGTGAGCTTTTCTTTTGCTAGATATTAACTTGCAGACTTTAGTGATTACATGGAACCATCATTAGTTGTGTACAACACATACAATCGACATAATTGAGTTAACCGAGTAACTACCTTGCCCCAGGTTATGAATAAGGGTTTTAACTTGCTTGAGAAAGAAAAACTCCTACTTCTTTGGCTAAAAAGGGTTAACTAGGGATTAACTTCCTTATATCTCCACTGTTTAGGAATTGAAACAATGCATGTACATCGTCAACATAGTCTGTTCAAAAGCATATTGCATAAGATTATGGTATTGTTTTCATCATCTTCCCTCTAAAGGCTTATAACTTTATCAAGAGTTAAATATCACAAATAACGAAGTAAAAGCATAATTTTAAGTATAGTGAAACGAATGGATTAATTCAAGACAAATACACACAATGCATTAATGTAAAACAAAGTTTGACATAATAGTAAATGCTTGGACAAACAGAAGAAATTACAATTGAATAAATCAAATGATGTCCCATCCAGTTGGCTGAATATCTTCGATTGCAATCTGTGAACTTTTGAGAGCAGTATATTTCACCATGAAACCAAATTTGCCACTTGGCTGTCCCAAGGTGCCCCATATTTCAACAGGAATAGGTAGGATTTCTTTCTTGCTACCTCGGGCAATTTGTCTTGTAGCTTCGATGTTTGATGGATGATAGTAGAATTCAATTTGACCTTCTGGTGTAACCTCAAGGATTCCTTCGTCAATCAGGTCTTGAATCTTATTCTTCAATGTCCGACAACTATTAGTGTTATGTCCAGGACAATTGGAGTGATACACACATCTTGCATTGGGATTATCGCGAGAAGAAGAAGTATTGGGTTTTCGAGGAGCGTCTTTCAAGATAATCAACTTCATTTCCAACAAGCATTGCAAAGCTTGTGACATTGGTGTGTTGAATTGGGTGAACTGTCTTCTACACTCCTTGTGTTGTAGTGGATTAGCCCTACAAGACCTTTTTTCCTCAACTGAAGAATTACTAGTAGTAATCAGTCTCTTTCCTTCTCTTATCCTCTTCCTCCTTTCAACTAGGTTAGTTTGTTTCATCGGAGGTTGACTGATGATTAGATCCCTAGCTCTGTTATCTTGAAGCTTGTTGACACAGATTCTTAGCACTTCTTGCCCCTGAGCTAAATTCTGGATAAGAGCCACCTGGCCCTTCACCTGAATTCTCATCTCTGATATCTCAGCTTGCAGTTGTTCCAACTGATCACCCTTGTTGTCTTCAAGATTCTTCTTTTTCACATCCTTAGTGAGGAGGGCTTTCAACTCTTCTTGCCCCTTGGACAAATTCAGGATCACCTCTTGAAATTGAGCAATCTGGGTCTGGAGGTCTTTAACAGATTGTTCGAGAGCCATTTCTGCTGAAATAAACAGCGAGAAGATGAGAAACCTGCTGTGAAAACCTGTCATGCAATGATATGGTATGTAGATGCATATGCAATGTTTTCAAGGACCACGGGATTTAAATTTGTTTAAAACAAAAACAAAATTTTTATTAGTAAATGTTTAATATAAATTTTCCCCTTGGGCTTACAATGAAAGGAAATAACAATAAGTACAAAAATAGATATATGGGGTTTTAAGTCTCCCATGGACGTTACCTCTTTATGTTGAGGTATGTGTTGAGATTCCGCTCCTCGTGAAGTTGCTTTGTCAGCTCTAGAACTTTCTCCTAGCTAGCTCTGAATTGAGTCTCAAAAATATCCCTTTGCTCCTTCAGTTGGATCCAAGACTTCTGCAGCTCCTCTAGATCAGTAGGCATCCCAGGATGGAGAATGGTGTAAGGAATATCTCCTTCAACAATAGGCTCCATAGTAATTGGTAGGGCAGCAGGATATGGCATCATAAGAGTCTGAGCACGAGACCGCACCCATTTGAGGTAAGGTTCCATAAGAATGAAGTACTTTGGTTCCAGAGTCTTACTATCAACCTTGTTCACCTTACTCCAAGCTCATATACACCTATGACGGTAACCTTGAAGATCGTTATCATAATCAAACACAATACCTTGAATAAGCATGTCATGAGGACCATTACTCTGAGTATAACCAAACTGACGTATAGTTAAAGAAGGGTTGTAAGTAATGCCCCCCTTATGCCAAGGAGTGGTACATTAGGGAACTTCTCACAACGGTCAATGATAGTCACATTTTCCATAGATCGAGAACACCAATGAATGTCTGAATGAGAAAGTGACATGATCCTCTTAGACCACCTTAACCATTGTTCATTCTTCATCACTGATCAAGGAAGGTGAGAAATAAACCACCTAGATAATAGAGGTATGCAACACATCAGAGTTCCTCGTGCCTTCATAGTACGAGTATGAAGAGAGTGTAAGATATCTCCAAGTAATATAGGCACTGGATTGTGAGCCAGAAATATGTTGATGGCGTGTACGTCTATGAACTGGTCTGGATTAGGGAACAACACTAGGCCATAGATTAATAAGGCTAAGATTTCCTCAAAAGCATCATAGCTTATAGCATCCAAAAACACTTGAGCTTTATCCATCAATACCTTAGCAAGAATACCCTTAAATCCACTTCTCGTTTCTAGGACAACATCCGATTTCTTCAAGTGTAGGGATGCAACAATGAATTCAGGTTTAGGCTCCTTCTCTAAGCCCGTGAAGGGTCTCTAATCAAGGATAGGAATACCCAGTAATTTGGAGAACTCTTCCATTGTAGGAACCAGCTGATAGTCGGGGAATGTGAATCAATGATGTTTAGGATCAAAGAACTGGAATAGTACACTCATCATGTCTTCATTGAATCCTGAAGTGACTATATCCAGTAGGTACACATGCTTCTTGATGAATTGGGAGTTTTCAAAAACTTGAGAGACCAATTCCTTAAGCTTAGAAGGTATTCCTACAAAGTTGATCCGAATAGTATTCCTACGAGCAGAAGCCATGGCCTGCAACAAAGAACAAAGATAAATCCTTTGGTCCTTGAAATGGTTAGTGAAAATGCTATACTTATGATGTCATGATGTTATGCTCAATCACAAACATGTGGCACACACAAACAAGTCACACAATAGCCCTAAGTTTGAAGGCTTGGATGAGGTTTAAAGGTAAGTACCCCCCTGAAGTTTAGATGGTTCATCATGTCCTGCAAAAGTAATCGGGTTCTAAGGGATCTCAATATCACTGATCCTTCCCAAGGGTGGTTGTTCAGTAAGCAACTTACTTGCCAACCAAAACCCTCCAAGTTTAGGATCTCAATGAGCGTAGCATCGAGTATCAACCAACTTTAGTCTTCACCAAAGTCGGCTATCTCACTACTTTCTAAAGGCCAAGATGGGATAACTAGGGTTCTAAAAGTCAGTTAGTGTATTGAGAACATATGGAAGCCCCATATTATCCTCAACTTACTTAAGTAACATAAGCACCAACCAAGAAGTCACACTAACTATGGCCACCAGATCAACCATATTGGTATACGCCGTACAATTTCCTTGGTCTATTGCCATTTACCTAGGGTACACTAGATCTGGGTTAGGATCTTTTACACATAAGCCCAACAAGTAATATAAAGCAAGCAAATCAAACAATTTAAGTGATCTAATTCCTAAGGGTACCCCTTTTTTACTTAGTAACTCCCCAGCAGAGTCGCCAGTTCTGTAACACGGTGGGAGAACTGACTTTCTATAAATGTTGCGGATAGCAAGAGTCGCCACTGACTTTTATTTTGTCCAAGTGGAAAGGACATAAAAGAACAGGAAATACCTATTTTTTTTAAAGACTTGAGTTCGGGGGGGGGGGGGGGGGTAGGTTATATAAAGGGAAGGTGTTAGCACCCTTTATATCCATGGTTATCCATGGACTCTTAGTTACTTAGCTCACTTTAATTGTTTTTGAAAAATGTAGTGTGTGATTAGGAAATTTTCTAAGTACTTTGTAATGATCCTCGTATGGATGTATACAAATCCTTGTTTGAAAACGTTTGAAAATAGTGAGGTGTGAAAAGTATTTTCTTTTTAAAGGTGTGAGCAAGTAACTATGAGGTACCTACCCTAGACTAAGTCATTCATGTTCTTATATGTTCTTTCAAGGGTAAGACTATCCATATTATTAAGGAATATGTATTCATTACCTTGGATTTGTTAAGGGACGAGCGTAGGGTCATCGTACGGTCAACGAAGGCAACTATAAGGGTGTCTTTAGCAATTCGTAGGGACTATCATCATTTATTCCGTAGGGTCATCGAGGGACAAGATCATTTATTCGTAGGTAACTTCGAAGGGACTATGATCTTATGAACTTTGAAGGGACTTGATGATTTATTTTGTAGGGACATTTGCTTAAGATACCCCCACGTTCGTGGGACTTGACCATATTAAAGGCAACCAAGAGGGATACCCTAGGAAGTGTAGACGGCGATCTTAGATCAACTTATGTGTGTGGGTGTTTATATTCATATATTTTATCTTTTTAATTAGTTATCTAAATTGAATTAATTGCAATTATGTTTTCACTCCCTATTTACTAACCACGCAAATAAATAATATAATTAATAAAAACAGAAAAATAAAGCTACCTTATTACATCGCTTTGGGGCAGATACAATATAATCGGGCGAAAAATAAATTACAATAATTACAGCTTATACATTTTTCTAATATGATAAATAAATCAATATTAAATAAAGGAAATAACGCAAAATAAATTAAAGAAAATAATAATTAAGATTTAAGGTTAAAAATTAGGTTAAAGTTTTAATTAAAAAGAATTAGGCTTAGGTTAGACAAATTAGAGTTAGAATTTAGTTAAGAAAAATATAAAATTTAGAAGAAAAAAAAGATTAATTATGAATTATGATAAGTTTATATATATATACAAAAATTTACTTATTTAAAAAAAAATTTAAAATTAGAATAAAACTAAAAAAATTTAGAAACAAATAATTATTTTATTATTATTTTATTTACATATTAAATTATAAGAATATTTAGTAAAAAGGAAAATTATTAAAAAAAAGGTTTAATTAATAAACTAATTATTTTATATAAATAAAATGTGTGAGAGAAGTTTAAAGAAATTATTTACAAAAATTATCTTAAGAAGAAGAAAATAGAAGAGATTAGTTGTAGTTATTTTATTTGTTTTAGAAAATTAATTTTAAATAAATTAAATGAAACAAAAAGAAAAGTCAAAGAACACAAAAAAACAGGACCTGGGATTTGAACCCAGGACCTCATACCTGCAGGCCAACGCTTCTGCCAACGGAGCCACATGCACGTGGTGATGATAACTAGAAACAATATCATATAAAATAGGGATAAATATACAAATCCCCCCTGCCATTAGGGCGTGATTTGATTTTTCCCCCTTTAAATTTTTTTTTTATAGAGACCCCCTTATAAAAGTCAAAATCAGAAATTACCACCCCCTATTACTGTGTCTACTGTTCATCATCTTCCCCAAACCCCAAATTGGAACATTCATCCCCAAATTGAACAATCCAGCAAAATTGAACAAAATTGAAAAACCTATAAGCACCGCTAAAACCCATAAAAAAGTAAAAAATTAAGAAAGTACAAACAAAACACACTTCACAGCTTATGAATAAATCAAGTGCAAAAATAAGTAAGAAAATCTCAAATGAAATTAAAAGTGGATTTTCTCCATTCTAGAACATGAAGAAGAGAAAGAAAAAAGGCATTCAAATAAACTTACAAACATTGAGATTTTAAAGACGAGTAAGTTCTTTTGGGATAGGTTCCATAAGCTTATTGCTGTTTAAGAGTCTAAAATACATTATCAATGCATCAAATGTTACAATTTGAATTGGCGATACAACTAATATGCATGATTTTCAAACCCAGAGTATTGGAAATACAGGATCTCAGTAAAGTAAAACTTGTAGTAAATATCTAATAAAACAAATGATTAGTACTATAATCTAGTAAGCTATTAACTCATGGGAAAAATGCAATACTGTACTGACCTATGCCTAGAACACTAATGGAAAAAAGGCCTAAGCCATAAATTTCTTTAGAAAACATGAAATCTATCGCCAAAACAGATGAAAAAACAAACATTGAAAACAGAGAAGCAGAAAAAGAGACGAATTTGAATTGGTGGCGACAACAACAAGGTTAACTGAGAACCACAATCTTTGTCGCACGACGAAGAAACTAAACATAAAGAAATTGCTGCAAAGTTATGGAAATAGAAGCTGAAAACTAACAGGAAATGGAGCCGCGACGATGATGGCAATGCAACGGACGGTGATTCTAGGTTAACTGTGAAGTGTGTTTTGTTTGTATTTTCTTAATTTTTTACTTTTTTATGGGTTTTAGCGGTGCTTATAGGTTTTTCAATTTTGTTCAATTTTGCTGGATTTTTCAATTTGGGGATGAATGTTCCAATTTGGGGTTTGGGGAAGATGATGAACAGTAGACACAGTAATAGGGGGTGGTAATTTCTGATTTTGACTTTTATAAGGGGGTCTCTATTAAAAAAAATTTAAAGGGGGAAAAATCAAATCACGCCCTAATGGCAGGGGGGATTTGTATATTTATCCCTATAAAATAAACAAGTCAATAAAATAAATAAAAGGAAAAAAAAAGTTCGCCTGAGGATGGGTTCGAACATACGCCCTCAATGAGATAAACAACCTCATTCACCACTGAACCACAAGCGCTTTGGGGATATTAAACTGAAACAAAATATTAATAAAATAAATCCAAATTTAAAATTCAGATTTCGCGCCCAGCCTCTTCTTCAACCTCCAGCCATCCACTTAAGTTTTAGTGACACTTTTTCCGTCACTAGAGCATATAGTGACGAATGTCATTCGTCGCTAAAAGGCCTGCAAGCATAAACATGAACAAACCAACAAATAAATTCAAACCAAGCATGTATTTCAGTCAATTGTCATCTTATAAGTCCAATTATGTCATTGATTTTGTGTAAAATTTCCCCCATCGCGCAACCCCAATCAAAAACCTAAGAACCCTAATTATGGTTATACCCTAATTCGGCCACAATTATTCAAATTAAACGCCCATAATCAATCCTTGTAATATCATAAACATGAATCATTAGCCAAATATCATTTAAAATTCATGAATAATGGAAAATGCAAAAACAAAAAAAAAGTGAAAGAGGGAGAATTCGGATTCCCATTAATGATGATGTTTTGATGCTAATGATGATTTGAATACGTTTAGAGAGTCTCCATGATTGATTCTACACCTTTAGATTGTTTGAAACAGGACTGCAATATGGAAACCTAATTGCACTTTTTTCTTTGATTTTTGAACTTCAACCTTGTGTTTTTGATCCTGCAAAATCGTGCCACTTGCTTTGGTTATGTTCTATACTTATAGTAGAATGAAAATAGGTCAGAAATTTGGGCTTGTATGTATGGATTTTGGTTACTTAAGATTGAAGAAATCAATCATCCATAAATGTCCAAAAATTAAATATCCTCTTACTATCTTTGTCTTGCACGAATTTGGAGAGTATCAAATCATCTTAAATATTGTTTATGATCTTCTAGAACACGAATCAAATCCAAATATTGAGTTTTTATATTTTATTTATATTTAAATTGAATTTTAACAAATAAAATTTAAAATAATATAAAATAACTTATAAAAATCAGAATAAATGGCCATTGGGTCATGCATGATCTTAACTTTGAGATTGGGTTGCAATTTCATGGGCCCATTTGGAAAGTTTTGAAGTTTAGGCCTTTTTTGCTTCATGCACCCCTTGAAAATTTCCCAACTTTTCCAAGGCATAAATCTCTCAATTTTAACGCTATGAAAGTGTTATTTGACTTTTTGGAAAGCTTAAAGTGTCCTATAACCAATCCTTTTGGTCCCATGTCAATATCTTTTACCATTTTCAAATTATGAGCTTTGGAAAAAGTTGACTTTTTGTTGACTTTTAAAAGGACCTATAATGTCTTAGCTCATACCTTCCAAATGAAGCATTTTTAGGCTTGGCATGTGAGACACAAAGTTGTAGAGAATTCAATTTCCTTCAAAATGATCTTTGTATGGGAAATTTTTGATTAAGCATGTGAAAGTTATGGCTGGTCAAAGTTCAGTTGATTTTTCCTAGGAAACCCTAATTTAGAAACTTCCTGATTCTTGATGATCTGAGATTTCCTTGATGAATCATGATCAACCCTTGATAAAATGATGAATCTTACTTCATAATCTTGATGTTGGCAAAAAAAGTCTTGAATTTTTACTTTAGTTTGTCCACAGTTGACCTCAGTTTGACTTTTTAACCACTTTGACTGATTTTTGCATATCTGATCATCTGACTGGTCAGACTTATTGGGAAAGCTCTGAAACTTGACATATGGATTCTTGAAGTCACATGGGATGTTATGAAGCTCACTTGAGGCCTTGGAAGTCCATTTTTCTTGGAGAAAACCAAAACCCTTGTTCTGGATCCTTTGCTTAGGAGGAGGCTTTGTCTGAGGAAACTTTCAAACTTTCTGACCAATTGGGGACCTTGAGAACCTTATGATCATTGAGAAATCTTGAGAGAAATTGCCTTGATTGTGGGAGGGAAAATTTTGGGGTACAACACAGTTTCTTTGGGATCAAAAAACTCACAAGGGTTAGGGTTTATGAAAAACACAAGGATAACAACAATACTTTTGTTATACATTGTTATTCTTTTCTTTCTCTTAAAACAAGATTACAAGTATACAAGAATAAAAAATAACCCTCTCACTTTTAATTAGGATATTATCTTCCTATTTTTCCTTATTAAAATATGAGAGGCTACCCCTTCACTTTTAATTAGGGTAAAAACTAACACACTAACCTAATGGGCTTTTTAAGAATTACCCATTACAAGATAACTTAGGGTACAAGCTAACTTAAACAATTAGGCTTACAAGCAAGGCCCAATTCATATGTTAACAAACCTAGCACTATTGACTATGTATGTTAGAATAAACTTCAACCACAACATGCATTACTTTGACATCAACATGTGAGCAAACTTAGATGACATGCTAAAACTAGAGTTCGATCCAATATCTCACAAATCTCCAACTTGGAACAAACTCTACAACATCAAGAAACAAACTAGCTTTCTTCATGCAACTTTATAAACTGCATACAGTGGAAGAACTTGCAACTGGGAAACGTATTGGTGATCATATCAACAACACTATGATCTGTCGAAACCTTCAACATATGGACTTCTCCATGCTCGATTACTCCTCTGACAAAATGTAGCCTCACATCAATGTGCTCGGTTCGCTCATGATAGGCTGAATTCTTCGACATGTGTATTGCAATTTGACTATCATATTTAACAGTGACAACCCGACCTTGATGTTTCATCTCCTTTGTAAAACCTTCAAGCCACAATACTCCCTTCACAATTTCATTTAGGGCGATATATTTCGCTTCAGTGGTTGATAAGGCAACAACCTTCTGAAGTGTTGCTTTCCAACTGATTGTTGTACCAAACATAGTGAACAAGTATACATAAATAGATTTTCTAGAATCCATACAACCTGCATAATCAGAGTAGACATGTCCTTCGATTGCTGATTTAATATTGAAATTTTAGTATGACAGATCCCAAATGTCCTACAGGATGTCGAGACATCTGGTCTGACTGAAACAACAAGGAAATGCATATAACTATAACAATACTAAAAAACATAAACAACACACAAGGATTGTTAACACAGTTCGGTGACTCACACCTACTTTGGGGGCTACCAAGCCAGGAAGGAAATCCACTATCAGTAGTATCAATTCAGAGCTAAACCACTCAGTTTACACTCATCCCTTAATCATTATCCAATGAAATTTCTATCTAAGACCTCTTAGATAAGATACACCTCTCACTCATCATTAATCACTCATTGTGATAATAACACAACCTTACAAAGAAAAAAGAACACTTTTCCAAGACAAAACTTGATCTTGCTTAAAAGTTTCAATCAAGAAATATACACTCATAATTAAAAGCTTAGAGTGAACAACTTACAAATCAATAAAATTAGTCCAACCCTAATATCAGAATGATAAAAGAGTGGCTTACAAATACCAACTCTCCTAGAGAGTGGTTCACAAACAAAACCCTAATGTTTACATATTTTCTATTCACAGCTTGTTGTTGTGATTTCTTTTTATTTTAGGTCTAGCAAATCCTTATTTATTGACTCTTGCAGTATGGGCTTGGACTCTTCAAATCAGATCCAATCTTCAAATAAAAAATTATCTGCAAGATCTTCTACACAAAAATAGAAACAAATATCTAAATAGTTTCCAAAAAATCTCCAATATCCTTTTAATAAAGTCTCATTTAAATCTACACTTTATTCATAATAAATCTCCTTGATCTACTCATAATGATGCTGCATATCCAAAAGATTCTCATCAAATAAAACCATATATGTCAAGAGATATAAAATAATAACATATGTTATACTAGACAAAGATGTCATGATATTGTCTTCGACATCTATCTGAAAAACACATAACATCAACACCTGTTGTACCAGACCAAAATGTTATGACGTATGTCTTCGACATCTGTCTGTAACACATGACAACAACACCTGTTATACTAGACCAAGATGTCAAGACATCTGTCTGTAACACATGACAATAATATTGTCATGACAGTTGAAGATGTTTCAACATCTGGCTCAGCATCTGCCAAGTATTATAACCACATCTATACTGATGTCTGAGCAACCATGTTATGACATCTTACCCAACATCTTGCTATAAACTTGTTTTAGCCAAAATGCAGCCAATAAAAGACTTAACAACTATCTTTACTTAAGGCTCCACCATAAATTAGGAATCTGTTCAGAGATCCATTTATGTACTTAGAATCCACTTTAATGCTTGCTAGTTAGCCTTTCCAGGATTCGCCATGTACCTACTTACAAGACTTAGTGCATATGTTATATCGGGTCTAATACAGACCATAAAATACATCAAAGAACCTACTATATTAGCATATGGAATGTTATCCATATAAGTTCTTTCGACATCAGTACTGAGACATTGATCTATACTCAGCTTGAATTGAGGGTTTGTCAGAGTCACAATAGGCTTTGAATTCGACATACCAAACTTTTCGAGAATCTTCCGTAGGTATGCCTCTTGAGGTAAACATAATTTTGTCTGCTTTCTATCGCTTCGGATGTCAATCCCAAGAGTCCTGGACGCATCTCCAAGATCCTTCAAGTCGATATCCTTATTGAGCTCAACCTTCACCCTTCTTACATCTTTGACATTGTTGCTTGCTATTAGAACATCATCATATAGAGCAACAAAATAACAAATGAATTACCAGGTCGAAATCTGAAGTAAACATAGTGGTCCACTGTCGAGGAGATTGTTTCATCCCATACAAAAATCTCTTCAATTTGCACTCATACTCTCCCTTCCCCTTTTATACATACCCTTCAGGTTGCCTCATCAAGATTGTTTCATCTAGATTACCATACAAGAACACAGTCTTCACATGCGTCTGTTCTAGTTCAAGGTCGAACTGTGCAACCATGGAAAGAAATTTTTGAATGGACCTGTGCTTCTCAACATGAGAGAAAACAACATTGAAGTCGACATTTTCGCTCCCGGGATTTTCATCTTAGTAAAAACGCAAAAGTGGTGCAGAAAAAGAAGAAAAGTCAC
This sequence comes from Lathyrus aphaca, assembly GCA_963966055.1. Taxonomy (NCBI): domain Eukaryota; kingdom Viridiplantae; phylum Streptophyta; class Magnoliopsida; order Fabales; family Fabaceae; genus Lathyrus; species Lathyrus aphaca. The sequence goes on along the minus strand of OZ014525.1, from coordinate 97,752,380 downwards.
CAGAGATAACGTGGAAAAGGTAATGTTGCACAAGCCTGGGGAAAAGGAAAGAACGATGTCTTGCAAACCAGAGAGAACGGGGAAGGGAGTCGGTTACATGAAGAGAAGGTATTAGCACCCCTTCACGTCCGTCGTACTCGACGGGATCCATGTTTTCTTGCACTTATCAAATGGTGTTATGATCTGCTTCATATGCTGCTGAATTGGAACTGGAGAAAGAACAAGAATGGGAAAAGAAAGAATTGTGCTCGAATGGGCCCTACCTCACTACCTACATATCTCAACTGATATGAGATTTGCCGAAGTTCTAACTTAGGTGTTACATGCTTGCTGAATCGAGCGCGTTACTGTCTTGTTATTGAAGTGAAGTGACAAGTCAAAGCGTCTACAAAGGAGCATGAGGTGAGGAGAGAGAAGACATATTGTCTGTTTGTTGTATTTTAGGAGTGTTTTATTTGAAATGCTTCGTGTAAGAGAGTGTACTAAAGTCTCTTACAATGGAGTGTGTACTTCATACATCACCCCGAGATGGAATGACAATGAAGCATACTAAGTATGAGGGAGATCCTCAAACCTATTTCCAATGTTCAAGGCTTAAACACACTAACCTACTTCCTTTATTAAGTATTTTTTGTTATTTTAGAATGAAGAATTGCTTTTGATTTTGTTGCGATACAACTTCATGCTAAGACTTATTCAATATGCTAGATGACTTACAACTCACCCCGAGATGGGTTGAATGCAAGCACCCCATAATATAAGGCTCTTGGCACATGAAGAGGTATCAACCTTTATTAGGTGTTTTTGAATGGTTTTGAGATGAGAAAAGAAGACTCAAGGAAACAAAGGTAAAACTAAATAGGAAAACTAAGACTCACCCTAATGTTATTATGCTTAGAGATCCTAAGAGTTAGGTGTGATATTCAAATCCTAAAATAAGAGAGAAGATGAGAGGAAGAGGTAACATAACTCACTTGAAAGGTTAAATATGAGTTATGAACCTAAAAGGATGGAAAAAGGTTACTTGTCAAAGAAGCATCAATATGATTTTCACAAACAAAAATTAGAAGCATAAAAGAGATGAGAAGAGGTTGTATATGGATGTATATCCACACACTTGACTTACCATTAGCCCCTGAAAGTGTTAGCAAAACAATGCACAAGTAAAGGAATAAAGGGAGAAGAACAAAGAAAGGTTTAAGGCTAAAGGATCCTACCACACTGATAAAGATTCGTAGCCACGTAAGCGCGGCTAAGAAAATTACACAAGAATATGTGATTATTGAGAAACTAAGTTAGTAATGAATAAATTATAACAAATTGAAATGCATTAAACCCCTTTTATGGAATTCCTCATTTTGGTGTACCTGGCACACATGAACCAACCATATTAGAAATAACAAGGAGGTAAGTGCATTAAAGTGAACTTAAACCATAAGATCTACCTAAAATTGAGGTGCCTTATCTAAGGTAAAATACTTGAAATAAAGGGATAATCACAATTCACATTCTAACTATGAAGTTAAACTAAACTACTTTGAAGTTAGAAGTAAACTTGTAAAATGAAACACCCAAATGAAGTAAGTATGGGTGTGGGACATGAGAATTAACAAAGTAAGAATTCAATGGAGTTTTAAATGTGTAAAACAACATATCAATAACCTATCATGACAAGAGAAAACTAAACTTAGTTCACTAAAGCCTAACATAGTGATTAAAAATGAAACTAGCTCCTAAAGATGCATGACTTGCAAAGTAAATAAAGGATGAACAAGAGAAGTTTAAACAATCATGAAAATTACAAAATATAGTAGCTACATGATGTATACAACTCATTTAAAGTTAACTAAAGCATCACACAAACTTTGGAGAAAAACTAGGTATGCATTTGTTAAATGAAGCACAATGAAGTCATCTCACTTCTACTAAGTCACATAAGTGCAAGTAAGTAAAGATGTACAACCTAAGTCCATGTTAGATGTTAGAGAACAATTTATAGTTAAGATGAGGTTAGTAAAAGCATTTATAGGTCAATGACATTTTATTTCTTAATGAGCAAGCAAACAAGTTAAAAGTTAACCTAATTGTACTTCTAAAAGCTTATGCAAGTTAGTATGCATGAACAACTTTGAATGACATGTGAAATGAAAAATCTAAGTCTAAAGTCAGTAGAAAATGATGAAGGGATGATGTGAATTGAAAGTTGTGTAAAATGATCATGTAATTATGTTATGAGTCATGGAGATTAATGCATCATATACACAAAGAAAGCACAAAGAAAGTAAAGTCAACTTGGTATAGCTTGAAGTCAAGCAAGCACAAACAATGGATGACTTGTAATCCTATTTTTATGACCTATAATCATCGCGTAAAGTGGACTCAAATTATCCCCAAACCGATGGCATAAATGCCTCCTTATAATCTCATGTACAAGCTAAGACATTCCTAAATAGGACCTATAATCTAAAAAGAAAAGAAAATAGAAAAGAGATGAGAAAAATTATGAAACCTGGACCTATAATTAAAAAGACCAGAGATGAACCATACACAAAATATTTGCATCAAAAGTTCAATTATCATGCATAAAATGATCACACAACACTCAAAGGATCAAATTATAAGTCCTCCTAATCCCTACCTCAAATGACCATGAAGAACAGACCTAAAAATTGCCTAAAAAATACATAATTATCTTTAACATATGTAAAATGATGTTACCAAATATCATGCAATAAATTAGAAGGAAACTAGGTCAATTAAAATGTTTTTGGTGCCTTGGTCAAGAAGAAAACACAAAAGAATGACATGGAAAGAAAATACCTCAAAAAATAGTAAAATAAAAGGAAAATGAAAATAAAATTTGTGAAAATTTTATTTGAGGTATTTTTAAGTTCCATGATTTTTTTCAGGATTTTTAAATGCATTTTACTATTTTTTTAAATCATTTTTCTAAAATGTATGAAAATAAAATAAAATTTGTGGAAAAAGGGATGGGGGTGTCAAGGAAGCAAAAACCAGTTAGAAACAAATGGGCCTAGAAAAGGAGGGGCGCGAAAATCGAAATTTGCAAGGCCCATATGCATCTAGGCTCGATGTTTATGATGTGCTTTAATCAAAATCGTTGATTTTCATCTGGCACCGTTGGATCAGAATTTTATGATGATGAAAAAAAGTAATATGATTAAATGGTTCTTAGACGTGGTCTCACACTAACTATGTTGTACACATGCGTGCAAGATCTTAGCCTTATATCTCTTATCATGTTTCTACAAAATATGAACATACAATAACCAAAATGAAGGCAAATGTGACGTTGTAACATTAATGACTCACGTGTCATCACTATTACTTATTAATGAGGTGGTGAAACCTAATTGGCTCACGCGGAAGATCATGACAAATAACAATATGACACCTGTACGCTGCCATGTAAAACCAGTTCGTCGGAGAAGACTTATGGTCGTATTCTCCGACGAGTACACCATTGACCGATGTATTTTTTTCTTCTAGATCATTCGTATGAGTACATCATTTTGCTCGATTTTTCGCGTAGATCTCAAATATGGAGTTACTTTTTTCATAACATGCACAGATAATTCGGAAAATGATGAAGCTCTTCAAAATCTAAAAAATGAAAATCACATATATCTTAATTTTAACTACCAAACAGTGCCTATATCGCCATAGGACTTCAATGCTAGCATTATCCTTCAATCCTAACCACATACTAAGGTGTCGCTCCCGATAAGTGACGCCAGGGTCAGATAAGGGTACAGACGCGAACGGTCGGCGAAGGGAACAGTGAGAACACACAGCCGTGAACTCACTGGAGAATGAATAGAGTCGCCAGCTAGGCATTTTTGTCCCGGAGGAAAGGTAATGCTGCATAAACCTAGAAAAAGATGGATAAGACGGTTTGCGAACCAGAGAGACTGAGAAAGGGGGTTGGTTACAACCTGGGAAGGTATTAGCACCCAGATAGTCCGTCGTACTCGACGGGATCCACGCTTAAAAGATTTGTGTTTTAAAGGGGTAGTGTCAGTGCTATTTGTGCGTAAAAAGAGCTGGAAAAGATGTACACGTGTCAGTGTAAAGAAACGTGATGTGTATAAATGTGCAGTGTCAGTGTGAGATCAGGAATGAAATGCTCAAGAATATGAGGCTAAAGAATGAAGCTGGAAGGAGGGGGAATATACAGAGACTTTTGTTCGATAACCGTTAAGTTATGCCTACGTATCCTCTCGTGCAATGAGGAAGTCAGAACACCGTAGTTCGACCCAAAGAGACTGAAAGATAAATTGACTGATGAAATGCTTGCTTGTCTATGCTCAAGTGTATGATCTGTCTGGCACAGATGCAAACTGTCTTGCATTAGACGGAAGAAGCAAGTTCTCGGTTGTGAGTGAAGGTGATGAGAAAAGAATCCCGAAGGAGACGATTATTGTTTGTTTTTGGTGGTTTCAGTCTTTTATTTCTTTTTGGAGTTTGTCATAAGATAATGAGCTTAAACCTAAATCAATGGACTTGGTAAACTCATCACATCATCCCTCTGATTAGGGGTAATGAGAATTACCTTAAGTGTGAAGTCAGATTCTCACACTTAATCACCTTTGATGTAGGGTTAAGATCATTAACCTACTTGTGATTAATTAGATGTTTTTGTGATTTTTGTTTAGTGTTAAGTAATGAGGTTAAGCCATAATCAGGGATTTAACAGGCTCATTACACTATCCTAAAAGAAGGATAATAGATGAGGGTGTTTAAGCTGAGGAAGGATCCTCAGCTTAATCCATGATTAGGGATTAAACCCATGACAAAACAAGCCTTTGATTAAGTGGATTTTATTAATGATATGATGATGAAGTGTTTTTTATGATTTGTAAGACAACTTGAGGGGGACTTGTCCATTAACTTTAGGGTTAGTCCTTCTTAACCAATTAAGGAAGAATTAGAACCCTAATGCAAGGCCCAAGTTACAAGTGTAATGTCTTGATGATTATTAGATGGATTAATTAAGAGAGTTCAACACCTTAAGGGTCCAAGACTTAGGGTTAAAGTTATACACTCCATCCTAAAAGAAGGATGCAGGCATGATCTTAATCACAAAGTCTTAAAACCTTGAGGGTTTAGTCCCTGATTAGGAGGTGAGGAGAGAAGACTCAAAGAGAGACACAAAGGTAAAAACTATGGGGAGACTAGTCAAAACCCTAATTCATTGTCATGCTTGGTTGATCCTAAGGTTTGTGAAGTTTTCAAGAACAATCTTCAGATGAACCACCAGGAAGCAGATGAACAAGATCAAGAGAAGCAAAGTGACTTGCTTCATTCAAGAAGTCAAGTCACTTGAAGAAAGAAAGTGGGAGGAGGAAGAATGAGCAAGCTCAAACTCAAACACACATAAGAATGCAGCAAGGTATGCAAGAGAGATGAAAAGAAAAGTTATGAGAAGTGAAGGCAAATCCACTTCTCAAGTTTTACTTACCACCTGAAATGTTAGAAACAAATGCAATACAATGCTAAATGAGATGAAATGATATGATAAACAAAAACCAGAAGCATGTTGATGATGATGATGATGCTATGGAGTGCTATGAACATGAGACAAGACAATGAGATGTTCATACAAAGTCATGGATGCAAATGATGCAAGTTGAGGAGCATGGACAAACATGAAATGTTATGAAACATACAAGACAAATGGCATGGCAAACATGCAATGCAATGATCAATGATGCTTCATACATGTCTTGAGATGTCAAATGAATCATAAGAATGCACAAAATGCAATGGCAAGTCAAGTCATGCAAGGAAATGCAAGAATGATGCAAATGAAAGCCCAAATTAGGGTTCATGGATCAAACATCAAACATAAACCAAAAACAGAAGCAAACCTTAACATAAAAAATGGAAAATGGTACCCAAAGAAACCCTAGGCCTATAATGAACCACTGCCCAAAGGGGAGCTCTCAACTCTCAACCAAACTCAAGTTATGATTTTTGCAAGTTATTAGGGTTTTTTAGGGTTTGTAACAAAAGAAATGCCAATCAATTAGAAAATGCAAGATCAAATCATGGCCTTTTTATCCTTGAAAGTTCATGCTAAATGGAAAACAATGCAAGAAGAATCCATGTCTCAACCTTCACCAATAGGCAGAAATGAATTTTTAAACTTGTGATCAAAATAATGCATCAAAAATGATTTAATTCAATGAAAAATTCTTAAAATGCATCAAGATCCAAAAAGAAATTTGGTTTGAAGGTTGGACAATGTTTCTAAATGTCTTAGAACATTTCATGAATTTTTTTGTAATTTTTAAATACCTAAAAGTATTTTTAATTAATTAATTCTCATTAATCAATTAAAAATAATCTTTTAAATATTTAAAAATACCTTTTTTATGATAAAAAATAAAATAAAAATGTTTTTGTGTCATAAAAATTAATGAAACCTTAAAGAAAAAGTTTCATAATTTTTATGATTTTTTAGCTATTTTAAATAAATGATACAAATTAAATGAAAATAAATGAATTAAAAATTGAATAAAAAGAGAAGTAATCAGATTGGACGCGTGAGATTGATTCTGGGGATAAATTCATTGACCACGCGCCACATCCAATGGTCCACGTTTGAACTGACTAAATTAAATAAATTAAGATTAATTAACCCTAACACGTGGATTAGGGTTAATCAAACACATCTGGGCCACTCAATCTGGAGGGAAGTCAACAAGTCAGCGCATATCCACGGCCAGCATTCAAACTGTCATTAATTATGGGATTAAACCCTAATTGCATTCAGGTGGCCGGAGAAGACCTCCGGTCATCTTCTCCGGCCAGAGGCTTGCCTGAAAAATCTCAAAACCCCTCAAAACGTAAAATAAATGAAAACTAAGCCATGGGAAATGATCCCCAACACCTCACGAATTAAAACCCTCTCTCAAAACAAATTTATCTAACCCAAACAAGCTGAATCGAAGAAAACAAAATCTAGGGTTCGTGAGCTTCAAACAGCAATTAAACTCTCAAAACGCAACCATTTTCAAAACCAATGGTGCCAGAATGATCAGCAAGGCATGTAGAGCAAGTTTGTAACAATCAAATTGATTTCTGGAAAAATTAATTTGGAGTTACCTGAGATTTGCAACCTTTGATTTTGGAACTTTCAGGCCTCTTCTCCTTGCTCAATCTGCTCCTCTTGGTCCCCCAAAGTTGCTTGAATGCTCAAATGGAATTTATATTTGTTGGATGATGAGTTTCGAAGAGAACTGCTTCTGCTCAGTCAACAATGGCAGATGAGTTCTTGGCACTTTCAGGCTGTGAAGAAGGGTTGTTTATGACCTATGAGGTGTGTTGAGAAGGCTTGTGGTGTTGGTTGATGTGTTTGTGGCTTGCAGAGAGAGATTCGATAGAATCTGCAGCATGAAGGTGAGCTATGGCAGATGGGGATTCAGGGTGTTTTTGGCTTTGTTTCTTGATGCTTTGTGTTCTATAGATCAAGGTGAGATGAATGGAGGCAAAGGTTTGGGTGTTTGCAGGCTGTGTAATGAAATTCGAAGGAAGTTGCAAGTTGGGAGATTTTTGTATATGTGATGAGTTATGATGTTTTTGCCTTGGTTGCTATGTGATATGGCCAGCAAAATGAATGAATAAACAAATGCAAGTGGCTGTGAGATGTGACCTGGCCTGCAGGGATAGGTGAGGCTACTTTTGCTAAAAATCCACTTTTGTGTAAGATAGGGCATGGCATGATACTAGGCAAGGACAACTTGGGTTCTGGTGCAGCAAAAGGTGAGGGAGAGGCTAGCCCAAAGTCAGCAGCCAATGTCATAAGTTGGTGAAGTAGTCATGAGTGAAAATGCAAGTTGGCTAGCTTTATGGTTTTCCATGGAAATGCCTTGTTACATGAACCAAACCATGAGCAAACTTGGTCCATTTCTGATTTTTGTGACTTAGAGAACATTCACATGCTGGTTTGACATGAATTTGAGGCAGCAATCATGCATTGATTCAAGACTTAGCAAAATTCCCACTTGGTGCATGACTTGAAAAACAATGATTTTTGGCAACTTTGCATGGCCATAACTTTTGATCCATGAAGAGTTTGATCATGTTCTTGTACTTTTTGAAAAGGGAAAGATGAGATCTACAACTTTCATGACCAAAGTCTTTCCATTTGAAGCCTTTTTGGATCATAAATCAAGGCTTGAAAATTGACCTAAAATGGTGCATTCTTGAAAAGTCAACAAAACCCAAAAAGTCAACATTTGCAAAAACTCCAAATTCTTGATTTTTATGAACTTCAAACTTCTTCCATGATCAAATAAAGATCATATACACTCAAAATGATGAAGATCACCCATTGGTTGGGTCATTGGGGCCTCAGATGCCCTGATTTTGCACTGACTTGTCTGAAAAGTCAACTCTTGATCAGATGACTTCCCCATGGAATTTCTTCATGAAAATTGATATGCATACTCCCTATACCATATAAAGATCAATGGAAACAAGAATGACCAAAAAATTTGGAGTTATGGCCTCTGAAACCAAAACCCTAATCTTCAGTCAACTGTGCAGTTCATCCTGGCTCTGCATCCACTCAAACCCTAATTCTTGTGATTCCTCTGCATTTTTGACTTTGTGAGGATGTAATATGACATAAGAACACACATGGACCCCCTTGAGTTGATTGGTAGCCTTTGGAATGGCTCAAGATGCTCTGGGATTGCTCAGGTCACAAACCCTATGTGCAGATGCCTAGAAACTATCCAGTGAAACCAAATGAGACATGAGATGATGTGATTGTGTTTATGCATATGAGATGATCACAAGTCATGTGTGAATGAGTGAGGGCAAATTTGGGGTGTTTACAGCTGCCCCTATTCAAGCATGAGTTAGCTGCGCAGGTTGTAAGCGGCGGCTTAACAGGCAAACAAGATAACTTGTGGTTGAATACCAAAGACAGTCCAAAATTTGCACTCACAGAAATGAAGAAGAAAAGGGATATAGATTGTAAAAGCAAATAAAGTATATTGTAAAGTGTGGGCGACGGAGGACGACCGTCGAGCAGAGGACGACTGCTGGGTAAGGTGATATGTGAAGCAAAGCGATGACGGGGACGGCCGACATGCTGGTAAAGTGTATAAAGCAATGACGGGGACGGCCGACATGCTGGGGATAAAAAGTAAAGTTAAGACGGGGACGGCCGACTAGCGGGGAAAAACGAGTAAAGCTAAGACGGGGACGGCCGACTAGCTGGGGAAAATAAAATCATGATGGGGACGGCCATCACGATAAAACTGTAAAATTTCTGAGGATTAATGAAACATGACGGGGACGGCCATCAAGTTCATAAAGGTAAAGTAACCAACGATGGGGACGGCCATCGGGTTAAAAAAAGGAAAAGGGACCACGACGGGGACGGCCATCGGGTTAAAGAATGAATGAAATAAACAGATGATGGGGTACGGCCATCAAAGGTGAAGGACGATCACCTAGCAGGGGACGGCTGCTCTGTTGGGCATAAAAGAAATATGATGGGGACGACCATCAAAGGTGGAGGACGACCACCTGGCAGGGTACGGCTGCCAAAACATCAACGATGGGGACGGCCATCGGATAGAGAAGGTCAATGACGGGGACGGCCATCGGACGAGCATGATGGAGGACGACCATCAGGAAGTGGAGGACGACCACTCAGCAGGGTACGGCTGCTCTCGAGGTTTCTTATGACATAGGACGAATGCCAGATAACCAAAATCAACAATGGGGACGGCCATTGGATAAAGTGATGAAGGACGATCATCAACAGGTGGAGGACGACCACCTAGCAGGGGACGGCTGCTAAAATCAACGATGGGGACGGCCACCGGATGAGCATGATGGAGGACGACCATCAAGAAGTGGAGGACGACCACTCAGCAGGGTACGGCTGCTCTCAGAGGTATCATAACACAGGACGAGTGTTAGATAAAAAGGAAATTTGACTGCGATCTACTGGGGATATAGTAAACACGGACGAGCGTTTACATCCAAGAAACAAAAGGTATAAGTGTTTGGTATTGTGTATAGATTAAAGATGCGGACGAGCATCCTTAAGACTATGATACGGACGAGTATCATATAGAAACAAACTGACACGTGCTTAGAGCTGATGATACGGACGAGTATCAACTGGTTAACAAGGAACACGGACGAGTGTTGCATCTGAAAGTATCCTTCTGGGGAATAGTAGACACAGACGAGCATCTATATTCACGAAGACATAAGTGTTTGACACGGTGTATGGATTAAAGATGCGGACGAGCATCCTTAAGACTATGATACGGACGAGTATCATGTAGAAACAAACATTAGACGCAATGTTCTGAGATGATGGTACGGACGAGTATCAACTGGTTAACAAAGAACAAGGACTACTGTCGAATCTGCGGGGATATACATGGTGTATATAAGATACGGACGAGTACCTGAGTAGGTGTACCAATGAGTAGTGAGTATTATAATGTATAGGTGAGTGTTTATCTGCTGGGGATATGACACGGACGGGTGTCAGGAAAGTGTATATACAAGTATAGGCGACCACGCTGGGGATATGACACGGACGGGTGTCAAGAAAGTGTATAGGTATATGTAAGTGCAAAGAGGGTGTCTTTGGCTTTCTGCTGGTGACACGACACGGACGAGTGTCAGGATGTATCTGCAATACTGGTGATCTTGGTTTGTAAAGTGTATTCAGGCAACCTGCTGGGAAATGATGATACGGACGGGTATCAAAAAGGAGATATGTACTGGTGCTTGTGATATGGGGCAACTGCTTTTGCTGGGACTCTGATGGGGATGTATTCTGTACGCCGACAGATTGTCAATATTTACAAGTGTTCAAATCACAACATGACTTATGATTATGCTATGCATTTGATTTTTTTGCCGTAATGCTCCGTATTAGACGGAATGCTACGCTCTGGGGGTGAATATGATGCGAATGCTATGATTATGCACGGAGGCACCAATCCGGGATTCGGATCCCGTTGCTGCAAAGATCTCTGATCGATCTGCTTGAAGTGAACATCCCAGCTGGGGATGAGATCATTGATAGATCTGACGATGTATCTGCTTGGGGATATAGGTCACTGATTGACATATCCTTAATACGGGACCCAGCTGGGGTTTGCAGAAGCTTTCTTCACTCTGTTGTGAACTTCTTCGTGCGTTGCTTTTCTGAATAGAGGCTAGGGGTTCTGTGGGGAGGCGATTCCCTGACTCCTGCAATCAGCTGAGGGAAAATATCAACTCGGCTGGGGAAGTGAGAGGCAACCCAGCTGGGGAGAGCAACAAGGGGCAATTCAGCTGGGGATATAGCATCCCGTTTGTTGATTTGGCAACTTTTGCTGGGGAAACGGGCACATCCCATTGCCACGTGGAAGATAGACCGAGTTGATAACGATTCGCCATCTTGCTAAGGCGTAACTGGCATGCCCCAGGTCGCGTTCTGGATACCTGCAATCCTGCAAAGATAAGGAAACGTACAAAAGGTCCCGAGGTATCCTCTACCGGATTCCGTCATAGGAGCTAAGTACTCTCAAGAGTAATCACATTCCCTGTAAGCATGTGTTTTATTTTTAAAGACAGGCATCTGTACTTATGCAGTTGTGTTTTTAGAGATATCAGACAACTCTTTTGCAAAACTTTAATGTAAAAAAACGAGACATGACTGAAAATCTGATTATATTAATTCGTGTGCCCTGAATTGGCAAAATACAGTCAGAGAAACATATCTCCTGAAATGAGGAGATTGTTACAAATTGAGAAATAAAGTGCTTGGCGGTGCTGGCGATGCTTTCAAGGAGCTTCCTCTTCTGCTATGACTCGTATGACAATGACGTTCTTCTCGTCTTGCTTTCTGGAGAGAGTTGATTCTGATTGCAGCTTGATCCTTTGGAGCTTACCAAGTTGTAGGCGATACAGACGAATTCAGAATGCAGTTGTTCGCTTATTCCCTTATTTTGCATGGATCGCCCTTTCGGGTTTTCAATCCATCGGGATACCCATTTTTGCCTGAGCTGTCCAATGCGGCTTTTCAACTCAGCGGGTGTACATTTTTTTGCTTATTTCCCTTATTTTTGCCCGAGTCTTTTATTCTGTTTTTGACTCGCCGGGATGCCCTATTTTTGCCTGGACTTACATTCTGTTTTTATGTCCAGCGGGTCATTTTATGCGAAGTATTTTTTAACTGCATCTGAATTCACAGGGGACGGGAAATCTTCACCATCCATGGTGCTGAGCATCAGTGCTCCACCAGAGAAGACTTTCTTCACAACGAATGGTCCTTCATAATTTGGAGTCCATTTACCCCTGTGGTCTGTATGAGGAGGGAGAATTCTTTTCAGCACAAGATCTCCTACTTGGTATTCTCGGCGCCTGACTTTCTGATCGAAGGCCCTCTTCATTCTCTTCTGATATAACTGCCCATGGTAGATTGCAGCCAATCTTTTCTCTTCGATCAGACTCAGTTGTTCGAATCGGGACCGAACCCATTCTGCTTCACTCAGTTTAACATCCATTAATACCCGTAGCGAGGGTAATTCAACTTCAACTGGTAGGACTGCTTCCATACCATACACAAGCTGATACGGTGTTGCCCCAGTGGATGTCCTGATTGATGTGCGATACCCATGCAAGGCAAATGGTAGCATTTCATGCCAGTCTCTGTAGGTGACTACCATCTTCTGCACAATCTTCTTGATATTCTTGTTTGCTGCCTCAACAGCGCCATTCATCTTTGGCCTGTAAGGAGAAGAATTGTGATGTTGGATCTTGAAGTCCCGGCATAATTCAGCCATCATTTTGTTGTTTAGATTGGAACCATTATCAGTAATGATCCGCTCGGGAACTCCATACCGACAGATGATGTCTCTTTTCAGGAATCGGGCTACCACTTGCCTTGTAACATTTGCATATGAGGCTGCTTCAACCCACTTTGTGAAATAGTCGATGGCGACCAGGATGAATCTGTGGCCGTTCGAAGCAGTTGGCTCAATCTTGCCAATCATGTCAATGCCCCACATAGCAAAGGGCCAGGGTGAAGACATTATGTTCAAAGGATTGGGAGGCACATGCACCTTATCTGCATAAATCTGGCATTTATGGCATTTTCTGGCGTAGGCACAACAGTCGGCATCCATTGTGATCCAGTAATAGCCCGATCTTAACAACTTCTTAGCCATGGCATGCCCTCCGGCATGGGTACCAAAAGAGCCTTCATGCACTACATGCATCAGTAGATCTGCTTCCGTCTTGTCAACACATCTGAGGAGTACCATGTCAAAGTTCCTCTTGTATAATGATCCATCAGTGTTCAGAAAGAAACTACCAGCAAGCCTTCTCAAAGTCTTCTTATCATTGGAAGATGCCCCAGGCGGGTATGTCTGATCCTCCAAGAAGCACTTAATGTCGTGGAACCAAGGCTTATCATCTTTAGCAATATCTGCTGCAAATACATATGCTGGTCTATCAAGTCTCGATACTGAAATCTGAGGTACAAAGTTAGCAGCTTGAACTTTGATCATGGATGAAATGGTAGCAAGAGCGTCCGCAAACTGATTCTCGTCCCGAGGGATATACTCAAGCTTGACTGTTGTGAAGAAAGTCAATAACCTTCTTGTATAATCCCTGTAAGGTATCAGATGATCTTGGTGGGTGTACCATTTTCCGTTGGTCTGATTGACTACCAAAGCTGAATCTCCAAATACGGTCAATGTCTTGATCCTGAGGTCAATGGCTTCCTCAAGACCCATAATGCAAGCTTCGTATTCAGCTTCGTTGTTAGTGCAGTTGAAAGTGAGCTTTGCCGAGAAAGGCATGTGAACCCCTTTAGGTGTAATGAGTACTGCACCAACACCACGGCCATTCATGTTGACAGCCCCATCAAACATCATAGTCCATTCTTCTTCTGGGTCAGGCCCTTCAGTGTGAATAGGCTCTTCATGATCTTTTGCTTTAATGAACATGATGTCTTCATCGGGGAAGTCGAACCTCATAGGCTGGTAGTCATCAATGGGTTGCTCAGCGAGATATTCAGATAGTACACTGCCCTTGATGGCTTTCTGAGATGTGTACTGTATGTCGTATTCTGTGAGAATCATCTGCCATCTTGCAACCCGTCCAGTAAGGGCTGGCTTCTCGAAAATGTACTTAACTGGATCCATTTTTGAGATTAATAAGGTAGTGTGGGTCAACATATACTGTCTCAGTCGGCGAGCAGCCCACGCTAAAGCACAGCAAGTTTTCTCGAGCAGTGAATAACGCTGTTCACAGTCGGTAAACTTTTTGCTTAGGTAGTATATCGCATACTCTTTTCGACCAGACTCGTCATGCTGACCTAGTACACACCCCATCGATTCTTCTAATACTGTCAAGTACATAATCAGAGGTCTTCCTTCAACTGGAGGCATAAGGATTGGAGGTTCTTGCAAATACTCCTTGATCTTGTCAAAAGCTTTCTGGCAGTCTTCGTTCCACCTGACCGTTTGCTCCTTTCTTAACAGCTTGAATAAGGGTTCACAAGTTGCTGTAAGGTGAGATATGAACCGTGAAATGTAGTTCAATCGACCTAAGAACCCTCGAACTTCTTTCTCAGTTTTCGGTGCAGGCATCTCTTGGATGGCTTTGACTTTATCAGGGTCAACTTCAATCCCTTTCTCGCTTACAATAAAGCCCAGCAGCTTACCGGATCGCACCCCGAATGTGCATTTGTTGGGGTTTAACTTCAGTTGGTACTTTCTCAGACGCTTGAACAACTTCAGCAGATTCACCAGATGGTCTTCCTCTGTAAGGGACTTGGCGATCATATCATCCACATAACATTCGATTTCCTTATGGATCATGTCATGAAACAATGTTACCATAGCCCGTTGATACGTTGCACCAGCATTCTTCAGTCCGAATGGCATCACTTTATAACAGAACGTGCCCCAAGGTGTGATGAATGTTGTCTTCTCCATGTCTTCAGGTGACATCTTGATCTGGTTGTATCCCGAAAATCCATCCATGAAGGAGAATACCGAGAACTGAGCCGTGTTATCCACCAATACATCAATGTGAGGTAATGGGAAGTCATCTTTCGGGCTGGCTCTGTTCAGATCCCGGTAATCAACACACATTCTTACTTTTCCGTCCTTCTTAGGCACAGGTACTATGTTAGCAACCCACGGTGGATAGCTAGTTACAGCAAGGAACCCGGCGTCCCATTGCTTTTGTACCTCTTCCTTGATTTTCATAGCCATGTCTGGGCGAGTTCGGCGCAGCTTCTGTTTCACTGGTGGGCATTCTTCCCTTAGAGGCAGCTTGTGCACAACAATGTCGGTATCCAACCCCGGCATATCTTGGTAGGACCAAGCAAACACATCAACATACTCTTGAAGCAGATCTATCAGCTGTCTCTTCACTGAGTCTTGCAGGCAGGCCCCGATTTTGACTTCTTTCACGTCTTCCTCCGTACCAAGATTAATCACTTCGATCTCCTCCTGATGAGGAGTAATAACTTTTTCCTCCTGTCTCAGCAACCTAGCTAGCTCTTCAGGAAGCTCATATTCTTCATCAACCCCTTCATCAGCTTGATTGATCGGATTGTCAAAGTCATACGATGTCATAGCTGTGCTGTTGTCGGTGCTGTCTGGAAGGCACTCTCTGCAAGGGTTAAGTCGGTTCATTTTAGTGATTGATTTTAATCTTGCTTTAGAAAAAAGTGAAATGAAGTTATCATTTTGAAAACACCGCCATTTATTTTTGTACAAAAAGAAAAATGGAAAAACAGTGAGCAAAAAAGAAAAAGACTCATTTGCAAAAAGATTGTCTGATATTTCATTAATTTAATCTTGTTTGCACAAAAGTACAGATGGCCCTGATTACAAAATGAGTCTTGTCATCTTGGGCAAGATGCAAGACTTTGATGCATGCTATAAAAGATACAGGAAATAATAATTACTCTGCTCGAGTAACACTTATAATTCCCTGGGAAGACCAGTTCGAGACACGGCTCCCCGGGACCTTTGGACGAATCCAATTCTCCAGGTTGCGCTCCTCTTCCAGCTCGTCTTCCAGACAGTTGATAGCATCGGGGGTTAGCATTCCCCCACTGACAAATCCTGGCTCTGCAGCAGCCTTTGCTTGATGTTGAGTTGGTCTGTAACCCAACCCAAACTTGTCCTTCTTTTCCTCCACAGCTAAGACCTTGCCCCAGCCTAGGGCAGTTCCTTCCTCAACAACCTTCCGGGCTTGTTGGTATGACGACATGGAGATCCCCGAAACAGCAGATGCTTCATTCACATTCAAGGCCTCAAAACCTTGGCTCATCGTTTCATGGATTTCTCCATCCATTTCAATGTACTTGTAGGTCGCCAGGTGGCTGACAAAAATGTCCTCTTCCCCACAGATTGTGACAACTTGACCTTCCCACTCAAATTTTAACTTTTGGTGAAGGGTAGACGTTATAGCGCCAGCGGCGTGAATCCAGGGTCTACCCAACAAACAGCTGTAGGCGGGCTGAATGTCCATCACATAAAAGATAGTTTTAAAGGTCTGCGGGCCAATTGTCACGGGCAGCTCAATCTCCCCCAGAACCGATCTCTTTGAGCCATCAAAAGCTCTAACCACCAGGTTGCTGGGTCTCAATGCCAAACCATCATATTCAAGCTTCACCAGAGCCTTCTTTGGTAAGACATTCAGGGAGGAACCTGTGTCCACCAGCACATGAGAAAGGACAGCTCCTTTGCATTCCATAGTTATGTGCAAGGCTTTGTTGTGATTGCGGCCATCCGCTGTCAAATCAGAATTGGTAAACCCTAGCCCATTGCTAGCAGTAACATTTCCAACCACGGTTTCCAATTGGTTGACAGTAATCTCCTCGGGCACGTAAGCTGCGTGCAGGACTTTAAGTAGTGCATTCCGATGGGCTTCGGAGCACATAAGCAGTGAGAGGATGGAGATTTTGGATGGCGTCTGGTGAAGTTGATCCACAACTTTATAATCACTCTTCTTGATGATCCGCATAAACTCATCAACTTCCTGATCAAATGGAGTCTTCAGGGCTTCTTTGGCAGCTGGATCTTCCTGCACCGGTCCTTTACCCTTTGCCTTGGCAGCAGCTTCTGCCTCGGCAGTGGGTCTTTGGACTTGTGAAGCGAAGAGACGTCCGCTTCGGGTGAAGCCTCCGCCTCCGCCCACATTATCAATTTGTGGTGCAGGTGCTGTTGTTTCAAGAGTAATTCTCTTCCCTTCACAGTATACGTCAGAGCCATAGTGCCAAGGGATGGCCCTATCGCTTTCATATGGTACAGGTCCAGGTACCGTGACGGTGACTGGACTGATTGCTGCTGCTGGAGGGACTGTTATTGTTTGAGGATCATAAAAGATTGTAACTGGTGCTCTAGTGGGAGCAGCACCTTCTGAATGGTAGGCGGAGTTATTTTCTGGATCGTAGAATATGGTAACTGTGGAGACATCTTCGTGATTGTTCGCTGGTGTTGTAGAAGGTTCTGTTGGAAGAACTGTTGTTGTTGTTGATGGGGAGTCGAAGTGGACTGAAGCTGAAGTTGTAGCAGGAGAAACTGTTGAAAACTGATCATTGGGTAGAACAGATGAAGTACTTGCTGATGGTGCTGATGAATCGTCGGGAACATTAGTTGCTGCAGTTGTAGGAGGGTCTGAAACCGTTGTTGATGAAGTTGCCGGATTGATCGGAAATGATGTAGTAATCTGTAAGAGGCCACTCTTAATAAGGCTGTCAATGCCGTTCCTCAAATCTTCACACCCATTCCAAGAGATATTGCAATAAGGGCACCCCAGCTCACACCCTGGAAATATTTGATTTTCACGGAGTTGAGCTTTGATTTCCACCAATGGTGTCCTGATCTGATCCACACTAGTTATCAAATAAGACTGTTGATCTTCTTCAATGGCATTAATCCGGGGACCACCATGGTGTGGTATTGGGTTTTTAGTGACATTGGGTGGAGGTGCAAAGTTCAGAGCCTTGGAGTCTACCAAGTCTTGTACCTTCATATGCAGAGCTCTGCATTTTTCTGTACTGTGACCCGGTGCGTTGGAATGAAAAGCACACCTAGCATTGGAATCATAGTTTCTTGGTAGATTGTTGGGGTCCGGAGGTGCCAACGTTCTTAGCTCAACCAGGTTGAGTTTCAGAAGTTGTGGCAGCAAGGCAGCATACGGCATTGTGATCGGGTCTATCACTCTGTTAGCTTGGGAAGGCCTCTGTTGAAATGGCCTCTGTTGATTGTTGGAGTTGTTGCTGTAGTTGTTTCTTGGAGGATATTGATTCTGCTGATACTGGGGTTGTTGTTGGAAGTTTTGTTGAGGAGGTTGATAGACTGGTAGAGGATGAGCTGGAGCAGGAATAGTGACTGCTGCTATGGACCTTTGAACATATTGGGGCCTACCCCTGTTGGTATGAATGGCATTGGTCTCGCCAGCTCTTCTAGGGCCTGCAAAAGGCTTCCTTGTACTGCTGGACGAACTAGCACCATTATCAGATATCTTACCCATCTTTAATAGGCTTTCAATTCTCTCCCCGGCTATAACAACATCTGCGAAGCTGGTGGAAGAGAAAGCAGCTAGCCTATCAATATAGGTTCCCTGAAGGGTATTCATGAACATATCAGCCATCTCTCTTTCAGACATAGGTGGCTGGACAGCAGCAGCAAGCTGTCTCCATCTTTGAGCATATTCTCTGAAGCTCTCTCTTGATGATTGTGACATCCCCATTAGGAGGGTCCTATTGGGTGCCATGTCCAGATTATACTGATACTGTCTGATGAAGGCCTCTGCCAGGTCCTTCCAGCATCTTACAGTTGCTCTTGTCAGATGGGAATACCATTCCCTTGATGCTCCAGTCAAACTGTCTTCGAAGTAAAACATCCAGAGCTTCTCATCCATTGTATAGGCCTTCAGCCTTCCCAGAAACGATTGCAAATGAGTCCGGGGGCATGAAGTCCCATTATATCTTTCGAAACAAGGAGGCTTGAACTTATGAGGGATCCTAACCCCCTCTACTAAACCCATGTCCATGACATCGAACCCCAAAGAATTTTGGGATTCCAAAGACCTCAACTTCTCAGCCAACTCGTCCAATCTCCTATCATAGGTTTCCTCTCCAGCACCCATGACTGTAAACTGATCCTCCTGAGGATCCTCTTGAAGTACTCTGGCTGCAGTAGCTGTTCCTTGAACGTTTGCAGGAATATGAATCTCAGGATGTAGGTGTGGACCAAACACAGGGGGGTTGACATGTGGTTGCACCCTTTCATTGTTACTTGTGCCAGCAGTTCCCACATGGGGGTCATCTTGAGTTCTCCCCTCTACCAGAACTCTAAGCCTCTCCTGGCTTTGAGCTAAATTATTCATCACTTCCATGAACTGAGTTATTTGGGTTCTCATCTCTACCCTTTCATTAGCCATCTGGGTTCTGGCCTCATTGAGGTCTTGCTGTAACTGGTCCATCTGGATGCCCGGAAGGTTGTTTCTTGTAGGGTACCTGTGTGGCCTGTTGAGAGGGAATAGCCTGCGGCGAGCAATAATTCCTGAATGTCACAACAGAGGTTAGAAACAATAAAACAAAACCTACATAACAAACAAAAGGGTTAGTATGCAATGCAGTATGCTTATTTGCTATCAAGGTATCCGGCTTGGTCTTCAGTTTTGACCCGTCCAGACCCTTGAAGATGATGCTGTTGAAGTTGCTTTTGAAGTGAACCCAGATGGAAACAAACACAAATATATTACAAAGGTAAAATAATACAAATTGTTCATTTTTTACAACACTAGCCCTCTAAGGGGTCAAAAATACATCACCAAAAAGCAAAAGTACATGGAAAAGGAACAACAACAAGCAAATAATCAGACTCCAAGGCCAAACTCATCCTCGCGAACTTCCCTAAGAAGTGCTTCGGTCACAGGATCAGCCGGATGCTCCGTAAGATTCCTGATGAGAAGGTTTCTTGTTGCAACAGCTGTAGTCAACTTCTTGTTCTGGCTTTGGTCTTTGGATTTCTTCACTCCAGCTTTGATTTTTAACTCTGAAATTTCCTCCTGGGCTGCTGCCAGGGCTTTTTCCATCTGCTCCATCTTGTCCTGAACTCTCTTGTCTTCTAGAGTACGGGCCTCAGTGATCCGGACCCATCTGGCCTGACTCTCTTTCAAATACAAATCTGTTCTCGCTCTCTGGAACTGGGCTTCTTTACAAGCGTTCTTCAGAATCTGCTCACCAGCTTTAGACTTGTTGATGTACTCTCCAGACTTTTCAATTTTAGTTAAGTGCTCAACTCTCAGCTTCTCCAATCTTTCAATCTCCCTCACACCTTCACTCCTCTCCCGGAGGGTCTTCTGCAAGGCTTGGGATAACTTCTCATTTCTTTCCTTCAGACTTTCAAACTCTTCTAGACCAACAGTGGCAGGGGGTGGTGCTGATGATGACTCAGGCAAGTCCTCTATGGTGAAAGGCAATCCAGAGAATTGGGATCTAGCATAAGACCATTCATGATATTGGGCTGATGCCACATTATTGCACTTTCCCAAAATGGTGACCCCTTTGGTTTGAACATGATCCCAGGCCCAGGCAGCCTGCCTAACAACAGCCAAGTTAACCTTGTTCTCACAGTAAAGGGTCTCAACCAAATCCTGTACCCTAGGAGCATGAACCAGTGCATAGCCTAATTGCCTCTTGAACAGCAGAGGGTTGTAGTTGATACTTCCCTTAACTCCTACCAAAGGCACATTGGGAAAATGCCCACAGCTTGTGATAATATCTCTGCCCTTGGTGCTCTGAGTGCACCATCTGATGTCTGCTGAAGTGAGAGTAGTGAGCCTTTTGGCCCAGTTGCTTTGCTGATGAGGGTTCAGGAATGCATCTGTCCTGGGTAGATGCCTGAGAAGCCAAGCATGGAATAATGGAGCACAACACCTCACCAACTTCCCCCTCTGCTTCTCATTCCTCTGATGCACCGAGTAATAGAGATCTCCCAGCAAAGTTGGCACTGGGTTCTTCAAGATGAACAAATGGATGGCACTCTTGCTGATGAATCGAGGCTCATCTGCAAACAACACAATGCCATAGACACTCAAGGCCAACAATGCACAAACAGCTTTCCAATCCCCCAGGGAGGCCTTCAAACTAGCTTGAGAAATCAGGAAGTCCAGATGAAAACCAGGGATCCCAGCTTTAGAGGTCATGTGTTGCTCAATCAAAGCAGGTTCCAGGTGCAAAGCTCTTGCTATCTCTCCATTGCTGGGAAAGACCATTTCAGGGTTAAAAGGGATTTCTCTTTTGATGGGCAGACCAGTCAATGATGAGTATTCTTCCAAAAGAGGACCCAACTGAAAGTCTTGAAAGGTGAAACACCTCAATGGGGGGTCATAAAACTGGATGCAGGTATGGATCAGGCTCCTCTGAGATGGATCCAGATCCACAACCAGGTCAAGTATATCCCCATAGCTCTCTCTGAACAAAGATATGTGGCCTGGAGTGATCAGGGTTTGGATCCTCCTGATGTCTGACAAGTCTGGTTGGAAGAAATGATAGGTAATGTTGCTTTTCTTCGGAGCCATGAATGCTGGAGACTGAGTAGAATAAAAGCTGATGAAGATGCTGAGAAGTGGGCCACTGGTTGGCTAGTGCAAGTATCTGAAGCAAATGCTGGTGGAGACAGGTCAAAACTGCAGATGGGGTCAAAACCAAAACCTGATGAAAATGAATACCCTGAAAAACAAATAAGCACATGTTAATATGATGCAATGAGTATGTATGCAGATGGAATGCAAGGGTTTGTGACTGAGCTGGATCTGATTAACTGCCTTAGTATAGATCCATGTGTGTTCAAGAATTCCAGATGGAGGTCTAAAAATCCAGTAACCAAGGTGGGGGACTCAAATAAAGAGCCACATGTCCAGGGTTTTAGAATCACAAGTACCATCCAACATGGAGCATTCTTAACAAAGTCAAAGTAACAGGGTATTCTGAGGTCAAGGTACCTGCAAACCTGTAAACAGCCCATCCCCCTCACAGGTAATGATCTAGAACAAGGATCCTCAGACTTGGATCAGTTATGAGAAGTGTAAACACTTCTAACCCGGAGGTACAGTGTTTACAATAACCATAACAATTCCTCCTCTAATTCACCTCAATTTCTGAAGGTCAATACTAAAAGGTCATCCAGACTTAGCAGGCTTCCCAGATCTCCCTAGCATTGCAGGAAATCCGCAACACAGAGTTCTCAAGAAGAAACCCATATCTGAACCGTGTTCCATATTCCCGCACCAGACCGAAATGGAATGGGAAAGAATATGGTTCACTCTATCCTAGGTGTCACTCAGGTCCCAGGTGTAGGACCTTAACTCTCAATGAAATACCCACCCACCAAGGCAAACAACAGATCCAGCCAGCAACAATGACAGTATGATATATAAATGCAATAAAGAAAGCAGTAAATAAGCTGTACAGCAAGCAATGAAAAAAAGCAAATATACAAACACAAATAACACATAACACCCCAGCAAACACAAATCAATCAAGCGCTAGGAGGAACCCACAAAAAGAACCAGAAGCCCTGGTTGCAGTTTAAGTTTCCCCAGCAGAGTCGCCAAGCTGTCGCTCCCGATAAGTGACGCCAGGGTCAGATAAGGGTACAGACGCGAACGGTCGGCGAAGGGAACAGTGAGAACACACAGCCGTGAACTCACTGGAGAATGAATAGAGTCGCCAGCTAGGCATTTTTGTCCCGGAGGAAAGGTAATGCTGCATAAACCTAGAAAAAGATGGATAAGACGGTTTGCGAACCAGAGAGACTGAGAAAGGGGGTTGGTTACAACCTGGGAAGGTATTAGCACCCAGATAGTCCGTCGTACTCGACGGGATCCACGCTTAAAAGATTTGTGTTTTAAAGGGGTAGTGTCAGTGCTATTTGTGCGTAAAAAGAGCTGGAAAAGATGTACACGTGTCAGTGTAAAGAAACGTGATGTGTATAAATGTGCAGTGTCAGTGTGAGATCAGGAATGAAATGCTCAAGAATATGAGGCTAAAGAATGAAGCTGGAAGGAGGGGGAATATACAGAGACTTTTGTTCGATAACCGTTAAGTTATGCCTACGTATCCTCTCGTGCAATGAGGAAGTCAGAACACCGTAGTTCGACCCAAAGAGACTGAAAGATAAATTGACTGATGAAATGCTTGCTTGTCTATGCTCAAGTGTATGATCTGTCTGGCACAGATGCAAACTGTCTTGCATTAGACGGAAGAAGCAAGTTCTCGGTTGTGAGTGAAGGTGATGAGAAAAGAATCCCGAAGGAGACGATTATTGTTTGTTTTTGGTGGTTTCAGTCTTTTATTTCTTTTTGGAGTTTGTCATAAGATAATGAGCTTAAACCTAAATCAATGGACTTGGTAAACTCATCACATCATCCCTCTGATTAGGGGTAATGAGAATTACCTTAAGTGTGAAGTCAGATTCTCACACTTAATCACCTTTGATGTAGGGTTAAGATCATTAACCTACTTGTGATTAATTAGATGTTTTTGTGATTTTTGTTTAGTGTTAAGTAATGAGGTTAAGCCATAATCAGGGATTTAACAGGCTCATTACACTATCCTAAAAGAAGGATAATAGATGAGGGTGTTTAAGCTGAGGAAGGATCCTCAGCTTAATCCATGATTAGGGATTAAACCCATGACAAAACAAGCCTTTGATTAAGTGGATTTTATTAATGATATGATGATGAAGTGTTTTTTATGATTTGTAAGACAACTTGAGGGGGACTTGTCCATTAACTTTAGGGTTAGTCCTTCTTAACCAATTAAGGAAGAATTAGAACCCTAATGCAAGGCCCAAGTTACAAGTGTAATGTCTTGATGATTATTAGATGGATTAATTAAGAGAGTTCAACACCTTAAGGGTCCAAGACTTAGGGTTAAAGTTATACACTCCATCCTAAAAGAAGGATGCAGGCATGATCTTAATCACAAAGTCTTAAAACCTTGAGGGTTTAGTCCCTGATTAGGAGGTGAGGAGAGAAGACTCAAAGAGAGACACAAAGGTAAAAACTATGGGGAGACTAGTCAAAACCCTAATTCATTGTCATGCTTGGTTGATCCTAAGGTTTGTGAAGTTTTCAAGAACAATCTTCAGATGAACCACCAGGAAGCAGATGAACAAGATCAAGAGAAGCAAAGTGACTTGCTTCATTCAAGAAGTCAAGTCACTTGAAGAAAGAAAGTGGGAGGAGGAAGAATGAGCAAGCTCAAACTCAAACACACATAAGAATGCAGCAAGGTATGCAAGAGAGATGAAAAGAAAAGTTATGAGAAGTGAAGGCAAATCCACTTCTCAAGTTTTACTTACCACCTGAAATGTTAGAAACAAATGCAATACAATGCTAAATGAGATGAAATGATATGATAAACAAAAACCAGAAGCATGTTGATGATGATGATGATGCTATGGAGTGCTATGAACATGAGACAAGACAATGAGATGTTCATACAAAGTCATGGATGCAAATGATGCAAGTTGAGGAGCATGGACAAACATGAAATGTTATGAAACATACAAGACAAATGGCATGGCAAACATGCAATGCAATGATCAATGATGCTTCATACATGTCTTGAGATGTCAAATGAATCATAAGAATGCACAAAATGCAATGGCAAGTCAAGTCATGCAAGGAAATGCAAGAATGATGCAAATGAAAGCCCAAATTAGGGTTCATGGATCAAACATCAAACATAAACCAAAAACAGAAGCAAACCTTAACATAAAAAATGGAAAATGGTACCCAAAGAAACCCTAGGCCTATAATGAACCACTGCCCAAAGGGGAGCTCTCAACTCTCAACCAAACTCAAGTTATGATTTTTGCAAGTTATTAGGGTTTTTTAGGGTTTGTAACAAAAGAAATGCCAATCAATTAGAAAATGCAAGATCAAATCATGGCCTTTTTATCCTTGAAAGTTCATGCTAAATGGAAAACAATGCAAGAAGAATCCATGTCTCAACCTTCACCAATAGGCAGAAATGAATTTTTAAACTTGTGATCAAAATAATGCATCAAAAATGATTTAATTCAATGAAAAATTCTTAAAATGCATCAAGATCCAAAAAGAAATTTGGTTTGAAGGTTGGACAATGTTTCTAAATGTCTTAGAACATTTCATGAATTTTTTTGTAATTTTTAAATACCTAAAAGTATTTTTAATTAATTAATTCTCATTAATCAATTAAAAATAATCTTTTAAATATTTAAAAATACCTTTTTTATGATAAAAAATAAAATAAAAATGTTTTTGTGTCATAAAAATTAATGAAACCTTAAAGAAAAAGTTTCATAATTTTTATGATTTTTTAGCTATTTTAAATAAATGATACAAATTAAATGAAAATAAATGAATTAAAAATTGAATAAAAAGAGAAGTAATCAGATTGGACGCGTGAGATTGATTCTGGGGATAAATTCATTGACCACGCGCCACATCCAATGGTCCACGTTTGAACTGACTAAATTAAATAAATTAAGATTAATTAACCCTAACACGTGGATTAGGGTTAATCAAACACATCTGGGCCACTCAATCTGGAGGGAAGTCAACAAGTCAGCGCATATCCACGGCCAGCATTCAAACTGTCATTAATTATGGGATTAAACCCTAATTGCATTCAGGTGGCCGGAGAAGACCTCCGGTCATCTTCTCCGGCCAGAGGCTTGCCTGAAAAATCTCAAAACCCCTCAAAACGTAAAATAAATGAAAACTAAGCCATGGGAAATGATCCCCAACACCTCACGAATTAAAACCCTCTCTCAAAACAAATTTATCTAACCCAAACAAGCTGAATCGAAGAAAACAAAATCTAGGGTTCGTGAGCTTCAAACAGCAATTAAACTCTCAAAACGCAACCATTTTCAAAACCAATGGTGCCAGAATGATCAGCAAGGCATGTAGAGCAAGTTTGTAACAATCAAATTGATTTCTGGAAAAATTAATTTGGAGTTACCTGAGATTTGCAACCTTTGATTTTGGAACTTTCAGGCCTCTTCTCCTTGCTCAATCTGCTCCTCTTGGTCCCCCAAAGTTGCTTGAATGCTCAAATGGAATTTATATTTGTTGGATGATGAGTTTCGAAGAGAACTGCTTCTGCTCAGTCAACAATGGCAGATGAGTTCTTGGCACTTTCAGGCTGTGAAGAAGGGTTGTTTATGACCTATGAGGTGTGTTGAGAAGGCTTGTGGTGTTGGTTGATGTGTTTGTGGCTTGCAGAGAGAGATTCGATAGAATCTGCAGCATGAAGGTGAGCTATGGCAGATGGGGATTCAGGGTGTTTTTGGCTTTGTTTCTTGATGCTTTGTGTTCTATAGATCAAGGTGAGATGAATGGAGGCAAAGGTTTGGGTGTTTGCAGGCTGTGTAATGAAATTCGAAGGAAGTTGCAAGTTGGGAGATTTTTGTATATGTGATGAGTTATGATGTTTTTGCCTTGGTTGCTATGTGATATGGCCAGCAAAATGAATGAATAAACAAATGCAAGTGGCTGTGAGATGTGACCTGGCCTGCAGGGATAGGTGAGGCTACTTTTGCTAAAAATCCACTTTTGTGTAAGATAGGGCATGGCATGATACTAGGCAAGGACAACTTGGGTTCTGGTGCAGCAAAAGGTGAGGGAGAGGCTAGCCCAAAGTCAGCAGCCAATGTCATAAGTTGGTGAAGTAGTCATGAGTGAAAATGCAAGTTGGCTAGCTTTATGGTTTTCCATGGAAATGCCTTGTTACATGAACCAAACCATGAGCAAACTTGGTCCATTTCTGATTTTTGTGACTTAGAGAACATTCACATGCTGGTTTGACATGAATTTGAGGCAGCAATCATGCATTGATTCAAGACTTAGCAAAATTCCCACTTGGTGCATGACTTGAAAAACAATGATTTTTGGCAACTTTGCATGGCCATAACTTTTGATCCATGAAGAGTTTGATCATGTTCTTGTACTTTTTGAAAAGGGAAAGATGAGATCTACAACTTTCATGACCAAAGTCTTTCCATTTGAAGCCTTTTTGGATCATAAATCAAGGCTTGAAAATTGACCTAAAATGGTGCATTCTTGAAAAGTCAACAAAACCCAAAAAGTCAACATTTGCAAAAACTCCAAATTCTTGATTTTTATGAACTTCAAACTTCTTCCATGATCAAATAAAGATCATATACACTCAAAATGATGAAGATCACCCATTGGTTGGGTCATTGGGGCCTCAGATGCCCTGATTTTGCACTGACTTGTCTGAAAAGTCAACTCTTGATCAGATGACTTCCCCATGGAATTTCTTCATGAAAATTGATATGCATACTCCCTATACCATATAAAGATCAATGGAAACAAGAATGACCAAAAAATTTGGAGTTATGGCCTCTGAAACCAAAACCCTAATCTTCAGTCAACTGTGCAGTTCATCCTGGCTCTGCATCCACTCAAACCCTAATTCTTGTGATTCCTCTGCATTTTTGACTTTGTGAGGATGTAATATGACATAAGAACACACATGGACCCCCTTGAGTTGATTGGTAGCCTTTGGAATGGCTCAAGATGCTCTGGGATTGCTCAGGTCACAAACCCTATGTGCAGATGCCTAGAAACTATCCAGTGAAACCAAATGAGACATGAGATGATGTGATTGTGTTTATGCATATGAGATGATCACAAGTCATGTGTGAATGAGTGAGGGCAAATTTGGGGTGTTTACATAAGGCATAATTTAAAATTCAATAAGCTTCACCAACCTTTAATGGAGTCTTGTAGAAACTTATGCAAGAACCATTATAAACCTTGTATTCTCCTCCAAATAACTTCTGGATTTCAAAGAAAACTTCATAAATGCTTGAAATTGCTTGAAATGCAAAGTGATGTTGAAGTTGGTGAAATTCATGGATGAAGATAGAGGCACTACAACTTTATTTCCTTGCTTGCAAAATCTTCCACGAAGTGTGTAAATGAAGATTATGGAGAGAGATTGAAGGTTGGTGGGGCTTCTAGAGAGAGATTTCATGGAAAATGCTAAAATTGCAAAAATGGTGAAAATGAGAGAATGAGTGAGTTATCATGGTTATGAGTGGGTTCAACTATTTTATATGGTGTGATTAACTGTTAACCATGTGTAGTTAACAGTTAGAATCATGGTTAAACAAATTTTGGGTTATGCAAAAATTGGAATTTTTTGTGTAAGTGCATTTTCTAGTGTGCATGGCATAGCATGAAGTTCATGGTAAACTCCTTATGAGATGCAATGATCATTTATAAAGGAAAAAAATCAGTTTGAATGAATGGTTGTGATGAAATCATGTTTTGGTTTAGTTCATGGAAGTGTAGAAAATGTATAAAAAAATGTGAATTTTTTTGGACATTTAAGGCTAATTAAAATGAAAATGTGGTATGCTATACATGAGAGGGGATTTTTTTTGTGATGAGAAATATTATTTTTGTGGAAAAAATTTATGACTCAATTTTTTTTGTAAAAAATCTTGACTTTATGAATTTAAATGAATAGAATTTTTCCTTAACATAATATCAAGATTTTTGAAGTTTTGGAAATATGAAATTCCATACAAAAATGTTTATGTTTAAAAGTGGATAATAAAATCCTTGAACCACGAGAAAGATTTGATTAAAGTGGACACCATAATCTTTCATTTTAACAACTTATAAAAAAATTATAAGTTATATAAAAGTCAACTTTTATGGTATTCACTTTGACCTTTCATAACTTTTGATTCAAACCTTCAAATGACAAATCGTTTACATTTGATTATTTGAACATTCCATGATCAAATTCCATCAACTAAACACCTTGGAGATGTCATAGGACCTTATGACCTCAAAAAGTCAAGAGTTGACTTTTGGTTGACTTTTTCCCAATTTCTTGATTTTCAAGCAACTGATCAATTGAATCTCTTTTGAAATGAACCAGTGGGCAATCTTCCTTCCTTAGACACTTGATAGCATGCGGAACACCACAAGACCCAGTTTTGGCCCAATAATCAGAAATAAACTGATGCACTGTCATCTTCAAATGACTTGGTGAATCCAAATGAGATAACATGGATATAAGAAAGCCTTGAGTCTTACCTTGAATGACCAATATTATGGAAATCCAATGATCACATACCCTATGTGTAACACCCAAAATACCCCACAGATTTATAATTGAAAATCAAAATGATTAAAATACACCAAAATTTTTGAGTGTCACATTCGACTAAAAACCACATGGCTCAAATGATACATTTTACAAAATAGTTTAAGTTGCAACGAAAAGTTTCAAAAGAAACATAAAGCATAATTCAATTACAATTTTTTTTCTCAAAATAAATAAACAAGCAACAAATGTCGTCCCGACACCCAAAACACGTATAAGAGCCGACTCCTAAAAATGTGAAGTACACCGACTTCACCGACCACCATTCTACTTATCCCGATCACCTGCATGTTACCAACATAAGGGTGTCATTCAAACAGAAGAGGTGAGATACTTAAACCAACAAAAGAGAAAATAATATGAATTAAAGCAAGTACCATCAGTCAATCACCACTTCTCATCAAGCAACAATTAAACAACACACCATAATGTATATTAACACCATACATAACAACAACAATATATGCAATGAGACTCGATCAACTCTATGCATGCGGTACTATGTATCGATCTCTATTTCAAGATCCATTTCCCGTTGGAACTCTCGACCCCTCTTTCATGGTCCAGTATGATCCCTATTTCATGATCACACCCTCGACCCCTATTTCATGGTCACGTACGATCCCTATTTCACGACCGCACCAACATCACAACGATCCCCTCTGGGATTCAAATGGACATACCCTACCTTGGTATACCGTTCCCAACCATGCACATGTCATGGAACATCAATGACAATCATGCATGTCTACAACAATTACTTCATGCAATCACCATTAACAACTAACATACAAAAAATTACCACAACACCAAACATCGTCAATATCATGCATCGTCGCATGCAACAACATTTATCATCATCAACAAGAATATAAACAAAAAAACAACATACATCAACATGTTACATCCACATATATCAACAACAATGTCATGTAACCACAACAATAACAACTTACACATAGCAACAACAACAACTAATAAACATATCAACTCATTTTCATTTCAAGTTAAGATAATTATCTTCCTAATTAAGCTCATAACCCAACTATAACTACTTCTAACAACATTACTTTAATTCTCATCCATTACTGTATTAATTAAATAATTTTAGGGAATTTATCAAAATTAAAATATTTTATTTTTCATTCCAGGTCTCGCCAAGCGAGGATTATGCTCGCTGAGCGAGCAACTCATGATATTTCACTATCCAAAAATCCAACTTGCTCGCTAAGCGAGGACTGGAATTCTTAGGGTTTTCTTATGCGATTAACCCAAAATCATGCTACGAAAATACTTAACAAAAACCTATTTTACAACCAACAATTGCAGAATTTTCACATCCAATCATCTAATTCATACAACTACCACATAATCGACGATTTCCTAACAATTCTACTTACTTTCATCCAAAAGCATCCAACCTCAATTCTCTATTCAACAACAGTATGCCTAATTCCTATTATTAAACCCTTAAGAGATGAAGAAATCACACCCTTACCTTAGTTCGATGAGCAATTCCTTCTCCGATCTCGAAATCTTCTTCACGCTCTAGCCCTTTCTCCTTTCTTCTTCTCAGTTTATGCTTCTTCTTTCACGTTTCAAAAAACACGACTGATTTCCTCTTTTCTTATTTTTGCAAACTTAACCCTTAGTCCTCATCTATGGTTTTCCTTATTTGCCTTCACTAGCCTTCACCAAATTACCGTTCTACCCCTAACTCCTTATTTTCCACATAATTTAATTATTCAATTAATATTATTCATCTAAATTCATATCATATTAAATAATATTTTTCTTTTCTCCACACACCAAAATACAAAAATTTCCAATTAAATAATTAAATTAAAATCGGGGTGTTACACTATGCACAACCAATGATGAATATTTTATTTTTGTTTGGCTTGCATACAATGCAATGCATGAGAGTATGAACTAAATGATGTATGAAAGGAAGCATAAACTACTTGAAACTAGTAATAAATAAGAGGGAAAATGTTGGGGTATTACAGACACCTTCTTTCTAAGTGAAACCCCTAACAACCAATCTTGTCTTGTATCTCTTCGACATCACTCATTCGATTTTTTCCTTAACTTTGAAAATCCACTTACAACTAACTAACTTGGCTCCAACAGGTTTCTTGATCAGTTCCCATGTGTTGTTATCATGAAGATATTTCATCTCATCATATATGTGTTCATCCATTCAGTTTTATTTCGACTCCTTATAACTTCCTTACAGTCTCTAGGTTCTTTGTCTAGAACCTCACTTATAGAGATTAAGGCATAAGCTATATGATCCGCATGACCAAGTATTTGAGGTGGCTTGATGACTCTTCTCAACCTATTTCTTTCCAGTAGGTAGTCATCGACAGTTTCCTCAGTCTCTTCAGCATCGTTCTCTTCTCATTTGACTTCATCTGGCTTATGCACTTCAGCATCAAGATGCTCCACCTCAACAAGAATCTCTCTATGTTCCAGCTCTTCATCAGCAACACTAGTTTTCTTGAAAGCCATCTCAACTTCATTGAAAACTACATCTCGACTGGTGATACACCTCCAGTTACTTGGCTCTAGGCACCATAGTCTGTAAGCTTTGTCTCCTTCAGGGTATTCCATGAACATGTATTTCAGAGCTCTAGGTTCGACCTTGTCTTGCCTAATGTGAGCATAGGCCAAGAAGCAAAATACTTTTAGATTATAGAGAGCTGGTGGATGTCCCTACCAAACTTCTTCATGTATCTTCGTATCTAATGCAGTCGAAGGAAATTTGTTTATCAGTTATGTTGTTGTTGAAATAACGTCAACCCAAAACACCTTCTTTAATCCAACATTAGTCAACATACAACTAACTCTATCCAAAATAGTTCAATTAAACCTTTCCGCCAAACCATTTTGCTATGGAGTACCTGCAGTTAGGGCTGTTCAAATCCAAACCAATCCAAATAAAAACCGCAAACAGATCCAAAAAAATCGAAAACTGCAAAAAAATAAAAAAAAAATTGGATGTATTTGGATGCCATTTTATAAAAATTGATCGGTTCGGATCGGATTTCGAATTAATTTTTCAAAACCGATCCAAACCAAACCATATATATATATATATATATATATATATATATATATATATATATATATATATATATATATATATATATATATATATATATATATATATATATATATATATATACTAATTTATTTTTTATTAATATATTTAATATAAGATGATACTTATTTTTTTAAATACTATTTATTAGTTTTATTTAATCTATTTAATTTTATTATTTTATCTCGTAAACTTAAATTTTGATATATTATATTATATATTCTATAAAATTTATTATTTATTAGTATTTTTAAAATATTAATAAAATATACAACTTATAATTTGGATATCCAAAAACCGATCCAAATTAAACCGCATGAAATTGGATTAGATCGGATCAGATTTTTTTAACCAATCATCCAAAACCGAAACAAACTGCAAATAAATTTAACTTTAGATCAGATGATATTTTGCTTCAAAACCGATCTAAACCAAACCGCGAACACCCTTACCTGTAATAGTTCTGTGTTTTGCATTACCTGAGGAAGCACAAAACTGTCGAATGCCTCATTGGAAAATTTAAGGCCATTGTCGGTTCTCAACCTCTTGAGCTTTCTGCCAGTCTGATTTTCGACCAGAGTCTTCCAACTTTTGAAATTCTCAAAAGTTTCAACCTTAGTCTTTTGGATGAGTACCCATAACTTTCTGGAATAATCATCAACTATGGATAGGAAATACATTACTCCTGAATGTGATGGACACCTTTCAGGCCCCCAAATATCATCATGGATGTAATCAAGGGATCCATGTGTTCTTTGTTTTCCTTTGTTGAACTTCGCTCTGCAATATTTTCCAAGTACATAAGGTTCACAAAATTTCAGCTTTTCGACTTTGTCTCCACCAAGCAGATTTTGTTTCCCAAACTCATGTGCCAAGTTTCTATCTTCGATAACAGTTTCGTGGATGCAACATTTGTCAAACCACTTACAACATCAACCTCAAGGGTATACAAGCCTTGTTTCTTCGCACCTCTCAAAACTTCCTTCTAACCCGTCATGACTCTTAGGATACTTTTTTCTCCTTGAAAGACATGTCCCTTTTTGTCAAATTCACCAAGAGAAATCAAAATTCTCATCAAATCAGGCACATACTTGACTTCAGTCATTAGCCTTATTGAATCATCATGGAGCTTGAATCTCACAGATCCAATACCTACAATTTTGCAAGCTTTGTTGTTTCCCAGTAACACCGATCCAACATCTTGATCACATAGCTCCTCGAACAAATCTTTGGTTGGAGTCATGTGCCAAGTGCAACCTGAATCCATAATCCACTCCTTTCTTGAGTCACCACTTGAAACCGTAAGAACATCATATGAGTCGAAATCATCTTGAATAATGGCCGTGTTGCCATTATCCTTATCTTCATGATCTTTTAGGTATTCAGGGCACACCTTTCTTGTGGGACCCTCCTTCTTACAATGATAACATTGAATACCAGATGTCTCACCACTATACGACTTCTGCTGATTTTTACCCTTCTTCTTGTCGAACTTACCATCCTTTCACAAAAATTTCCCCTTAATGGACAAACCTTCACCAACCATCAAAGGTTTATGCTTCTTTCGTTCGTTCAAGCCCTTAGAGTACAAGGAAGATTGAACATCTTCAAAGGTCAGCATCTCCCTTCCATACAAGAGAGTTTCTTTGAAGTGAGCATGTGATCTGGGAAAAGCGCACAACGACAACAGAACTTGATCTTTATCATCAACTTCACATCAATATTTTCAATATCAAGAATAATCTTATTGAACATATCCAATTTCTCAGCCAACACTTTGTCTTCACTCATCTTGAATGAATACAAAGCTTGCTTCAGGTAGAATCGATTTGTCAGCGATTTGGTCATGTACAAACTTTCAAGTTTTAACCATAACCTCGATGCAATCGTCTCCTTTGATACATGTTGAAGAACTTTATCACCAAGGCTCAACAATATTATGTTGCGGGATTTCTCTATCATGGCCGTCTTTTTAGTTTCTGTCAACACAATGTTCATGGTTGTCGCTCCCTTCAACATTTCCAAACAACCCTGCTGAACTAGTAGGGCTTTCATCTTCAAGTTCCTCAGACCGAAGTCGTTCACTCCGATGAACTTTTCAATCTCATACTTTATTGAAGGCACCATCTCCATGCTCACCCCACCAATTTTTTTGAATCATATGCCCTAAAAACAAAGTATAAACGGTTTCTTTAGGATCAAGAAACTCACAAGGGTTGGGGTTTATGAAAAACACAATAAAAATAAGAATTTGGTTATAAACTGTTATTCTTTCCTTTCTCTTAAAACAAGATTACAAGTATACAAGAATAAACAAATAACCCTCTCACATTTAATTATGATTTTATCTTCCTATTTTTCTTATTAAAAGATGAGAGACTAGAATTCTATTTATAATGAAACTAACACACTAACCTAATGGACTTTTTAACAATTACCCATTACAAGCCAACTTAGGTTACAAGCTAACTTAAACAATTGGGCTTACAAGCAAGGCACAATTCAACATGCTAACAAACCTAGCACTGTTGACTAATGCATGTCAGAACATACTTCGACCACAACACGCATTACTTTGACATCAGCATGTGAACAAACTTCGATGACATGCTAAAACTAGAGTTTGATCCAATATCTCACACATGGCCATGAAGAATGCGTCATATTTTGATACATTGCTGATATAATCAAACTATAATAAAATTATAAATGGAATAAATTGTATCTTTGGAGAAATGAAATCAACTTTTATAGTCTTCTAAAGGTTTGTGATCCAAATACTGGTAATACACATTATTTGATGGCTTTTGTATAACATACAAGAGGTCATAATGTGATAAAAAAAATTCCACTAAGCAATTATGCAAATTAAAATGTGTTTTCAAAGATATACTTAATTAGGTTCTTCTTTGACGCCAACCAAGTTGTATGGTATAACATGTATTTCATTAATCTATGGGTATCCCATGATAAGGCATAACAATTTGGTTCTAGCAATGAGTATTTTACCTCACAACTAGTGAGCTTGTTGCTCAAGTAATTTGATGCCACATTTCACAACACAATGACCAGTCAACCACTCTTAAATACATAATGAGGGTTTTTCCTTCATTACACTTAACATATTTGTCTTTATGCAACAACTTAAAGATCAACTCACATGTTGCAGTAATATGTGAGTTGAATTTAAAAATATAATTCAATCTTCCTAAGAAACCCCAAACATACTAATTTTCTATAATTATCTAACATTTTTTATATTTAATATACCTTTTATTGGTCAACTTATAGCCCATTCTGACTAACAACATGTTGTTCCTTTTTGGATTGGTTATATTATGCAAAACAACATGGTATGGACACATGTTGGACTTGATGTTCTAGCTGGTGTGGCTTATCTAGACCCATATGCTTCAGTGAAAAATGAAATATGTGGGGACATATGTCCCAACATGTGTGCAACATTTGGACCTTGTCAACATGGCAAAGTTTTAGGTGTTCTATGCATTATTTTCTTATTGTTTCAAATAGATTTGTTGTAGATCATTTTACAATGTTTGTGTGATTTGTTTGACAAATGTTTGAATATTAAATCAATTTAAATGGATATTTAAATTTGAATTTGAATTTAAAACAAATTGTATCTTTTGTGGAGACTTTTGTGGAACAAATCAAATCCAATAATAACATATATTATTCTGAATGAGATTAGATTAAACATCCAAGGAGAAAAATCCCAAAATGATGTTTCTATTTAATGAGTCTCTCACCTCATGTTTAAGGATGTGTGCACTAGGATTAAAATATTTGTGCTAGGGTTTTTGTTGAGTATTTTGTTTATGTTGATTCTACACCATACTATTTCTTAATTCAAATCATAAGGCCTAGTAGACAATTTGTTTAGTTGAGTTGTTATTCAACATTCATCATTGTGTTTATTGATGTTGATCAATTAGGATTAGTGATTAAGAGAAAGTGAGAGGGGGTTCTCATATTTAGGGGGATACCTAAATAGAAAGACATTGATGGTAGAATTAAGAAGAAGAGCATTGAATTAAAGGCTGGCTCATCTAAGATACTTTATACTAGTTATATTAACACGGTGGATATCATTTCTTGGGTATAGTGCCCTCTAGAAGTAGGTGTTGTTTTCACCTAATTGGGTTACCAATTCTCTTATGTTATTTATTACTTTTACCTTGAATTATTATTGTTGTCAGAGATCATTTATTTTGGTATAATAAGTTGGACAAGTTGTCACAAACATCTGTTCAAACATCTTTCCCTCAAGGAACAAAATTTCAATTGGCATCAGAGCAAACACCTTGTGTTCTATTTGGGTCAGATCCAAGGAGATAATTTTTGTTCATATGGACAATACAAAAGATGAAGGGTCTAACAATAGACCGCCTATTTTGGATGGAACCAATTATGATTATTGGAAAGCTAAGATGATTGCCTTTCTTAAATCCATAGATCAAAAAACTTGGAAGGTTGTGATTAAAGGTTGGAAACATGCTATGATTGTTTCTCAAGATGGTACATCTAGCTCAAATCCAAAAGTTAAATGGACTGATGCAAAAGATAGTAAAGCTATTGGAAACTCAAAGGCTTTGAATGCTATTTCCAATGGTGTTTACAAGAACAAGTTTAAATTGATCAACAAATGTGTTGAAGCCAAAGATGCCTGGGAGATTCTCAAAAGTGCTCATAAATACACATCCAAGGTTAAGACGTCAAGATTGTAACACCCCAAAGTCGATTTTAATTATGTTGATGTGTTTTTCATGTGATTTTTGATGTTTATGAGGTTATTTGATGTTTTGTGAAGTTTGGGGATAGCTTAATATTTAATGATAATTAGAATAATTAAGTATATGGGGTTTAGTTTATTATTCGAGATTAAATAAAATAAAATAAAAGGAATTAGAGGATAAGGGTATTGTGGTCTTTTGGTTGAGGATAAGTGAGGATTTTATGAGAAAAGACTAAAGAGGTCCTAGGGGCAAGAGTGACAAAAGAGGGAAAAGTTGGAGAGTACGATCATTTGGAACGATCGCACTTTTGGGAAAAGAGCTCTGGAGAATAGGAGAAGCCAGGGCTTGAAGGTTAGAGAGAATTACAAAGAACTTATCGAAAGCTTACGGAAATTAAGGTATAGGGAGTATTTTCCTTTCGATATTATAATATGTGAATGGAATTGGGGGTTTTGTGGTGTAGTTTAGGGAATATGGTTTTGGTTGATGATTTTGTGTTGTTAATGATGAATTCATGATGAATACAATGATGTACATGTTGTAGATGATGTTATTATGATGAATGTTGATGTTAATGAGGTTTTCTGATGTGATGTTGTTGAATTGTGGGTTTGAGGGGGGGGGGGGGTTATCGCAGAAGGAGAAGGCTGAAATCATAGAGGAATTATGTAGAAATAATGAAGCTCGCTTAGCGAGCTACAACTCACTTAGCGAGAAGAGTCAGTGAGTTGGGCACTTAGCAAGCATGATGTCTCGCTTAGCGAGCCCTGAGAAACTTGGAAAAATATTTTAATTTTGAAAACTATTTTTAAGGTAGTATGTTCTAGATTGCTATGACGTTGTAGAGTTTTCGCATGATGTGTTTTGGAGGCTATATGAGTAAAGTTAATAATTAAGTGATGAATGATGAATTATTTGATTTTCTTCGAGTTATGATGTATGATTTCACGATGTAGAGATATGATGTAGGATGAGTGTGTTGTATAATGATCCATGAGTATGTACATGATGTTATGAATGAGTGTGAGGAATGATCGTTTAATAATGAATGCGGATGCAATGTTATGATGTTTTGAGGATGATGTTTGTATATTGAGTCTTGCATTCATGGCATTAAATTTATGAGGGGACTTTGGTCCATTGATAGCTTCAATCCCACTGTGTGGATTGGAGTGATATGATGTTTATGATGTGCTCCCTTAGGGGAGGGTTGATGTGTAACACCCCATTTTTAATATTTAATCGTCGGGTATTTTTGGTACTATGTTGGCCTTGTTTAAGGCATATGTATTGTTGTTTTTGTTATTGTGTCCTAGTGGGACGGGTAAAATCGAGTGCGCTTAGTAATGGCGAGTGTTCGAATAATAATGATAAGATCATTTAATTTAATTATTATTATTATTATTATTATCTTCATAAGACAATATTAGTAATATTAGTAATTAAAATTAATATTATTATTAATTGGAATAAGGGGTAAATTAGCAAAAGTCTTGGTGAGGTCTTTAGAGGAGAATTAGTCTAATCAGGAGATTAGGGAGAAATTAACTGTAAAAACTTGTGAGAAGAGAAAAAAAGGCTAGGAAGAAGGAAGAACAACCTAAGGCATAATTCTTGAAGAAATTCGCATGAATTTTCACCCAAATTCGAGGTAAGGGGGGAGAACGGTTTTAAATTTAGGTGGTTTAACATGATGGGTAGTGAGGCTTTCCTTCCCTCGTAGGAATTTTCTGTTGTAATTGATGTTCGTGAATAACCTGTGATTATATGTAGTTAGTTGCGAATCTGTGGATATGATAATGTATTCTTGATGAAATTCTGATAGATTATTGTTGTTGTTGTTGTTCTGGATGATGCTTGATTATGCAGATGTTGTTGTTGTTGTTGATGAATAGAACGAATCTTAGATCTAGAACGAAAATATAAAAGGTATATAGTAATATAGATGGAAGAAGAATGAAATTAAGAGAGTAAAATTAGATTAGAGACGATCATAGGTCTGACATGAATCTGGAAATCGAGTTTTATGAGAAACGAATCTAAAATGAAGAAGAAAAATTAGAAAATGTGAGTATTTTGCCCATACGCGTATGAACTAGGTAATACGCGTATAGAGGTGCGTGAATTAGGGCTAGTACGCGTATGGAGGAGGATGATACGCGTATGAGAGTTGAGAAAAAGGGGTTATCTGCCCAAATATGTAAGCTACGCGTATGGGCTAGAGGGATACGCGTATGTACAGTGTATGGAGGGCGTAAGGGCCGTATGGGGAAAGGGCAATACGCGTATGGCCTTGCCAATACGCGTATGGCCAGTGTACAGGGCAAAAACATGTTGTATTGCGATTTCTGTCCCGATTTCGCGTGCGTTGCCGATTCTTTTGGTGTAGATTGGCAGCATTTTATGGTAAAATAAGTTTTGTGTTCTAATATCATGCTTGATGTCATGACATGTTAATAAGCAATCTACAGGTGTGAAGTTTTAAGAGTGTTTTTGTTTTAGCAAGATGTCAAGACTGATGTCATGACATCTCTGTCTGGTACTGAAGACCCAACTGTCCATTTTATTTGTTGCGCGCGTTCTCAGAGATTTGTTTGAGTATTTTTGTTGAGAATTATTAGAATCTATTTTTAGAAGGTTGTGACTCTGCATGGTTCAGAATATTGAAGAATATATACTTTCTAAATATAGAGATATTTTAGGAAGTTAGAGATTGAAGATATTTTTGTAGCAGATTTTTTTGCATGATTGTAGCAGCTGTTATGCTGCGTTTTTAGGCCCAATATCCAGTTGGGATTAGGTTATAAAAAGAAACCTTGTAACCTAGGTTTAGTAACCAACCAAAGATGTAAAAGTTGTATCATTATGGTAGAGTTCTTAATAGCCATATGCTGATAAGATGTAATCTTTAGGGTTGTTTCTTTATAAACCTCGAAGGAAATATGCCATCCTTAGTATTGTTGTGAGGTGTAGTTCTTAACTATTCCTTCTGAAGTTTCAGACAGTGACATGTTTGATGTCTTTGGAGAAACATTTCCAAGTTCTCATCAATGTGTAATATTGGTAGGGGCTACTGCAAAATCAACAGAATGGAGGTTGTCTACTCAAACTTGGTTGGAAAATCAAGTCTATGAGAGCATGGAACTCTTGTTTTGTTAAGGGAGGAGGTTCTTTCAAGTGGCAGAAGAAGGAGTTGAGTTCAACAACTGGATGTGGAATGATAATGTTCAAACATCCAGTTCAACATCAGAATCTCATTTGGTGAAGTGGCACATCAATTAAAGATAGGATGATTTACAAAATAAGTAGATCAAAATATTTTTGAGAGAATTTTGACAAACATGAAAAAGACAAAGTGTGGCAGTTGGCTTTTTCATATGAGGGTTCCTAAATAAGGTGATCAAACTGTGGATATTGGTTAATCTCTTTAGTGGATTCGAAGAATCAAGATAATCAGAGTGTGGCAGCTGGTTGGTCTTGAGGATTGTCTTGGAACAAGTTACTCTTGGGCAGAATGGTGATGAGTTGAAGACTCAAGGAGATTTGTTCTTCTTGAAGATGGGTGAGAGTTTATCTCTCTTTTTCGATTTCTGATTCAAGCTGGTGGCACAATATTGTTGAAGGTATTCAATTCTTGGATTATTATGTTATAGTAAGTCCAGTTGGTGGAACATATCAAGAATCATGGTGATGATGTCTTGGTGTATGGAAGATGTTGTAACTGGTATTAGGACATTATCTGGGGGGACTTTCTTCTTTATATCTAATTCGAATCTACCTAATCATATGGGAGAATGATGAAGTAGATGATCTGTCTTGGAAGAAGGTTGACTGAAGTAGATTAGGTATTGATTGCCTGGAAGTCTGAATATGGATATTCATAAATTGATTCTAAAAGTCAGAATTAGTTTGGATGAATATTGTCTGAAGTGTATGGCCAAAAGACAATTAAGGTAATGAAGGCCTAGTGTCAGGACCTACTTGCAAGAAGATTTTCATCATCTGTAGCTTGGAATAACAACAAACGAAGAAGGGACCATGTGTTTTGGTACAGGGGCCGATTGTGTTCAATTGTGGATTGAACAGAGAGTGAGCTCTTGGAGACATGAAGATACGTCTTATGTTTTCCATTCATCAAAGTACAAAGAAGAATGGGTTATCCTTAATAGGGGAAGAGTGTTACAATTTTATGCAGATGGACTTGTGAAGTTAATGGGGAGCAATGTTCTTATTGGTGTTCTAGATGGTGCACGTCATTTGTTTGGGTTGCTCCTATTATGGATAAAAAAAGGAGAAGTAAGTAACATTAGGTGTACCTTGGTAGAGGAGGAGTTGGATGGGTGTTCAAAGAAGGTTTTAGCCAAAATATGACAAAGGGGGAGATTGATAGCTGTGTAGCTTTTAGTGTTAGCATTCATTTTGGTAAAACTGATTGTGATTTATATATGCCTATAAAGATGTTCTGACTTCTGTTTTTTGCTGCTGCATTTTCCTTTAATATGATGTTCTCTGATCAATGCTTGAATTGTTTTAGCCAAAAATTTGCCAAAGGGGTAGTTTGTAGATGTTGTAGATTGGCAGCATTTTATGGTAAAACAAGTTATGTGTTCTAATGTCATTATTGATGTCATGGCATGTTATTAAGCAATCTGCACTGCAGGTGTGAAGTTTTAAGAGTGTTGTTGTTTTAGCAAGATGTCAAGACTGATGTCATGACATCTTTGTCTAGTACTGAAGATCCAATTGTCCATTATATTTGTTGTGCGCGTTTGTTTCACCCAAAACATTTCCCTCCCATAGTCAAGGCATTGTGTACCAAGGTGTCCCAAGAGGTTCACAAGGTTCACAATGTATCCCAAGAGGTTCACAAGGTTCACAATTAGTCAGAAAGCTTGGAAGTTCCCTCAGACAAAGCCTCCTCCTAAGCAATGCACCCTAAATTAGGGTTTTGGATTTCATCAGGCTAAATGGACTTCCAAGGCCTCAAGTGAACTTCATAACATCCCACATGTCTTCAAGAATCCCTATGTCAAGTTTCAAGGCTTTCCCAAAAGGTTTTCTCAGTCAGATGATCAGATATGCAAAA
Source organism: Lathyrus aphaca (assembly GCA_963966055.1). Taxonomy (NCBI): domain Eukaryota; kingdom Viridiplantae; phylum Streptophyta; class Magnoliopsida; order Fabales; family Fabaceae; genus Lathyrus; species Lathyrus aphaca. Next base: position 97,710,195 of record OZ014525.1, on the reverse strand, counting down.
ATCAGTCAAAGTGGTTAAAAAGTCAAATTGAGGTCAACTGTGGTCAAACCAAAGTCAAACTTCATGATTTTTGCCAACATCAAGTTTATGAAGTAAAATTCATCATTTGATCAAGGGTTGATCATGATTCATCAAAGAGATTTCAGATCATCAAGAATCAGGAGTTTCTAAATTAAGGTTTTCATAGGAAAAGTCAACTGAACTTTGACCAGCCATAACTTTCACATGCTTCATCGAAAATTTCCCATCCAAAACTCATTTTGAAGGAAATTGAATTCTCTACAACTTTGTGTCTCACAAGCCAATCCTAAAAATGCTTCATTTGGAAGGTATGGGTGTCGCTCCCGACAAATGAAATCGATCAGATGAAGGTACAGACGCGAACGGTCGGCGAAAGGGACAATGAGAACACACAGCCGTGAACTCACTGGAGATGAATAGAGTCGCTAGCTAGGCATTTTTATCCCGGAGGAAAGGCAATGCTGCATAGACCTGGGAAAAGATGGATAAGACGGTTTGCGAACCAGAGAGACTGAGAAAGGGGGTTGGTTACAACCTGGGAAGGTATTAGCACCCAGATTGTCCGTCGTACTCGACGGGATCCATGCTTAAAAGATTTGTGTTTTAAAGGGGTAGTGTCAGTGCAATCTGTGTATAAATGAGCTGGAAAAGATGTACAGGTGTCAGTGTAAAGGAGGTGTGAAGTGTATAAATATACAGTGTCAGTGTAAGGAAAGAGTATGCTCATGATCATGAGGCTAAGAGAATAAAGCTGGAAAGAGGGGGGATATACAGAGACTTTTGTTCGATAACCGTTAAGTTATGCCTACGTATCCTCTCGTGCAATGAGGAAGTCAGAACACCGTAGTTCGACCCAAAGAGACTGAAAGATGAATTGACTGGTGAACTGCTTACTTGCCTATGCTCAAGTGTAAGACCTGTCTGGCTCAGGTGCAAACTGTCTTGCATTAGACGGAAGAAGCGAGTTCTCGTTTATGAGTGAATGAGGTGAGAAAAGAATCCCGAAGGAGACGATTATTGTTTGTTTTGAGTTTTCAGTCTTTTATTGCTTTTTGAAATTTGTCATAAGTTAATGAGCTTAAGTCTAAACCAATGGATTTAGTAAACTCATCACATCTTCCCTCTGATTAGGGGTAATGAGAGTACCTTAAGTGTGAAGTCAGATTCTCACACTTAATCACCTTTGGTGTAGAATCAAGATCATTAACCTACTTGTGATTATTTTAGATGTTTTTGGTGTTTTTGTTTAGTGTTGAGTAATGAGGTTAAGCCATAATCAAGGATTAAACAGACTCATTACACCATCCTAATAGAAGGATAATAGATGAGAATGTTTAAGCTGAGGAAAGCTCCTCAACTTAATCCATGATTAGGGATTAAACTCATGACAAAACAAGCCTTTAATTAAGTGGATTTTAGTTAATGATAAGATGATGAAGTGGATTTTATGATTTGTAAGACAACTTGAGGGGGACTTGTCCATTAACACTAGGGTTAATCCTTCTTAACCAATTAAGGAAGAATTAGAACCCTAATGCAAGGCCCAAGTTACAAGTGATGTCTTGATACTTATTAAGTGAATTGATTAAGAGATTTAAACAAATTAAGGGTTTAACACTTTGGATTAAAATTATACACTCCATCCTAAGAGAAGGATGCAGGCATAAGCTTAATCACAAAGCCTTAAAGCCTTTAGGGTTTAGTCCCTGATTATGAGGTGAGGAGAGAAGACTCAAAAGAGACACAAAGGTAAAAAACTAAGTGGGGGACTAATCAAAACCCTAATCATTGTCATGCTTGGTTGTTCCTAAGGTTTGTGAGGTTTGCAAGAACAATCTTCAAAGAGAACCACCAGGATGCAGGTGAACAGGATCAAGAGAAGCAAAGTGACTTGCTTCATTCAAGAAGTCAAGTCACTTGAAGGAAGAAAGTGAGAAGAAGAAGAATGAGCAAGCTCAAACTCAAACACATATAAAAATGCAGCAATGGATGCAAGAGAGATGAAAAGAAAAGTTATGAGAAGTGAAGGCAAATCCACTTCTCAAGTTTACTTACCACCTGAAATGTTAGAAAGAAATGCAATGCAATGCCAAATGGGGTGAAATGGTATGATGCTAAACAAAACCAGAAGCATGTTGATGATGATAATGATGCTATGGAGTGCTATAAACATGAGACAAGGCATGGAGATGCTCATACAAGATCATGGATGCAAATGAAGCAAGTTAAGGAGCATGAACTTTACATGAAAAGTTATGAAACATACATGGCAAACAACATGGCAAATGCAAGATGCAATGATCACACATTCTTTCCATATGTCTTATGATTTCAAATGAATCAAATGGATGCTTGAAATGTCATGGCAAGTCATGTTATGCAAGAGAATGTAAGAAGGATGCAAGAGAAAGCCCAAATTAGGGTTTATGAAACAAACATCAAACAAAACTCAAAAACAGAAACAAAACCCTAAGATAAAAAATGGAAAATGCCAACCAAAGAAACCCTAAACCTATACTAAACCAAAGTCCAAAGGGGAGGTCTCAACTCTTAACCAATCTCAAGTTATGATTTTTCTAAGTTATTAGGGTTTTTAGGGCTCCTAAACAAAAGAAATGCCAAACAAATTGAAAATGCAAGATCAAATCATGGCCATTTAATCCTAGAAACTACATGCTAAACACAAAACAATGCAAAAAGAATCAATGTCCAACTCTTCTCAAATAGGCAGAAATGATTTTTTGAACTTATGATCAAAATAATGCACAAAAAAGTGATTTAATTCAATGAAAAATTCTCAAAATGCATCAAGATCAAAAAAGAAATTTGGTTTGAAGGTTGGACAATGTTTCTAAATGTCTTAGAACATTTCATGAATTTTTTGGTGATTTTTAAATACTTAAAAGTATTTTTAATAAATTAATTTCCATTAATCAATTAAAAATAATCTTTTAAATATTTAAAAATACTTTTTTAATGATAAAAAATAAAATGAAAATATTTTTGTGTCATGAAAATTAATAAAACTTAAGAGAAAAAGTTTCATAATTTTTAAACCTTTTTTACTATTTTAAATTAATTATGGAAAAGAAATGAAAAGAAAATGAATTAAAAAGAAAATAATGGAAAATCAACAGAATGGAGGGATGAGATGAATCCTGGATTTGAATGGGTTGACCACGCGCGCTATCCAAAGGCTGTGGTTGATTCTGATTAAATCAATTTAATTATGGATTAATTAAGTTAACACGTGGATTAGGGCTAATTGGGTGAATCCAGGCCACACACACGCGGGAGGTCAACGTTTTCAACGCAATCCACGGTCCAAATTCAAACTTGAGTTAATGACTGGATTAGGGCACAAATCACTTTCAGGCTGCCGGAGAAGACTTCCGGTCGTCTTCTCCGGCCAACATCTCCCCTGAAAATCCCCAAAACCCTAAAAACCTAACTAAAATGAAATCTAAGAATTGGGAAATGATCCCCACTCACTCACGAACTAAAACCCCATCTCAAAACAAATTTATACTTCCTAACAAGACTGAATCGAAGCAAGAAAGAATTAGGGCACGCAAGTTTCAGAAAGCAATTAAACTCTCATTTCATCACCATTTCAAAAACTAAAAGCATATTCATGATCAGGAAGACATGTAGAACAAGTTTAAAACAAAAGAAATGATTTCTGGAAAAATATTTTTCAAGCTACCTGAGATTCGAAGCTTTCACTCTGATGACTTTCTGGCCACTTCCTTCAGTGCAATCCACTCCACTTGACCCTCTGGTGATGCTTGAATGCTCAAGAGGAATTTATGTTGGCTGGATGAGGAGTTTGACAAGCTTCTGCTCAAGCTCAGTCAGAAATGGCAGGGATGATTCAGGCAGTTTCAGGCCATTGTGAGTGGTTCTTTGTGATCCAGATGGTGAGTGGAGAAGCTTTGTAAAGTTTGTTTGGATGTTTGTAAGCTGTGGAAGGTGATTCGAAGAGAAATGCAGGCTGAGGTGAAAATGGTGAAGTGGCTTTGTGGTTGGTTTCAGGCCTGGCTCTTGGCTGGTTTCTTCTCAATGGATCATGGTGAGTTGAAGTGTGGAAATGGTTTGAGTGTTTTGTGGCTGGGCAGAGAGACTCGAAGCAATTTGCAGCTGGGGTGTGTTTTGTGAATGTGAATGTTGTGAAGAGTTTCAGCATGGCTTGGTATATGAAATGGCTTGCAAATGAAAAGTATAAACTAATCCAATTGGCTGGATGATGTGACATGGCCTGCTGTGATAGGTAAGTTTGCTTTTGCAAAATGTCAACCTTTTGTGTAAGAGAAGTATGGTGAGGTGCTAGCTTGGTACAAGGGCTAGGGGCTGCGCAGCATGGTGTGGTGAGAGAGCTAGCAAGGTCAGCATCCAAGGTTGCAAGTTGTAGGAAGTGTGATGAGTGCTTTTGCAAGTTGTCACCTTTTGAAATTTCATGAAAAAATGCCTTGTTACATGAACTAAACACATGTGATTTTGGTTCAATTCTGACTTTTTAGGACATGTAGAATGTTTAGGTCATGGTTTGAAGTGAATTAGAGGTTACAAAAGGCATTGGCTCATGGTTTTGCAAAATTCACATTTGAAGCATGCCTTGAAAATCAATGATTTTTGCTAACTTTGTCACACCATAACTTTTGATCCAAGAAGAGTTTGATCATGTTCTTGTACTTTTTGAAAAGGGAAAGATGAGATCTACAACTTTCATGACCAAAGTATTTCCATTTGAAGCATTTTTGGATCAAGAATCAAGGCTTGAAAAATGACCTAAAATGAAGCATTCTTGAAAAGTCAACTATGCCCAAAAAGTCAACATTTGCAAAACTTCCAAATTCTTGATTTCTATGAACTTCAACCTTCTTACATGATCAAATAAAGATCATATACACTCAAAATGATGAAGATCACCCATTGGTTGGGTCATTGGGGGCCTCAGATGCCCTGATTTTGCACTGACTTGTCCAGAAAGTCAACCCTTGATCAGATGACTTCCCCATGGAATTTCTTCATGAAAATTGATATGCATACTTCCTATACCATATAGAGACCAATGGAAACAAGAATGACCAAAAAAATTGAGGTTATGGCCTCTGAAACCAAAACCCTAGCTTTAGGTCAACTGTGCAGTCAAACTTGGCTCTGCATCCATCCAAACCCTAGTTCTTGTGATTCTTTGGAATTTTTGACTTTGAGAAGATGGAATATGATATAAGAACACACATGGACCCCTTTGAAGTGATTGGTTGCCTTTGGAGTGGCTCAAGAAGCCCTTGGATTGCTCAGATCACAAACCCTAGGTGCAAATGACTTAGAACCAATGCAGTGAATCAAAAATAGGATATGAGGGGATATGATTGTATTTATGCATATGAAAAGATCACAAACCATGGTGTGAATGGGTGAGGGCAAATTTGGGGTGTTTACAGCTGCCCCTATTCAAACATGAGTTAGCTGTGCAGGATGTAAGCGACGGCTTAACAGGCAAACAAGATAACTTGTGGTTGAATACCAAAGACAGTCCAAAATTTGCACTCACAGAATGAAGAAGAAAAGGGACCACGACGGGGACGGCCATCGGGTTAAAAAATAAATGAAATAAACAGATGATGGGGGACAACCATCAAAGGTGAAGGACGATCACCTAGCAGGGTACGGCTGCTCTGTTGGGTAATAAAGGAATTATGATGGGGACGGCCATCAAAGGTGGAGGACGACCACCTGGCAGGGTACGGCTGCCGAAAATATCAACGATGGGGACGGCCATCGGATAGAAAAGGTCAACGATGGGGACGGCCATCGGACGAGCATGATGGAGGACGACCATCAAGAAGTGGAGGACGACCACTCAGCAGGGTACGGCTGCCCTCGAGGTTTATCGTGACATAGGACGAATGCCAGATAACCAAAATCAACAATGGGGACGGCCATTGGATAAAATGATGAAGGACGATCATCAAGAGGTGGAGGACGACCACCTAGCAGGGGACAGCTGCTAAAATCAACGATGGGGACGGCCATCGGATGAGCATGATGGAGGACGACCATCAAGAAGTGGAGGACATCCACTCAGCAGGGTACGGCTGCTCTCAGGGTTTATCATGACACAGGACGAGTGTCAGATAAAAAAGGAAAATTTGTTTGCGATCTACTGGGGATATAGTAAACACGGACGAGTATTTACAACCAAGAAGAGAAAGTACAAGTGTTGAGATGCTGTGTATAGATTAAAGATGCGGACGAGCATCCTTAAGACTATGATACGGACGAGTATCAGGTAGAAACAAACTGACACATGCTCAGAGATGATGATACGGACGGGTATCAACGGGTTAACAGAGAACACGGACGAGTGTTGAATCTGAGGGGACTCTTCTGGGGAATAGTAGACACAGACGAGCATCTATATTCAAGAAGACGAAAGTGTTTGACACAGTGTATGGATTAAAGATGCGGACGAGCATCCTTAAGACTATGATACGGACGAGTATCATGTAGAAACAAACACTAGACGCAATGTTCTGAGATGATGATACGGACGAGTACCAACTGGTTAACAAAGAACAAGGACTATTGTCGAGTCTGTGGGGAGATAAGTGTTGTGTATAAGATACGGACGAGTATCTGTATAGGTGTATCATGAGTATATATAGATGAGTGTTTAACTGCTGGGGAGAGCGACACGGACGAGTGTCGAGAGAGAAAAGTATAATAAGTGTATGGGTGATGAAGGTGTAAGCGACTGCGCTGGGGATATGACACGGGCGGGTGTCGAGAAAGTGTATATAAGTATATGTGAGTGCAAAGAGGATGTCTTTGGCTTTATGCTGGGATATAACACGGACGGGTGTCAAGACGTATTTGTAGTGCGGGTGACCTTGTTGTAAAGAGTGTTCAGGCGACTTTACTGGGGAAAGATGACACGGACGGGTGTCAAAATGAGTATATACTGGTGTTTGTGATTGTGAGGCAGCTGCTTTTGCTGGTAACTAAGGTGGGGATTTTTCTTCTGTATGTTGATGAACTGCTATTATTCACAAGTGTTGGTTCATAACATGGCTTATGATTATGCTATGTATTTGATTTTTGCCGTAATGCTCCGTATTAGGCGGAATGCTACGCTTTGTGGGTGAATATGATGCAAATGCTATGATTATGCAAAGAGGCACAAATCTGGGATTCGGATCCCGCTGCTGCAGAGATCCCTGGTTGATCTGTTTGAAATGGACATCCCAGCTGGGGAGGAGATCATTGGTAGATCTAATAAGATGATATTTGCTTGGGGATACGGGTCACTGATAGACCTATCCTAATAAATGAGAGGCCCAGCTGGGGTTTGCAGAAGCTTTCTTCACTCTGTTGTGATCCTTTCCTGCGTTGCTCTTCTGAATAGAGGCTGAAGATTCTATGGGGAGATGATTCCCTGACTCCTGTATTTACTGAGGAAGAAGGATTGGTACTATGGCTGGGGGGAATTGTTGGTAACTCAGCTGGGGAGAGTAATGAGAAGCAAACTCAGCTGGGGAAAAAGCACCTCGGGTGCTGAGAATGAGTGTTGACTTGCCAGCTCGCTGGGATGAGGATTCATGCCCCAAGTTGCGTTCTGGATACCTGCAATCCTGCAAAGATAAGGAGACGCACAAAAAGTCCCGAGGTATCCTTTACCGGATTCCGTCATAGGAGTCAAGCATTCTCAAGAGTAAGTATATTCCCTGCAGGCATGTGTTTCTATTTTTAATGACAAACATCTGTACTTATGCAATTAGTTTTAGAGACATCAGACATTCCTTGCAAACGAAATATGTACAAGACGAAACATGACTGAAAAATCTGATTTTATTAACTCTTGTGCCCTGAATAGGCAAGATACAGTCAAGGAAACAAATCTCCTAAAATAAGGAGATTGTTATAAATTGAGAAATAAAATGCTGGCGGTGTAGACGACTCTTTAAGGAGCTTCCTCTTCTGCTATGACTCGTATGACAATGACGTTCTTCTCGTCTTGCTTTCTGAAGAAGGCTGATTCTGATTGAAGCTTGATCCTTTTGAAGCTTTCCAAGTTGCAAGTGATACAGACGAATTCAGAATGCAGTTGTTCGCTTATTCCCTTATTTTGCACGGATCGCCCTTTCGGGTTTTCAATCCATCGGGATACCCATTTTTGCCTGAGTTGTCCAATGCGGCTTTTCAACTCATCGGGTGTACATTTTTTATTTATTTTCCCTTACTTTTGCCCGAGTCTTTTATTCTGTTTTTGACTCGCCGGGATGCCCTATTTTTGCCTGGACTTACATTCTGTTTTTATGTCCAGCGGGTCCTTTTTATGCGAAGTATTTTTTAACTGCATCTGAATTCACAGGGGACGGGAAATCTTCACCATCCATGGTGCTGAGCATCAGTGCTCCACCAGAGAAAACTTTCTTTACCACGAATGGTCCTTCATAATTTGGAGTCCACTTGCCCCTGTGGTCTGTATGAGGAGGGAGGATTCTCTTTAGCACAAGATCTCCTACTTGGTACTCTCGGTGCCTGACTTTCTGATCGAAGGCTTTCTTCATTCTCTTCTGATACAATTGTCCATGACAGATTGCGGCCAATCTTTTCTCTTCGATCAGACTCAGTTGCTCGTATCGGGCCCTAACCCATTCTGCTTCGTTCAGCTTAACATCCATCAATACCCGCAGAGAGGGTAGTTCAACTTCAACCGGTAGGACTGCTTCCATACCATACACAAGTTGATACGGCGTTTCCCCAGTGGATGTCCTGATTGACGTGCGGTACCCATGCAAGGCGAACGGTAGCATTTCATGCCAGTCTTTGTAGGTGACTACCATCTTCTGCACAATCTTCTTAATATTCTTATTTGCTGCCTCAACAGCGCCATTCATCTTCGGCCTGTAAGGAGAAGAATTGTGATGTTGAATCCTGAAGTCCCGGCATAGCTCTGCCATCATTTTGTTGTTTAGATTGGAACCATTATCAGTAATGATTCGCTCGGGAACTCCGTATCGACAGATGATATCTCTTTTTAGGAATCGGGCCACCACTTGCCTTGTGACGTTTGCATATGAGGCTGCTTCAACCCACTTGGTGAAATAGTCAATGGCGACCAAGATGAATCTGTGGCCATTTGAAGCGGTCGGCTCAATCTTGCCAATCATATCAATGCCCCACATAGCAAAGGGCCAGGGTGAAGACATTATGTTCAAAGGATTGGGAGGCACATGCACTTTATCTGCGTAGATCTGGCATTTGTGGCATTTTCTGGCGTAGGCACAACAGTCTGCATCCATTGTGATCCAATAATAGCCTGATCTTAACAACTTCTTAGCCATTGCATGTCCTCCAGCATGGGTACCAAAGGAGCCTTCGTGCACTTCATGCATCAATAAATCTGCTTCTGTCTTGTCGACGCATCTGAGGAGTACCATATCAAAGTTCCTTTTGTATAAAGACCCATCAGTGTTCAGAAAGAAACTACCCGCAAGCCTTCTCAAAGTCTTCTTATCATTGGAAGATGCCCCAGGTGGGTATGTCTGATCCTCCAAGAAGCATTTAATGTCGTGGAACCAAGGCTTATCATCTTTGACAACTTCCGCTGCAAATACATATGCTGGTCTATCAAGTCTTGACACTGAAATCTGAGGTACAAAGTTAGCAACTTGAACTTTGATCATGGATGAAATAGTAGCAAGAGCATCTGCAAACTGATTCTCGTCCCGAGGGATATACTCAAGCTTGACTGTTGTGAAGAAAGTCAATAACCTCCTTGTATAATCCCTGTAAGGTATCAGATGATCCTGGTGGGTGTACCATTTTCCGTTGGTCTGATTGACTACCAGAGCTGAATCTCCGAATACGGTCAATGTCTTGATCCTGAGGTCAATGGCTTCCTCAAGACCCATAATGCAAGCTTCGTATTCAGCTTCGTTGTTAGTGCAGTTGAAGGTGAGTTTCGCCGAGAATGGCATGTGAACTCCTTTAGGTGTAATGAGTACTGCACCAACACCACGACCATTCATGTTAACAGCCCCATCAAACATCATTGTCCATTCTTCTTCCGGGTCGGGCCCTTCAGTGTGAACAGGCTCTTCATGATCTTTTGATTTAATGAACATGATGTCTTCATCCGGGAAGTCAAATCTCATAGGCTGGTAGTCATCAATGGGTTGCTCAGCAAGATATTCAGATAGTACACTGCCCTTGATGGCTTTCTGAGAAGTGTACTGGATGTCGTATTCTGTGAGAATCATCTGCCATCTTGCAACCCGTCCGGTAAGAGCTGGCTTCTCGAAAATGTACTTAACTGGGTCCATTTTGGATATCAACAAAGTAGTGTGGGACAACATATACTGTCTCAGTCGGAGAGCAGCCCACGCTAAAGCACAGCAAGTTTTCTCGAGCAGTGAATAACGTTGTTCACAGTCGGTAAACTTTTGCTTAGGTAGTATATTGCATACTCTTTTCGACCAGACTCGTCATGCTGGCCCAGCACACACCCCATTGACTCTTCTAATACTGTCAAGTACATAATCAGAGGTCTTCCTTCAACTAGAGGCATAAGGATTGGAGGTTCTTGCAGATATTCTTTGATCTTGTCAAAAGCCTTTTGGCAGTCTTCATTCCACCTGACCGTTTGTTCTTTTCTTAACAGCTTGAACAGGGGTTCACAGGTTGCTGTAAGGTGAGATATGAACCTTGAGATGTAGTTCAATCGACCTAAGAACCCTCGAACTTCTTTCTCTGTTTTCGGTGCAGGCATCTCTTGGATGGCTTTGACTTTATCAGGGTCAACTTCAATCCCTTTCTCGCTTACAATAAAGCCCAGCAGCTTACCGGATCGCACCCCGAATGTGCATTTGTTGGGGTTCAACTTCAGTTGGTACTTCCTCAGACGTTTGAACAATTTGAGCAGATTTACCAGATGTTCTTCTTCAGTGAGGGACTTGGCAATCATGTCATCCACATAACATTCTATCTCTTTATGGATCATATCGTGGAATAGTGTCACCATAGCCCGTTGATATGTTGCACTAGCATTCTTCAGTCCGAATGGCATCACTTTGTAACAGAATGTGCCCCAAGGTGTGATGAATGTTGTCTTCTCCATGTCTTCAGGTGACATCTTGATCTGGTTGTATCCTGAAAATCCGTCCATGAAGGAGAATACCGAGAACTGAGCCGTATTATCCACCAATACATCAATGTGAGGTAATGGGAAGTCATCTTTCGGGCTGGCTCTGTTCAGATCCCGGTAGTCAACGCACATCCTTACTTTGCCGTCTTTCTTAGGCACAGGTACTATGTTAGCAACCCATGGCGGATAGCTAGTCACAGCGAGGAACCCGGCGTCCCACTACTTTTGTACCTCTTCCTTGATTTTCATAGCCATGTCTGGGCGAGTACGACGCAGTTTTTGTTTGACCGGTGGACATTCTTCTCTCAAAGGCAGCTTGTGCATGACAATATTGGTATCCAACCCTGGCATGTCTTGGTACGACCAAGCAAACACATCTACATACTCTTGAAGCAGGTCAATCAGTTGTCTCTTCACTGAGTCTTGCAGGCAGGCCCCGATTCTAACTTCTTTCACATCTTCATCTGTACCAAGATTGATCACTTCAACCTCCTCCTGGTGAGGAGTAATAACCTTTTCCTCTTGTCTTAACAACCTGGCTAGCTCTTCAGGAAGCTCATATTCTTCATCAACCCCTTCATCAACTTGATTGATTGGATTGTCAAAGTCATACGGAGTCATAGCCGTGCTGTTGTCGGTGCTGTCCGGAAGGCACTCTCTGCAAGGGTTAAGTTTGTTCATTTTAGTGATCTGATTTTAATCTTTATTTAGAAAAGTGAAATGAAGTTGTCATTTTGAAAACACCGCCATTTATTTTTTGTACAAAAAGAAAAATGGAAAAACAGTGAACGAAAAGAAAAAGACTCGTTTGCAAAAAGATGTCTGATATTTCATTAATTGATCTTGTTTGCACAAAAAGTACAGATGGCCCGATTACAAAATGAGTCTTGTCATCTTGGGCAAGATGCAAGACTTTGATGCATGCTTATAAAAATACAGGAAATAATAATTACTCTGCATGAGTAACTCTTATAATTTCCTGGGAAGACCAGTTCGAGATACTGCTCCCCGGGATCTTTGGACGAATCCAGCTTTCCAGGTTGCGTTCCTCTTCCAGCTCGTCTTCCAGACAGTTGATAGCATCAGGGGTAAGCATCCCCCCACTCACAAAATTGGGCTCTTTCGCAGCCGCTGCTTGATCTTGTTGAGTTGGTTTGTAACCCAACCCAAATCTGTCTTCTTTCTTCTCCACCGATAGCAGTTTGCCCCAGCCTTGGGCAGTTCCTTCCTCAACAACCTTCCGGGCTTGTTGGTATGATGACATGGGAGTACCAGATACAGCAGATGCCTCATTCACATTCAAAGCTTCAAACCCCTGGCTCATTGTTTCATGGATCTCCCCATCCATTTCAATGTACTTATAGGTTGCCAGGTGGCTGACAAAAATGTCCTCCTCTCCACAGATTGTGACAACTTGGCCTTCCCACTCAAATTTTAACTTTTGGTGAAGGGTAGACGTTACTGCGCCGGCGGCGTGAATCCAAGGTCTACCCAACAAACAGCTGTAGGCGGGCTGAATGTCCATCACATAAAAGATAGTTGTAAAGGTCTGTGGGCCAATTGTCACAGGTAGCTCAATCTCTCCCAGAACCGATCTCTTTGAGCCATCAAAAGCTCTTACCACCAGGTTGCTGGGTCTCAACGCCAATCCGTCATATTCTAGCTTCACCAGAGCCTTCTTTGGTAAGACATTAAGGGATGACCCCGTGTCTACCAGCACATGGGAAAGGACAGCACCTTTGCATTCCATGGTTATGTGCAAGGCTTTATTGTGGTTGCGGCCTTCCGTTGTCAAATCAGTATTGGTGAACCCTAGTCCGTGACTAGCATTAATATTTCCAACTACTGCTTCCAGCTGATTGACAGTGATCTCTTCAGGCACGTAAGCTGCGTGCAGGACTTTGAGTAGCGCATTCCGATGGGCTTCGGAGCACATAAGCAATGATAGGATTGAGATCTTGGAAGGGGTCTAATGAAGCTGATCCACTATTTTATAATCACTCTTTTTGATGATTCTCATGAACTCATCAACCTCTTGATCGAATGGTGTCTTCAAGGCTTCCTTAACAGCTTGATCTTCCTGCACAGGGCTCTTCCCTTTTGCCTTGGCAGCAGCTTCTGCTTCGGCAGTGGGTCTCTGAATTTGTGGAGCGAAAAGACGTCCGCTTCGAGCGAAGCCTCCGCCTCCGCCCACATTGTCAATTTGTAGTGCAGGGGTTGATGATTCAAAAGTGATTCTTTGTCCTTCACAGTACAAGTCAGAGCCGTAATGCCAGGGGATAGCATTACTGCTTTCATAAGGTACGGGTCCAGGCACCGTGATGGTGACTGGACTGATTGCAGCTGTTGAAGGAACCGTGATAGTTTGTGGATCGTAATAAATTGTGACTGGTGCCCTAGTGGGAGCAGCACCTTCGGAGTTGTAGACGGAGTTGTTTTCAGGATCGTAAAAGATTGTGACAGTAGAGACATCTTCATGATTTGTTGCTGGTGTTGTAGGAGACATTGTCGGAAGTATGGATGTTGTTGTTGTAGGAGATTCGAAATGGAGTGAAGCTGACGTTGTAGCAGGAAAGATTGTTGAAAACTGATCAGTTGAGATGATAGCGGAAGTACTTGTTGATGAAGCAGAAGAATTGTCAGGAACAATGGTTGCTGCAGTTGTAGGAGGTTCTGAAACCGTTGCTGATGAGATTGCTGGATTTGTTGGAAATGATGTGGTGATCTGAAGCTGGCCACTCTGAATAAGGCCATCTATGCCATTCCTCAAATTATCGCACCCATTTACAGAGATATTGCAGTAAGCACAACCCAACTCACACCCCGGGAACATTTGACATTCCAGGAGTTGAGCCTAGATTTCTACCAATGGTGTCCTGATCTGTCCCACACTGGTTATTAAATAAGACGGTTTGTCTTCTTCAATAGCGTTAATTCTAGGACCACCGTGGTTCGGCATCGGGTTCTTATTGACATTGGGCGGTGGTGCGAAATTCAGAGCTTTCGAGTCCACCAGGTCTTGTACCTTCATATGCAGGGCTCTGCACTTTTCCGTACTATGGCCAGGTGCGTTTGAATGAAAGGCACACCTAGCGTTGGAGTCATAGTTCCTGGGTTGACTGTTGGGATCTGGAGGTGCCAGCGTCCTTAGCTCAACTAGGTTGAGTTTCAGGAGTTGTGGCAGCAGGGTAGCATATGGCATAGGGATCGGATCGATCACCCTATTAGCTTGAGATGGCCTCTGTTGGAATGGCCTTTGCTGACTGTTGTTGCTGTTGGTGTTGCTGTTGTTGTAATTTCTTGGAGGATACTGATTTTGCTGATGGTACTGAGGTTGCGGCTGATAGTTTTGCTGCGGAGGTTGATAGACAGGTTGAGGATGAGCTGGAGCAGGAATGGTGACTGCTGCTATTGACCTTTGAACATATTGGGGCCTGCCCCTGTTTGAATGGATGGCATTGGTCTCGCCAGTTCTTCTCGGGCCTGCAAGAGGCTTTCTTGTACTACTGGACGAGCTTGCACCGTTGTCTGAGATCTTACCCATTTTCAACAGGCTCTCAATTCTCTCCCCGGCTATGACAACATCTGCAAAGCTAGTGGAAGAGAAAGCAGCCAACCTGTCAATATATGTTCCCTGAAGGGTGTTCATGAACATATCTGCCATTTCCCGTTCAGACATAGGTGGTTGAACAGCAGCAGCCAGTTGCCTCCATCTCTGTGCATATTCTCGGAAACTTTCCTTTGACGACTGTGACATTCCCATTAGGAGAGTCCTGTTGGGTGCCATATCTAAGTTATACTGATACTGTCTGATGAAGGCCTCTGCCAGGTCCTTCCAGCATCTAATAGTTGCCCTTGTCAAGTGAGAGTACCATTCTCTTGACGCTCCGGTTAAGCTGTCTTCGAAATAGAACATCCAGAGCTTCTCATCCATCGTATAGGCCTTCAGCCTTCCCAGAAATGATTGTAAATGAGTCCGGGGGCATGAAGTCCCGTTGTATTTTTCAAAGCAAGGAGGCTTGAACTTATGGGGGATCCTGACCCCGTCTACCAAGCCCATGTCCATGACGTCGAAGCCCAAGGAGTTTTGAGATTCTAAGGACCTCAATTTCTCAGCTATCTCATCCAATCTCCTATCATAAGCTTCTTCACCAGCGCCCATTACCGTGAATTGGTCCTCCTGAGGATCCTCTTGAAGTACCCTAGCTGCGGTGGCAGTCCCTTGAACATTTGCAGGAATATTGACCTCAGGATGGAGATGTGGTCCAAATACCGGAGGGTTGACGTGAGGTTGTACCCTTTCATTGTTACTGGTACCGGCAGTCCCTATATGTGGATCTTCTTGATTCTGCCTTTCCACCATGGCCCTCAATCTTTCCTGGCTCTGAGCCATGTTGTTCATCACTTCCATGAACTGCGTCATTTGATTCCTCATCTCTAGCCTTTCATTTGCCATTTGATTTCTGACCTCAGTAAGGTCCTGCTGCATCTGATCCATCTGAATTCCCGGAAGGTTGTTTCGGGTTGGATAACGGTGCGGACGGTTGAGGGGAAATACCCGGCGCCTAGCAATAGTTCCTGAGGCATCACAACAGAGGTTAGCAACAATAAATCAAAACCTACAAAACAAACAAAGGGTTAGCATGCAATGCAGTTATGTTTATTTGTTCTCAAGGTATCCGGTTTGGCCTTCAGTTTTGACCCTTCCAGACCCTTGAAGATGCTGTTGTTGTTGCTTGAAGAAAACTCAGATAACACAAATATATTACAGAAGATGAAATAATACAACTTGTTCATTTTACAACACAAGCCCTCTAAGGGGTCAAAATACATTACAAGAAAATAAAAGTACATGGAAAGAAAGCAACAACAAACAAATGGTCAAACACCAAGACCAAACTCATCCTCACGAACTTCCTTGAGAAGTGCTTCGGTCACAGGATCAGCCGGACGCTCCGTGAGATTCCTGATGAGGAGATTCCGGGTCGTAACAGCTGCTGTTAGCTTCTTGTACTGAGTTTGGTCCTTGGACCTCTTCACCCCTGCTTTGATCTTCAATTCTGATATCTCCCTCTGGGCTGCTGCCAGGGCTTCTTGTTGTTCTTTTGCACTAGCTTCCAGTTGCTCCATCTTGTCTTGAACTCTCTTGTCTTCCAGAGTACGAGCCTCGGTGATCCTGACCCACCGGGCTTGACTCTCCTTCAAATACAAGTCTGTCCTTGCTCTTTGGAACTGGGCTTCTTTGCAAGCATTCTTCAGGATTTGTTCTCCAGCCTTAGACTTTTTGATATAATCCCCAGACTTCTCAATCTTAGTCAGATGCTCCACTCTCAACTTCTCCAATCTCTCAATCTCCCTCATACCTTCACTCCTCTCCCGGAGGGTCTTCTGCAAAGCCTGGGTTAGCTTCTCATTCCTTTCTTTCAAGCTCTCAAACTCCTCCAAACTGATAGTGGCAGGGGGTGGTGCTGAAGATGACTCAGGCATGTCTTCTATGGTAAAGGGCATCCCAGAGAATTGGGCCCTGGCACGGGACCACTCATAATATTGTGCTGATGCCACATTATTGCACTTCCCCAGAATAGTGACTCCCTTAGTTTGAACATTATCCCAGGCCCAAGCAGCCTGCCTAACAACAGCCAAACTAATCTTGTTCTCACAATAGAGGGTCTCAACCAAGTCCTGTGCCCTAGGAGTGTGGACCAGTGCATAGCCCAGTTGCCTTCTGAACAGCAGGGGATTGTAATTAATACTACCCTTAACTCCTATTAGGGGCACATTGGGAAAATGCCCACAGCTGGTGATGATATCCCTGCCCTTGGTGCTTTGAGTGCACCATCTGATGTCTGCTGAAGTTAGAACAGTGAGTCTTTTAGCCCAGTTGCTCTGCTGGTGAGGGTTCAGAAATGCATCTGTCCTGGGTAGATGCCTGAGAAGCCAAGTATGGAACAATGGAGCACAACACCTCACTAATCTTCCCCTCTGCTTTTCATTTTTCTGATGCACTGAGTAATAGAGATCCCCTAATAAAGTTGGTACTGGGTTCTTCAAGATGAACAGATGGATTGCATTCTTGCTAATGAATCGAGGCTCATCTGCAAACAATACAATTCCATATATACTCAAGGCCAGTAAAGCACAAACAGCTTTCCACTCTCCTAGAGAAGCTTTCAGGGTAGCTTGAGAGATCAAGAAATCCAGGTGGAAACCAGGGATCCCAGCTTTAGAAGTCATATGCTGCTCAATCAGGACAGGTTCCAGATGCAAAGCCTTTGCTACTTCTCCATTAGCAGGAAAGACCATCTCAGGGTTGAAAGGGATTCCACCTCTGATAGGTATACCAACTAATGAGGAGTACTCTTCCAATAAGGGGCCCAATTGAAAGTCTTGAAAAGTAAAACATCTCAGTGGAGGATCATAAAACTGAATGCAGGTGTGGATCAAGCTTCTCTATGATGGGTCCAGATCCATAACCATATCAAGTATATCTCCATAACTTTCCCTGAACAATGGTATGTGATCTGGAGTGATCAGGGTTTGAATCCTCCTGATGTCTGATAGCTCTGGCTGGAAGAAGTGATAGGTGATGTTGCTCTTTTTAGGAGCCATGATGCTGAGACTGAGTAGAGATAGGTGCTGATGATAATACTGAAGAAGTGGGCCACTGACTGGCTGGTGCAGGTGATAACTGAAGCAGATAGCTGATGAAGACAAGTCAAAACTGAAGATGGGGTCAAAACCAAAACCAAATGAAGATGGATACCCTGAAACACAAATAAGCAAATGTCAATATGATGCAATGATTATGTATGCAAATGATATGCAAGGGTCTGTGACTGAGCTGGATCTGATCAAAATGCCCTGATATAGGTCCAAGTGTGTTCAAGAATTCCAGTTGGAGGTCTATAAATCCAGTAACCAAGGTGGGGGACTCAAATAAAGAGCCACATATCCAGGGTTTTAGAATCACAAGAATTGTCCCAAATTGAAGTATTCTTAAACAATCAAAGTAACAAGGGTATTCTGAGGTCAAGGTACCTGCAAACCTGTAAACAGCCCAACCCCCTCACAGGTGGTGTTCTAGAACAAGGATCCTCAGACTTGGATCAGTTATGAGAAGTGTAAACACTTCTAACCCGGAGGTACAGTGTTTACAATAACCATAAAAGTTCCTCCTCTAATTCACCTCAGTTTCTGAAGGTCAATACTAAAAGGTCATCCAGACTTAGCAGGCTTCCCAGATAGCCCTAGCATTGCAGGAAATCTGCAACACAGAGTTCTCAAGAAGAAACCCATATCTGAACCGTGTTTCATATTCCCGCACCAGACCGAGATGGAATGGGAAAGAATATGATTCACTCTAGCCTAGGTGTCACTCAGGTCCCAGGTATAGGACCTTAACTCTCAATGGAACACCCACCCACCAAAGCAGACAACAGATCCAGCCGGCAGTATGACAGTATGATAAATGAAAAAACAGTAAAGAAAGCAATAAATAAAGCTGTACAGAAAGCAATAAATAAATCAAATATACACATACAAATAGCACATAACACCCCCAATAAACACAAATCAAACAAGCGCTAGGAGGAACCCACAAAAAGAACCAGAAGCCCTGGTTGCAGTGTAAGGGTCCCCAGCAGAGTCGCCAAGTTGTCGCTCCCGACAAATGAAATCGATCAGATGAAGGTACAGACGCGAACGGTCGGCGAAAGGGACAATGAGAACACACAGCCGTGAACTCACTGGAGATGAATAGAGTCGCCAGCTAGGCATTTTTATCCCGGAGGAAAGGCAATGCTGCATAGACCTGGGAAAAGATGGATAAGACGGTTTGCGAACCAGAGAGACTGAGAAAGGGGGTTGGTTACAACCTAGGAAGGTATTAGCACCCAGATTGTCCGTCGTACTCGACGGGATCCACGCTTAAAAGATTTGTGTTTTAAAGGGGTAGTGTCAGTGCAATCTGTGTATAAATGAGCTGGAAAAGATGTACAGGTGTCAGTGTAAAGGAGGTGTGAAGTGTATAAATATACAGTGTCAGTGTAAGGAAAGAGTATGCTCATGATCATGAGGCTAAGAGAATAAAGCTGGAAAGAGGGGGGATATACAGAGACTTTTGTTCGATAACCGTTAAGT
The DNA here is from genome assembly GCA_963966055.1 of Lathyrus aphaca. Taxonomy (NCBI): domain Eukaryota; kingdom Viridiplantae; phylum Streptophyta; class Magnoliopsida; order Fabales; family Fabaceae; genus Lathyrus; species Lathyrus aphaca. Next base: position 97,690,880 of record OZ014525.1, on the reverse strand, counting down.
TATGCCTACGTATCCTCTCGTGCAATGAGGAAGTCAGAACACCGTAGTTCGACCCAAAGAGACTGAAAGATGAATTGACTGGTGAACTGCTTACTTGCCTATGCTCAAGTGTAAGACCTGTCTGGCTCAGGTGCAAACTGTCTTGCATTAGACGGAAGAAGCGAGTTCTCGTTTATGAGTGAATGAGGTGAGAAAAGAATCCCGAAGGAGACGATTATTGTTTGTTTTGAGTTTTCAGTCTTTTATTGCTTTTTGAAATTTGTCATAAGTTAATGAGCTTAAGTCTAAACCAATGGATTTAGTAAACTCATCACATCTTCCCTCTGATTAGGGGTAATGAGAGTACCTTAAGTGTGAAGTCAGATTCTCACACTTAATCACCTTTGGTGTAGAATCAAGATCATTAACCTACTTGTGATTATTTTAGATGTTTTTGGTGTTTTTGTTTAGTGTTGAGTAATGAGGTTAAGCCATAATCAAGGATTAAACAGACTCATTACACCATCCTAATAGAAGGATAATAGATGAGAATGTTTAAGCTGAGGAAAGCTCCTCAACTTAATCCATGATTAGGGATTAAACTCATGACAAAACAAGCCTTTAATTAAGTGGATTTTAGTTAATGATAAGATGATGAAGTGGATTTTATGATTTGTAAGACAACTTGAGGGGGACTTGTCCATTAACACTAGGGTTAATCCTTCTTAACCAATTAAGGAAGAATTAGAACCCTAATGCAAGGCCCAAGTTACAAGTGATGTCTTGATACTTATTAAGTGAATTGATTAAGAGATTTAAACAAATTAAGGGTTTAACACTTTGGATTAAAATTATACACTCCATCCTAAGAGAAGGATGCAGGCATAAGCTTAATCACAAAGCCTTAAAGCCTTTAGGGTTTAGTCCCTGATTATGAGGTGAGGAGAGAAGACTCAAAAGAGACACAAAGGTAAAAAACTAAGTGGGGGACTAATCAAAACCCTAATCATTGTCATGCTTGGTTGTTCCTAAGGTTTGTGAGGTTTGCAAGAACAATCTTCAAAGAGAACCACCAGGATGCAGGTGAACAGGATCAAGAGAAGCAAAGTGACTTGCTTCATTCAAGAAGTCAAGTCACTTGAAGGAAGAAAGTGAGAAGAAGAAGAATGAGCAAGCTCAAACTCAAACACATATAAAAATGCAGCAATGGATGCAAGAGAGATGAAAAGAAAAGTTATGAGAAGTGAAGGCAAATCCACTTCTCAAGTTTACTTACCACCTGAAATGTTAGAAAGAAATGCAATGCAATGCCAAATGGGGTGAAATGGTATGATGCTAAACAAAACCAGAAGCATGTTGATGATGATAATGATGCTATGGAGTGCTATAAACATGAGACAAGGCATGGAGATGCTCATACAAGATCATGGATGCAAATGAAGCAAGTTAAGGAGCATGAACTTTACATGAAAAGTTATGAAACATACATGGCAAACAACATGGCAAATGCAAGATGCAATGATCACACATGCTTTCCATATGTCTTATGATTTCAAATGAATCAAATGGATGCTTGAAATGTCATGGCAAGTCATGTTATGCAAGAGAATGTAAGAAGGATGCAAGAGAAAGCCCAAATTAGGGTTTATGAAACAAACATCAAACAAAACTCAAAAACAGAAACAAAACCCTAAGATAAAAAATGGAAAATGCCAACCAAAGAAACCCTAAACCTATACTAAACCAAAGTCCAAAGGGGAGGTCTCAACTCTTAACCAATCTCAAGTTATGATTTTTCTAAGTTATTAGGGTTTTTAGGGCTCCTAAACAAAAGAAATGCCAAACAAATTGAAAATGCAAGATCAAATCATGGCCATTTAATCCTAGAAACTACATGCTAAACACAAAACAATGCAAAAAGAATCAATGTCCAACTCTTCTCAAATAGGCAGAAATGATTTTTTGAACTTATGATCAAAATAATGCACAAAAAAGTGATTTAATTCAATGAAAAATTCTCAAAATGCATCAAGATCAAAAAAGAAATTTGGTTTGAAGGTTGGACAATGTTTCTAAATGTCTTAGAACATTTCATGAATTTTTTGGTGATTTTTAAATACTTAAAAGTATTTTTAATAAATTAATTTCCATTAATCAATTAAAAATAATCTTTTAAATATTTAAAAATACTTTTTTAATGATAAAAAATAAAATGAAAATATTTTTGTGTCATGAAAATTAATAAAACTTAAGAGAAAAAGTTTCATAATTTTTAAACCTTTTTTACTATTTTAAATTAATTATGGAAAAGAAATGAAAAGAAAATGAATTAAAAAGAAAATAATGGAAAATCAACAGAATGGAGGGATGAGATGAATCCTGGATTTGAATGGGTTGACCACGCGCGCTATCCAAAGGCTGTGGTTGATTCTGATTAAATCAATTTAATTATGGATTAATTAAGTTAACACGTGGATTAGGGCTAATTGGGTGAATCCAGGCCACACACACACGCGGGAGGTCAACGTTTTCAACGCAATCCACGGTCCAAATTCAAACTTGAGTTAATGACTGGATTAGGGCACAAATCACTTTCAGGCTGCCGGAGAAGACTTCCGGTCGTCTTCTCCGGCCAACATCTCCCCTGAAAATCCCCAAAACCCTAAAAACCTAACTAAAATGAAATCTAAGAATTGGGAAATGATCCCCACTCACTCACGAACTAAAACCCCATCTCAAAACAAATTTATACTTCCTAACAAGACTGAATCGAAGCAAGAAAGAATTAGGGCACGCAAGTTTCAGAAAGCAATTAAACTCTCATTTCATCACCATTTCAAAAACTAAAAGCATATTCATGATCAGGAAGACATGTAGAACAAGTTTAAAACAAAAGAAATGATTTCTGGAAAAATATTTTTCAAGCTACCTGAGATTCGAAGCTTTCACTCTGATGACTTTCTGGCCACTTCCTTCAGTGCAATCCACTCCACTTGACCCTCTGGTGATGCTTGAATGCTCAAGAGGAATTTATGTTGGCTGGATGAGGAGTTTGACAAGCTTCTGCTCAAGCTCAGTCAGAAATGGCAGGGATGATTCAGGCAGTTTCAGGCCATTGTGAGTGGTTCTTTGTGATCCAGATGGTGAGTGGAGAAGCTTTGTAAAGTTTGTTTGGATGTTTGTAAGCTGTGGAAGGTGATTCGAAGAGAAATGCAGGCTGAGGTGAAAATGGTGAAGTGGCTTTGTGGTTGGTTTCAGGCCTGGCTCTTGGCTGGTTTCTTCTCAATGGATCATGGTGAGTTGAAGTGTGGAAATGGTTTGAGTGTTTTGTGGCTGGGCAGAGAGACTCGAAGCAATTTGCAGCTGGGGTGTGTTTTGTGAATGTGAATGTTGTGAAGAGTTTCAGCATGGCTTGGTATATGAAATGGCTTGCAAATGAAAAGTATAAACTAATCCAATTGGCTGGATGATGTGACATGGCCTGCTGTGATAGGTAAGTTTGCTTTTGCAAAATGTCAACCTTTTGTGTAAGAGAAGTATGGTGAGGTGCTAGCTTGGTACAAGGGCTAGGGGCTGCGCAGCATGGTGTGGTGAGAGAGCTAGCAAGGTCAGCATCCAAGGTTGCAAGTTGTAGGAAGTGTGATGAGTGCTTTTGCAAGTTGTCACCTTTTGAAATTTCATGAAAAAATGCCTTGTTACATGAACTAAACACATGTGATTTTGGTTCAATTCTGACTTTTTAGGACATGTAGAATGTTTAGGTCATGGTTTGAAGTGAATTAGAGGTTACAAAAGGCATTGGCTCATGGTTTTGCAAAATTCACATTTGAAGCATGCCTTGAAAATCAATGATTTTTGCTAACTTTGTCACACCATAACTTTTGATCCAAGAAGAGTTTGATCATGTTCTTGTACTTTTTGAAAAGGGAAAGATGAGATCTACAACTTTCATGACCAAAGTATTTCCATTTGAAGCATTTTTGGATCAAGAATCAAGGCTTGAAAAATGACCTAAAATGAAGCATTCTTGAAAAGTCAACTATGCCCAAAAAGTCAACATTTGCAAAACTTCCAAATTCTTGATTTCTATGAACTTCAACCTTCTTACATGATCAAATAAAGATCATATACACTCAAAATGATGAAGATCACCCATTGGTTGGGTCATTGGGGGCCTCAGATGCCCTGATTTTGCACTGACTTGTCCAGAAAGTCAACCCTTGATCAGATGACTTCCCCATGGAATTTCTTCATGAAAATTGATATGCATACTTCCTATACCATATAGAGACCAATGGAAACAAGAATGACCAAAAAAATTGAGGTTATGGCCTCTGAAACCAAAACCCTAGCTTTAGGTCAACTGTGCAGTCAAACTTGGCTCTGCATCCATCCAAACCCTAGTTCTTGTGATTCTTTGGAATTTTTGACTTTGAGAAGATGGAATATGATATAAGAACACACATGGACCCCTTTGAAGTGATTGGTTGCCTTTGGAGTGGCTCAAGAAGCCCTTGGATTGCTCAGATCACAAACCCTAGGTGCAAATGACTTAGAACCAATGCAGTGAATCAAAAATAGGATATGAGGGGATATGATTGTATTTATGCATATGAAAAGATCACAAACCATGGTGTGAATGGGTGAGGGAAAATTTGGGGTGTTTACAATGGGCTAAAACATTACAGGTCATTTCAAAAGTCAACAAAAAGTGAACATCTTCCAAAGGGCATAACTTGAAAATGGTAAAGGATATTGATGCTTGTTTTTCGCAAGTGTACGAACACGTTGTTGCACCCCAAAATTTGCCCTCACAATACAGGACTTTGTGTGCTAATAAGGTTCACAAGGTTCACAAGACCTTTCATGAAGTTCATGAAGTTTACAAGACACTTTATGAGATTCACAAGGTTCACAAGATCCACAATACTTACAAGACCTTTCATGAGGTTCATGAAGTCTACAAGACACTTTATGAGGTTCACAAGGTTCACAAGACCTCCCATGAGGTTCACAAGGTTCACAAGACATCTTATGATGGTTCACAAGGTTCACAAAGTTCACAAATAGTCAGAAGATTTGACAACTCCCTCAGACAATGCACCTCCTAAGCAGTGCATCCAAAACTAGGGTTTTGACTTTAATCAGGCTAAATGAACTTCCAAGACTTCAAGTGAGCTTCATAACATCTTATATGTGTGTAAGAACCCCCATGACAAGTTTCAATACTTTTCTCAAAGGTTTGCTCAGTCAGATGATCAGATAAGTCAAAATCAGTCAAAGCAGTTAAAAAGTCAAACTGAGGTCAACTGTTGTCAAACCAAAGTCAAACTTCATGATTTTTTGCCAACAACAAGTATATGAAGTAAAATTCATCATTTGATCAAGGGTTGATCATGATTCATCAAGGAGGTTTCAGATCATCAAGAATCAGGGGTTTCTAAATTAGGGTTTCCTTAGTAAAAGTCAACTGAACTTTGACCAGCCATAACTTTCACATGCTTCATCACCAAGTCTCCATCCAAAGCTCATTTTGAAGGAAATTGAATTCTCTACAACTTTGTGTCTCACAAGCCAAGCCCAAAAATGCTTCATTTGGAAGGTATGAGCTAAGACATTATAGGTCCTTTTAAAAGTCAACAAAAAGTCAACAACTTCAAAAGGGCATAACTTGAGAATGGTAAATGATATGGACATGAAACAAGTGGGGTTGGTTAGAGGACTCTTCAAGCTTTCCAAAATGTCCAAGAACACCCTCATAGCATTAAAATTGAAGGATGTGTGCCTTTGCAAAGTTGGGAAGTTTTAGGGAAGTTTATGAAGCAAATGGAGGTTTAAAACCAAATTTTGCTAAGTGGGCTGAACTTTTAATGACCCAAAGCAATCCATGACATCATGCACGAAAATTATTTGATATTTTCATAATTTTATTTTATTTAATTAATTTATTATGATTTTTTATACTAAAAATCATTTTAAATTTAAATAAAATATTAAATGTGAAGATTTAAAATTATTTTTGATTCTAGAAGGTCATGAATTCAGCATGGATCAAATTGATACAAAAATAATGTTGATTGGCTTGAAATAGAAAGTGTTTATGCAAAAATATTTGAATTTCAAAGCTTATCTTTTTCAATCTTTTTGGATCAAATTTTTCACACAAACATCAAGTTTTCTGACCTAAATGCATCACACTATAAGTACATGAGGTAACCCTAATGATAAGAGACGATTTCCAGCCTCCAAAGTGTAAGTTTCATATTTGCAAAAACCACACAAAACTCAAATTCGGTTTCAACTCCACAAGGCATTTGAAGGTATTTTAAAGACATAGCAATGATCCCTGGACTTCACTGATCATGTACCAATGATTATATGCATCCATAACCTCATGAACATACCAAACCGAATCAAAACATTGACCTCTTTAAGTTTTTTTCGTTTTCATACATACATGTAATATAAATTGATTTTGATTCTGGATTTGTGTTTGTGTTAAGCTTGTGAACGTTTCTGGACAAGTTAATTTGACTTTCGATGCAGGAGTAAAGAAACACCATTGCTAGGGTTTCGGCCATGGATTTGGGGTTTTATCTTAAACCTAATATAAATAAGTTCTAAGAACATAGAACAATTCTATGGACCTTGGGGATTATGAAACACTGATCATTATTGAGAAATTTTACTGTTTTGATGCTTGTCCAATTTCGTAGGTTTTTGTACTTTGAAACTCGCAGGAAACATTGCAACAAAATTTGTATGAAATTTCGCAGGAACCAAGGAAGAAGATGATGCCCTGCGCGCGCATTCCAGGATTCAAAAATTATGCATATTATTTTATGAATTGTTTTCTGTTTTATTTCACAAATGTTGGCTAGCTCAGTTGGCAAGGGACGCGCATGTGATGTTTATGTCCAGGGATCGAATCCTGGCTTCACCACCTTTTTCTTGTTTTTTCTAGATAATTATCAACCTTAAAATATAATGAATTAAAGTCACCATATTAATTGGTGCGCTCTCCCAGCTGGATTGGTTAAGGTGTTTGTGTGTATTGTGAAGGTCCTGGGTTCGATCCCCCCAGGCCTTTTGTTTTTCTTTCTTTTTCTTTGATTTTCAGGAACAAGGCATAAAACAAATTCTTCTCCTTTCTTTATCACCTGCGTGCGTTGGCCCAGTGGTTGGGGTTGCTGGCATGTGTTCTTGAGAGCAGGAGGTGCTGGGTTCAATACCCAGCCAGGTAAGTTTTCTTTTTCTTTTTTCTTTCTATTTGTTTTGATTATTATTAATATTAATTAATTAAAACTATAATTTTAAGATCCTAATATAAATCCTAAAAATATTTTCTAAAACTAATTTCTTTTTTTTTAATATGTGTATATTGTTATTATATGTAATATATTTGTATAATTAGATTAATATTTAATATTTAACATTTTTTATATAAAACCTAATTTATTTTTATAAACCCTAATTTTTTCTATTATAATTTTCTATTTATTATTTAATCATGTATACATATTTTATAATTTTGTAAATATAATCATAATTAATCCTATTTTCATAATATGTAAATATGACATAAATTGTTTATATTTTTAATTTTGCATTTAAATGATTGTTAATATATGTTTAGAAATAGTTAAAAATTGCTAAATTAATTTTGTATTTATATTTTATTTCTATAATATGTTCATCATTAACTTATTTTTTTTATAATTTATAAATAAATTAAAACTTTATAATTAATATAATTGTTCATATTTTTCTTAAATAATTGTTTATAAAAATTTGATCTCTTCTTTTAATTATTATAATATTTTTGCTTATTTCATTATTATTATTAATTATGTTTATATGATTATTACTAACCCCATTAATTTGATATTATTTTTTATTAATATTTTCTACTAACCCAATTATTATTACTATTATTTAATATTTTGCTTATTTATTTAAATTGCTTTTTATTATAATTATGTAATTGTTCCTTGGTGTAATATTTATTTATAATGTTTATTATTTATATTTTATGCTATGGTTAGTAAATAGGGAGTGTAAATATACTTGTAATATAAAATTAATTTAGATCATTTAAATTCAAAAGATAAATATTAAAAATTGTACACTCACACACGTAAGTCGATCTTGGATCGCCATCTCACTTCCTTAGGGATACCTTTCATGTTGCCTAATCAAAAAGGTCAAGTAGGGTGTATAAAGCAAAAGTCCCCCAAAATAAAGTCATCTAGTCCCTTAACAGATAAAAGATCAAGTCCCTTTCGAATGTTGCCTTCGTAATGATCTTGTCCCTTTCGAATAAAGATGATAGTCCCTCCAAAATTGCTTATACACCTTACAGTTGCCTAAATAACAGATGTCCCTTTACTTGTCCCACACATCCAAGGTAATGACTACTTATTCCTTAATAATAGGGATAGTCTTACCATTTAAAGGATATTTAAGAACAGAAAAGACTTAACTTAGGGTAGGTTCCTCATAGTTACTTGCTCACTCTTCAAAACTTTTCAAACACTTCACAATTTCAAACAAAAATTTTCAAAACAAAGGTTTATACGCATCCGTACATGGGTCATTATAAACACTTAAGAAAATTTCTATTCACACACTTCACATTTCAAAAACATTTTAAAGTGAGCTAAGTAACTAAGAGCCCATGGATAACCATGGATGTAAAGGGTGCTAACACCTTCCCTTTACATAACCTACCCCCTGGACCCAAAAATCTTTTAAAAGGTCTTTCCTGTTCTTTTATGCCTTTCCTTTGGATAAAATAAAAGTCGGTGGCGACTCTTGCTATCCGCAACATAACTAAAGTCAGTTCTCCCACCGTGTTACAGAACTGGCGACTCTGCTGGGGATAAGATATTAAAGAGGGGTACCCTTAGGAATTAGATCACTTTAAAATTGTTTGCCTTGCTTGCTTTATACTTATCTGTTGGGGTGCTCTTATGTGTGAAAGATACTAACCCGGATCTAGTGTACGTAAATGGCAATAGACCAAGGAAACTGTACGGCGTATACCGATATGGTTGATCTGGTGGCCATAGTTAGTGTGACTTCTTGGTTGGTGCTTATGTTCCTTAAGTCAAGTTGAGGATAATATGAGGCTGCCATATGTTGTCAATACACTAACTAACTTTTAGAACCCTAGTTATCCCATCTTGGCCTTTAGAAAGTAGTGAGATAACCGGCTTTGGTGAAGACTGAAGTTGGTTGATACTCGATACTACGCTCATTGAGATTCTAAACTTGGGGGGTTTTGGTTGGAAAGTAAGTTGCCTACTGAACAACCACCCTTGTGAAGGATCAATGATATTGAGATCCCTTAGAACCTGGTTACTTTTGTAGGATAGGATGAACCAACTAACTTCAGGGGAGGGTACTTACCTTTGAACCTCATGCAAGCCTTTAAACCTAGGGCTATTGTGTGACTTGTTTGTGTGTGCCACATGTTTGTGATTGAACATAACATCATGACATCATTATGCATCATAAGCATAGCATTTTCACTAACCATTGCAAGGACCAAAGGATTTATCTTTGTTCTTTGTTGCAGGTCATGGCTTCTGCTCGTAGAAACACCATCAGGATCAACTTTGTGGGGATACCTCTTAAGCTTAAAGAGTTGGTTTCTCAAGTGTCTGATCACTCCCAGTTAATCAAGAGACATGGTCACCTATTGGATCTAGTCACTTCAGGGTTCAATGAAGACATGATGAGTGTTCTGTTTCAGTTCTTTGACCCTAAGCACCATTGCTTTACATTCCCTGACTATCAGCTGGTTCCTACAATGGAAGAGTTCTCTAAACTTCTGGGTATACCTGTTCTTGATCAAAAACCCTTTACAGGCTTGGAGAAGGAGCTTAAACCAGAGGTTATTGCTGCAGCTCTACATCTGAAGAAGTCTGACATTGTTCTAGAAACGAGAAGCGGAGTTAAGGGTATTCTTGCCAAGGTATTAATGGATAAAGCTCAAGTGTTCTTGAAAGCTATGAGCCATGATGCTTTTGAGGAGATCTTAGCCTTGTTGATTTATGGCTTAGTGTTGTTCCCCAATCCAGATCAGTTCATAGACGTTCATGCCATCAACATATTCCTGAGTCACAATCCAGTGCCTACTTTACTTGGAGACATCCTGCATTCTCTTCATACCCGTACTACAAGGGCAAGAGGAACTTTGATGTGTTGCATACCTTTGCTCTCTAGGTGGTTTATTTCTCACCTTCCTCGCTCAGTAATGAAGAATGAGCAAGGGTTCAGGTGGTCCAAGAGGATTATGTCACTCTCTCATTCAGATATCCATTGGTGCTCCAGATCTATGGAGAATGTTACTATCATTGACCGTTGTGGGGAGTTTCCTAATGTGCCACTTCTAGGCATAAGAGGAGGCATTACCTACAACCCTTCCTTAGCTTTACGACAGTTTCGTTACGCTCGGAGTGATGGCCCACATGACATGTTGATTCAAGGCATTGTGTTTGACTACGACAACGATCTTCAAGGTTACCGTCAGAGATTCATACGAGCATGGGGAAAAGTGAACAAGGTTGACAGCAAGACTCTGGAGCCTAAGTACACTATTCCTATGGAAGCTTATCTCAGATGGGTACGATCTCGTGCTCAGACTCTCATGATGCCATATCCTGCTATCTTGCCAGTTACCATGGAACCTGTTGCTGAAGGAGATAATTCTTATACCATCCTTCACCCAGACATGCCCACTGACATGGAAGACTTACAGAGATCCTGGATCCAACTGAAGGAGCAAAGGGATACTTTCGAGGCTCATTACAAAGCAAGCCAAGAAAGAATCCTGGAACTAACAAAGCAACTTCATGAGGAACGGAATCTCAACTCATACCTCAACACAAAGAGGAAACGTCCATGGGAGACTTAAAACCCCATCTTTTGTATTTATTTCATTTCATTTTGTAAGCCCAAAGGGCAAATAAATTTATTACTAATAAAAGTTTACCTTCTTGTTTGTTTAAGCAAATTTAAATCCTGCGGTCCTTGAAAACATTGCATATGCATTTACATACCATATCATTACATTACAGGTTTCTTGTGCACAGGTTCCTTATCTTCTCGCTGTTTATTTCAGCAATGGCTCTTGAACAAACAGTCAAAGATCTCTAGGCTCAGAATGCCCGATTCCAAGAGTTGATTCTGAACTTGTCCAAGGGACAAGATGAGTTGAAGACACTGCTGGCTAAGAAGAAGAGTCCTGAGGACAACAAGGATGGTCAGTTGGAACAATTGCAAGCTGAGATAACATAAATGAGGATCCAGGTGAATGTCCAGGTGGCTCTTATCCAAAGTTTAGCTCAGGGGCAAGAAGAGCTGAGAACCTTTATCCAAAAACTTCAAAGTAATGGCGGCAGGAATCTAATTGTCAATCAACCTCCGTTAAAACAAGAAGATTTGGTTGAAAGGAAGATGAGGATAAAAGAAGGTAAGAAACCGGTTACCACCGATTGTTCTTCAGTTAAAAAAAAAGGCATGGTAAAGTTAATCCACCTCAACACAAGGGATGTAGAAGACAGTTTATCAAATTCAGCACTCCAATGTCACAAGTTCTGCAATGCTTGTTGGAGATGAAACTAATTTCCTTGAAAAATTCTCCTCAAAATCCTAAAACTTCCTCTCCTCGCTATAATCCCAAGGAAAGGTGTGGGTATCACTCCAACTGTCCTGGACATGATACTAATAGTTGTTGGACATTGAAGAAAAAGATCCAAGACCTGATTGACGAAGGAATCCTAGAGGTTACTCCAGAAGGTCAAGTTGAATTCTACTATCACCCATCAAACACCGAAGCTGCAAGACAAGTTGCCCAGTGTAGCAAGAAAGGAAGCCTACCTATTCCTGTTGAGATATGGGGCACCTTGGGACATCCAAGTGGTAAATTTGATTTCATGGTGAAGTATATTGCTCCTCAAAGTTCACAGATTGCAATTGAGGACATTCAGCCAACTGGATGGGACAACATTTGAATTTTCATTTGTAATTTCTTTTATTTGTTTGAACACTTACTATTATGTTAAACTTTTGTTTTCATTAATGCATTGCATATGTTTGTCTTGAATTAATCCATTCGTTCCACTATATTTTGAATTATGCTTTTTATTTCTATCTTGTGATATTTAACTCCTGATAAAGCTATAAGCCTGTAGAGGGAGGATGACGAAAACAATACCATAATATTAGGCAGTATGCTTTTGAACAGACTATGCTGACGATGTACAAGCATTGTTTCAATTCCTAAACAGTGGAGATATAAGGAAGTTAATCCGTAGTCAACCCTTTTGAGCCTATGAAGTAGGAGTTTTTATTCTCACAAATTAAAACCCTTATTCATAACCTGGGGCAGGGTAGTTACTCGATTAACTCAAATATGCCAATTATCTGTGTTGTACACAACTAATGATGGTTCTCTGTAATCATTAAACCTGACAGTCAATATCCAGCAAAAGAGAAGCTCACTAAGTCAAAACCTATGAAGGAGACTTAATAAAAAATTAAGACATCCCGCTGACTGTAACTTTGAAATAAACAGTTCAGGCAAAAAGAAGGGATAATAAAGTCCAAAAAAAAAGGAGGTCACTATGAATCCTCAACAAAGAAAGATGACTGAATGTTCAAATAAATTTTGGGTTTCTGAACCATCACAAATGTCAGTGTTACAATTCCAAACTCATTTGAGCCTCAATGCATAAGTTAACTGAGTATAGGACTGAAGAACATCATGGAGAATGGGTTGGGTACAAATAAATTTGAGCCTTTATCTTTTGTTTCTTAAACCATGAACCAGGCCATGTTATAACCCTTTAAAAGTCCTAACTGAAGCATGGTTAGTTCGAAAGCGTACTGCTACAAAAAAGGTATCCTGACTCCTTCAGGGCGTATTATAAAACTTGAGTTAATATCACAGTTTTCTTAAAAAAAAAAAAATTTAAAATAATTCTGTTTCAAAAAACTTCAAGACAGACATAAGCATTGCATTTTTGAATATATATGTTTGCATATACCTGAGTGTTTGACAAATGGAGAAACTTACAGGATGAATGTTCAATGAACCAAAGTCCTTCCGATGAACAAAGTTGCTTCCTGGATCAAAGTCCATGTATACAAAGGGGCATAGTCATTATCTCCCAATCATGGGGGCAGGCCATGATATTGCCTAACTCATGTGGGGCAATCAGGACAGGATTCAGTTATGTTTAAGTATCCAGGGGCAGATCTCCACATCTGTCTAAATTACCGAGGGTAACATTACAAAGTTCATAATGCCAGGGGCATAGTCAGTGTTTCCCAGTCAAGGGGCATACCAACTTACTGTTCAATTCATTTGGGGCAATCAGGTCCAGATTCAACAATGCTTAATAGCCAGGGGCAGTTTTCCTCATACAGTTGAATTACCAAAGGTGACATTACAGAGTTCACAATGCCAGGGGCATATGCTTATGGGGCATTCTGCTTGTTTCTCTTGAGGTAGCTACATTTAGATACTTCCATTATGGTACAATTCATCCTCAACCAAGGGGGCAATGCTATCTTTTCAAATCTAGTATCCAGAGCGTATATGGTCCATCACGATTTGAGGACACACTCCTCTCATTGTATTACCTTGATATTGGATTCTCAGCAGAAGCCATGGTGGAAATTAATTGTGTATGCCAGAGGTATCAGATGGTGTCAGTATCATGTCTTCAGATCCAGCTATGAAGATTTCTGGGAAGGTATTCAGGAAAGTTAAGAATCTCAGGAGCTTTAAATCCAATTGGTTATACACTCTCAAGGTTGAAACGATTTTGTTTTCGAGTTCAGCTTTACTTTTCCCTCTTTATTCAAGTAGGAAATGCTTGTTGAATCCAGATTTACTTTTACCCTATTTACATAAGTGAAAACGTCCATTGGTTGTATGTATGCTTTTGAATATGATTGATGTTTACCAGAAATGCATGAAAATGCAGTAATAGTATTTACTAAGGACGAACGAGGGAAGGATGTCAACGAAGCTTCGCCGGTTCATCTCTACAAGACAGTTACCAATCCCCAGTAGGGCAAATCCATCTTCATAAAGTCACATCTCCCCTGGGATTTATATCCATCTCTTTTATCCTCATACGGATATTCGGGAATCTACTTTCCATTAAGAGTACGACGAACGAAGACGGGAGGTTATGTATACCCTACTATCGAACGAAGACGGGAGGTTATGTATACCTTACTATCGAACGAAGACGGGAGGTTATGTATACCTTACTATCCCCAGCAGACAGGAGGTTATGTATACCTTACTATCGAACGAAGACGGGAGGTTATGTATACCTTGCTATCCACAGCAGACGGGAGGTTATGTATAATATATTATCAAACAAGACGGGAATGAGTTCCTCATATTCTTCAACAACGAATCGGGATTTATTTTCCCTGGCCAGCAGTTGTTATACGAAGATATCCAGACGCTTCTGGCAGCAACATATCATACATACATCATTTACATCATACCATACACATACATAGATACATAATACATTACTTAAGTGCATCATATTATACATGCATACATAATGCATAAACTAATATTACCATACAGGATGCTATCTTGTTTTCAGGTTAATTCTCCAGTAGACAAATTTCATCAACAAATTGTGACTATTGGGCCGTTGTTTATCTTCCCAAAAGTTATCATTTCCTCAGGACGTTGTTTATCCTCCTGAAAGCATATTATCTCCTCGGGACGTTGTTTATCTTCCTGAAAGCTATCATCACTTCCTCAGGATGTTGTTTATACTCCTGAAAGCATATTATTACCTTGGGCCGTTGTTATCTTCCCAAAGGTTACCACTTCCTCAGGATGTTGTTTACATTCCTGAAAGCTATCACCCCTACCTCAGAACGTTGTTTATCTTTCTGAAAGCATATCATTCCCTCAGGACGTTGTTATCTTCCTGAAAGCATATTATTACCTCAGAACGTTGTTTATCTTTCTGAAAGCATATCACTCCCTCAGGACGTTGTTATCTTCCTGAAAGCATATTATTACCTCAGAACGTTGTTTATCTTTCTGAAAGCATATCATTCCCTCAGGACGTTGTTATCTTCCTGAAAGCATATTATTACCTTAGAACGTTGGTTATCCTTCTGAAAGCATATCATTACCTCGGGACGTTGTTTATCTTCCTGAAAGCTATCATTATACCTTCATATTTTGGACTGCTTTATCCTCCAAGAAAAGGTACCTGAAGAATTTTTCTCCAAGTGGCATCTTTAAGCCCACTCAAGCATATTCAACTAATCATCTGTGTCACTCTATGCACTGGTGAGTGCAAATTTTTGGGCTTTTGTGTTCAATCCCCTTCAACCTTCCAGGTCACGACAGGCAAATATACCAATCTAACCCCTCAGGTTTCAAAAAATTGAACAGGGGCAGCTGTTGCACCCCAAAATTTGCCCTCACAATACAGGACTTTGTGTGCTAAGAAGGTTCACAAGGTTCACAAGACCTTTCATGAAGTTCATGAAGTTTACAAGACACTTTATGAGGTTCACAAGGTTCACAAGATCCACAATACTTACAAGACCTTTCATGAGGTTCATGAAGTCTACAAGACACTTTATGAGGTTCACAAGGTTCACAAGACCTCCCATGAGGTTCACAAGGTTCACAAGACATCTTATGATGGTTCACAAGGTTCACAAAGTTCACAAATAGTCAGAAGATTTGACAACTCCCTCAGACAATGCACCTCCTAAGCAGTGCATCCAAAACTAGGGTTTTGACTTTAATCAGGCTAAATGAACTTCCAAGACTTCAAGTGAGCTTCATAACATCTTATATGTGTGTAAGAACCCCCATGACAAGTTTCAAGACTTTTCTCAAAGGTTTGCTCAGTCAGATGATCAGATAAGTCAAAATCAGTCAAAGCAGTTAAAAAGTCAAACTGAGGTCAACTGTGGTCAAACCAAAGTCAAACTTCATGATTTTTGCCAACAACAAGTATATGAAGTAAAATTCATCATTTTATCAAGGGTTGATCATGATTCATCAAGGAGGTTTCAGATCATCAAGAATCAGGGGTTTCTAAATTAGGGTTTCCTTAGTAAAAGTCAACTGAACTTTGACCAGCCATAACTTTCACATGCTTCATCACCAAGTCTCCATCCAAAGCTCATTTTGAAGGAAATTGAATTCTCTACAACTTTGTGTCTCACAATCCAAGCCCAAAAATGCTTCATTTGGAAGGTATGAGCTAAGACATTATAGGTCCTTTTAAAAGTCAACAAAAAGTCAACAACTTCAAAAGGGCATAACTTGAGAATGGTAAATGATATGGACATGAAACCAGTGGGGTTGGTTAGAGGACTCTTCAAGATTTCCAAAATGTCTAAGAACACCCTCATAGCATTAAAATTGAAGGATGTGTGCCTTTGCAAAGTTGGGAAGTTTTAGGGAAGTTTATGAAGCAAATGGAGGTTTAAAACCAAATTTTGCTAAGTGGGCTGAACTTTTAATGACCCAAAGCAATCCATGACATCATGCACGAAAATTCTTTGATATTTTCATAATTTTATTTTATTTAATTAATTTATTATGATTTTTTATACTAAAAATCATTTTAAATTTAAATAAAATATTAAATGTGAAGATTTAAAATTATTTTTGATTCTAGAAGGTCATGAATTCAGCATGGATCAAATTGATACAAAAATAATGTTGATTGGCTTGAAATAGAAAGTGTTTATGCAAAAATATTTGAATTTCAAAGCTTATCTTTTTCAATCTTTTTGGATCAAATTTTTCACACAAACATCAAGTTTTCTGACCTAAATGCATCACACTATAAGTACATGAGGT
This sequence comes from Lathyrus aphaca, assembly GCA_963966055.1. NCBI lineage: Eukaryota > Viridiplantae > Streptophyta > Magnoliopsida > Fabales > Fabaceae > Lathyrus > Lathyrus aphaca. The sequence goes on along the minus strand of OZ014525.1, from coordinate 97,674,013 downwards.
AACCCTAATGATAAGAGACGATTTCCAGCCTCCAAAGTGTAAGTTTCATATTTGCAAAAACCACACAAAACTCAAATTCGGTTTCAACTCCACAAGGCATTTGAAGGTATTTTAAAGACATAACAATGATCCCTGGACTTCACTGATCATGTACCAATGATTATATGCATCCATAACCTCATGAACATACCAAACCGAATCAAAACATTGACCTCTTTAAGTTTTTTTCGTTTTCATACATACATGTAATATAAATTGATTTTGATTCTGGATTTGTGTTTGTGTTAAGCTTGTGAACGTTTCTGGACAAGTTAATTTGACTTTCGATGCAGGAGTAAAGAAACACCATTGCTAGGGTTTCGGCCATGGATTTGGGGTTTTATCTTAAACCTAATATAAATAAGTTCTAAGAACATAGAACAATTCTATGGACCTTGGGGATTATGAAACACTGATCATTATTGAGAAATTTTACTGTTTTGATGCTTGTCCAATTTCGTAGGTTTTTGTACTTTGAAACTCGCAGGAAACATTGCAACAAAATTTGTATGAAATTTCGCAGGAAATAAGGAAGAAGATGATGCCCTGCGCGCGCATTCCAGGATTCAAAAATTATGCATATTATTTTATGAATTGTTTTCTGTTTTATTTCACAAATGTTGGCTAGCTCAGTTGGCAAGGGACGCGCATGTGATGTTTATGTCCAGGGATCGAATCCTGGCTTCACCACCTTTTTCTTGTTTTTTCTAGATAATTATCAACCTTAAAATATAATGAATTAAAGTCACCATATTAACAGGTGCGCTCTCCCAGCTGGATTGGTTAAGGTGTTTGTGTGTATTGTGAAGGTCCTGGGTTCGATCCCCCCAGGCCTTTTGTTTTTCTTTCTTTTTCTTTGATTTTCAGGAACAAGGCATAAAACAAATTCCTCTCCTTTCTTTATCACCTGCGTGCGTTGGCCCAATGGTTGGGGTTGCTGGCATGTGTTCTTGAGAGCAGGAGGTGCTGGGTTCAATACCCAGCCAGGTAAGTTTTCTTTTTCTTTTTTCTTTCTATTTGTTTTGATTATTATTAATATTAATTAATTAAAACTATAATTTTAAGATCCTAATATAAATCCTAAAAATATTTTCTAAAACTAATTTCTTTTTTTTTAATATGTGTATATTGTTATTATATGTAATTTATTTGTATAATTAGATTAATATTTAATATTTAACATTTTTTATATAAAACCTAATTTATTTTTATAAACCCTAATTTTTTCTATTATAATTTTCTATTTATTATTTAATCATGTATACATATTTTATAATTTTGTAAATATAATCATAATTAATCCTATTTTCATAATATGTAAATATGACATAAATTGTTTATATTTTTAATTTTGCATTTAAATGATTGTTAATATATGTTTAGAAATAGTTAAAAATTGCTAAATTAATTTTGTATTTATATTTTATTTCTATAATATGTTCATCATTAACTTATTTTTTTTATAATTTATAAATAACTTAAAACTTTATAATTAATATAATTGTTCATATTTTTCTTAAATAATTGTTTATAAAAATTTGATCTCTTCTTTTAATTATTATAATATTTTTGCTTATTTCATTATTATTATTAATTATGTTTATATGATTATTACTAACCCCATTAATTTGATATTATTTTTTATTAATATTTTCTACTAACCCAATTATTATTACTATTATTTAATATTTTGCTTATCTATTTAAATTGCTTTTTATTATAATTATGTAATTGTTCCTTGGTGTAATATTTATTTATAATGTTTATTATTTATATTTTATGCTATGGTTAGTAAATAGGGAGTGTAAATATACTTGTAATATAAAATTAATTTAGATCATTTAAATTCAAAAGATAAATATTAAAAATTGTACACTCACACACGTAAGTCGATCTTGGATCGCCATCTCACTTCCTTAGGGATACCTTTCATGTTGCCTAATCAAAAAGGTCAAGTAGGGTGTATAAAGCAAAAGTCCCCCAAAATAAAGTCATCTAGTCCCTTAACAGATAAAAGATCAAGTCCCTTTCGAATGTTGCCTTCGTAATGATCTTGTCCCTTTCGAATAAAGATGATAGTCCCTCCAAAATTGCTTATACACCCTACAGTTGCCTAAATAACAGATGTCCCTTTACTTGTCCCACACATCCAAGGTAATGACTACTTATTCCTTAATAATAGGGATAGTCTTACCATTTAAAGGATATTTAAGAACAGAAAAGACTTAACTTAGGGTAGGTTCCTCATAGTTACTTGCTCACTCTTCAAAACTTTTCAAACACTTCACAATTTCAAACAAAAATTTTCAAAACAAAGGTTTATACGCATCCGTACATGGGTCATTATAAACACTTAAGAAAATTTCTATTCACACACTTCACATTTCAAAAACATTTTAAAGTGAGCTAAGTAACTAAGAGCCCATGGATAACCATGGATGTAAAGGATGCTAACACCTTCCCTTTACATAACCTACCCCCCGGACCCAAAAATCTTTTAAAAGGTCTTTCCTGTTCTTTTATGCCTTTCCTTTGGATAAAATAAAAGTTGGTGGCGACTCTTGCTATCCGCAACATAACTAAAGTCAGTTCTCCCACCGTGTTACACACGTCAGAGTAATATAAAAGATTTTCGAATCCACAGAGACCAAGTGTCAATCTATCGTACCTGTTGTTATGGTGTGTATCTAAGGCAACTAAATATAAGGGTTTTAAGAAGGGTGCAATGGTAAATAAAATAATAATTTTAAACAATTAATAAAAGACAGGCTCGAATGTAATTCACATAATCAATTGATAATCCGGTACTTGTTAATGGAACTACTTATGGGCAATGTTTTCTTCTTTGAAAAGAACTAATTTAACAGGAACTGTCGCTTTTGCGTATTCAGAACTGAGTTGTACTCTCTAATCAACCCCTCCTATTGTCACGGATAAAAAGGTGCGTACTGCGTTAGAGTAGTAAACCTATTTTTAAGAAATATAGTATCTTAACTAAGTTGAAAAGTACTTTAACCTGGATTTCTTAGCAAAATGAGGTTCTTATGAACCAGACTCTAAACTTCATAACGCGTCCGAAAATCGTTTTAAAATCTCTTTTCTTTTTAATCTAAAAACTCCTAATAAACTAAACAAAGCGTTTTTGGCTGTTTTTGAAATAGTTAAAAACAATTACTTGAATTGAAAGATAAAATAGCCCTTAACCTTTTCCACGAACAATTGTACGAATTACTGGTTCAATTACGATCCTTACATTCTAACCTTTATGGATTTAGTTAGACATGGTAAAGTAAAAGTTCTTTTTATAATTTTTCATAAAAGTAATTTAGTGCGAGTGCGGAAAGTAAATAAAAGTAGTGCGAGTGCGGAAAGTAAATAAAAGTAGTGCGAGTGCAGAAAATAAACGAAAGTAGTGCGAGTGCGGGAAAATAAAGTAATTTAAAGCGAGTGCGGAAAATAAACGAAAGTAAAGCGAGTGCAGGAAATAAATAAAATAAAGTGCGAGTGCGGATAATAAATGAAAGTAAAGCAATGCGGAAAGGTAAAATACGAACTGGCATTAAAATGGCGGCAGGATTAACTTCCTCCCAGAGGGCTCCAAAACTCGATCACACAGACAGATTACAGACTCGATCACTCGATTGCAGTAACACCCCGATGTGGAATGATAATTGCTTTAAAACTAATATATGCCTAGAGAATCTAAGTTTGGATGAAGAAAAACGAAAATCTAAGGTCCTATTTATAGGAAAACTAAATGCAGGAAAAGACCAGGATGCCCCCTCCACTAAAAAGTGGAGGGAAACTGTTTTTGCCTTGTGGCGCCCGCCACAAGGTCATGGCGCCAGCCATGAGACTGATATGGGATAAAAGAGTGGGGATCGTGGGTCTTGGCAGTTGTGGAGTGGTCTTGAGGCGTGGCCACGTCATGGCAGACCCCATGGCGCCCGCCACGGTGGATGCCGTAAGTGTAAAACGCTGAATTTCTAGGTTTTCGTCAGTTTCCACTCCTTTTTTCGCTCCTTTTCTCGATTTAGGCCCCGATTACATAAAAAACCTGAAAACAATGAAAAACAAAGTAATAACATAACAAAATAACAATAAAAGCTAGGAATGCATGCGAAATCGGAGTCAGAAATACAGTGAATTTTAGTGTGATCAAATTCTCCCACACTTAAACCTTTGCTTGTCCTCAAGCAAACATTAAAGCTCAAGAAAAAAATGGTGTCAACAAGTGTCTTTGGGCTAAAGGGCTTCTAAGTTCAAGTCAGGATGCAATGACAGGTACTAACTAAGTGAACCAAGGGTACCATAGTAACACAAACACAAACTTCAATCCTATATTAACCACTCCATGTCATCCCACAATACGTAGGCCTATCTTCTCATCTTTTTGTGTCCTTTTCATTCAGGCGCAATCACATTAAGCCCGTTATCCGTACATGCTTCATAGTAGAGTGACCGGTTAGTGATTCTGATCCATAACATAAGGTTTCTGGCACATAAGCATGTGTAAACCTGTTTTATTTGACCTAATTGTAGTTGCGGGGGATCGGATCGTAATCCGCCCTACCATGTTCAGTGCCAGATACCTCTGAACCAACTAACAATAGGTGACTTGCAATTTTTTTTCTTTTTGGGGCAAAATTTTTTTCTTCTCTTTTTTTCAGTTTAAATGACTTTGTGAGGGTCACCTATCCCAGAGTTTGCCTTTTTTTCTTTTTTATTAGCACTGGATCATTCACTTATATTCATCGGCCCCCTACGTAGAGCATGCTTAGGTCGGAGCTGACTGCTAAAATAAACTACTTAGGACAATTTTTTTAAATGATAATAAAGGCCATGGTGGTGGGGTTTAGGAGTGATTCCTATATTCAAGAGGTCTATGGTGCTAAAATGGTGCTGATGTTTCAAAAAGTTGACCTAAGTCACCACATCCTAATCTAAACCTGTCTCAAAGCCCAAAAAACATGTGAAACAACATTGTTTTCTTTTTAAAAATTTTCTGGTAAGGCTAAGGAAATGGGAAAAATGAGGATGTACTAAAAATACACTATACTGGTGACTCGTCAGACTCATGCATTATCTAAGGAAATTAAAATAAATAACTTACTGAAAAGGGAAATAACTGAAATGAAATAAATAACTAAAAAGGGAAATGACAGAAAGCAATAAAATCCCCTCCCACACTTAAATCGAACATTGTCCCCAATGTTTCGAAATAAGATAAGGAGGGTAACCTGGAAAAAAAACTACTGTGGAGGTGCACTGGTGCCCTCGCCGTCCTGCTGTGATGGTCTGGAACGACGGGATCTACTGCGATGCTGGTCCCTCCGGTCGAGTCATGCCGATAAGGCAGCCTGGGCACCCCGAACCTCTCGAAGGTTACCTAGGATGGAACCCTGAGTGGCCTCCATAAGCTGGTGGTGTCGTCGGTTGACTTCTCGCTGACGGGCCTGCTCTAATGTGATGTCGGTCAAGGTACGACAAACGTTACTGTAGGCACGATCCGATATCGATCGCGATTGTTGCATGAAGCTCATGTTGTTCGTCAGTATTTGTGAAATAGTAGAGAGTAGGTTGTCTCGCCTTTCCTCTCTAGCCATCATATCACGCCACATCTCCTCGGTGACATAGAATCCAGGAGCAGCACCTGCAACAGGGTTAGAGGAAGATGGTGCGGTGTGTGACTGTGAAGGACGATGGGGGGACATGTGAGGTATGGGAGACTGCTCTCTCCGATCATACTCTTCATCAGTGTCATGTGCCTCCCCATCAGGAATATTAGGAGGAAGTGGATCCAAAACAGGTGGAGCATTCAGATCATAGGTCCAGTTCCTTTCATTACGTACATCAGTACGTCTACTGCAAGGTAAAGCAACAGATGGGATAGCTACCCCATGAACCATCAACTCATAACCACCTTCTCTCCTCGTTCGGCACAATTTCATGTCTTTCAGAAATTTTAAATTAATTGTGCAAGGAGGTAGTGGTTCAAGTGTAGTTATCTCATCGTTCAGGCCAAGAGCCCGAGCAATAGACGTAACAAGCCCTCCAAAAACAATCGGTCCTGTTTTATTAGTAAGTAAAGCCATGTGTGCAAGCATAAACGGGACCGGATTGATATGGTTACTAGTGAGGCATCCTTGCAAAAATAGGAGTTCTCTAGCATTTACCTTGTTTGGACTCTCCCGGCCAAAAATAGTACATGCCAAAAGATATCTGAAAACTCTTATGGTCGGGTTATGAATGGTCGACGCAAGTATTCCTTCAAAAGAATTTATTGAAGTACTTGAAAGCCTTTGCCAGAAGGAAAATACCTCGGCCGACCATTCCGCATCCAAAGGTGCCTCACAAATCGCACCTTCCCTATGAGGGATTCCTAACAAGCCTTCTAGCTCGTTGGTACTGAATTCATATTCAATTCCAAACAGTCTAAAATTAACAGTACTGACTGTGCTAGCAGTGTTAGGACTGACAGTGTATATCAATGAACTTAAAAACTCAACTGTCAGCCTCTCATAGGTAGGTTCCTGATTAACGAAAATATTATGCAAGCCTAAAAAATCTAATAAATTAAAAACACTATAATAAAGACCCAAAGCATATAGACAGTTATCATCGACGTACCTAGTCGAGAGAATTTCTCGACTCTGAAGCCTCTGAATAATTTTCCTTTGCCTATCACTCGGTCTTCCATCACGAAGAAGAAATCCATTGAACTCCATTGTTGTTGCTCCTTAGGAAGTGAAAAATGGTAGAAAATGGTTTATGAGAGAAATGATAAAGGTTTGATTTTTATGGTTTGTGGTGGATGAAAATAAAAATGGATTTTGGATAGGTTTTATGGATGGTGGGTATTTTGGAAATGGGGGAGTTTTAATGGGGTTCAATGGGGTTTTTGAAACTTATAAAAATGGGTTTTTGAAGATGGAAGGTATGAAAATGGTGAAAACGAATGTTCAGCCCCGAAATAGGGGAGAACGCCATGGCGCCCGCCATGGGCCTGTGGCACCCGCCACAAGGCTAAATTCTGATGGGCCTTGGATTTTTTTAAATCCTCCTTTGGGCCCTCTTTGTACCTTCGGTCTTCGGGGGGGGGGGGTCTGGATAGTGTTTTCTTCTCTTTTCCAAGGCATGAGGCTTGCATATTTTTTTATGAAGACAAAAATGAAAATATTTTGTCTTGTATTTTTTTTTTTTTTTTTTTTGCACGACAAAATAAAATAATTAAAAAGAAAAAAGAAAAGAGAAAAATCGACATTAGTGCATAAAATAATATGTATATATAAGATAAACTCAAAGTACATGAAAAAAAGAAAATGCAATAGATGCAATAATGTAAGATATGTCTGGAGATGCGAGAAATAAAATAAAGCATGAAAAAAAGAAATTAAATACTAGGGTAATATCGTCAGTGTAGAATGAATCATGTGGTAGGCTTCTCCTCCTGGTTTGATCCACGAATCTCAGCTATCTCCCTCTGAAGCTCTTCAATCTCCTGATATAGAGCATCGGCCTCTGAGGCATGAGTGAGATCAGAAACCTGAATCTGTAATTCTAAGTCCGCTACTACCTGCTTGAGCAGGGCAGTCTCCTTACGGAGCTCATAAATCTGAGTTTGTAGATCAGGCGGCTGCAGAGACATATTGTTAGACATAACAGTGATTCGGGGAGTAAGAGGTGAAGGAGTGTACTCAGTGGCGGGAGGTGATTTCGGCTCTTCGACAGTCTCTCCATAACCCTCTAGAGCATAACTCCAATTGGCAGGATCATGGACATTGGTCATCAGCAGGTCTGGTAATGTAAAGTAATGTATCACTTCGCCGTCAATCAGTAATCTAAACATGTTGGGCTCAAAAGAGGCCCTCCTCATCAGTCCTCTGTCAAGACAAAAGTCAACATCCAGGGTGGTGTAGCAGCAGAAGGTCCTGAGGTGCAATAATTTGCGAGACAAACCCAATGCAGTAGCTATCTGTGTAACAATCCCACCGACATGTATGATGCCTACAGATGATCTGGCAACACTAGCAAGTCCCTTCAACAGAAAGTTGCCACAAGCAACTGGGCGAGACTGAGTCGCACAAAACAGTAGGAAAATCTCCTTTTCACTCAGCAGAGTCTCTGTATCTGGAAAACCTAGGAAAGAATGCGCCAGAATCATCTGGAAGTACCTTAACGCAGGGTTGTGGATTACCTGAGAAAACTGAGTGGAAGGATCTTGGCTCCCTCCACCTGAGATGTTAGACCAAAACTTTTCCACTTCTCTGCTCATAAAATACCCCATCGGTGTCTCTAGAATAGCATCAGGAGTAGTCTGAAAACCTAGTAAATCACCAAACTCTTTGTGAGAGAAGGAGTAGTCAATCCCGAACAACCTGAAAATAGCATATCCATTGGGTCCAGCCCAAGGGTCATAATGAAACGAGCTGAGGAACTCTAGAGTCAAGTTCCTGTAAGTGTTGTTCCTATCGTCAAACTGGTCCCACTGGAGTTGATGGCATAAGAATCTGACGCTTGGCTCTATCCCCAAGGCATCCATGCAGTCATGGTCAGGGTACCTGGTAGGAGCCATAGGGCGTCTCATGTGGACATAGTAACGCTCTCTCTGTGCGTCGTCTCTAAATGCCACGTGCATGTCATCAGGATTCTGCATTCTGTACAAGGTTAGCAAACAAGTCCTGAAAGCACATAAAACATTCAATTGTTAGTCCTGACATAATAATAAAATAAACAAATTAAAATGAAGTAAAAATAAATAAATAAAAAGTACGTAAATAAGAAAACCATGGGTTGCCTCCCATGCAGCGCTTGTTTAACGTCATTAGCTCGACGACCGATTTTTATACATCATTGGAAGGATATGGTGGATCACTCAGAGTATGGCAGGTGTATGTTGTTGGGATGTCACCACCTTCGTAGGGCTTCAACCTCTATCCATTGACGATGAACGGTTTACATGTTTGGTTCTTGATTTCAATAGCACCGGATCTTAGGATCTTAGATACTTCGAAAGGGCCAGTTCATCTCGAACGAAGCTTCCCTGGAAAAAGTCGTAACCTAGAATCGAACAAGAGAACAAGATTGCCTATTTTGAAGTCTCTTCTTATGATTCTTTTGTCATGCCAAGCTTTTGTTCTTTCTTTGTATATGATGGCATTTTCGTAGGCAGATTGTCTGAGCTCTTCTAATTTGTGGATATCAAGGATACGTTTCTCACCAGCAGTCAAGTAATCCAAATTCAAAGTTTTGATGGCCCAATAGGCCTTATGCTCCAATTCAAAAGGTAAGTGACATGATTTTCCATAGACCAGTTGATAAGGGGTTGTTCCTATAGGGGTTTTGAAAGCGGTTCTATAGGCCCATAATGCCTCTTGAAGTTTCTGCGACCAATCTTTTCTAGATATAGAGACAGTCTTCTCAAGAATTTGTTTGATCTCCCTATTAGATACTTCCACTTGTCCATTGGTCTGTGGGTGGTATGGCGTTGCTACTCTATGCTTAACTCCATACTTGCTTAAAAGTTTATAAAATATTCTCGATATGAAGTGTGATCCTCCATCACTTATGACTAAACGGGGTGTTCCAAACCTGGGAAATATATAGTTTTTGAATAATTTGATGACTACTTTGGTGTCGTTCGTGGGTGCGGCGATAGCTTCAATCCATTTAGACACGTAGTCAACAGCTACTAAGATGTACTGATTTCCAAAAGATGGTGGGAACGGTCCCATAAAGTCTATACCCCATACGTCGAAGAGTTCTACTTCTTGGATATTTCTTAACGGCATTTCATTACGTCTTGAAATATTTCCTGTGCGTTGGCATCTGTCACACTTGACAATGAAAGCATGGACATCACGCCACATAGTAGGCCAGAATAGGCCAGCTTGAAGAATCTTGGCGTAGGTCTTGGATGTGCCCGCATGTCCACCATAGGGTGCAGAGTGACAATGCTCAAATATATTATTTACCTCTTCTTCTGGAACACAACGGTGGAAAATGCCATCTTTACCTCTCTTGAAAAGAAACGGTTCGTCCCAATAGAAGTTTCTCACATCACTGTAGAACTTCTTCTTCCGGTGGTAGTTTAGATCAGGGGGTATAATGTCAGCGGCTAGGTAATTAACAAAGTCTGCATACTAAGGTATATTACTTATAGCTAAGGATTTATGATAATGCTCATGTAGATCTGGGTTATCATCTTCAATAGTTTCTAGTTGGGCTATCAGTCTATCATAGGCAAAATCGTCATTTATGGGTACTGAGTCAGGTTTCAGGTATTCTAACCTAGAAAGGTGATCAGCTACTACATTATCAGTGCCTTTCTTATCACGAATATCCAGATCAAACTCTTGCAGTAATAGAATCCATCGAAGTAACCTAGGTTTGGCATCCTTTTTACTCAGTAAGTAACGAATGGCAGCATGGTCGGTGTAAACTATAATTTTGGCTCCTACTAGATAAGATCTAAATTTGTCTATGGAAAAAACTACAACTAGGAGCTCTTTTTCGGTTGTTGCGTAGTTGAGCTGTGCAGCGTCTAGGGTTCTACTGGCATAATAAATTACGTGTAACTTCTTATCTTTTCTCTGACCTAGAACGGCTCCTACAGCATAGTCACTGGCGTCACACATTATCTCAAACGTTTCTGACCAATCAGGGGTTTCATTATAGGTGCTGAAATCAGAGCTTGCTTCAGAATATTAAATGCTTCAGTACATTTTTCATCGAAGATGAATTCAGCATCTTTCATTAAAAGACCAGTTAAGGGTTTTGTTATTTTGGAGAAGTCCTTGATAAAACGTCGGTAAAATCCGACAGGTCCAAGAAAACTTCTTATCTCCCTGATAGTCTTCGGCGGTTTTAGATTCTCTATGAATTCTGTTTTAGCTTTATCTACCTCTATACCTTTTTTGGAAACTATATGTCCTAAAACAATCCCTTCGGTGACCATGAAATGACATTTTTCCCAATTTAGCACAAGGTTTACTTCCACACATCTTTCCAGAATTTTCTCAAGGTTGATAAGACAGTTTTTGAAATCAGATCCACAAACTGAGAAATCTTCCATAAATACTTCCATGATTCCATCTAAGTAGTCTGCAAAGATAGACATCATGCAGCGTTGGAAAGTGGCAGGAGCATTACAGAGTCCAAAAGGCATTCTTCTATAGGCAAAAGTTCCAAATGGGCATGTAAAGGTAGTTTTTTCTTGATCTTCGGGGTGAATAGGTATTTGGAAGAATCCTGAATATCCATCTAGGTAACAAAAGTAAGAGTGTCTGGCTAGGCGCTCCAACATTTGGTCTATGAATGGTAATGGGAAATGATCCTTCCTAGTTGCTTTATTTAATTTTCTATAATCTATGCACATACGCCAACCTCCATCAGTTTCTTTTTGCTACAGGTTCGCCCTTCTCGTTTTGCACGACTGTGATGCCTCCCTTTTTAGGTACTACATGCACAGGACTCACCCATTTATTGTCCGAAATCTGATATATTATACCTGCCTCTAGTAACTTAAGAACTTCAGTCTTAACTACAGTACTCATTATAGGATTTATTCTTCGTTGGTGTTCTCTGGAGGGTTTTGAATCTTCTTCAAGCAAAATTCGATGCATGCATACGGAGGGGCTTATTCCTTTTAGATCAGAGATCTTATATCCTAAGGCTGAGGGGTACCTTCGTAAAACATCTAACAATTGGTTGGTTTCCTCTCGGTCTAAGGTAGCACTGACTATAACTGGACGATTCATTTCTTCATCAATAAATCCATATCTCAGGTTTTTGGGTCGTTCCTTAAGTTTTACGGTTGGTTTCATAGGGCAAGGCATAGGATCTGGGGTAAGAGATAAACATTTGTGAAGGTTATCATCAATGTAGGGTCTTTTATAATTGTCATCTTCCAAAATAAGGGTTGATGGAAATTTTATAGATTCAGTTTCTTCTTCTTGTTCTTATTCCCTAATGCATTCTTCGATGATATCTAAGGCATAACAAGCATCTCCTATCACAGGTGCCATAAGAAATTTTGAAATTATAAATTCTATCTTCTCGTCACCTACCTCAAAAGTTAGTTTCCCTTTTTTAACATCTATAACGGCTCCAGCATTCGATAAGAACGGTCTACCTAGGAGGATTGGTATGTCGTCATCTTCTTTAATGTCCATGACAACAAAATCAGTAGGTATAAATAACTGACCTATCCTAACAGGGACGTCTTCAAGTATGCCTATAGGGTATTTAACAGATCTATTGGCTAATTGAAGTGACATCTTAGTAGGTTGTAATTCTCCTAAGTTTAATCTCTCACAAACTGCTAAAGGCATTAAGCTCACACTAGCTCCTAAGTCTAGAAAAGCTTTTTCGATGACCTGATTCCCCAAAACACAAGGAATGGAAAAATTTCTGGGATCTTTATATTTCTTTGCTAACCTATTTTTGGAAATAGAATTACATTCCACGGGTTTTGGATCTTCAAGTCTACGTTTATTCGTAAGTATGTCTTTGAGAAACTTAGCGTAAGAAGGTATTTGGGTGATGGCTTCCATAAAGGGGATTTCTACGTGAAGTTTTTCTATAACCTTAACGAATTTTTGATATTGATTATCAATTTGGGTTTTCTTTAATCTTTGAGGGTAAGGTATTGGTGGTTTGTATGGCAGTGGTGGTACATAGGTTTTATTTTTAGGTTCTTCTCCTTTTTCTTGACTTTCCGGGGTTTCAGGCTCCTCTGGTTCCTTCTCCTCATTCTTCTCAGAAGTTTCGGGCTCACTTAATCTAGGGTTCAAAGGTTCTTTATAAGCGGTTCCACTTCGTAGAGTAATGGCATTAGCTTGCCCTTTCGGGTTTTGTTGAGGTTGTCCAGGGAACTGTCCTCCAGGTGTAGTCTGTGGGGCTTGGTTTAAAGCTACCTGAGAGATCTGGGTTTCAAGCATCTTATTATGAGTAATAATTTGATCAACCTTGGTTCCTAACTGGGTAATTAGTTCGTTAACATGGACGTTTTGGTTCATGAACTCTTTGTTTTGTTGTGTTTGAGCGGTGATAAAATTTTCCATAATTTTCTCAAGGCTCGGTTTTGGTGGTACAGGTTGCATAGGTTGATTTGTTATTGGGGCTTGGTAACCTTGTTGTCTCGGAGGTGCGGTATTTTGAATAGGGTTATTATTTTTGTAGGAGAACTTTGGGTGATTCCTCCATTCAGGGTTATATGTGTTTGAAAATGGCTTCCCTTGGGTGTAGTTTACTTGCTCAGTGTTGGTCTCATTTAACAGATTGCATTCGGCGGATTGGTGTCCTTGCGTCCCACATATCTCACAATTCGGCGAAACTGCGGCTACAGTATTCGGGGTTGTACACATATGTTCGACTCTAAGGGCCAACGCGTCCATTTTAGCTTGCATCATGTCCATAGAGCTTAGCTCATGTATTCCTCCTTGGGCTTCCTTCTTTTCCACTGTCGCTCGTTCTACTCCCCAAGATTGATGGTTTTGGGCCATATCTTCGATAAGGGCACTAGCTTCAGGGTAAGGTTTGTTCATCAGTGCGCCACCAGCGGCAGCGTCGATGGTCATCTTCGTGTTATAATGAAGTCCATTATAGAAGGTTTGAATGATTAGCCAATTCTCTAAGCCATGATGTGGGCATGCTCTTAATAGTTCTTTATATCTCTCCCAGGCTTCGAACAACGACTCTCCTTGGTGTTGGGTAAATCTAGTTATTAGGTTTTGAAGAAGAGCGGTCTTACTTGGGGGAAAATATCTAGCAAGGAAAACTTTTCTAAGGTCATCCCAAGTTGTTATAGAATTGGGTGGAAAGGAATCTAACCATGATAGAGCTTTATCTCTGAGGGAAAAGGGAAATAATCTTAAGTGTATCGCCTCAGGAGAAGCTCCATTGGTTTTAAAGGTGTCTGCTAACTGAAGAAAGTTTTTTAAATGTTGGTTCGGGTTATCAGTAGCGAGACCTGCGAATTGTCTCTGTTGCACTAATAGCAGCAGGGATGGTTTAAGTTCAAAATTATTGGCTGGAATAGCGGGGTTTACTATACTAGAACTAAGTTCCTCGTTTGATGGTTGGGCGAAGTCCTTAAGAGGTCTTCGGTTTTGATCTTCGGACATAGCTTTCCTATTCCTATGGAAAAACAAACGTGCGTGAGCGTAACGTTCAAGTTCAGCTAGAGGGTCTACTAAACTTCCGACACTACGAGTCTTTCGCATTGACCGGTGGGTAACAACCTTAGTCTAAACGGTATAACTACAGGGTATGAAATTTGACGAAATTGGTCCCCGGCAACGGCGCCAAAAACTTGGCACGTGTTTTTCGCAAGTGTACGAACACGTCAGAGTAATATAAAAGATTGTCGAATCCACAGAGACCAAGTGTCAATCTATCGTACCTGTTGTTATGGTGTGTATCTAAGGCAACTAAATATAAGGGTTTTAAGAAGGGTGCAATGGTAAATAAAAAAATAATTTTAAACAATTAATAAAAGACAGGCTCGAATGTAATTCACATAATCAATTGATAATCCGGTACTTGTTAATGGAACTACTTATGGGCAATGTTTTCTTCTTTGAAAAGAACTAATTTAACAGGAACTGTCGCTTTCGCGTATTAAAACCGAGTTGTACTCTCTAATCAACCCCTCCTATTGTAACGGATAAAAAGGTGCGTACTGTGTTAGAGTAGTAAACCTATTTTTAAGAAATATAGTATCTTAACTAAGTTGAAAAGTACTTTAACCTGGATTTCTTAGCAAAAAGAGGTTCTTATGAACCAGACTCTAAACTTCATAACGCGTCCGAAAATCGTTTTAAAATCTCTTTTCTTTTTAATCTAAAAACTCCTAATAAACTAGACAAAGCGCTTTTGGCTGTTTTTGAAATAGTTAAAGACAATTACTTGAATTGAAAGATAAAATAGCCCTTAAGTGTTTCCACGAACAATTGTACGGATTACTGGTTCAATTACGATCCTTACATTCTAACCTTTATGGATTTAGTTAGACATGGTAAAGTAAAAGTTCTTTTTATAATTTTTCATAAAAGTAATTTAGTGCGAGTGCGGAAAGTAAATAAAAGTAGTGCAAGTGCGGAAAGTAAATAAAAGTAGTGCGAGTGCGGAAAATAAACGAAAGTAGTGCGAGTGCGGGAAAATAAAGTAATTTAAAGCGAGTGCGGAAAATAAACGAAAGTTAAGCAAGTGCAAGAAATAAATAAAATAAAGTGCGAGTGCAGATAATAAATGAAAGTAAAGCAATGCGAAAAAGTAAAATACGAACTGGAATTAAAATGGCGGCAGGATTAACTTCCTCCCAGAGTGCTCCAAAACTCGATCACACAGACAGATTACAGACTCGATCACTCGATTGCAGTAACACCCCGATGTGGAATGATAACTGCTTTAAAACTGATATATGCCTAGAGAATCTGAGTTTGGATGAAGAAAAACGAAAATATAAGGTCCTATTTATAGGAAAACTAAATGCAGGAAAAGACCTGGATACCCCCTCCACTAAAAAGTGGAGGGAAACTGTTTTTGCCTTGTGGCGCCCGCCACAAGGTCATGGCGTCCGCCATGAGACTGATATGGGATGAAAGAGTGGGGATCGTGGGTCTTGGCAGTTGTGGAGTGGTCTTGAGACGTGGCCACGTCATGGCAGACCCCATGGCGCCCGCCACGGTGGATGCCGTAAGTGTAAAACGCTGAATTTCTAGGTTTTCGTCTGTTTCCACTCCTTTTTCGCTCATTTTCTCGATTTAGGCCCCGATTACATAAAAAACCTGAAAACAAAGAAAAACAAAGTAATAACATAACAAAATAACAATAAAAGCTAAGAATGCATGCGAAATCGGAGTCAGAAATACGGTGAATTTTAGTGTGATCAGATATGGACATGAGACCAAAGGGGTTTGTTAGAGGACTCTCTAAGATTTCTAAAAAGTCCAAGAACACCTTCATAGCCTTAAAATTGAGGGAGATGTGCATTGTTAAAGTTGGTAAATTTTTTAGGAGTGTATGAAGCAAATGAGGTCTCAAATCCAAATATTTCCAAATGGGCCCACCAAATTCCAACCCAAACTCAAAGATGACATCATGCACGACCCAATTCAACCAATTTCTAATTTTTATATTTTTATTATTATTTATTTGGATTTTATTCATTAAAATTCATTTTAAATCAAAATAAAATATGAAAATAAAAATATTTGATTTGATTCTTCTTCTAGAAGCTCTTAAATGACATTCAAGGTGATTGGATATCATTAAATTTCGTGCTAAGGCTATTTGGTAAGATATGATGTGATTTTTGGACAAATTATGAAAGATATTTCTTCACCTTCAAGCAACCCATACAACTCCAACCAAGACCCAAATTCTTAACCTAATTACATTACTATATAACCACAACAACATCACAAGACAAAAAAAAAGTGAGGGAGAGCAAGAGGATGATATTCGTACTTTAAAATTTCACATAATTCAAAATTAGGTTTCCACAATCCACCACTTTTACAAGTTGATTAAAGGCTGCAAATGAATCCTTGAGGTTTCCTGAACCTATTCCAATCATCCTCATCATCAAATTCATGCCAAATCATACAAACCAAATTCATATTCTTGCTTTTCTTTTGATTTTTTTCAATTTCAATGATTTATGCATGATTAATTGATTTTGAGCACATAATATGTTTGTTTGATTGTGTAGATAGTTTCTGGATAGTTGGATTTAAGTTTTGATGCAGGAATCATAGGGTACCATGGAGAACTAAACTATTGGTTAATCTACTGTAATTTGTTTTCGTCGATACTTCGAAGGCTGCAGTAGTGATAAGAATTCCAGGCTGACAGGTAAGTCAGGTAAGTACTATTGTTTCAATTTACTCAATTTTTTCCAGAAGTTCAGAAAAAATCGAAGAACAATACTCTTTTAGAATAGAATTCTAAAAGATTTCGACCCTCAAAATCGCAAATTCCTCTTTTTTCTATTTTATTTGATTTATTTTCTATTTTCATATTCTCAAAAAAATCTATAAAAAAAATCTATAAAAAATTGTGCGTTCTTTATTTGATTTTATTAGATTTTTAGCATCGTTTTAATATTTTTTAGATTTTATTTTAATCGCTTTTCTTATTTTTCATTATTTTAAAATTTGCAGCGATTTTATTTGATCCTGTTTTTTTTCCAATAGTATATACCAAAAATATGCAGGTGGTAGGAAGAAGATGGTGTGTGGCATTCGCTGATTGGCCTAGTGACAAAGACCTAAGGTTGGGAGTCTAAGGGTGTGGGTTCAACACTCATTCCCAACATTTTGGCAAAGAAACGTGGGTTCAACACTCATTCCCAATATTTTGGCAAAGAAACGTGGCGTAGCGTAGTGGCGGAAGGTTTTTGTTGACAAAGGCAAAGTCAGGGGTTCAACACCAACCCCCAATATTTTGGGTATCTCTAACTTTATTTTTCCCTTTTTCATCAAATTATGTATTTTCTTTGAATTTCCTTCATATTATTATTAAACTAATTTCTAAAAGATAAAACAAAATCCTTTTTTTATTTTATTTTTAAAACTTATGTATTTTTTTATATAAACCTTAAACCTATTTTTTGTAAAACCTTTTTCTTTTATAAATCTAAACCTTAATTTTTTCCATAAACCTTATTTTTTTCATAAACCTTAATTTTTTTTTCATAAACCTTAATTTTTTCATAAATCTTAATTTTTTTTCATAAACCTTAATTTTTTCCCTAAACCTTAATTTTAAACCTAAGTCTTAATTTTTTTCATAAACTTTAAACCCTAAAAATTTAGCCCTAATCTTTATCTTAAAACCCAGATTTCGCCCTAATTTTTACCCTAATATTTTTCCTAAACCTTAAATTTTTTTAAACCTTAAATTTTTTCTCAAACCCTAACCCTAATTGTTTTCTTAACCTAGTTTGCAAACTTTTATTTTCTAATTTATTCACTCATTTTTATGTTATTCATTCACTGTTTGCCTGATTATGTAACTGCTTTGCCTTTGTAATAATTGATTTTTAATATTTTCCGCCATTATTATTATTATGTAACTGCCCCTAAGCCATGTAATAGTGTAGGAATTTTATTTTCTGCCTTTTAATTTCTGTCATTTATTTTTCATATTAACTGCGTGGTTAGTAACATAGGGAGTGTCAAGAAATAAATGAACCATGGACTTAGAAAATTAATAATCAAGATAAATATCTGAAAACAATACTCACACACGTAAGTCAATCTTTGATCGCCATCTTGCACTTCCTAGGGTATTCCTCTTGGTTGCCTTTAAATGGTCAAGTCCCTCGAATATAGGGGTGTCTTAACAAAGTCCCTTATGAAATCATCAAGTCCCTACAGTTTAAAATATCAAGTCCCTTCGAGGTTGCATACAGAATAATGATCTTGTCCCTTCGAATAAATGATGATAGTTCCTACGAATTGCTAAAGACATCCCTTAAGTTGCCTTCTATGACCATACGATGACCCTACGCTTATCCGTTAACACATCCAAAGTAATGACTACCTATTCCTTAATAATAAGGATAGTCTTACCATTAAAAGAACATATAAGAACACGAAAGACTTAATCTAGGGTAGGTACCTCTTAGTTTCTTGCTCACATTTCAAAAATACTTTTTACACCTCACTTTCCTAAACATTTTTCAAAACAAGGCTTTGTATACATCCATATGAGGATCATTACAATGTACTTAGAAAATTTTCTGATCACACACTACACACTTTTCAAAAACAATTTAAGTGAGCTAAGTAACTAAGAGCCCATGGATAACCATGGATATAAAGGGTGCTAACACATTCCCTTTATATAACCTACCCCCGAACTCAAGTCTTTTAAAATAGGTCTTTCATGTTCTTTTATGTCCTTTCCATTTGGATAAAATAAAAGTCGGTGGCGACTCTTGCTATCCGCAACATTTATAGAAAGTCAGTTCTCCCACCGTGTTACAGCGTTTTCAAAAATTTGTTTGAATATTTTTGTTGAGAATTATTAGGAGCTATTTTTAGAAGGTTGTGACTTTGCATAGTGTAACACGGTGGGAGAATTAACTTTTAGTCATGTTACGGATAGCAAGAGCCGCCACAAACTTTTATTTTATCCATAAGGAAAGGACATAAAAGAACAGGAAAGACCTATTTTAAAAGACTTGGGTTCGGGGGGTAGGTTATATAAAGGGAAGGTATTAGCACCCTTTATATTCATGGTTATCCATGGGCTATTAGTTACTTAACTCACTTTAATTGTTTTTGTAGTGTGTGATTAGAAACATTTCTTTAAGTACTTTGTAATGACCCTCATATGGGTGTATACAAAGCCTAGTTTGAAAATATTTTAGAAAATGTGAGGTGTGAAAGTAACTTTGAAGGTGTGAGTAAGTAACTACGAGATACCTACCTTAGATTAAGTCTTTCTTATTCTTTTATGTTCTTTCAAAGGGTAAGACTATCCCTACTATTAAGGAGTAGGTAGTCATTACCTTGGATGTTGATAAGGGACATTTGTAGGGTCACTGTATATATGCAACTGTAGGGTGTCTTTAGCCATATGGGAGGGACAATCATCTTTTAACTTGGAGGGACAGGATCCATTTAAGCAACACTGTAGGCAACATCGAAGGGACTTGATCCTTTAAATGTGGGGAGGGACAAAATGATATTTTGTTTGTTAGGATCTTGCTTAAGACACCCTACTTGACCTTTTGAATAAGGCAACAGAGAGGTAACCCTAAGAAGTGAAGACGACGATCTTAGATCGTCTTACGTGTGTGAGTGTTTTCAATTATTTATCTTAATTAATTTTTCTAAGTCCATTTATTCACAATTAATTTTCACTCCCTATTTACTAACCACGCATTTATTCTTTAACAAAAGTAAAAAGCGAAAAATAAAGTCCTACGCTATTACATTATGGGAGAGGGGTACATTTTTCTTTTTTGGGGATTGTAGAAAAAACAAAATTAAATACGAAAAATTAAACCTAATTAACTATTACATAAGAGGAGCAATTACATAATCGATGAAAAGCGAAAATATAAATTAATATAAATCAAGCTTAAGAAAAAAAGGATTAAACGTTTTTCAGAAAAATCAGGATTTATTAAATTCCTAAACCTAATTAAATTGATAAATTAAATAAGAAAAACTAAAAAAAAATTATAAAATATATTATGTAAAAAAACAAATTGATATTTATTTATGAAGTTAATTAATTTTTAAGAAAAGAGATTATAAGTGATTTAATTATATTAAGGATTATTGGTTTATTAATTAATTTAATAAATATTAACTAATTAAACTATGAAAAGAAAAAGAGGAAAAGCGCTAAAAAAATAAGGGGGGAGCTGGGAATCGAACTCGCTCCCCCAAGGTTCACGAGCATAGTTCTTGCCACCGGGACACGCACCTGCGTGTGATAAAGAATTGGAAAATAAAAGTCATAAAATAAAACAATTTTTGAATATTAGAAATGCGCGCCACACTTCATCTTCCTTACTCATCCGTCCAGTTAGGATGTAGCTACACTTTGTCCGTAGCAAAAGGTTTTAGTGACGGTTTTCTTCCATCACTATAGAACCTGCAAGTTAGAACATTTATAATACCTCAAATAAATTTATTCTAATCATATAATTCAATTGATTATAGTCCAATGAGTTCAATTAAACCCTTAATTTCACGTGGAATCACTCCTATGCCGAATCCCTAATTCGTGAGTTCAAGAACCCTAACAATGGCTCTACTTGATTCCAGGCATAGGACTTCATACAAATGGTCCAGAAAGCATCCTTGCATCATGGTGAACACAAATCAATCGTTAAATATAGTTTATATCAAGCATATATATATATATATATATATATATATATATATATATATATATATATATATATATATATATAATCGGAAAAAAAAAAACAAGAAGAAAGATGATTCGGTTAGAGAAATGGGGCGCCAATTTGATGATTATGATGATGAGGAATCATTCAGTGATGATCAAGGAACCTATAGCAACCTTCAAATCGTTTTGGAAAGGCCTCTAGAATGGAATCCGAATTTGAACTTTTTATCAAAAATTTGAAGTTGGAGAGTGGTGCTTGAATCCTGTTTTTCGTTTCCTCAGCATTGGCTTGTGTTGTATACTTAAAATAGAAGTAATTTAGGTCAAAAAATAATCCATTCTTTGGGCTTTTGGATAGCTTGATCATGAAGGAATCAAATATTTGAAAATCAACAAAAATCATATCTAACAATGCCAATTTGGTCATGCACAAATTTGTATGTGATCAATCAGTCTTAAAGGATATTTATGAGCTTCTAGAATCACAATCATATCCAAATATTGATTTTTCATATTTTATTTTGATTTAATTTGAATTTAAATGATTAAAATCCAAATAAATATTAAACAAATTATAAAAAAAACAGAAATACTTGGCATTGGGTTGTGCATGATGTTACCATGAAGAATGGGTTGGAATTTGGTAGACCCATTTGGCAAAATTTGGTTTTAAGACCTCATTTGCTTCATATACCTCTCAAAAATTCCCCAATTTGACAAGGCACAAATCCTTCAATTTTAAAGCTATGAAGGTGTTCTTGGACTTTTTAGAAAGCTTATAGAGTCCTCTAACAAACATCTTTGGTATCATATCCATATCCTTTACCATTTTCAAATTATGCCCTTTGGAAGATGTTGACTTTTTGTTGACTTTTGAAATGACCTGTAATGTTTTGGCTCATACCTTCCAAATGAAGTATTTTTAGGATTGGCTTGTGAGACACAAAGTTGTAAAGAATTCAATTTCCTTCAAAATGAGCTTTGGATGGGAAATATTTGATGAAGCATGTGAAAGTTATGGCTGGTCAAAGTTCAGTTGACTTTTCTTGTGAAAACCCTAATTTAGAAACTCCTGATTCTTGATGATCTGAAATCTCCTTCATGAATCATGATCAACCCTTGATCAAATGATGAATTTTACTTCATAAACTTGATGTTGGCAAAAAATCATGAAGTTTGACTTTGATTTGACCATAGTTGACCTCAGTTTGACTTTTTAACCACTTTGACTGATTTTTGCATATCTGATCATCTGACTGAGCAAACTTTTTGGGAAAGCCTTGAAACTTGACACATGGATTCTTGAAGACATGTGTGATGTTATGAAGCTAACTTGAGGCCTTAGAAGTCCATTTATCCTGATGAAATCCAAAACCCTAGTTTAGGGTGCATTGCTTAGGATGAGGCTCTGTCTAAGGGAACTTCCAAGCTTTCTGACTAATTGTAAACCTTGTGAACCTTGTGAACCTCTCGGGAAACCTTGGTACACAATGCCTTGACTAGGGGAGGGAAAATTTTGGGGTGCAACAGTTGTCCCTGTTCAATTTTCTGAAACCTGAGGAGTTAGATTGGCCTGTGTGCCATTCGTGACTTGGAAGGTTGAAGGGGATTGAACATAAAAGCCCAAAATTTGCACTCGTCGGTGCGTAAAGTAACACTGCTGATTGGTTGTATATGCTGGAATGGGCTTAAAGATGCCACTCAGAGGACCTGGATATGGGCTTATAGATGCCATCCATAATATCAGAAGGTGATAGTATCTTTATGTTGTCATTGGATATCAGTACTAGGTCTTTGTACAGGCTGTCTCTGAATCATTCCTGTAACATGGTTTGAGTTGAATGTCAGCACTAGATCTTCATATAGATCGTCTCTGCATTATCTCTGGGGGAAAAGAATATCCTTCATTAGGTGTGAGTACTTAGATCTTTGTATAGATCGACACTTGAACCATCTTTAGGAACATACTTTAATTTAAGCATCAGAATCAAATTTTCGTGGCGATCTTTTCTGAATTGCTTTTGGTAATATCTTGGGCTAAGTACAAGATCTTCGTATCGATCACTTATGTACCATCCCACAGATAAACTGTTGCATAGACCATTAGAAATAAATCTTTGTAGCGATTATCTCTTCTGGAAATATCCCGGATTAGGTAATAGATCTTAGTATAAACCATTTATATACCTTCCCAAGGACGAAAAGAATATCAGGATTAAATCTTCGTGGCGATTATCCCTGAACTTCTTCTGAAAGAATCTCTTGGATTAAGTGCTAGATCTTCGTATAGATCATTTACACACTATCCCAAAGATAGTTGACTGTCAGAAATAAATCTTCGTAACGATTATCTCCTCTGGAAATATCCTGGATTAAGCACTAGATCTTCGTATAGATCATTTACGTACCCTTCCAAGGACAACTTGAGCATCAGGATTAAATCTTCGTGGCGATTACTCCTGAATTGCTTCTGGTAATATCCTGGACTGAACACTAGGTCTTCGTGTAGACCATTTATGTGCCATCTCAAGGACAACTTGTATTGATCATCAGAAATGATCTTCGTAGCGATTATCTCTGAATTGTTTGATAGTGTTTATTTGCCTGCAACTTTCCTGAAAAGAAAAAGTTAGTTTATGCAAGATTATTTGATGTATGCATGTATAGCATGATGCTCTTAAGTAAGAATGTCATATGGGTTATGGATGTGTATTCCATGATATAATGTAAATGATGTATGTATGAATCATGTAGCCTAAAGTGTCTAGGTATCTCTGTATAACAACTGCTGGCTGGGGAAAATAAATCCCAGTTCATTGCTGAGGAACATGGGGACTTCGTTCCCGTCTAATTTAATAATATGGTACTTAGAACCTCCCATCTTCGTTCGTCGTAATTATTATTGAAGGATTAAGTTCCTGAATATCTTGACTAAGGATAAAAGAGATGGACATAGATCCTGGAGATTTAATTCTTCGGAGGATATGAAACTGCTTGAAGACTTCGTCGAGTGGGAAGTATAAGATATTACTTGAAGAGTTCTGTATGGATATCCGTAAAGATTACCCTGTGGGGATGAACCGGCGAAGCTTCGTTGAATTCCTACCCTCGTTCGTCCTAAGTAAATACTATTATTGCATTTTATGCATTTCTGGTAAACATCAATCATATTCAAAAGCATACACACATTCAAATATAACCAATGGACGTTTTCGCTTAAGTAAACAAGGGAAAAGCAAACTTGAATTCAAAAAACGAGACTTTATTTATTTAGAAAATGGCCTATAAACAGGTAAGTTTGTACAAGGAGACAGAAATTCTAGTAAGAGTAATTCGTCGTAAAAGTTTTACAAAAAACAAAGAAAAGCAGTTATGTGAAAAATAATCCTATTGATTTCCAATTCTACTATTGTCATTATCTTCAAGTATCTCATCCTTTGCTGTCGAGATAGAAATGATTGGATTGATCTTTATCTGTTTGAACTTGATTCAAGTAGCACAACTGGTTGAGGTTACATGAGTGACCCAATGAGACATAGTCATACGCTTTAATCCCTAACTTTTGCCTGGATTGCCTTTTCAGGTTTTCAATCCACCGGGATACCCTTTTTTGCCCAAGCCTCCCTTTCGGATTTTCGACTTGCCGGGTGTACAATCTTTTATATATATATATATATATATATATATATATATATATATATATATATCCCTAATTTTTGCCCGAACCCTTTTGGTTCGCCGGGATGCCCTTATTTTTGCCTAGGCCAATCAACCTAGTGGGTCTCTTTTTATGCGTAGTATTTTTTAACTATGTATGCGTTTAAGGGCTGTGGGAAATCTTCACAATCCATAGTAGTAAGCATCATGGCACCTCCTGAAAATACCTTTTTTACTACAAATGGTCCTTCATATGTAGGAGTCCACTTGCCTGTAGGATCACCCTGTGGTAATACGATACGCTTGATTACCAAGTCTCCAGTCTGATATACCTTTTGCTTAACCTTCTTATTAAAAGCTTTGACCATCTGTTTCTGGTACATCTGACCGTGACAAATAGCTGCCAGCCTTTTCTCATCAATCAAATTTATCTGGTCAAGTCGAGTCTGAATCCACTCATCTTCATCCAAGCCTGCATCCTTCATGATTCTCAAGGAAGGGACCTGAACCTCAATGGGTAGAACTGCTTACATACCATAGACTAAGGAGAATGGGGTTGCCCCTGTTGAAGTACGTATTGTAGTACGATAACCATGAAGAGCAAATGGTAACATCTCATGCCAATCCTTATACTTAACAGTCATCTTCTGTAGAATCTTCTTGATGTTCTTATTGGCAGCTTCTACTGCACCATTCATCTTTGGACGATACGGAGAAGAATTATGATGCTTAATCTTGAAATGCCTGCAGAGGTCAGTAATCATAGTGTTGTTCAGATTAGAGCCATTATATGTGATAATCCTTTTAGGGATGCCATGCCTACATATGAGATTATTCTTAATGAATCGAGCCGCAACATTCTTAGTAACAGATGCAAATGAGGCTGCCTCCACCCACTTTGTGAAGTAATCAATGGCAACAAGGATGAAACGATGTCCATTGGAAGCAGTAGGCTTGATCTCACCAATCATATCAATGCCCCACATGGCAAAAGGCCAAGGAGCAGTCAACACATTCAACGGAACTGGAGGTACATGCAACTTATCAGCATAAATATGACACTTGTGACATGTTTTGGAATGTTGATAGCAGTCAGCTTCCATGGTAGACCAATAGTAACCTACTCTCAACATCTTTTTTGCCATGGTATGACCACTAGAATGAGTGTCAAAGATCCCATCATGCATGTCTTCCATAATCTCTGTTGCTTCCTTCTTATCCACACAACGAAGCAAAGTCGAATCATGATTGCGCTTGTACAAAATTACATTACTCAAGAAGAACTTAGCAGAAAACCTCCTAAGAAACTTCTTATCATTGACAGATGCCCCTTCAGGGAACTCCTGAGCCTCAAGATACCTCTTCACCTCATAGAACCAAGGCTTTCCCTCTATTCCTTTAGTATCAATCTCATTACAATATGCAGGCTTCTCAAATCTATCAATAGTGATTCTGGGAGCTTCATCATCCCAACTAATCTCAAACATAGATGCCATGGTGGCTAATGCGTCTGCCAACTGATTCTTTTCTCGTGGAATATGTCCAAAGGTAATCTCTTCAAAATATGGGATCAAAGACAACACATGCTCTCTGTAAGGAATGATATTTAGGTGCTTGGTATCCCAATCTCCTTTAATCTGATTAACTACCAGGGATGAATCTCCATATACGTCCAGAAACTGAATCTTCATCTCAATGGCAGCTTTGATACCCATGATACATGCTTCATATTCAGCCATGTTATTGGTATAATAGAAACAAAGTCTAGCAGTAATTGGGGTATAACAACTTTCCGGGGAAATGATCACAACACCAACACCATTACCAAGCGCATTAGAAGCTCCATCAAAAACCATAGTCCATCGGGATCCCTGTTCAGGTCCGTCATATTGTTTAGGTTCTTTAGTAACAATCATAATGTCTTCATTCGGGAACTCAAAATTCATAGACTGATAATCATCCACTGCCTGATGAGCTAAATGATCAGCTGCCACATTGTCCTTAATGGCCTTCTGAGTGGTGTACTGTATATCATATTCTGTTAAAATCATTTGCCATCTCGCTATTCGTCCGGAGAGAGCAAGTTTCTCGAATATGTACTTGATTGGATCCATTTTTGAAATCAACAAGGTAGTATGAGTCAACATATACTGTCTTAGTCGGCGAGCAGCCCATGCCAATGCGCAGCAAGTTTTCTCGAGCAGTGAGTATCTTGTTTCACAGTCGGTAAAATTTTTTCTAAGGTAATATATTGCCTGCTCTTTTCGACCAGACTCGTCATGTTGTCCCAACACACACCCCATTGAGTTGTCTAATACTGTTAAGTACATAATCAAGGGTCTTCCATCAACTGGTGGCATCAAAATTGGAGGTTCTTGGAGATATCTCTTGATTTCATCAAAAGCTACCTGGCACTCGTCATTCCATTCCATTACCTGATCTTTCTTCAACAACTTGAAGATTGGCTCACAGGTAGCAGTTAGCTGGAAAATAAATCTTGCAATGTAATTCAGTTGTCCCAAGAAACCTCTGACTTCCTTCTCATTACAGGGAGCAGGCATCTCTTGTATAGCTTTTACTTTTGCAGGATCCACTTCAATACCTTTTCCACTGACAATGAAACCCAGGAGTTTACCAGACCTTACTCCAAAAGTACACTTGTTTGGATTCAATCTCAGTTTATACTTCTTCAACCTTTCAAATAACTTGGACAGATGATCAAGGTGTTGTTCCTCATTCTGGGACCTGGCTATCATATCATCCACATATACCTCTATCTCATGGTGAATCATATCATGAAACAAAGCCACCATAGCACGCTGATATGTTGCCCCAGCGCTCTCCAAACCAAATGGCATCACCTTATAACAAAAAGTGCCCCATTGTGTAACAAATGTAGTCTTCTCCATATCTTCTGGTGCCATCTTAATCTGATTATAACCAGAGAAACCATCCATGAAAGAGAATACCTTATGCTGAGCAGTGTTGTCTACCAAAACATCAATATGTGGAAGTGGAAAGTCATATTTAGGACTAGCCTTATTCAAATCCCTGTAATCCACACACATGCGTACCTTACCATCCTTCTTAGGTACCGGTACCACGTTTGCAAACCATTGAGGATAAGAAGTCACAGCTAAGAACCCTACATCAAATTGTTTCATCACCTCTGCTTTAATCTTTTCTGACATTTTAGGATGCATGCGACGAACCTTTTGCTTCTTTGGATGACAGTCTTCTTTTACCGGTAAACGGTGAACCACAATGTCAGTATCCAACCCTGGCATATCTTTATATGACCAAGCAAAGATCTCCACATAGTCACGTAACATCTGGATTAGTCTGTTCTTAACACCATCTTCTAGTTCAGCCCCTATCTTGACTTCTTTCCTGTTTTCCTTAGTTCCCAGATTCACAACTTTGATTGGCTCTTCATGTGGCTGTATAGATTTTTCTTCTTGTTGCAACAACCTAGCAAGCTCTACAGGTACCTCACAATTAGGGATGGCAACGGGGCGGGTCGGGGGCGGGTTTAAGCACACCCAGACCCGCACCCGCTTTCCAACCCCAGACCCGCACCCGCCCCCAAACCCGTTCGGGGCTAAAAAATGTTCCCCCGCCCCCACCCCCAATAAGAAACGGGTTCACCCGCACCCGCCCCGCCCCCACCCGTATAAATTATATTTTTTTGTAAAATGATTTTTTTTCAATAACAATAAAAATTAATAATTAAATTAAATAGTTGATTATTTTAAGAATAATTATAATGCTTGATAATTTTTATTTAAATTATATCTTCAAAAAAATAAATAATAATTCTAATAAACATGGTATTGTAATATTAAAAAGTATAAATGTGTAATAAAATTATTTTTAAAAAAATGAAATAAATTAAATTTAGTTGGCGGGTGCGGGTGCGGGGCGGTTACTAGCATCACCCGCCCCCGCACCCGCACCCGTAAATAAAAACCGGGTTTTCCCCGCACCCGCACCCGCCCCCGTTTAAATCAGTTTTTCCCCATTGATTTCGGGGCGGGGCCGGGTTTATTTGCCATGCCTACTCACAATCTTCCTCCTTCCCATCTTCAGCTTGATAGATCGAATTCTCGAAATTATAATTGGCAATAGTGGAACTGTTATCAACAGGATCCAGAGTGGATGAAGATCTGCATTTTAGTGATGTGGGTGTGTGTAAGAACACATAGCTGGTAAAATAGAAATAATAATAAAAGAAAGACAAGGAGCACAATATTTACGAAAACGAAACGTCCATTGATTTTATTGAATGAAGTATGCAAATGAAATGACATCCCGAAACAAGCATACCATTGTGCCCCGGGTAAGACACAAGGCTTAAAAGGTTTTATTGTTCGAAATTACAAACTTAAAACAAAACACAGTAATAGTATTTACTCCTGACTAAAGGAGATAGGAATAACGTCTTCAGTCTTCCAATTGTTGAGTCCATCACCCATGGTAGGAAAGATCCAATCATCCAGGTTGTAGTCTTCATCATGGTCACCCACATCATTGATTTGATCTCTTATGACCCATTTATTAGTGATACAAACAGCACGAGCACGACGAACATCCCTCTGAGATTCTGCAGTGAAACCCAAACCAAACTTGTCAGACTTGTAAGGTATGTTGCGAAGCTGACCCCAAATAGCACAACCACCTTTTTCAACCACAACCTTAGCATCTTTGAGGGAGGTCATTGCAGGAGGTATTCTAGTAACCACGGGAGCTCTCTCAGAAGCAGGGATAGACTGAGGAACAGGATCAGAGCAAGGAACAACTTCAAATGTTTGACACGTAGTTTCAACCAATTCACCCTCCATCTCTACATATTTGAAAGTATTCACATGGCTAACCATGTACTCTTCTTCACCGTAGACAGTGACAATTTTGTTTTTCACAGGATATTTCAACTTTTGATGCAAGGTAGAAGTCACAGCACCTGCCCCATGGATCCAGGGGCGCCCAAGCAAAAACGAATACGCAGGACGAATATCCATCACATAGAAAGTAGAGTTGAAGACTTGAGAGCCTACTTTGATTGGGAGGTCTACTTCTCCATGTACCATTCTTCTTGAACCATCAAAGGCCCTTACCACCACATTACTTGGCCTTAACACAACATCTTCAGGACTGAGCTTGTCCAGAACCTCTTTAGGGAGCACATTTAATGAAGAACCATTGTCCACCAGTACATGATACAAAGTAGTGCCCCTACATTCAATGGAGATATGCAGAGCTCTGTTATGGTTTCTCTTGGCAGGAGTCAGATCAGCATCAGAAAAGCCCAGACCATTATCACTAGTCAAATGTGCAACACAATTCTCAAACTGATCCACAGAAATTTCATCTGACAGATGAGCAGCCTTTAAGAACTTGATTAAGGCTTTAGCATGGGCCTCAGAACACATCAACAAAGATAACATGGAGATCTTGGAGGGAGTATTCCCCAACTGGTCAACAATATCATAATCACTCTTGCGAATAATCTTCAGTACTTCTTCCATCTGTTTAGAAAGATTTTCAGCAGTTGGTGCCTCAGCTTGCACAGGTTCAATCACAGGACCTTTTCCCCGGGCATCAGTACTTGGCCGAGAATTAGAGGTATGAGCTGGAGTAACTGTACTTTTAGAGGTGTCTTGAGGGGAGAAGATTCTCTCACTTCTGGTGACCTTACTAGATCCAGCAATATTGTCAACATCAAGATTGTGGTTGGCAATAGGAGGGTCAGCCAGAGGCTCTTGCTTGATACCATGGATATACACATCAGAACCATAATTCCAAGGTATAGCGTTATCAGAAGTATAAGGAATGGGGCCAGGAGTGGTAATGATCATGGGAGTCACTCTAGCTTCAGCAACAATCTTCACATGGCCTTCAGCAGTAATCTTCACTGGTCCTTTGGATGTAATCCTGACAGGACCTTTAGAGGTGATCCTCATTGGTACTTTATCAACCATAACTACATCTTCAAGCTTCGTGTTTCGAGTCAAATCTTCACACATACTTTCTACATAAGGAGTCCTCTCAAACAATATAGTGTAATTATCCATGAGGCGTTGAATACCATCCTTCAACTTCCAACAACTATCAGGTTTATAGGCACAGTAAAAACAGTCTTCCTTGCAACCTGGAAAGAACCCAACCTGTACCAGCTTCTTCTTGATAATGGATAGAGGAGTAGTCAAATCTGTTACTGATGAAACATAAGAACTTTCATCAACAGCATTAGCAGTCTTCTCATGATTGGGCATAGGAGCAGTGATCACATTTGGGGTCCCAGGAGGGTCAAATTCAATTTCCCCAGCTTCGATCATGTCTGGAATCTTGTTTTTCAACACTCAGCAGTTGTTGGTGTCATGTCCCGGACTATTAGAATGATATGCACATCTTGCATTAGGATTGTACCGAGGAGAGGATGTATTAGGATTATGAGGAGGATCCCTTAAAGTAATTAGCTCCCCTTTCAACATGTGTTGCAAGGCTTGGGCCAGTGACATGTTGATCTTGGTGAACTATCTTCTAGGCTTCTGTTGATTGTTCTGTTGTTGATCTGGTGCTGTAGGGGCAGGATTGGAGATGTGAACTGCTCCCACAGATTGGTGACTCCTGTTACGACTATGTTGACCATACACAACATTAGACTCCTTCTTTCCACTAGGGGGCTTCTTAGCAGTGCTTGATGAAGAGGCACCCACTTGTATCTTACCACTTCTTATCCCACTTTCCACACGTTCTCCAGTCATTATCAGCTCAGTGAAACCAGATGATGAGCTTCCAATGAGGTGACTATAAAAAGGATCATTCAGCGTACTCATAAACATATCCACCAGCTCCCTGTCAGTCAGAGGAGGTTGAACTCTGCCAGCCAGGTCTCTCCATTTCTTGGCATACTCTTTGAAGCTCTCCTTAGCACCCATAGACATGCTTTGGAGCTGCATGCGAGTTGGTGCTAAATCAACATTATATTGGTATTGCCTATAGAAAGCCTCAGCAAGATCATTCCAATCACGAATATTAACACTTTCAAGTTGATAATACCATTCCAATTGAGCTCCAGATAAACTCTCTTGGAAGAAATGAATCCACAGTTTCTTGTCAGCAGTATGTGGTTGAATCCTCCAGACATAGGACCTCAAGTGTAGTTTAGGACATGAAACACCATCATACACCACAAAAGCAGGAACCTTGAAGCCAATAGGTATAACCACTCCAGAAATTCAACTCAAATCTTCAAAATCAAGCCCAGAAGATTTTTGTAGTTCTATAGCGTTCATCTTGTCTACCAACATCTTATATTTCTCCTCGCTAGCAGGATCATGATAATAGTTCTCCTCAGAATCAGAATCTTCCACAGTATCATGGAGACTACCTCCTTCTCTCTCAGAATTTTCAGACTCAAGATTCTCAACCTCTTCTTTTGTCTTGACAGGACCTCTGAATCTTCTACCCAGGTTGATGAGGCCCACTGATTTTCTAGTCTTCTTATTCTTCTTAGTCAGAAGTGCCTTCAGCTCATCTTGTCCCTTGGACAAGTTCAAGATCATTTCTTGAAATTGTGCATTCTGAGCCTGGAGATCCTTAACAGTTTGTTCGAGAGCCATTTCTGCTGAAATAAACAGCGAGAAGATAAGATACATGTTCATGAGAAACCTGTGATGCAATGATATGGTATGTATATGCATATGCAATGTTTTTAAGGACCGCAGAATTTAAATTTGTGTAAGCAACCAGAAATGAAACTTTTATTATTAAGCAATAAACTTGTTTGCCTCTTGGGCTTACAATAAAATGAAATAAATACAAAGATAGGGTTTTAAGTCTCCCATGGACGTTTCCTCTTTGTATGGAGGTATGTGTTAAGATTCCGCTCTTCGTGAAGTTGTCTTGTCAGCTCCAGGATTCTTTCTTGACTAGCTTTGAAATGAGTCTCAAAAGTATCCCTTTGTTCCTTCAACTAGATCCAGGACCTCTGCAACTCTTCCATGTCAGTGGGCATGTCTAGATGAAGGATGATATAAGGAGTATCTCCTTCAGCAACAGGCTCCATGGTAACTGGCAGGATAGCAAGATATGGCATCATAAGAGTCTGAGCACGTGCTCGTACCCATTTGAGATAAGGTTCCATAGGAATGGAGTACTTTGGTTCCAGAGTCTTGCTGTCAACCTTGTTCACTTTACCCCAAGCTCGTATGAACCTTTGACGGTAACCTTGCAGATCGTTGTCGTAGTCGAACACAATACCCTGAATAAGCATGTCATGAGGACCATTACTCCGAGCATAACCAAACTGACGTAGAGCTAAATAAGGGTTGTAAGTAAGGCCCCCTCTTATGCCAAGGAGTGGCACATTAGGGAACTCTCCACAACGGTCAATGATAGTAACATTGCCCATGGATCTAGAGCACCATTGAATGTCTGAATGAGAAAGTGACATGATCCTCTTGGACCACCTTAACCCTTGTTCATTCTTCATCACTGATTGGGGAAGGTGAGAAATAAACCACCTAGACAATAGAGGTATGCAGCACATCAGAGTTCCTCGTGCCTTCGTAGTACGGGTATGGAGAGAGTGTAAGATGTCTCCAAGTAATGTAGGTACTGGATTGCGAGTTAGAAATATGTTGATAGCGTGTACGTCTATGAGCTAGTCTGGATTAGGGAACAACACTAGGCCATAGATTAATAAGGCCAAGATCTCCTCAAGGGCATCATAACTCATACCCTTCAAGAATACCTGAGCTTTCTCTATCAATACCTTAGCAAGAATACCCTTAACTCCGCTTCTCGTTTCTAGGACAATGTCTGATTTCTTCAAATGTAAGGCTGCAACAATAACCTCAGGTTTAGGCTCTTTTTCTAAACCTGTGAGAAGTTTTTGATCAAGGATAGGTATACCCAGTAGTTTAGAGAACTCCTCCAGTGTAGGAACCAGCTGATAATCGGGGAATGTGAAATAATGATGTTTAGGGTCAAAGAACTGAAACAGGCCACTCATCATGTCTTTATCAAATCCTGAAGTAACCAAGTCAAGTAGGTGACCATGCTTCTTGATGAACTGGGATCTTTCAGAAACTTGAGATACTAATTCCTTAAGCTTAGGAGGTATCCCTACAAAGTTGATCCGGATAGTATTCCGATGAGTAGAAGCCATGACCTGCAACAAAGAACAAAGATAAATCCTTTGGTCCTTGAAATGGTTAGTGAAAATGCTATGCTTATGATTTCATGATGTTATGATGTTATGCTCAATCACAAACATGTGGCACACACAAACAAGTCACACCATAACCCTAGGTTTAGAGGCTTGCATGAGGTTTAAAGGTAAGTACCTTCCCCTGAAGTTAGTTGGTTCATCCCGTCCTACAAAAGTAACCGGGTTCTAAGGGATCTCAATATCACTGATCCTTCCCAAGGGTGGTTGTTCAGTAGGCAACTTACTTGCCAACCAAAACCCTCCAAGTTTAGGATCTCAATGAGTGTAGCATCGAGTATTAACCAACTTCAGTCTTCACCAAAGCCGGCTATCTCACTACTTTCTAAAGGCCAAGATGGGATAACTAGGGTTCTAAAAGTCATTTAGTGTATTGACAACATATGGCAGCCCCATATTATCCTCAACTTACTTAAGGAACATAAGCATCAACCAAGAAGTCACACTAACTATGGCCACCAGATCAACTATATCGGTATACGCCGTACAATTTCCTTGGTTTATTGCCATTTACCTAGGGTACACTAGATCTGGGTTAGGATCTTTCACACATAAAGCCCAACAAGTAATATAAAGCAAACAAAGCAAACAATTTAAAGTGATCTAAATCCTAAGGGTACTCCTCTTTTATTAAGTCCCGAGCAGAGTCGCCAGTTCTGTAACACGGGGGGAGAACTGACTTTTAGTCATGTTGCGGATAGCAAGAGTCGCCACCGACTTTTATTTTATCCATAAGGAAAGGACATAAAAGAACAGAAAAGACCTATTTTAAAAGACTTGGGTTCGAGGGGTAGGTTATATAAAATGAAGGTATTAGCACCCTTTATATCCATGGTTATCCATGGGCTCTTAGTTACTTAGCTCACTTTAATTGTTTTTGTAATGTGTGATTAGAAAAATTTCTTTAAGTACTTTGTAATGACCCTCGTATGGGTGTATACAAAGCCTAGTTTGAAAATATTTTAGAAAATGTGAGGTGTGAAAGTAATTTTGAAGGTGTGAGCAAGTAACTACGAGATACCTACCTTAGATTAAGTCTTTCTTATTCTTTTATGTTCTTTCAAAGGGTAAGATTATCCCTACTATTAAGGAGTAGGTAGTCATTACCTTGGATGTTGATAAGGGACATTTGTAGGGTCACTGTATATAGGCAACTGTAGGGTGTCTTTAGCCATATGGGAGGGACAATCATCTTTTAACTTGGAGGGACAAGATCCATTTAGGCAACACTGTAGGCAACATCGAAGGGACTTGATCCTTTAACTGTGGGGAGGGACAAGATGATATTTTGTTTGTTAGGATCTTGCTTAAGACACCCTACTTGACCTTTTGAATAAGGCAACTGAGAGGTAACCCTAAGAAGTGAAGACGACGATCTTAGATCGACTTACGTGTGTGAGTGTTTTCAATTATTTATCTTGATTAATTTTTCTAAGTCCATTTATTCACAATTAATTTTCACTCACTATTTACTAACCATGCATTTATTCTTTAACAAAAGTAAAAAGTGAAAAATAAAGTCCTACGTTATTACATTATGGGAGAGGGGTACCTTTTTCTTTTATGGGGATTGCAGAAAAAACAAAATTAAATACGAAAAATTAAACCTAATTAACTATTACATAAGAGGAGCAATTACATAATCGATGAAAAGCGAAAAATATAAATTAATATAAATCAAGCTTAAGAAAAAAAGGATTAAACGTTTTTTAGAAAAATCAGGATTTATTAAATTCCTAAACCTAATTAAATTGATAAATTAAATAAGAAAAACTAAAAAAAAAAATTATAAAATATATTATGTAAAAAAAACAAATTGATATTTATTTATGAAGTTAATTAATTTTTAAGAAAAGAGATTATAAGTGATTTAATTATATTAAGGATTATTGGTTTATTAATTAATTTAATAAATATTAACTAATTAAAATATGAAAAGAAAAAGAGGAAAATCGCTCAAAAAATAAGGGGGAGCTGGGAATCGAACTTGCTCCCCCAAGGTTCACGAGCATAGTTTTTGCCACTGGGACACGCACTTGCGTGTGATAAAGAATTGGAAAATAAAAGTTATAAAATAAAACAATTTTTGAATATTAGAAACGCGCGTCACACTTCATCTTCCTTACTCATCCGTCCAGTTAGGATGTAGCTACGCTTTGTCCGTAGCAAAAGGTTTTAGTGACGGTTTTCTTCCGTCACTACAGAACCTGCAAGTTAGAACATTCATAATACCTCAAATAAATTTATTCTAATCATATAATTCAATTGATTATAATTCAATGAGTTCAATTAAACCCTTAATTTCACGTGGAATCACTCCTATGCCAAATCCCTAATTCGTGAGTTCAAGAACCCTAACAATGGCTCTACTTGATTCCAGGCATAGAACTTCATACAAATGGTCCAGAAAGCATCCTTGCATCATGGTGAACACAAATCAATCATTAAATATAGTTTATATCAAGCATATATATAATCGAAAAAACAAGAAGAAAGATGATTCGGTTAGAGCAATGAGGCGCCAATTTGATGATTATGATGATGAGGAATCATTCAGTGATGATCAAGGAACCTATAGCAACCTTCAAATCGTTTTGGAAAGGCCTCTAGAATGGAATCCGGATTTGAACTTTTTATCAAAAATTTGAAGTTGGAGAGTGGTGCTTGAATCCTATTTTCCGTGTCCTCAGCATTGGCTTGTGTTGTATACTTATAATAGAAGTAATTTAGGTCAAAAAATAATCCATTCTTTGGGCTTTTGGATAGCTTGATCATGAAGGAATCAAATATTTGAAAATCAACAAAAATCATATCTAACAATGCCAATTTGGTCATGCACGAATTTGGATGTGATCAATCAGTCTTAAAGGATATTTATGAGCTTCTAGAATCACAATCATATGCAAATATTGATTTTTCATATTTTATTTTGATTTAATTTGAATTTAAATGATTAAAATCCAAATAAATATTAAACAAATTATAAAAAATCAGAAATACTTGGCATTGGGTCGTGCATGATGTTACCATGAAGAATGGGTTGGAATTTGGTAGGCCCATTTGGCAAAAATTGGTTTTAAGACCTCATTTGCTTCATATACCTCTCAAAAAATTTCCAACTTTGACAAGGCACAAATCCTTCAATTTTAAGGCTATGAAGGTGTTCTAGAACTTTTTAGAAAGCTTAGAGAGTCCTCTAACAAACCTCTTTGGTATCATGTCCATATCCTTTACCATTTTCAAATTATGCCCTTTGGAAGATGTTGACTTTTTGTTGACTTTTGAAATGACCTGTAATGTTTTGGCTCATACCTTCCAAATGAAGTATTTTTAGGATTGGCTTGTGAGACACAAAGTTGTAAAGAATTCAATTTCCTTCAAAATGAGCTTTGGATGGGAAATATTTGATGAAGCATGTGAAAGTTATGGCTGGTCAAAGTTCAGTTGACTTTTCTTGTGAAAACCCTAATTTAGAAACTCCTGATTCTTAATGATCTGAAATCTCCTTGATGAATCATGATCAACCCTTGATCAAATGATGAATTTTACTTCATAAACTTGATGTTGGCAAAAAATCATGAAGTTTGACTTTGATTTGACCATAGTTGACCTCAGTTTGACTTTTTAACCACTTTGACTGATTTTTGCATATCTGATCATCTGACTGAGCAAACTTTTTGGGAAAGCCTTGAAACTTGACACATGGATGCTTGAAGATATGTGTGATGTTATGAAACTCACTTGAGGCCTTATAAGTCCATTTAGCCTGATGAAATCCAAAACCCTAGTTTAGGGTGTATTGCTTAGGATGAGGCTCTGTCTGAGGGAACTTCCAAGCTTTCTGACTAATTGTGAACCTTGTGAACCTCTTGGGATACCTTGTGAACCTCTTGGGACACCTTGGTACACAATTCCTTGACTAGGGGAGGGCAAATTTTGGGGTGTAACACATAGTTCAGAATATTAAAGAATATATACTTTCTTAATATAGAGATATTATAGGAAGTTATAGACTGAAGATATTTTTGTAGCAGATTTTTCTACATGATTTTAGCAAATGTTATGCTGCGTTTTTAGGCCCAAAATCCAGTTGGGATTAGGTTATAAAAAGAAACCTTGTAGCCTAGGTTTAGTAACAAACCAAAGATGTAATAGTTGTATCATTGGAGTTGAGTTCTTTACAACCATATGCTGAAAAGATGTAGTCTTCAGGGCTGTTTCTTTGTAAACCTCGAAGTTGTTAAGTAAGAGGTGTATTGTTCTTGGAGGAAGCTTTTAAGCAACTTTGAGATGCTATCATGGAAGTGTATCTTCTGTTTTGCCTTGTTGTTTAGGTAAAGAGTTGTCAATATCAGCAACTAAGAGTTGGGACTGTGAGACATCATTGAGGTGATTGGAAGTGAGATGGGTCTCTCATATTTAGGAGTTCCTAAGTAGAAGTTGCACGGGTAGTGATTAAGTGAGAAGACTATTAACTGTAAGTGTTTGTTGAGAGTCTTTGAATTGATACTACATAGTGGATTTCCTTCCTGGCTTGGTAGTCCCCAGAGTAGATGAGTTTGCATCGAACTGGGTTAACAATTCGAATGTGTTCTTTACAACTTTTATGTTTTATACTTTATGTAGTGTTCTTGCTAGATTTCAAACCAGATGTTTAAACATCCTGTAGGATTATTAATATCTGGTATATCAGAATTTTTAATGTTGTTGTTTGTACCTTACCATGTTTATCAGTAACATATCAGATGTCTCATCATCATATTTGACATCTGAGTCTGTCATACCAGAATCTCACAATAAAAATGATGAACTTCATTAGGGAACCCTTTTCGGCCTATAAGGAGATCATTATGATGGGTCCATATGAGATATCCTTTCCTCCCTAAGAGGGGGGTCAAAATTTTGAATTCCTAAGATAAATCCTTACCACCCGAGAGGCGATCAAGCTGTTGGATCCCTAAGAGGGATCCTTGCCACTTTTAGCAGCAGCAACAACAACAATAATAATAATAATTCCTTTGTCCATAATATAAGAAAAGAATTAGTTTTTAGATTTATCGAAGAATCAATATATCTTTACTACGTATATAGTCTTGATTCATTAATTCTTCAATGAATCTCCAAAGTAAATTTTTTGTATATTTAAGACTATTATATGAAGGACATGAGGGACTAATATCACTTTGCCCACTTATCAGCGGCAGAAATTAATGGGATGCGGTTAAACAAAACTTCCTTGTTAATGCACATTTGATGATTTACTTTCTAAAACTTTAAACAGTGTCTTTAGAGATACAAACCAAATTAGCTATGCTCACAAAAGGGACCAAGTTAGCATAGCATTTTAATTAGCTATGCTCACAAAAGGGAACAAATTAGCACAACATTTGGAGGAGGAACATTGGAAAGAATGACGCGACAAGTCAGTTCTTTGGAGCTTTGGATGTACAGATGAGAAGCCCTTGCTATGGACCAAAACGGATGGTGTTGTAGGGGAAGAGAAAAACAAACTTTCCTGCTAACAACAATCTTTACAAAGCTTTCCCTCAAGCCATTCCTAATTTAAGCAAATTGTAATAATTGATAAACTTAAAAGCCACTATACAAAATCACATCAAATGTCAAAACCATCCAGTTGTGAACTCTCTTTAGTCGAACCTGAAACATCATTTTCAGCTCCATGTGATTTTTTTAGCTTTGCCACAAGAACCCACATGTTGGCAAGTTCATTTTCCAGGTATGCTTCTCTTTGTTTTGATTCCTCTACCTTTCTTTGAAGATCGGCCTCTTTCTGATCTTTCTCTAAAAGAGCAGCTTCGTATGAAAGCTCCCTATCTTTACTCAAGGCTATTTCCCTCTTGACATCTGAGTTTGAACCACCCTGATCATTTCGTCTAAGTCTAACTTGGCTTTCTCTTCTCCCGTTTTGGGCTGCTCCACTACTTCTACGTGGGGTAGGTGAATTCTTTGACGCAGCTAGCTCAGCAGCTAATCTCTCATTATGGTTCATGAGTTTAGCAACTTCTTCTGACAGTGCTTTAAGCTCAACAGCAGCAGCTGAAGCTAGCCCTTTAGCATATGAACTCTCTTCTGCTAGTTTTTGATTCCTAACTTCAAGCTGGTCTTTCGATTCTGTTAGCTGTGCCACCTTTTGCTTCAGCTCTTCTATCTCACTCACCTAATTAAAAAGTGCACTAGATCAGTGGGAATGATGATTTAGCAATGTACTAAATTCATCATACCATTTGAAGATGTTAACTAACCGTGGAAAGAATGCAAATAGAAAAATCAATCATTAATTTGTAAAATTTGCAAATTAATCACTATTCAAAATTTAACACCAGCTTTATGATTAGATGAAATTCATGTCAGCCCTACTAAATGAGCTCTATTAACTAGTCAGTAAGACTCGGTTTATAAAGTGGTGGGACCTACATAAATTTCACCTCACCATTTAGCCAGCGTTGTAAGGAGTGTTCCTAACACTTCTCATGCACCGTAATAAGGAAGTTAGTGTAGCAAATAGTTTTCCATGACTGTTGTATTATAAGGACATTGTAGACAGCCTTTTGAGTGGAAAGAAAGGTTAACAGCTTAATGAGCACCCAATGAAGATGGCACAAAGTGAAAAAATATACCTGTGCTTGCAAGAGAATCCCTTCATTGGTACTGTTTATGTTTCCTTTGTCAGGGTGAAGTTCACCATGATAGTCCTTGGTTCCAAGGAAATGTTGTGAATGATTGGCTGGGCTGAAATTCGTTAACTCTATTGCATCTACCAGTTGCTGTTTCAAAGAAGCAACAGTTTCTTGCAGGCTTTCGCATTCACAAATCTGATAATGTCATATTTCTCACTTAGCTTAAACATGATAAAAATAATAGGACTGTCACAAACAAAATTAAGCTAGATTTTCACCTTCTGATTAAGCTGTTCTTGAATTATACGATTGTCTGCTGCTTTGACCTGAATTAGCATAATATTGTGCATTAGCTAATATTGGGCTAATCAAAAAATCGTTAGCAAGTCCAAATGTTCATGCGTTAGTAATTCTGGCAGTTAAATGGCTAAGATGCCTAGCAATACAAGAACATTACTATCTTGCATGATTAGAGGTAGAGCTTTTAAAACATCAATTATGTTAGATTATTGACATAATCACAAACTATCTTTGGTTTGATTGGAAAGTACTACAATAGAATTTCATTTAAGAAATAACTGTTGGGGAGTTGTCTAATATTTCATGAGTTAATTTCTGTAATCTGTGCAGATTTGTTGCTTCATTTTCTTGTATTATTAGGACAGTTTCATTGCTGGTAATATTGCATTAGTCTTAATCTTAGCACGTAGTATGAGAATGCAAGTCAATCTAATGAAGTTTTATTAAGAAATAATATTACAAAATGTTTTTTTCAAGCCTAATAAAATGGTCTTTGGCCTCCCAGTTGTAAAATAAGGAGACTGGTGAATGCGAGTTTTCAATTGAATTCCATCTGAACTTCCTGTCTACTGCAATTATATGTTGAAAAACATTAGCATGTGGTACATAACCGTTACCTCAAGTTCAAAGGATTTATCATTTAATTGTTCCATCAGCTCAGCAACAGCCTGCAGTACAAAACAACCAGTATTGAAGGACTGCAATCAAGTGAAATAAAGCAACAACGATGTCAAGTGACCATACCTGTGATACTCCTGATTGATCTGTCTGCTCTGAAGCTATGAAATAATTAGACATTTGCTTTTCCAGCAAATCTATTTGTTCACTCTTTTCCTTAATTTCATCTTTCAACCTTTTCATCTCCACCTTTATTATTACAAATAAAACTTTCAGGAAGAACAACCACAATGCTAATTCTCATAAAAGAAAAAGGAACCAGCTATACAGACAAAAAAGAGAGTAACCAACATGAATCTGACTATTTTGAGGATTTGTTCTTGTTTCCTCAGACAGCCTCTTTAATGCACTTGAATGAAGTGCAACTTCTCCGGATAAAATCTTGTGCTGCTCCCTCAGAAGATCAATTTGATCAACTGATTTGATGCTTGTCTAGAAATCGAAAAAACAAAGGTGATATCTAATAAGGTGAAAATAGTTATCCACATAATATACAGTTTATATATCAACTATATTTCTCCGTTTTAGATAATAAAAAAGTTATAACTTCACGCAATTAACAGAGCTTTGATACATAATTCTCAATCTGATGATAACATGTGGCGATTATTTAGGTCGAATGATTATTACCGGATGATAAGCACTAGAAGTATTTAATAAAATGAAATTAAATACAGAATGTTGGAAGTAATAATTTGACAGATTAAATACACGATGTTGGACACTGAGAAAACTTCTATGGTAAGAAAGGGACATTTACGCACTGACCTACACATGAGGAAAACACCTGATGCTAAATAATACACGGGGTACTAACATAATTGAGGTTGTTTGTGATGGTTTAGAAAGAATATAAGTAACTTTTGAGTTGAGACAATAATCACTCCACCAGTTTTTACCAAAACATATGCACAGGAAGTACAAACTGTCACTTGTCCTGTTTAATACTAAAATGAATATGACATTTTACAAACGCTATAACTTAGAATTTTTCTCCAAAACAACAATAAGAAACAAAAAACAGAAATTAATTACATACCAAAGGTGTCTCTTGTCCCAATAAACTATCGTCATGAATATCTTTATCCTCTCTTGCCTCGGATATATGATCAGCAGATGGAGAGCTTTCTGCGGCTAGAGAATGGGAAAGTCTGGACTCCACATGGTTACCATTGTCTGCTTGAGGTGTAGACGGTGTACTAGTAGATTTTGCTCCACTGGATTTATCACTAGTGAATGTCAAGGCATTTTCCCGTTTCTGATAAAAATAGTGAAACACAAACATCAAGATGTAAAAATTCAACTCGTGAGTTAATTTAATGAAATTATTAATAGGGTTATGTAAAACATTGCCAGCGTGCATCAAAATAAATGTTATTTGAGCTAAAAGATTATCATAATCTTACAAAAAGTATTGTCAAGAAAAAGAAAAGCAGACAGAAGATAAGAGAATCAGACACAAAATCCAATAGATTTAATAATATAATAATAGAGATGAAAGAGGAAGAATTCAAATCAAACTTCATAATCAATAAAGGCAAGCTATACAACTTGGAAAAGTAACATACATTTCAATCATGTTTTCATAATTCCCTAGCATTACAAATAGCAAACAGCAATGGACAACTTACACGTGGTTTCAACCAATTTAGTAGTCCATGTTTCTTTGCCTTTTTCTCCCCTTTTGGAGAATCATCAACTGTTGCAGCATTTCCCTCCAGATTAACATACAAGTCAATATTTTCCTCTTCTAAGATTAAATCCCGCCTTTTGTATGGAAGATATGCCAGCTGCAAACAAGAATTTAAAATGAAAAATTTTAGGGACGGAAAGAAAAAGAAAAGATATTTAAAACTAAAAGAAATATAAATTACTGGTATTTAGGGGGCGGGAGGGTAGAAAGTAAAATGAGAAACACCTCTTCTTCTCCAAAGGAATGTCTTCTACGGTGACCGGGCCTGTTAGGAAACCTCGTTGATTGTGATGCTTTTGTGGAGACCAAAATCAACTTAGTCAACCGTTGTATTCGGCCTAACAAAGCAGCTTTAGCTTCTTCTTCTTGTTCCAATCTGGATTGCAACTTAACTTGACCATCTTCTAACTTTACATTGTTACAATTGAAAACCATTAAAATCAGAATGCTAATTTTATAGAATACCAATAAACTCAACCAATAAATTTATTTCACCATTCTAAAAATTATTTCCAAATCCATGCATTCTGCCCTTCAGAGTTTCTCTCCAACAAAAAAATATATATTATTAACCATTTGCCTTGATACATATGTGGGCTCATTTCAATACAGCCACTATAAAAAGAGAGCCGTACTACCATTTTCAAAAGAACAATTTTTATAATAAGACAAATACAGACTTTATGTCAATGGTTACATAGAGTAATAAAGGCTACATAGTAAATAACAAAAATTAAATACAAATAAAAGTTGTAAATTTCTGTTACTCTACCAACAAAAAAAAAAAAACTATTGAGTTTGCAATGTTCGATTAATGTTCAACTTGTAAACTAAAATATTTTTATAATACAGTACACCCTTTTATGGAGGGCATAGAAAAGCGAGTGAACACCTATTTATGCTCAACTTTTTGGACACATAATATAAGTATTCACATTTTGTATTCAAACATTAATCCACAACTTTTTAATAAAAATGTCCTAAGAAACAAACAAAACAGAAGGCAGTAATTTATATATAGCATTACCTACCTTTTGCTTTAGGAGCACAATGTCATCATCCCCAGTGTCTTTTGGCTGAACTGGTACAATGCCCTTCTTTAACTGTTCCAATTCTTCCTTTAAGCATTGAATCTCTTGTTGGTATTTCTTGATGAGTGACTTTTCATCAATTATCTGTAGATTTAGTATATATTAAAAACAATTAGAAAGGGAACACGAAGGATGGAATCGCCTATAAGAAAAGGGGTGCCAAACAAGAAAAACATCAGTCATCCTAGCTTTCCAAGCATGCTGAAATACCCATAGGCAGAAATCCTCAAGAAACAGAAGCAGAAAACCAAAGAGAACAGAAATAAAGAACACTGTCATGTTTTGAAGTACACAAATATATTGCTGAACTTTAATTTAAAGATTCAAGC
The DNA here is from genome assembly GCA_963966055.1 of Lathyrus aphaca. Lineage (NCBI taxonomy): Eukaryota > Viridiplantae > Streptophyta > Magnoliopsida > Fabales > Fabaceae > Lathyrus > Lathyrus aphaca. The sequence continues at coordinate 97,629,473 of OZ014525.1, read as the reverse complement.
ATCTCATCTCACTAAATCACAGACTACTACAAACATAGAAAATGTCTCAAAATACTGTCCTTTCTAAAATATTCAGGTTCGTATGATTTCTTCCAAAATATGATTGTGCCAAATCAGGGGAACTACTTAAGGAGTCAAGGAAGATATAAGGGCTTAGTTGAGAAATTATCCTATCATACATACGACATCTCCTTTGTAGGAAGTGTATTATGACAGTTCCTACATTTAACTTGTGAAGAACATTGGAATGCAATTTATGTGTATGCCAGAATACATTAAAGGTCACTGGGAAATGGAAAGTATCATTGAGAATAAAGTTTACACTCGGATAGTTGGTTACTAATATATTCATTGGGTAAGCTCCCCAATTGATAGGGAATCTGCTTCTAGGTATTTTGTTTGTTGGGGGTAACCTAAAATCATGGAATAGTCAGAAATAAAATGTTGTTTCAAAATCAAGTGCTGAAGCGGCATTAAGCCACACTCTTATCTGCTTCGTTGGGAAACAAATCATGAATTCATGATAATAACTAAGTAATGCAGAAAATATTTATAAGAGATAATCTAACATGCTCTCCTATGAGAAACTTATCCTAGCCAATAAACTAAAATACTCAAAGAGCATCTCCAATGGTGCAATCCATCTTTGGGTTCTTTGTGGTACGAACCACGTCATCTTCAAGCAACTTATCCAATTTTCACTCCAATGGTGCAACTCTAAAGAACCCATATTGGGTCCCACAATTTTATCTCATATATTAATATTTTATTCACATGAAATTTTATTTTAATTTAAATTATTTTATTTAATATTAATATTAAATAAAACTCAAATAAAAATCAAAGAAATAAAATAATAAGAGAGAAATTAAAATTTAAAAAAAGTTAAATTATAACAAGTAATTAAATGAAATATTTTTGAGAAACACAATTTATAAATAAGAATGTTTTAAAATAAATAAACATGCTACAAATAAAATGTTAATTGATAACATTCATTGCTCTTCATTACCTTTTATTACAATAAATAATCCAAAAATATAGTATGTATTATTATGTGTCCGTGACGAACCCTTGCATGCTGAAGCAACAACAATTCCACATGACAAACTTCAGTCAAAGAATTCATGCAAAAATTACTGTTAAGAGTCCCACATCAGACAATATATAGCCTGCACTTGTGTATATCAGTGGGGGCAATCCTCACTCTACCAACCGGTTTTGTAGGGTTGAGTTAGGCTCAACCACATTTCTTAACATGGTATCTAGAGTCTGTTAAGAGACAATTCTTTCTTCGCCATGTTTTACCCGGTTGACCCACTGTCTTCCGGTGAGAATTTTTTTTTGCAAACCGTGTTATCATTCCAATTTGTCTCACTTTTCAAAATTCTTCGGTAACCTCCCTGCCGCCACTGTCGCCGTTACTGCCCTCCGATCCAGTCGTCGCACTTTTTCCCGCCGTCAGAAACTCACGCACACGTCCACCCGAGCCTCCGCTGCCCCGCCCGTGCCAGCGCGTCCGACGGATGATTCCGACAGTTTTTTTTTTCCGCCGATACTCATGGCTACTCCTCAGAAATTTATGCCAAACTACGATGATTTTCTCAGGTGGTATCAGGATTATCAAAACTCAGATTATTCTACTGCTACGGTAGCACACACTGGTAATTCATCTGTTTGCCTCTCATCTTCTCTTAGACCATGGGTCCTTGATTCTGGTGCGTCTGATCATGTTACCGGTAATAAAAATCTTTTTTCTTCCCTCTCTACCTCTGGTTTCTTACCTACTATAACTTCTGCCAATGGTTCTCAAACCCAATCCGAAGGGATTGGTACTGTTCAAATTCTACCTTCTCTCTCTGTTACTTCTGTTCTCTATGTTCCGAATTGTCCATTTAATTTACTTTCAGTCAGTCATTTAACTCGTTCTCTTGATTGTAGTGTCACCTTCACTAACAATAATGTTATCCTGCAGGATCGGAGTTCGGGACGGACGATTGGCGTCGGATGTGAGTCTCAAGGCCTTTATTACCTCTCAGTGTCATCTCAGACATGCTCAGCCAAAGATTCTCCACTCACTATCCATGCCCAGTTAGGTCATCCCAGTCTTTCAAAATTACATAAGTTGGTGCCAAGTTTATCGAAGGTATCTAATTTACAATGTGAGTCGTGTCAGTTAGGGAAACACACTCGTAGTCAATTTCCCAATCGAGTCAATAAACGAGCTTCATCCCCTTTCGCTTTAGTTCATACCGATGTTTGGGGTCCCTCGTGTACTGTCTCAACTCTTGAGTCTAGGTATTTTATCACCTTTATTGATGATTTTTCACGTTGCACATGGTTATTTTTAATGAAGAATAGATCTGAATTATTTTCTATTTTTGAACAATTTTATCGAGAAATAAGAACTCAATTCGGTGTATCTATCCGTACCTTAAGAAGTGACAATGCCCGTGAATATTTATCCCAACAATTTCAAAATTTTATGTCACGCAATGGTATTCTCCATCAAACATCTTGTCCTCACACACCTCAACAAAATGGGGTAGCCGAATGCAAAAATCGGCATCTCGTAGAAACCACTCGGACCTTACTTCTCCATGGTAATGTTCCACTTCGGTTTTGGGGGGGTGTTGTGCTAACGGCATGTTACCTTATAAATCGCATGCCCTCATCTGTCCTTAACAATAAAATCCCTCATTCAATCCTTTTTCCCAATTCCCCACTTCACCCAATTCCTCCCCGAGTCTTCGGGACCACATGTTTTGTACACAATCTCTCTCCTGATCTTGATAAACTATCAGCTCGATCACTAAAGTGTGTCTTTCCGGAAGTCCCATATGTCATTGTCCCCGATCATTCTAGGGAACCTGGTCCACTAAATACCCCTACAGTTGACCCCCATACTTCTCGCCCATTTCAAACATATCAGCGTCGTCAACCAACGTCTGTCAAGAAATGTGGTTGGGCCTAACTCAACCCTACAAAACCGGTTGGTAGAGTGAGGATTGCCCCCACTTATATACACAAGTTCAGGCTATATATTGTCCGATGTGGGACTCTTAACACACACCCTCACGCCAGGATTGGACATCTGGAGCGTGGAAATAAATGGTGGGTGGCCCGATAGCGGAAACCATAGAAGGTGGCCCACCGGATCTTAAATGAGGCTCTGATACCATGTTGAAATAAGCGATAATAAGAGACATTTAGATTAAACCGTGTGTTTTGAAAAGCACTACAGAAACATTATTATATATAGAGAGATTACAACTAATTACATGATATAGTCGATGTGGGACTATTCTATATATAAATATTCTTAACACTATATATATTTACAAATATCAACAACTACTATTTTGATTTTCCACTCTGGCGAACTGAAACAAAGAACCATAGCTGGAGATGGTCTAATATAATGTCTACGAACTCTGAGATATTTAATATATTCTAATATATGGCATATAGAAATCTGTTTTTACGAAATAGTGTATGTAACTAGTGTACAATGATTATGTTCATGTATGCAGCATGTACCTGTTATCTGTATAATCTGAATAGTTGAGTGATATGCACACTCAAAACCCTAGTTTTACTAATTACAGGAACTGAGGTACTTGTTACTCAGAAAACTGTATTCGATGTAGTTGGGGGATGATAATATGTAGAAGATTAAGAGTTTAATCATGTACGTTGTGCCCGTTGCACTCTATTAATTTTAGGAACAAAATTCGGTTTTAACCAAAAGTAATTTTAATTTTAGCTTACCTTGTTTTGTGCTGCCTGTATTTCAATGTGCTTTGCCCGGTGAGCAAACTTCAATGTATTATGTGTCTCTTCGCTGCTACTTGATGAAGGGGTTACTGTGCAAATAAGCTGCATTTAAATAACGATAAACTATCATAATTGCTTATTTATATAGCATTTCTACCATTTGTATTATCAAAATTTATTTTTCACAAATTAATATCTGACAACAGATATCTACACACGGAAGCCTTACAGATACACGTCCATGGCCACTGAGAGAAGACTGAAGCACTCTAGTCAATTTGGAGTCCCTATATGGTATGTGACTAGCTTTAGCTTCGGTCAATTTTGAAATAACCTGTGCAACAAAGATAATTACACTAAATCTCAGGTATATAAGCACTCGGGTTCACTGAATACAGCAGCATAAATAAGAACTTAAAATTCTTAAACAAATAAGAAAAGTGATTTGTTTTGACCCATTTGTTAGTGTCCAATATACAATCAATCCACTTGGTAGCCCTAACTCTCAATAAACAATTCAGAAGCTTAAGAATTTAGGAAAAGACACATGAATGATTTTATAAATCTTAATACATCTCTAACATGCTCTCTCATGCACGAGTCCTTTGGGCTTGAAGGGTGGATGCATAGTCCCTATCATGTGCTAAAATTCAACTTTCTAGTTCTTTCCACAAAAAAAGGATCAAAATCTAGAACATCGGGTCGCATAGGCACTAATATCACATCAAGGACCAACAGTACCAAAAGTCTAAGCAGTTTGGTAAAGGTACATAATATAACACATCTCTAAATTATAATCAGAAGAAAGGTTTGAGACCTCACAGTTCCAAGAGTTAAAAGACTTTTGTTGATATAAGATCCTTCTCTCCTTCTCATGCCAATTGTTTCAGCTTTTGAACTCTCTGAGCCTGCTAGATCAATGAGGTTCTGCATGTATACATAAAATTTTAACAAAATAACTTGAAATCAGTACCCATGGTAAAGCTTGTAAGTAGAGATCTCACATGTACATAGCAAATGAAGTTCAACTGTTAAGTTTAAAATAGTTACCAATTGTGACAGTGTTACCGCTTCTCCTTCAATATATTCACCACATGGACTGCTTTCTATGGTCTGTTATAAAATAGCATAATATTAAAAACAATAAAAGGAGTGTAATATATATATATATATATATATATATATATATATATATATATATATATATATATATATATATATATATATATATATATATATATATATATATATATAAAAGAAATAGGTTACATCTTGATGTTCAATTTTCCCATATCTGAACTGATTAAAAGTTGGAGATTTTTATTGTTAAGATCTCATATCGACTAAAGATATATGAACAAAGCAGTACTTATAAGGCTTGGACAATCCTCCCCCCTTAAGCTAGCTTTTAGGGATGATTTAGGTCTAACCCAAATTTTAAGATGGCATCAAAACTTATGCTAGATTTGTTATTAAGCCCCCTGTAATTGTCCATACTCTACATGTCTAGTCTTGTTGGCAATCATCACCCCTTGAGCTATCTTCTGGGGGAGTATATTTCATTATTTTTATTAAGGTATTTAACAACTTGGGATTATTTTAGGCTTAAATACATTTTCTCGTCCCAAGAAATATCTAACATTTTGTTTTTAGTCTCTAAAGTGTTTTTAATTTCTGTTATATTTGTTTAGGTTGGAATTGGTACCCTACTATTTGGTTCATATTAATTTTTGTCCTTCAAATATGGAATATATAAGGACTAAAATCAATATGGCCCACATATCAGAGAGACTAAAACAAAGCAAGTGCCGAAAGCAAAAAAGTGGTATATTTATTATTTGTAGGGATGAGAAAAATATTTAAACCAGTATTTTATCATTAAATTGGGACTTTTATTCTATTTTTGGATAATCTTTTTCAGTCTTAGAATAGGGTTCATTATTATGCTGATTGGTTAGCTATTATGACTATTGGATAAGTTAGTCAACATGTAAACCTTGAGGGTAAGCTTTCATGTGATTTTTCATGATTGTATGATGTATAGCTGTATGATATATTCAGTGCAAAATACAATAACAATTTGTTGAAACAATATGATTTATCCTTTAACATAGTATAGACCCACCAGAGTAAATATTGTATGGCTCCTGCTGCTGAGTAAGTTGAGGTTTGTGGACCCAACATGTCTGTGTTCTGTGGTCAATATAAACTTTGTCAAGAATAAAGGGACACATCAAAAAACAGAAAGTCTGCAAGGCATCAAGTAGAATTGCAGAACCCAGTAAAACGTTTTTTTAATAATTACCAAAAAATATTATAGTGCAGCTACTTTTTGACAATACCATATTAAAAGCTGGCAAATAATATACCTGTTATTTTACTGCATAAAGGTAACCTAATATTACCTCACTCTTCACTATTACTTAATTAGAAAAGATGCAAAAGGAAATTAAAATATCCCACATCATGATGGTACCAGACCAGAAAATTAAATCAATCCACGAGAAAAAAAAACCTAGCTGGAACTTTTACCTTCTCCAGCTGCAATAAGAGAGAGTGCATGAGCAGGGGAGAGAACAACCTCTTCCTTAATTCCCTCAACAAAGGTGCCCTACATATGAATCAATTTACAAATGATACAGACTTTCCTTCAAAATTCTTCTATTTGTATAACTACGAATATGTACTTCATAAACTATATATCTGCTTATCGTTAAAATGCTGATAGCTCTGCTTGAGTTATACATCACATACAAAGAACAAGAAATAAGGTTGATAGCTCATATACAACAGTCAGAGTCATTAGAAGTGTTCCAAACAGTGTCTGGGAAACAACTGTTCTTTATTATCCATTTTGTATAGAATTGAGTTTTATCTTGGGTTAAATGTGTATGGTCCCTACAGATTACTCCCCACACACTTTTTTATCCTGCAAGAAATCCCAACTTTGCTCCCCCAATAATTCCATGTTCTCAGGTTTGGTCGTTGTCTTTTGTTTTTTGCCAACTAGAAATGCGGTGTAACATAACACATCAGCAACTGTCATGTGTATACCACTGCCACATTATTAAAAAACTATCGGTAGTGACCATGTCAAGAAACATGGATTAAATGGGGATCAAAGTTAGGAGAAAAAATTTGGAGGGGCAAATTGCACATGAAGTGTATATTACAGGAACTAAACACATATTAAACCATTTTAGTATTCAATGTGTTTCAAACAAAGATTTCTTTCAACAAAACTCATCGTAGTGATGTTTTCAACTGTAAAATCCAAAAACAAGTCATAATCACTCATCAAACTAGCTGGACTATAAATCATCATTCTTTAAGTAGTCTCAGATAAAGGGGGAAAGAAAGAATAAACACTGAATTACGAACATGGTTTGATTATTATTTGAAAACTTTAAATTCTGAAACAGAGAAACAAAACATGATAATAACTAATATATATGAAACTAACCATAAGAGGTAATCTAATATTAGAATAAAACCCTATCAGATAATCTAAGATATTCTACGATAGTATCAAAGATGCTATAAGGTGTTTTCATATCTTCTAACAACCCTCCTAAGTAAAGTTTACTAAACTTTTAGCTCGTTACAAACATACCCATTTTAGGAGGAAAAACAACCAAATAATACTCCCTCCATTTTAAAACTAGTGCCGTTTAAGGTTTTTGCGCACAGATTACGAAATGCAATGAAGTCGCCAAAAGACATCACACTTAACATCATAAATGAAAAGTGGAATATAATAGTTTAGGATTAGAGTACATATTATTAATTAGATGGCACAATTAGAGGAGGGAAATTAGTTCTCATTGAAGAGTGAAAATGACACTCATTTTAAAACAATTTATTTGTTAAAGTGATACTCTTTGTGAAACAGAGGGAGAGCAATTAAAAAAGAAAATCAGTAGTACGACGAGATCATGTTTGGAACGGAGTTGAGAGAAAATTGCAGCTAGGGCACTAATGTGATTTCACAAATATGAAGATATTGGCATATCTTTAAATCATCTAGAACCCAAATTTGCTTTTGTGTATCAAATGTTACTTGGCTTAATTGGCTAAAAATAACATTTTGGCACACGGCAATCAAAGTCATTCAGAGCAGACACTCTTACCTATTAATTAAGTAATATCCAATAAAGCTATGATAGAACAAATGAGAAAACTTATGAGCAGTACCTGAGCATCCTCTCTGACTCTTAAGTTCTGTCCTGCTGGATTTAATAAGTCATTAACTACCTAAAAGGCAGTTTTGAGAATAACAGTGAGAAGAACAAAGTGGTGTTAATCAAACTTATTTTCATGTCTGTAGAAGACAGCATCAACATGAACATAGCATCACAAGAAACAAGCTACATATCAGAAAAAAGCACACCTCATTGTAGATCTCCAAGTACGAAACTCGAAGGAGAAACTCTCGGTTCGGAGTCTGGTGTGAAGAAACATCAGATTGCATGATTCCTACAATAAAAATGCAGAAAACAGACCAGTATTTTTCATACCTCTTGGATAATGCTAAAAGTATCCTTCACGGCAAGAGGTATGATTCCAGGAGATCTTTGATCACCCTGTAATTATGAATTTATGAGCAAGATGTACCTCTTAGCATTATCAGCAAATAATCCAAATTCATAGCTTAACTCGATATTATCAGAAATGGTCGCAATAACTGATAGAATCAATTCATTTTTATGTGATGACATTACAAAACATATTATTAATTTGCAAAGAAGAGTGTAAAGCTTCACAACGGGTTCCAGTCACATGAAAAACTGATAAAAGTAAGTAACCATGGGCTTGCAGCCTTAAACTTGTTCATCATATAAAATGTAAATGTAGTTACTCTATGTTTGAGACTATCATTTCAGGTCAATAGCAGTTAAGTTGTGGATTTGAACAAAGGATTGAGCTTATGCAGGCTGTGCAGATTTTGATTGAGTAAAATATAAAAATAACAAGCTAAAAAACCTAGCTGCTTCAGTTCAATACGACTGGACACTTGTTAACATGTTAAGAATCTACAGAACCAAAAACTTTAAATTGCCAAATTCAAGACAAGTAAAAAATAGACAGATCAACAAGATGCAGGTGGAAAATAAGTGGTCTCACATGCATTGTATGAGTCTTCCCACTGCTTGTTACCCCATATGCGAATACTGTTCCTGTATGAAAACAAGAGAGGAGCTCAATTGTTAATTACCCAATATGCCAGATAAGCTAATGAAAAAGAATCTAGAAGTCCCTCAGCCAAATATTTCTCCATGCACAGTGGCTAAACAATTGGAATGGTCAACTTCAAGGAAAAAGGGTCAAATGAACAGGTTTCTGCATCAAAGAAATTGCACGACTAACTATAGTCCATTTGAGAGATGTAGACTAACGAAAGCATTCCATGGGCTGAATCAAGTTTTCTTGACCTCTCTATCACTCAACTCCTCAACTCTTCTACCCCTCCCCCCACCCCAACCATCAAGACACCCCAGTTTCATTTCTCATGAAATCTGCAAAGGTCCGAACCTATTTTATTCTTTAGACAGAGACAACTATGTGAACTAAATGATTAGATCTCAAATCTCAAACCTTTTAAGTTACATTATGAACTGACTACCTATCAACCCAAGGCTTGCAAACTTATTTTGTGAACAGTTATAAGATGGGGAATGATCAACAAAGTCATAAGCATATAACTTCTACACAAAAAAGGATCCAAACCATATGGAAATGGAAATCCCTCAGAAATTTCATAAACAGTCTTCAATACCCTGGCTGCAAAACTATGATTACTTCTACTAAATGTGCATTGCACTTAAATCTTTTATTGCATCTACCAAAGTCAAATTAACAGCTACAATTTTGAATGTTCGTAGTATCTATAGCTAAGAGCTAATAAGCAACATCAAACCATACAAAATGATTTTACGAATACCTATTTAGTTGACATAAAAATTGGATTTAGTATTATTTCAAATCAGACACACAATGTAATCTGCATATTAAGGAAAATAAAACAATGATTTGATCAAACCAATATTATAATTTATTCTTTGAGCATGCAAAATAGGTCGTTAGTTCAATCTTCAAATTACCATTGATGCCCTCCATAGCACCACTAACAACATGCTGAGCAGCAACATCGTAGACATGACGAGTTGTGGTCGTGGGACCAAAGACACGATCTAGAAACAAGAAGAAAAAATAATTATTTAATGTACAATATTAAATATGTGAAATAATAAGAAATAACAAATTAAGCTTATGATTAACTATATATATGTGTGTGTATGTGGTGTGTGTGTGTGTTGTATACATAATAAGAAATAACTGATACAGATCCTGACTTTTTCTCTTTAAGGCTCTCTCTATCATGCAATTATTTCAGACTAAGTTGTTCCAGATAGGTTTTAGTGTTTTGATGGTGTTATGTGTGATTCTTTCCTTTTTTATTTAGTGCAGAGTTATTTTTGATTATTATTGTTAAGAAATGTGATTGGGCCTAACTCAACCCTACAAAATCGGTTGGTAGGGTGAGGATTGCCTCCACTTATAAACACATGTTCAGGTCATATATTATCCGATGTGGGACTCTTGACAATTATGTTATGATTTTGTTTCCTAAAATGTCTCCTTGATTCAAGAAAGAGAATTGACTATCATCTCTATATATAAACAGACTTTGTCTAATGAGTAAAGCATAACAGTATTTGCCTTAATATTTTCTATACTTAGGTAGAGATGAAACCTACTACCGATCCATGAAATTAACCGCACTTGAAGGATACAACTTGGTTTCATATGTTTTTGGCATGAAAATTAACATAACAAAGAGGGTTGATCTTGTTCAACAAAGAAAATTAGCTTCATAGTTCTTTTGATAATTTGGTTGGTTTCCAACTGAAAGTCGTCAAATGGCATTTTCTTGGTTAGGCAACCTTCTATGTTAATATCCTCGAGTGACAAAGGAAAGTTAATTGCCCTTCATTAGGGAGGCATATTTGCTGAGCCAGGCTTTCTCATGTGTCCATCATCCATTTCTTTCAGAATTCTACAGGGATCACTCACAGCACTGAGAAGATTCCAAGCTAATTTGTAGGAATTCCAAGAAAATGATATGGAAAACTAGATAGAAATAGCCGAAGGATTGGATCTGTATTATTAAACTCTAATAACAGAAAATGGGGAACGGAATTCCTCCCTGGGATATATATTCTTCACAGAGAATCTTTTTTCACTCCCAAACTACCAATTGTATAAAATTACCATTACCATATGAATTCCCCTGTTTATCTAGCTAGTCTCTTAACTAATGGGATAACTAACAAACATCTTTCCTCAACCTATATGATGCACCCTAAAAAACTTATTGGGCCACGCTAACTTGTACCCTAAGGGCACATATTAATGATTCCATAAGTAGTAATTATGTCTTGAAAACATCAATTTTTATGCATCCGTGTAAAATAAAGATAATTAACACTATTGTTATGCATCAGGCTCTCTATTCTTTAAACTCGGAAACAGTTATGCATTTGTTTTGACCTTGTCCAGAAGCACATTACATTTTAGGGTGCCATGCTCTTGGACTTTTTGGTGATCCTTAGCTGTATTCTCAAAACTTGGAGCATTTACTGAGTATTGATTTCAGATGTTTTGCTTCAGCCATAGCAATGCTGGAAAAGCTATTTGGCAGAGAGAAGGCTGTACTGATTTCAGATGTTTTGCTTCAGCCATAGCAATGCTGGAAAAGCTATTTGGCAGAGAGAAGGCTGTACGTTGCTACCTTTTTGTCAGAATAAGGAAAGCAGAGAGTTTTAAGAGAGTGTATATCCTAAGAGATGAATTGAGACAAGAATTTCACTTGGCTTCTCTTGGGTGTCCAGCACATAGATCCCTTCATAGATTTGCTTCGTTTCTGTTTGATGACTGGATATCTTATTAGTTTTGTTTTAGATAGATTCATTCTAACAAATTCTTAGATTTTGGGTTTGGTCTAACTCAGTCTTACAAAAACTAATTTATTTGTAAGGTGAGAGTTCCCCTTACTTATAACCACTATTCAGGTTATACCACTACGCAATAAGGAACTCTCAACACACACTCTCACGGTTATACAACTATGCAATAAGGGACTCTCAACACACACTCTCACTACCAGAAATCTCAATCAACTAAGAATTGATGTTGGGCCAAACTCAACTACACAAAATCGACTTGTAAGGTGAGAGTTGCCCTTCACATATAACTAATATTCAGGTTACATCACCATGTACTATGGAACACTCAACACCCAATTTTCTTTCATAATCCCCTCCCCAAAGAAAAACTATGGTCGACTTTATTAATTAAACCAATGTGAAAGTCATAATTTCTTCACTCTATTTTACTTTGCAGCTATTGTCACCGGGATATTTTACAGTCAAAAGTAAACATGAGATTCTTCAATACTTAAATTAAATATGACTAACATTGTAGAAATATTCTATGTTGTACATTCAACCTCAAAACAAAACCTTCACCCTAAATACCAAATGAATATATTTAAACAACAAAAATCCTATCCAGAAATACGTGTATTGCATATCGTACCGTAAGCATATGCTATGGACGGATTATACTCATTTCGCACTACTGTATCTCCATCTGCATACCAAGCAATCTCCTCCCCGTGACGAATTTCCCTAGGACTGTGACAAGCAAAGACCAGACCTCAATCAAATTAACATCAACAGCCATAATACAACACAGTCACAACCACTATAATACCCTACTCAGAAAACAAAGCTTACTTCAAAGGCCGAAACCGAACCGTCACAGTAACATTTTCTTTAGTTTTTTGTGTCTCCAAAGGCACAGTTTCCGGATAAAACTGCTGCGGCTTACTCCGCACCGACGAAGACGCCGGCGAGCTCGGAGCATCATTGGAGGTTTCTTGAAACTGTTTAGAAGACGATGTCGTGGAAGAAGAAGGTGAATTCGCACCTTTTGTACCAATCGAACCAAATCGTTTTGATTTCACTCCTTGTTTCGACGCCATTAACACTTCTCCTCAAACCTAAAACAATCAACACACAATATAAACAAATTTCACACAAAATTAAATTCAATTTCATTCAATTCAACGACAACAGTAACAGAAATAAAAGATAACGATAACACTTTGAGCTTCGGGAACTGTGAAAAACATCACAAATTCGGTAAAATTTTGAATGCGTAAGGATTATAATTACTAATCAGCATAAGATAAGATAAGAAACGAATATTGACCTGAAAAGAAAGAATCAGAAACGCATTGTAGAGAGAGAAAAACGGAGAAGATCGCGGTGAAAGAGAAGATAGAAACAGATCCAGAAGAGAGAATAGAAGAGGAAAGTGTGAGGAAGATGAAGATGAAGATGAAGATGAAGTTGAAGTTAGTTACAGAAGTTCAGTGAGAAAAAAGAAAGAAAATAAAATTGTGAATCTTCTTCTTCAACAGTAATAAGAATAGGTTATTATTGACTTGGCTTGGAAGCGATTGTGATGTTATACCTTTCATTCAACAACAACAACAAAAAAGTGAAAAACTTGTTTATCAATCTAAGCTTTAATTAATAGTGTTATTATAGTGGTTAATTATTGTAGTTAATTGTAATGTAACGGAGAGGGTGAAGAAAGAAAGTGAGGCAGGTAGGGTGAGTTGTAATATGGATGGTGTGGTGTGAAAAAACAGTGGAAATGTTACTAATAATCGGTTCAGTATTGTTTGATGTTAAATTTGATAAGAACCATCTTTTAATTGGAAGGGATTAGAATCACTTGATATTAGAAAAGAATCATCTTCTAATCGGAAGGGATTAGAATCACTTGATATTAGAATTAATTTCGAATCAAATTAGTTAATCTGTGCATCAACTTCTAAGGATGATTGGAAAAAAATAGTAATAAGTAGAGAGAGAAAAAGAAATGGAGTTGTTGGTGTTGCTGACTTGTGGTGGGTCTTGTGAAAATTTTAGACGAATCTTTTTTGTTTTTCTGGTTAGTAGTTAATTATGATTTGTTAGTGTTGTTTAGTGTTTAATCTAGTTTTAGCGCGAATTTAGGTAGATGTGGGGTTGGGGGTTTCTTGACTGATTTGGGATTCGGGGTTTCACGAGAGCCGCATCCAAATGGTGGAATGGAATAAAGTGAATGCGAAGAAGAGATAAATTACTGAATTTTAAATTAGTCAATGGAAAATAAATTAGTTTCAAAAGTTAAATTGGACTTTTCCTCGGAAAATATTTGAATAATGTTAATTCTTGTCAAAGTTTTTACAAAGGCAATTTATTTGTTGTTGAATTGTGAATGTGTTTATGTGGTGATTCATATGTTTGTTTGTTTTTAAAGCAAATGAGATTGGTATCAAGATTTTATATATATATATATATATATATATATATATATATATATATATATATATATATATATATATATATATATATATATATATATATATATATATATATATATATATATATATATATATATATATATATATAAAGTCAGAATCAACTTATTATAAAAGTAAGTTTTTTTAACTTATTCTAAAAGTAAATCTTTTTTAATTTACTCTTTAATCGTAGTCTTTAAATTTAATTTAATCCAATAATTATAAGTATAATTATTAATTTAACCATAGATTGATTCTAATTTAAAGGTTATAATTATGAAATAAGTTAAAAAAATTTACTCTTTGAGTAAGTTGATTATGGGATAAGTTTATAAAACTTATTTCACATCATGATCATGATCATTATATCTTTTTTAATCAATGGAGAGAGAATAATTACGATTTATTTTTAAATATTGATTAAAAATAATCTAATGGTCGTGATGTGGAGTAAGTTTAATAAATTTACTCTTAGACGTGATGTAGTTATATTTTTTATTATTATTAAAAAACAATCTTAATTTTGTGTGTGCTTAAGCATATATATTTCATCTTGTGATCATATAATATTTGTTCTAATTATTTATCTAAGTTACGTATGTAAGGATATATTTTTTTCAAATTAAAGTTAATACCCATATTAAAACATAAGTATATCTCTTTACCTTTAAAACACTTTATGAAAATATGATCAATAATCTTTAAGGAAAAAAGTATGATCAATAATCTTCATGCTAACCATACGAGATGCATAAAGTGTTGAATAAAGTGTAAAATAAAGAAGTGGCACTCAAGTTATATAGCGAGGTGTCTATGTTAATTTAACCAAAGGAAAGAAACGAAAAAGGGGATTTTAGGTTTTTGAACAATTTAAAATAAAGAAAATGATTTCAATTATGATTAATCAGTTAATCTGTTGGTTCGGTAATTTCAGACTTATCATCGGTTATTATATCACCAATTCCCTAGTGCTCTTCTTTATTTCCTAAAAATTGTCTATTTTTCCCTAATGTTGAGTTTAAATTAAATAATAAAGAAAATTGAGTTTTAAGAGCATCGGCCCAAAAAACAAAAAAACAGCCAAAAACTAATTATTTTATTAAGTCTGGAGATAAAACGAATTATTTAACCTTTATGTACTCTGAATTAACTTCTGACTTCAACACAAAACATGTAGTTTATCCTTTCAGCTTTCCAACGCATATCAGAACACATCAAATTGCATCTCGTAGCTCAGGTTATGACTTGTACAGTGAGAATGTGTCAAATTACCGTTTATTCAACAAATAATTAACCAAATTAAAATAAAAGCAACAAAAAAAAGTTAAACTTATAAAACACACTAAAAGCAATAAATCATAACAATCCATTAGCACAAATTAAAATGTGTTGTATTAAAATACACTGATCAAATTACCCCGCACTTAAATTTTTGCACTCAGAACGAAACTCAAAATTCAAAACAGAGTAAAAATACGAAAAACAAGAATAAAAAGACCATGCAATTTCAAAGACTTCGGGATCACGAAGGATTAGTTAAAATTCTCATTCTAAGTTTCATATATTATGGTGTTAGTGAGTAAATTTATGTGACAGTCAAAGCAAGTAAGAAGACAGTTTACCAAAGAGTACATAATAAGTAGCAAGATCCTCACAGGATAAAATTCACTCAACTCTTAAGTGTTTTAGGTTAACTGTTTACACTCAAAACACATCATGAAAATTAGTACTAATATAAGGTTGAAAAGAATATAACATCCATATTTGAAATACATGTACACAAAGATCAAAAGAACTTTATTCGGGTTATAATGTGACCAAGATAAGGGTGAGATAAATCCTAAAGGTACTAGGCTAAAATTTAAAATGATAAAAGAGAACTGAAAGGAACTACGGGAGTTGAACTAATCATCACTTTATTCACTCTTAAACAACTTCTTTGCAGTCAATTTCTCTTCCATTTTCTCTTTTTCTTTCTTTTGTTTTTTTCTCTTTTGTTTTTATTTTCAGAAAGAATAGTAATATGAATTTTCTTCCTTCTTTTTTTTTTCTTTTTTTTCTTCTATTTTTTTTCTTTTCTGCCAACTTTTGAAATATCACAACTATATTAATTCAACCCCACACAATTCCAAGTAAGACTCTTTCAACCCTTTAAATAGGGTAATAATATTGTTTTTTACTTTTAGACTTGTAATGAGTTTCAACCAAAGAATGCGATAAATAGACTCAACGGGGTTTCAAACAAGAGATAATATTTTTAAGGTTAGCTTTTTGGCTAAGTGGTCAAAAATAAAACAACATAAATTGCCTTTATCATATCAGTGTGCACAAGTAAACAAAAAGTTTCAACAAGAGTCAAATCAAGTTCTAGAGTAACTAACATACATGAGTGAAATCACACAAGAAGGAAACAAATGGATTTTTAAATGTTATCCATCACAAGGCCCAAAATCTCACAAAGGTTAATAATCTACCACAAATGATGCACAATTCAGAATTTAATCCTACATATCATATTAAGAATGCAAATAAAGTCAATCATATCACACCATGGATCTTTAGTCAAGTGAATGGGAGGAATTACTTACACGACATAACCCTAAAAACCAATGAAAAAGTATACATAATTTGTTTTAGAAAACAAAACAAGAAAAGTAAATTAAGAAAACAGAACAAGAAAAATAAATGTCACTCATCCCCCACACTTAAAATACACATTGCCCTTAATAAAATAAACAAGCATAAAATAAGAGAGGTTACAGTGGAAAGAACACACCAGAGTAATCAAGGCGGATAGATGACTGAATAAATAGTTTTTCCCAAATAAGTATCTTCTATAGTTTACTTTTTCAATGTGGAGCTTTAGTAGTCAATATTTCTGGTACTTGTATCGAATTATTTATTAATAATAAAAGGCATTTCTTTATTATATTTGTTTTTCCAAAATGATAAAGTCCCTAGAATAGCTAATTCGTTTAATGAAATATTGAGTGTGACTTAATCATGAGATTCCATTAAACATAAGGACATTATTCTAAAAGCATCCATAGTCGAGCTTTAATGTGAAATGGGACAACCTTAAAGCATTAATACTATTACGTAGATAATGTAACACAACAATCATTTAATTAAATTAGAGTACATCTAAAAAAAGGTGTCACATTTTCTTCATAAAACGTCTTAACAACATTTATTACTCTGTCAAACGGGTTTTTCAAAAACATCTAGAATATTCATTTTTCTTTCATAAATCAATAATCAAGAAAACTCAGCAACGAAATTATAACTTCATAAAACTTCATTTATTTCATCAAAATACCAAGACCTTAGGTCATTGTCAATTATCATCGATAAATATAACTAGCATCTATTAACTCAAGAAAATCATCATAATAACAACATATTGTTCACTCAAGCGTAATCCACCCGATGTTACATCTATCAGAGCAAGACACCATCTCACAAAATAAGTGATGCATAAACAATATTTCCAGCTACATCCAAGCATCAAGCTATCCTTGAGTATCTGCAGGATGACATAATAGACCATCACCAAAGGCATGCAGGGTGAGTAATCAGAAATCAATATAATTGATATAAAGTAAAGATAATCATGCAATATACAACAAATAGAAACACACCGTAATTCATCACTCATCACATCATAAAAACTCAACAACATATACTCAACACGTATGCATCATGTTATACCACCAAGAATGAAATGCAATCCTCCTAATATGCACGTGGTACTAATTTTAACATGTGATGGACATTGGTCATCTACCCTCCACAAGGGAGCACAACATAAATAACATAAACAACAACATCTCAATCCACCCAATGGGATTGAAGCCTCAATCATCATAAGTGTGTCATGAATGCAATGATGCAACAACATCAACATAATCATCATAATCAACACTTGCATTAGTATTCATGTAATTATTCATCATAATCTTCATAAGACATTTATATATCAGTAATGTAATCTATCAACATGCTCATCATCACATAACAATCATAAACATCATAATGTAACATCATAACTCCATTTACTCAATCATCATAATTCATATTATCAACATGTTCGTCAATTAGCAATTATAAACATCAATTATTCACAATTTCTATGTACTCCGTCAAAGCACCATTAATGTAGCATCATTCACAGAACTCATACCATCATATAAGTCAACACATAATCCTCATAATTCAACATTCATACATCTACTAATTTACCTACTCATGTCATCATTACTACATACCATCATGATATAACATAATCACTTAAACATCATTTCATCATAAATTCTTACACATTTAGAATGTTATTGCATGGAAGGAATTCAAAGCAACCTCATAGCAACATAAGGCAACAAAACGAGTCATTTCGAGTCATTCAAGAAAAGAAAACATTTTCCAAAAAGTTATAGGTCTCACTAAGCGAGCAATTATCTATTTGCAAACTTCCAAAATTCTCCCCAGTATGTGATTAACAGCAACTCAACAATGATTTTCCACTCTAAAAACACAGTTTTTTCATCATTTAATCACCAATCCAGCAACAGAACATCAAACCAACACACATACAACACAAAATACAACACAATTCATCACTAATTTCCTCAATTATATTCATCAAATCCTAGGTTTTTTCTAAAAAACCCAATTGTCCTCATTACCTAAACTCTACGTCAAATATATTGAAAAGCAATACTCCTCATACCTTAGAGTGAAGCTTTTCCATGTTCTCCATCAAAAAATCCCTGGAAACCTCTTCAACCATTTGCTCTTCTTCATCGTTTTTTAGACCTCTTCTTTCTTCTTCTCCCAAAAGCGATCGTAAACTGATCGTATTCCCAATCTCAATTCCCTTTTTGTCAAATTTGCCCATAGGACCCCAAATACTCTTTTCCAACTTTGCCCTCAACTTAGTATTCACAAATTACCAATGTATCCTCAAGACCTCTTCTTCTCTTATTTTAATTAAATAATAAGAATTTGAATAATCAAAAATAATTATCCTTAATATTATTATTTACTAAAATAATTCAAATAATTTATTCATCAATACAACAACGGTTAACTAACACCAAATAATCAACAACAACAAGCTACACAATTAAATTACAAAATTGGGGTGTTACAGATAGACTGATGATCACATCTCATGGATCATGGATAAGGAATTATCAAGTCTTGACATAGGTATGAATATTTGGAGTAATATTTATATTGGATTGACCCACTATGAGAGTACTACATAGAATGTTATGCAAAGTGTCATAAGTTACTCTCACGGTAATAGTGGTGTATACCACCCTTCAACCTGAAACTACTATGGACCCTAGATGTAGAGTCAAGTATTTTATTGTTGATTAATCATTGTCCATAACTGGATGATCATAAAGACAGTTGATGAGTACCTCACAAAGCATGCTGAGGGACATGAGTAGCCTAGATGAAATTTTCCCATCCTGCATAACAGGATAAATGTCTAAGGGCCCAATATTGAACTGGACAAAGATGACGCGGTATATGCCTTGTGTTCAATTTAGACATAAGGGAAAAAGAGTAATTGTACACACAAGTACTATCACAAAAGGTTTTGTCATATCATATGACAATTTTGTGACTTGAGTAGCAATAATGTGTTGCTAGATACCGCTCATTGTTTATTATATTAAATACATGATTTAATGTAATTACCAACGTTGCGAAATCCTACATGGTCACACACATAAGGACAATTAGAGAATAGGGAAAATAAATAAGGTACAATGTAAGGTACGATGCACTTGAATGAAATGTGAAGTATAATAATGTATTATATGCTTAATTGACATATGATATAATAATAGTTATTATTAATTTTATAATAGTTATAAAATATAATAATAATAAAATTATGTTTATTATAATAATAGTTATTAAAATAATATAATAATATTATTATCGAGTTGGCTTTTAGCTTGAAGCTCACACAAGTAGTTCTATAAATAGAACCCCTGTATGGAAGCTCAAAGGTTGTTGTTGTTGAAACCCTGGTCGTATTCTATTTTTTCTCTCCCTCACTCTAAACCTTCAATCTAATCAGCTAACACTGTGACTAAAGGAAGTTGTTCTTGTGGACTGAGTAGAGGCGTTGTTCATCGTACAATGCTCGTGATCATCCATCGATTCAGATTCAAAGGTTTCATCTCCACAAGAGGTAACTTTTCTATCACAAATCATGACCTTCCGTAAGGATTTCTAAAGGAAAATATTTGTTTTCCGCTGCGTTTATATCGCTAATTTCCCTTCAGTGGTATCAGAGCCACTTACGAAACCATGAGTTTGGTAATTTTTTACTTTCTATTTTTTTAATTGAATTAAAACACGTAAAAAATTAAATCAAATCCGAATATTGAATTTTTGGCATCAGATTATGTACAGTTTGGATGATTGATATTGACTATACTTCAGAATTTAAAAATAGTATGGTGAAGCAGTGATATGTCAACCATCCATAAGTTACACATATATGATTGGTCTAATTCATATGTGTTATGATTAACTTTGATGCAAATATGGTATATTGGATATACTATTTTATTTCGTCTGTTTAAATCACGTAATGATTATCATTCGTTTGAGCGATTTGTGGTCATCTGCTTCGAAATCCGACTTTAGTATGGTAAAGCAATGACATACGAATCAATCATACTGAATTATTAATCATGGTGTTTTGATGGTATGGAATTTTTGCATTAGGGTTCATGACAGCACAAGGGTTGCACCGTCAATGAGGTATGTCGTAAAAGTCGTGTATTTTGTAAGTGAGACGGTCTCAGTGAGGGAAGCATGACGGTGTGACGGTCTTCGTAGACTAAAGTTTGACGGTCGTCACAGACTTGAGTAGGACGATCTTCATGGGCAAAGGGTGACAGTCGTCACAAGGTCTTGAAAGGTGACGATCAACATATAATTTATGAAAATCGTAGGCAGTAAGATGGCGCAAATGTTGTGTCAATACAGTATGCGCTTTAGGTTATGAAATTGCCGGAAATTAAATTTGATTTATTTAATTAACAGAATTTAAATTAATAATAATAAAATTTGTTTATTATTTTACTTTTGGTGATTAGTTATGGCCTTAGTTTATTCTTCTTTGTTTTGGATTTTATAAATACGATATGTATGTCGTGCCTCTCTCTTATTCTCATCATATAACTTCTTTTCTTATCCCACTCCCTCGTATGTAAAACGAGTTTCCTTTATGTAATGTGTTATTATGAAGAAAGAGAATAATACAAAACAAAGAAGGACAATCTTCAAGATCTTGCTTGGAGAAGTGAATATTGTTATTACGTTTAGCTTAAGATCTCTCATTGGCTCGGGAGAACAATTGCACTAGGGGCCATAACTGTTTCATTTGTATGTATGTTGATATATATATTGTATGTATGTTGATGCATGTGTGAGGAACAATTTATATGATAAATAAGTCGTGAGATCTAACTAATTAAACTTCCCTCAAAGCTAATATTAAGTTTTTTTTTTGCTTTCCATGTTTTAAAACTCATCAAGACTAGTATTGTATGTAAGGTGCATGTTCTATATTAGTAAGGTGCGATGAGATAAATGTAATATCCAATTTCTAAAACAATGGGTCAAACTTAACTGAACAAAATATAATAAGATTATATACGTTTAGAAGCAAGAGTTGAGAATGATCCATACGATGGATTGGAATAAGGAGTTATTCATCCAACTGAAATATTCGAGAATTATATTGGATGCAATTGGAAGGAGTACCTACCTAAATAGTCAAGTTTTGTGTAATCAGCATAACCTTGACTTAAAACAAAATGAAATATGGATCTCGATCCACTAAAAAATCTTCCAACGGGGTTTTCCGAATCAAATGATTAGGGTCATTTATTTCGAGTAAAATAGTGGGAGCATATTTAATTAAAGGCCTAATTAAATATGTTGTTTTAATGATACTTATACCTTTACATTCTATTTTGTAGATTACCATGATAACAAACACATCTAATAACATTTTACAATCAATCTGTGGTAAGGAAAAGTTGTTTGGGACAAATTTTCTAGATTGACACCGAAATCTGAGGATTGTCCTCAAACATGACAAAAGTTGTATGTCTTGGAGACACATGTTCCTAATGAGGAACCTCTTTGTTCTTCTTCTAAGGATGAAAGAGATGCTTATAAGAAGCATGTCAATGATGCCAATGAAACTGCTTGCCTCATGCTGGCTACCATGAATTCTGAATTGCAAAAGCAACATGAAAACATGGCAGCGTTTGATATGATCGAACATCTGAAGATGCTCTATCAAGAGCAGGAAAGGCATTAGAGGTTTGAAGTTTCAAAATCCCTTTTTCCAAGCCAAGCTAGCTGAGGGAAGCCCAATAGGTCCCCATGTACTCAAGATGATTGGGTATGTGGAGAATCTTGAAAGATTGGGTTTTCCCCTCAAAAAAGAGCTTGCAACTTATTTGATCCTGCAATCGTTGTCGGAGAGTTTCAATCAATTTGTCCTTAATTTCAACATGAATGATATGGACAAATCTCTTCTTGAATTGTTAATCATGTTAAGAACTGTTGAGCAAAATCTGAAGTCAAAAGGGAAATCCATTTTGATGGTCAGTAATGGAAAGAAACAGAACAAAAGGCCCACCAAGCATAATGGTAAATGGAAAGGCAAGGGAGTTGTCAAACCTAAACATACTTCACCTGCTTTGAAGCCTAGTGGAGGCATAGCTAAGGAGGGTACTTGATTTTATTGCAGTAAGACCGAACACTGGAAGAGAAACTGCCCAAAGTACCTGGAAGATAAGAAGAATGGAGTGGAGACTTCAACTTCAGGTATTTTTGTTATAGAAATTAATTTATCTACTTCTGCATCATGGGTATTAGATATTGGATGTGGTTCTCAAATCTGTACCAATGTGCATAGACTAAAAAGGAGTAGAGATTTGGCAAAAGGTGAAGTTGACCTACGAGTTGGAAATGGAGCAAAGGTTGTTGCTTTAGCCGTAGGAACTTATGTTTTGACTTTACCTAGAGGTTTAATAATTCGGTTAGAGATTTGTTATTATGTACCTGCAATTAGCAGGAATATTATTTTCGTTTCTTGTTAGGACAAGTTTGGTTTTTCATTTATAATAAAGAACAATTGTTGCTCTATTTATTTAAATGATATATTATGTGCTACTGCACAAATGAGCAATGGCTTATATATCCTTGATCTTGAAATGCCAATTTATAACATTAATACTAAAAGGATGAAACCTAATGAGTTAAATCCAAGTTATATTTGGCATTGTCTCTTAGGCCATATAAATGAGAGGCGCACCTCCAAACTCCATAAAGATGAACTTTTGGATTCTATTGATTACGAATCATATGATACATGCAAATCTTGTTTAATTCGAAAGATGACAAAGACCCATTCACAGGAAAAGGTGAAAGGGCAAATGATCTGTTGGCCCTCATACATACTGATGATTATGGACCACTGAACATACCAGCCATAGAAGGTTTTCAATACTTCATCACATTTACTGATGATTCCAGTAGGTATGGTTATGTATATTTAATGAAACACAAATCTGAATCCTTTGAAAAGTTCAAGGATTTCAAGAATGGAGTACAAAACCAATTAGGTAAGAATATTAAAACTCTTTGATCAGATCGAGGCGGTGAATATTTAACCCTAGAGTTTGATGACCATCTAAATGAGCGTGGGGTTTTATCCCAACTCACTCCTCCTGGAACACCATAATGGAATGGTGTGTCTGAGAGAAGAAATTGAAACTCGTTAGACATGGTCCGATCCATGATGAGTCATGTCGATCTTCCAAACTCCTTTTGGGGACATACACTACTTGTAACGCCCCGATTATTTATTTAATTATTTAATTGGAATTGTTGTATTTTGGTGTGTGGTGTAAAGTTGATAGTGTGGAAGAAAGTATTATATTATTTAGTATGATATTAATTTAAATGAATTATATTATATTATATAATTATAATATTGGAATAGAAAGAGAAAAAGGTAGAATGGTAAATTGGTGAAGGATAGTGAGGGCAAATAAGAAAAACCATAGTTGGGGTCTAAGGGTTAAGTTTGGAAATTAGGAAAAGAAGGAAGTCAGTCGTGTTTTTGTGAACGTGAAGAGGAATCGTGAAAAAAGGAAGAAGGAAGGAGAAATGGCAGAGCTTGAAGAAGAATTCAGGATAGGAGAAGGAATTCTTCATCAAACTAAGGTAAATGTGGGATTTCTTCATCTCTTAAGGGTTTAATAATAGGAACTTTAGGTATAGTACTATTGAGTAGAGAATATGGGATTTGGTTATTTTGGACGAAAAATGTGTTAGGTTGTTAAGAAAAGTTGTTAATTGTATAATAATCGTATGAAGTAATTGAAATTCTATATTTTCTGGCTGAAAAAAACTGGTTTTTGGGTGAATTAATTGTAGCAGGGTTTGGCTGTGTCGCAAAAGGAAAACTCAGAAAATCGCAGTCCTCGCTTAGCGAGCAAGTTGGAATTTTGAAGCGTCATTTACAGAGAGTTGCACGCTTAGCGAAACCTGGAGTGTAAAATAAAATATTTTTATTCTGAAAAATTATCTAAAATTCTTTAAGTAATATATTAAGGGATGGGAATCGAAGTAGTGTGTTATAGGTAAGTAGAGATGAGTTGTGAGCTTAATTAGAAGAAGAATAAGCATAACTTGAAACGAACATGAATTGATACGTACATTTGTTGTTGTTGTTGTTGATATGTGTGGTTGTTGTTGTTACATGATATTGATGTTGATAAATGTTGATGTAACTGTTGATGTATGTTGTGTCGTGGTAAGTTGTTGTTGTATGTTAGTTGTTGATTCTTGATTACATGAAGTGGTTGTTGTAGACATCCATAATTGTCATTGATGGCGCATGGCATGTGCATGGTTGGGAATGGTATACCTAGGTAGGATATGTCCATTCCAATCCCGAGGGGGTCCGTGTGATGTTGGTACGGTCATGAAATAGGGATTGTACGTGACCATGAAACAAGAGCCGAGGGTGTGATCATGAAATAGGGATCATACTGGACCATGAAAGAGGAGTCGAGAGTTCCGACGAGAACTAGATCTTGAAATAGAGATCGATATATGGTACCGCATGCATATAGTTGGTAGAGTCTCATTGCATAGTTATTTGTTGGTGTGCATAATATTATTATGTGTTGTGGTGTATTTGTGTAATTGTTGTTTGATGAGAAGTGGTGATTTGATTGATGATAATTGCTTTTGTTCTTATTATTTTTCCATTTTGTTGGTGTAAGTATCTCATCCCTTTTGTTTGAATGTTACTCTTATGTTGGTAACGTGCAGGTGATCATGATTAATAGAGTGGTGGTCGGTGAAGTTGGTGTACTTCACATTTAGAAGAGTCGGCTTTGATACGTGCTTTGAGGTGTCGGGACGACAATTGTTCTTTGTTTATTTATTTTGGAGAAACATTTTGTAATTGAATCTTACTTTATGTTTCTTTTGAGTTTTGTGCTGCAACTAAAACTATTTTGTAAGACGTATCATATTGAGTTGTATGTTTTTAGGGATTGTGACACTCAAAATGATTGGTGTGTTTTTAATTACTCTAATTTTTTTATTTAAAATCTATGGGGATATTTTGGGTGTTACAGAGTGGTATTAGAGCAGGTCGGTTCGTCTAACCAAGTAGTTGAGTCGTCGAGTCGTTGTTGAGTATTGGTGTAGAGTTTTTAACCGTTGTTTGGATCTTGCTGTGTGATAGATTTAGAATGGCTGAAAGAAACAATGTTGCACTTGTCGCTGCTATGCAGGAGATGGCTCAGGCTGTGCAAAACCCCATGAATGTTGGGGATCGTGAGAGTGATGAATTTCGGAAGAATGATCCACCTACTTCAAGGGAAAGTATGATCCAGGTGGAGAACAAGAGTGGCTCAAGGAAATAGAGAGGATATTCAGAGTGATGGAATGTTCTGAAGGCAGTAAGGTGCGGTTGGGTGCTCACAGGTTGGTGTGAGGAGTTGATGACTGGTGGGTTGGAACTCGTCAGCGGTTGGAGACGTCTGGTGAGGCAGTCACCTGGACTGTGTTTAAGAGGAAATTCTTGAGGAAATACTTTCCTGAAGATGTTCGGAGAAAGAAAGAGAATGAGATCTTGGAACCGAAGCAAGGAAGTATTTCAGTTACTGAGTATGTTGCCAAGTTTTCTGATTTGGCGAAGTTTTATCAGCACTATAGTGAGCCGACTGCTGAGTTCTCGAAGTGCGTCAAGTTTGAGAATAGTTTGAGGCCTGAGATCAATAAAGTGATTGGTTATCAGAGGATTCAAAGATTTTCGGATTTAGTTGATTGATGTAGAATATTTGAAGAGGACAACAAATCTCGATCGAATCACTTCAAGAGTTTGGCTGAGAAAAGAGGAAAGTAACAGATGCATCATGGGAAACCTTATGCATCTCTAGTTGATAAAGGTAAACAGTAACAGGTTTATGGCAAAAGGCCAAGAGGGGGAGGTGCTCCTACGTATCTGAACTGTTACATGTGTGGTGAATTGGGTCATCGTATCAGTGAGTGTACGGGTGACGTGAAGAAATGTTTCAAGTATGGTCAGCATGGACATTCGATTGCATAGTACAAGACTAATCTGGTTACTTGCTACAACTATGGAGAGCAAGGTCATATCGGCACTCATTGTCAGAATCCAAAGAAAGTTACAACCGGAGGAAAAATGTCTGCTTTGACATGGACATATACTTCCAGTGAGGATCATTTGATCAGAGGTACTTGTTATATTAATAATATGCCTTTGATTGCTATGATTGACACAAGCGCTACACACTATTTTATTTCTAATAAATGTGTGATAAGACTTGGACTTGTTGTTTCCCCTTATGAAAGGAGAGATGGTTATCGAGACTCCTGTTGATGGGTCGTTGATTACTTCTCTCATTTGTTTGAATTGTCCTCTATCAATTTATGGTAAGGACTTTGGTGTGGATTTGATTTGTTTGTTGTTGGGAGGTTTAGATGTGATTCCTGGAATGAACTGGTTGGATTTTAATCATGTTCACATTAATTGTTTAAAGCAAGTTAGTTAAGTTTCTTACTCCTGATGAAGAGGAAAAGGAAGCTGGTTATTTATCTGCTCGAGAGTTGAAATAACTTTTGAATGAATAAGCGCAAGTTATGGCATTGTTTGCATCTTTATCGGCGGAAAATGAAATGGAAATAGGCAAATTGCTAGTGGTGAGATATTTCCTAGAAGTATTTCAAGATGACATTGTGGATGTTCTGCCAGAGAGAGAGGTGGAATTCAGTATTGATCTTGTGCCAGGAACTAGACCTATTTCGATGGAACTTTATCATATGTTGGCTTTCGAGTTATCTGAATTGCAGAAGCAGCTAGAGGAATTTTTATAAAATAAGTTTGTGAGGCCAAGTGTGTCGCCTTGGGGAGCTCCGGTATTGTTGTTGGAAAAAAATATGGTAGCATGAGATTGTGTATTGATTACAGGAAACTAAATAAGGTGACAATTAAGAACAAGTACCCACTTCCAAGGATAGATGACCTGATGGATCAGTTAGTTGATGCTTGTGTGTTTAGTAAGATCGATTTGTGATCAGGTTATCATCATATAAGAGTAAAGGATGAAGATGTGAAGAAGACCGCTTTTAGGACTCGATATGGACATTATGAATATATAGTGATGACATTTGGAGTTACTAATGCACCTGGAGTATTCATGGAATATATGAACTGGATTTTCCATGATTATTTGGATCAATTTGTGGTTGTCTTTATAGATGATATATTGATTTACTCTAAGTCGGAAGAAGAGCATGTTGAACATGTGTGGATTGTGTGACAAGTATTGAAAGAGAAAGAGTTGTATGCTAAGTTATTGAAGTGCGAGTTTTGGTTGAAAGAGGTGAGTTTTCTTGGTCATGTGAGTTCGGGAAAGGGGATTATTGTGGATTCATCCAAGGTAGATACAATGCTACAATGGGAGACTTTGAATTCAGTGATAGAAATTAGAAGTTTCTAGGGGCGGTTATTATTGAAGATTCATTGAAGGTTTTTCGAAGTTTGCACTTCCATTGGCTCAATTAACTTGTAAGGATAAAGAGTTTGTATGGGTAGCCTAGTGTGAGCATAGTTTCATTGAGCTAAAGAAGAAGTTGACTACCACTCCAGTTTTGACTTTACCAAAAGCAGATGAACTGTTTGTGGTTTATTGTGATGCTTCTTTGATGGGTTTGGGTGGAGTGTTAATGCAGGACAGTCAAGTGGTGACGTATGCTTTACGGCAGTTGAGAATTCATTAGAGGAATTATCCTACCCATGATTAGGAGTTAGGAGTTATGGTTTTTGTATTAAATATTTGGAGGCATTATCTGTACGATTCGAGATTTGAGGTGTATATTGATCATAAAAGTTTGAAATATTTGTTTTACCAGAAAGAGTTAAATATGAGGCAGAGACATTGGTTGGAATTCTTGAAGGACTATGATTTTAGTTTGAATTATCATCCTAGTAAAGCCAATGTTATGGCTTATGCTTTAAGTCGGAAGATATTGCATATGTCGATCATGATGGCTAGAGAATTGGAGTTTATTGAACAATTTAGATATATGAGTTTGGGTTGTGAACAGACACCTCACAGTGTAATGTTGGGAATGCTGAAGGTTAACAATGATTTTCTTGATTGTATATGGGAAAGTCATAAGTCAGATGTGAAATTAGTGGACTTGATGGTCAGTGATGAACGAGTTGGAAGTAATGAATTTCGAGTTGATGAACAGGGAGTACTAAGGTTTCGGGAGCGTATTTGTATTCCTGATAATCTTGAATTGAAGTAAATGATTCTAGAAGAAGGACATAGAAGTAGTTTGAGTATTCATCCGGGAGTGACGAAAATGTATCAAGATTTGAAGAAGATATTTTGGTGGCCTGGTATGAAGTGTGATGTGGCTTAGTTTGTTTATGCATGTTTGACTTGTCAGAAGTCGAAAGTGGAACATCAGAAATCTGTTGGTTTGATGCAAGCGTTGGATATTCCCAATTGGAAATGGGATAGTATCTCAATGGATTTTGTATTGGGGGTTACCTAATACTCCGAGAGGGCATGATGTTATTTGGGTGATTGTTGATATATTGACAAAGTCAGTGCATTTTATTCCGATTGGTATTACTTATTCTTTGCAGATATTGGCAGAGATATATGTCAGTGTGATTGTGAATTTGCATGGAATTCCTTTGAGTATTGTGTCGGATAGAGATCCACGATTTACTTCTAGGTTTTGAGAGAGTTTACAAGAGGCATTGGGTTCTTAGTTGAAGTTGAGTTCAACTTATCATCCTCAAACTGATGGGCAGACAGAGAGGACGATACAATCTTTAGAAGATTTGTTGAGGGCTTGTATGCTTGAACAAGAAGGTGCTCGGGATAGTCAATTACCATTGATCGAGTTTACTTATAATAACAATTATCATTCCAGTATCATAATGGCACCTTTCGAAGCACTTTATGGTCAAATATGTCAGACATCTTTATGTTGGCATGAGAAATGAAAGTGTTGTACTTGGACCTAATATCGTGCAATAGACTACTGAGATGGTGAAGTTGATTTGAAATAAGATGAGAACTTCACATAGTAGGCAGAAGAGTTACCATGACAAGACAAGGAAAGACCTTGAATTTCAAGAAGGAGATCATGTGTTTTTGAGGGTTACTCTAGTGACTGGTGTTGGACGAGCTTTAAAATCGAGAAAGCTTACTCCTAGATTTATTGGTCCATACCATATTTCTGCAAGAGTTAGACTTGTTGCTTATAGAATGATGTTGTCACTACGATTATCAAATTTGCATGATGTATTCCATATTTCGCAACTTCGGAAGTATGTTCCGTATCCGTTAGATGTGATACCGATGGATGAAGTTGAGGTAAGAGATAATCTTACGGTTGAAGCACTACTAGAACAAATTTATGATCGTGAGGTAAAGAAATTGAGAGGCAAAGAAATTGTTCTTGTGAAGGCGGTTTGAGGAGGAGCTTCTGGTGGGAACATGACTTGGGAACTGGAGAGCAAGATGCGAGAGTTGTATCTGAATCTATTCACATGAGGTATGTTTTCGAGGTCGAAAACATTCTAAGTGAGGGAGAGTTGTAACGCCCATATTATTTATTTAATTATTTAATTGGAATTGTTGTATTTTGGTGTGTGGTGTAAAGTTGATAGTGTGGAAGAAAGTATTATATTATTTAGTATGATATTAATTTAAATGAATTATATTATATTATATAATTATAATATTGAAATATAAAGAGAAAAGGATAGAATGGTAAATTGGTGAAGGATAGTGAGGGCAAATAAGGAAAACCATAGTTCGGGTCTAAGGGTTAAGTTTGGAAATTAGGAAAAGAAGGAAGTCAGTCGTGTTTTTGTGAACATGAAGAAAATTTGTGAACAGTGGAAGAAGGAAGGAGAAAGGGCAGAGCTTGAAGAAGAATTCGGGATAAGAGAAGAAATTGCTCACCAGACTAAGCTAAGGGTGAGATTTATTCATCTCTTAAAGGTTTAATAATAGGAATTTTAGGTATAGTACTATTGAGTAGAGAATATGGGGTTTGGTGATTTTGGACGAAAATTGTGTTAGGTTGTTAAGAAAAGTTATTAATTGTATAATAATCATATGAAGTAAGTGTTGAATTGTTGAAATTATGTATTTTCTGACTGAAAAAATACTGGTTTTTGGGTGAATTAATCATAGCATGGTTTGGCTTTATCGTAGAAGGAAAACCCAGAAAATCGCAGTCCCCGCTTAGTGAGCAAGTTGGAATTTTGGAGCATCCTTTACAGAGAGTTGCTCGCTTAGCGAGCAAGCCCCTCGCTTAGCGAAACTTGGAGTGAAAAATAAAATATTTTTATTCTGAAAAATTCTCTAAAATTATTTAATTAATATATTAAGGGATGGGAATCAAAATAGTGTTGTTAGAGGAAAGCAAAGATGAGTTGTGAGCTTAATAATAATAAGAATAATAAGCATAACTTGAAACGAACATGAATTAATATGTACATTTGTTGTTGTTGCTATGTGTGGTTGTTGTTGTTGTTACATGACATTGATGTTGATATATGTTGATGTATGTTGTGTTGTATGTTAGTTATTGATGTTTGATTGCATGAAATGGCTGTTGTAGACATGCATGATTGTCATTGATGGTGCATGGCATGTGCATAGTTAGGAATGGTATATCAAGGTAGGGTATGTCCATTTGAATCCCGAGGGGGGTCAGTGTGATGTTGGTGCGGTCATGAAATAGGGATCGTACGTGAACATGAAACAAGGGTCGAGTGTGTGATCATGAAATAAAGATCATACTGAACCATGAAAGAGGGGTCGAGAGTCCGATAGGAACTGGATCTTGAAATAGAGATCGATATATGGTACCGCATGCATAGAGTTGGTAGAGTCTAATTGCATAGTTTTTTGTTAGTGTGCATAATATTATTATGTGTTGTGGTGTATTTGTGTAATTGTTGTTTGATGAGAAGTGATGATTTAATTGATGATACTTGCTTTTGTTCTTATTATTTTCCCCTTTTGTTGGTGTAAGTATCTCATCCCTTTTGTTTGAATGTTACTCTTATGTTGGTAATGTGCAGGTGATCAGGATTAGTAGAGCGGTGGCCGGTGAAGTCGGTGTACTTCACATTTAGAAGACTTGGCTCTGATACGTGCTTTGGGGTGTCGGGACGACAATTGTTCTTTGTTTATTTATTTTGGAAAAACATTTTGTAATTGAATCTTACTTTATGTTTATTTTGAGTTTTCCGCTGCAACTAAAACTATTTTGTAAGATGTATCGTCTTGAGCCGTATGTTTATAGGGATTGTGACACTCAAAATGATTGGTGTGTTTTTAATTACTCTGATTTTTGATTTAAAATCCGTGGGGATATTTTGGTTGTTACACTACTAACAACAGCTTACACACTTAATTGTGTTTCATCCAAAAAGGTAGAAAAGACACCCTATGAGATATGGAGTGGTAAGAAACCACATATGCCTTACATGAAGATTTAGGGTTGTGAAGTTTATGTGAAACAACAAATTTCAACTAAGCTTGAGCCCAAATTTGACAAATGCTTACTTGTGGGGTATCCTAAAGAAACAAGAGGATGTTACTTCTACAATCCTTCTAAGGGCAAAGTGTTTGTCGCTCAAACTGGAGTCTTCTTGGAAAAAGACTTTATTTTCAAAGGAATCAGTGTTAGGAAAGTATAGCTTAAAGAAATTCAAGAATCACAAAGCATTGATACACCTATGGAGGAATTAGAGCCGTAATCACAAACAATTTTGGAAGAGAAACATGCTCAAGTAGAATAAAACCAGCGTAGGAGAGGTAGGATACGTCACAAACCAGAGAGATATGGGTATCTCATAACTGATCAAGGTGATGTATTAATCATGGATCAAGATGAGTCTGTGACCTATCAATAGGCCATAACTAGTCCTAAGTCTGAGAAGTGGCTAGAAGCTATGAAATCTGTTCCGACCCGGCCCAATCCCTCTTATTGGGCCAAAAAGGTTGATCCATTCTTCTTGCTCGACAGTCCGAGCACAAGTATGAAAAGTGGCCTCTCAGTCGACCACTAATGATCCGACCAGGGAGAGACTTCCTAACGGCTAGTATTGACCGTTTCCTATCTTCACGGACCCCTCGATCCGCACCTCATAAAACGAACCAATAGCGTTCCAGCTGGTCCTCTATATAAACTCTCTCATTTGAGAGGGTCAGGTATTCAATTCTCAACCTTAATACTAGTACTTGCTCACTGTCGCTCGGATACTTACTTTGGCATCGGAGTGTGTTGCAGGTACACCCCTTTTTCTCCTCGACAACCATCTTCGCCCGCTCTCGAGCCCAGCTGTATTGGATCCTGATCTTCAGGTACGATCAGGTGGCGCCGTCTGTGGGAATCCAGCTTCCCCGTTCTTCTTTCAAGATCCTCAAAGAACAAAAGTTTTAACAAAAATCCATGGCTGCTCGGGACAATCAGGAGAATCGATCGAACGATGGCATGATTCTCACACAACATGAGAGCAATGTCCAACCTCCCATACACGATGACACCACGCACGACCAACCAGAGAAGAAGGCAGCATCGCCTTCACCCGATCGTGATCAACCCTTGGAGAGTCGCCCGGAGACCCTCATTCCTTCGACTCCCTCGGGATCAGATTTCGCAGCGTTGGCCGAAATCCTGAACCAAACAAATCTGTTACTCCTCGCTCATGGTGAAAAGATCGCCCGACTTGAAGATAACTCTCGTCAACCTCATTCTTCAAAGAGGCCCCTCCAAGGGGAGCACACTCCATCTCCTCCGAAGAGAAGGAGAGGAAATACCGACGAATCAACAGGCAACAAACGTTTTCGCCGACCCTCTCCTAAAAGAAAATCAAGAAGGAGCAGATCAAGATCCGCTTCCCCTCGAGGAACAAAGAAACGTGATCACAGATCGTCATTAGCTTCCAGTGACGAAGAAGACGCTCGTGGCCCCTTATCTTCCGAAATTATGGCGGCCAAACTACCGAGGGGCCTGGAGAAACCCCCTCCTTTGGGATCGTACGACGGCACAACCGACCCAGACGAACACATCGAGAACATCGATGCCTTGCTCGACTATCGAGGTGTTCGAGGAGCAATTAAATGTCGGCTCTTTCCCACGACGCTGAGGAAAGGGGCAATGACTTGGTACAAGAGCCTTGAGACCGAATCCATCACATCGTGGAAGCAACTTGGGCGCACGTTCTCTAGGCACTTTACTGCGTCAAGAAGACATCCTAAGACAGAGGCTTCGCTCGAAGCAATAATCCAAGGGAGGGACGAGCCGTTACGAGCCTACATCGAAAGATTCAACAAAGAAGCAGTTCAAGTGTCAACAACCGACGACATGGAAAAATATCTGCTCGAACGAGGGCTGCGTCCCTCGACAGATTTTCATAGGGCGGTCGGTATTGAAACCCCAGCGACCCTCGACGCGTTCTTGCTAAAGGCCCAAGCTTACATACAATATGAAGAGAAGCAAGCGGCCAGTTCAGTAAGAGACGCCCGACGTCGAGAAGACGCTAAACCACATCGAGCTGAGGAACCCTCGACATCTCGTCGGGGAGGAGAAAAAAGAAAGGATGATCGCTCCCGTGAACCGCGGGAGCACCGGGGACCCATTGGTCGGTTTCACGAGTACACGCCTCTCCTAGTCTCCAGAGAGAAAATCCTGTCCGAGTGCGCCAATTCAGAGTTCAAACAGGCAGGAGTACGCTTCCTGAGGCAACAACCTACCAAGCCCGGTACAGATAAAACGAAATACTGCAGGTTCCACAAGAGCCATGGGCACAACACAGAGGATTGCATACATCTCAAGGACGCGATCGAAATCCTCATCAAAGACGGGCATCTGAAGCAGTTCACAAAATCCAGAGAAAATCCTCGGCAAGACACACAAGAAACCCAGAAAATTGAAGAGGCCGTGCCCATCCCCGCGGACGCTAACATGCAGGTCGCCCTGAGCATCTATCGCCCGGAAGACTTCTTCTTACCAGACCATACCAAAGGCACAGGATTCCTTTCCTCTCACAGTCCATGGGAAGTTTTTCCCTCGGCGATGGTCATATCGGGAGGCGGATTCAATAAAATCACGGTCGGTTCTGTGAAAAGAAAATTCGACCAGTTGATCGCCAAGGGGCCCGCGCAAAACGCCACCTTAGATCCTCCGAGGGAAGGTTCCGTACCCCTCGCATTCTACCGAGAAGAGCTCCTGGGAGGAGCACCGAACGCCAGCATCCCTTTACTCATCCGAGCACGCATGGCGAACTTCGACGTAAGGAGGATATTGGTAGACCAAGGAAGTTCATGTGACATCATGTACTCCCAACTATTTTCAACGCTCCAACTGAATGAAACACATCTGACTCCATACGTCGGATCCGATCTGCAAGGTTTTAACGGAGCAGTATCCCGACCATGGGGTTATGTCGACCTGTTTGTCACTTTCGGGGCAGGCGAAACAGCCAGGACAGTCAGGGTCCAATTTCTCGTCGTGGATTGCCCGTCGTTATACCAATGCATATTGGGACGACCGACTCTGGCCGAGTTAATAGCCGTGTCATCCACCGTCCACTTAAAGATGAAGTACTATACCACTTCGGGCAGAGTTGCCACTTTGCACGGAGATGTTGACGCTGCCCGTAGATGTTTCGAGGCAGCATCAAAAGGCCTCAGCTCAATATCGTACCAACCGGTCTCCCCGACACTGGATCCAACAGATGTGCCCAAGACTTTCCCTCAAGTCGATTCGATCGACTTAGACTGCAGGTTTTCAAACAGCGAGAGCATCCAGAGACCGACAGAGGCCTTAGCCCGACCAATCCCGGACGGAGACTTCGAGCTAATTCCTTTGGGAGAAGATCCTGCTCGATGCGTCAAGATTGGAGCACACCTGCCCGAGTTAGTGAAGCGGCAGCTGGAAGCTTGCCTCAAAGGAAACACAGATTTGTTCGCATGGAGTGCCGCCGAAATGCCAGGGCTCGACCCCGAAACAGCTTGTCATCACCTCTCTATCGATCCAACTTGCAAGGCAGTCGCCCAACGCAGGAGAAAGCAGTCGAGCGAGAAGACCGAAGCTGCTGAATCTGCCGTTAAAAACCTCCTAGAGGCAAAATTTGTAACTGAGGCCAGGTACACAACCTGGCTCTCAAATGTTGTACTCGTCAAAAAATCTAATGGAAAATGGAGAATGTGCGTTGATTATACCGATCTCAATCGGGCATGCCCGAAAGATGCATACCCTTTACCTAACATCGATAAATTGGTCGACAGTTCGTCCGGATACAAATTATTATCCTTTATGGACGCATACTCGGGTTACAATCAAATACCCATGGCTGTGTCCGACAAAAAATACACGGCCTTCATGACCGAGTCGGGCAATTATTTTTACAACGTTATGCCTTTCGGCCTAAAAAATGCAGGAGCAACGTACCAGCGTATGATGAATAAAGTTTTCCGAGCCGAAATCGGGGACATGCTCGAAGTGTACATGGACGACATGATCGTCAAATCTCAACAAGAAACAGACCATGCATCTCATTTGCGAAAAGTCTTCGACCAGGCACGAAAGTGCAAAATGCGTTTCAACCCTGAGAAATGCACCCTTGGCGTCCGAGCAGGAAAGTTCCTCGGATTCTATTTAACCGAACGAGGCATTGAGGCTAATCCCGATCGGTGTCGAGCATTCGCGATGTTCCCAACTCCCACGTCAAAGAAGTCTATACAATCACTAAACGGAGTCATCACTTCCCTTGCCCGATTCGTGGCAAAATCTGCTCAACACGCCCTCCCCTTTTACAAACTGCTCCGTAAGGAAGCAACGTTCGAATGGACAGCAGAATGCGAATTAGCACTGTCCCACCTAAAAAGGGCATTAAGTGAACCTCCAGTTTTATCCAGACCAGAGGAAGGGGAAACTCTATATCTCTACCTCGCGGTCGCCAACGAGGCAGTAAGCGCGGCCCTTGTGCGCGAACGACCCGAAGGGCAAAAGCCCGTGTATTTCACGAGCAAAGCTCTCCACGGCCCAGAGGTTCGGTACCTTCAGATAGAGAAGGTCGCATTGGCCCTCCTCCTCGCAGCTAGAAGACTACGCCACTACTTCCTGGCTCATACCATCATCGTAAGGACTGATCAGCCCATAAGACAGTTGCTCGGTCGACCAGACATGGCCGGCCGAATGTTAAAATGGTCATTAGAACTGTCTGAATTCGACATCAAATTCGAAGGAAGACAAGCCCTCAAAGCGCAAGCATTGGCCGACTTCGTGGCTGAACTTACCTTCACCGAGCGAGACACGCAAGCTTCATCCAAATGGGTCATTTTCGTAGACGGTGCATCTAGCCCAACGGGCAGTGGGGCCGGTATCATCCTGGAGAACGAGGAGGGGAACGTCATCGAAGTATCTTTAACTCTGTCTTTCCCCACTTCTAACAACCAGGCGGAATACGAAGCTTTCTTAGCAGGCATACGGCTCGCGAACGACCTAGAAGCAGAAGAGATCACAATTTGCACAAACTCTCAATTGGTCGCGAGCCAAGTCCGTGGAGATTTCCAGGCCAGAAGTGATAGCATGGCCGAATATCTGGCCCTCGTAAAAGACGAAATAAAGCAGCTTAAGAGTGTAGAAATCAAACACGTTCCCCGGGAAAGTAACGCCCGCGCAGATATCCTATCCAAGCTGGCAAGCACTAAAAGGAAAGGAAACAACAAGTCCGTCATACAAAAACTGCTCCCCCAACCAAGCATTGGACATTCGTCACCCTGCACACACATTAACCTAGTGGGCGACACAAACTGTTGGATGACCCCAGTATTCAACTACCTAACTAAAGGAGAATTACCAAACGACCCGAAAGAAGCTAGTACCATACGACGGAGGGCGTGCTCGTATTCTTTAGTAGGTGGACGCATGTATCGTCGAGGATTCTCTACACCCCTCCTCAGGTGCGTAGAAGAGGAAAATATTCCACACGTCCTAAGGGAAGTTCACGAGGGAATCAATGCGCAACATCCGGGCGGACGGTCATTAGCTCGTAAAATTCTGAGAGCAGGATATTACTGGCCCACCCTGCAGCACGATGCGAAGGAGCACGTAAAAAGATGCGATAAATGTCAACGACATGGGGACGTGCACATAGCACCTCCTTCCGAGCTAAAATCGTTATCATCACCCTGGCCGTTCGCATGGTGGGGAATGGACATTTTAGGACCCTTCGTCGTTGGATCTGGTCAAAACAAATACTTAATTGTAGGCGTCGACTACTTCACCAAATGGATAGAAGCTGAGGCTCTGGCCAAAATTACTGCACTCAATATACTTCGATTCTTCAAAAGAAACATCCTCGCCCGGTTTGGAGTCCCCCTCGCTATTGTGACCGACAACGGAACTCAATTCACGGATAAACATTTCAAAGAATTCGTCGCGTCAATAGGGACAAAACAACATTTCGCATCAGTCGAACACCCCCAAACTAACGGGCAGGCCGAGGCCGCAAACAGGGTAATACTAAGAGGTCTGAAACGAAGGTTGGACGAGCATAAGAAACACTGGGTCGAGGAATTACATAGCGTATTATGGGCGTATAGAACCACTCCCCATTCAACGACCGGAGAATCCCCATTTCGATTAGCATATGGGACCGAAGCAGTAATTCCAATAGAGATGCACGTCCGTTCAAGACGCACGGAATTTCCCATGGAACAAGATGCCAACAATGAAGCCTTAAGAGACGAGCTCGACATGGTCGAGGAAATTCGATCAAATGCTGCCCTTCGAGAAACCATTCTCAAACAAAAGATAGCCGCTCGATATGATTCCAAGGTCATCAGACGGACGTTCGAAGTAGGTAGCCTCGTCCTCATAAGAAACCACAGAGATCCCCGCGAGGGAAAACTAACACCGAACTGGGAAGGCCCGTATCGTGTTCGAGCGAAAACCGAGAACGGCGCCTATTACCTAGAAAATCTATACGGGGAAGAACTCGCTCGGCCGTGGAACGCCGAGAAACTTAAACAATATTATAGTTAAGCCAGTCACCTTACTCGACTCCCAGGGGAAGAGAAAGAGAGACCAACTGCGTGCCTAGGTACGAGCACGTCAGTCTAAATATCACAAACAAAACAAGTTCTTTTTCGAGCAAAAGAGAAACTTGTAGCACGAACGGATACTCGAACGAGTCCGACGTCGCCTAAGTACCACGACCAGGTAGAACCCCAGCTCGCGATGGGACGTTCACGCCATGGAGCCCGGGCCATTATCTTGACCCGAGCACCGATCGAGGATACAACCCTCCAAGACTGATTGGTTCCCTTAACCAACAGGTCGTCCACAACCCCCGTATCTATCCAATCACTTCTAATTGATACAAATACGAGCATCAAACACTTAGTAAAAATAATAACAGATCATGTCCTCCGACGGACGAATGGTTGCGAGCAAACAACAGATATAATCAACTTCCACGACCAAGTACTTAACATTTATAAAAAAGATATGCGGCACCAAAAGGCCGACTTGTTCGGAATTACAGATAAAGGGGGCCACGCCCCCCAAAACAACAAAATACATAAATTATGAAGGCACGCAGGCCATTAATTAATTATCCTCATCTGCTGGACGATCCTCCTCCGCGCGAGCTTCCTCATGCCCTGGCTGCTCCTCTGGCTGATCAGGCTGGATCATTGTCCCCGGCTGGGAATCGGCCACCACCAAGTCCGCAGGCACCACGATCTGACCGGCCACCACTTTGTAAAGGTAATTCATCCGACCTACATCCAAAGCTAGATCGGGATGAAGAGCTTTCACTTGCTCCACCGCATTCAGGAAGCTGAACTCAGTCGACGCGTTCAGATCTTCCATGTCCTGGTCGATCCGAGCGAGAAACTGGGCCCTCGTCATCAAATGCTTGGTGTCCTCGTCCTCGTCCTCCTTGGGGCAGAAGGCATCTTTTAACTTCTTATTTTGTTCGAGCAGCCTCTTTTTGTCAACCTCCAACTTGGCAATGACCGTTGCTCGTTCTGCCGATTCCGCGGTGACCTTTTTTGCCTCCTCCATGGCCGTCGACAGCTTGGCCTCGGCAGCAACCAACTGCTCCTTGAGTTTGCCATTCTCTCGCTCTAACAGAGGGGACCCTTCGGCCGTCATCCAAGCCATGGTTAAGACCCGCATGACAGCGCTCGCATCCTGGGCCAATGAAAGCCGCCGGGCAGGGCGATCCATCCCTTCCAGGAACAGAGAATCTGCCCGGTCCACCTCCATACTATTTCCTTCAAAGAAATTCCGGACAACGAAGCAGGGGGGTATCCCATGTTTTGGCTTCGGAGGAGCACCGGCCGTCAGGTCCACAGTGGCCGTCGTTTTATGTTTCTTCATCAAAGATCCAGTGGATGCCACCGGAGAGCCCTGGACCAAAGGACCTGAGCCTGAAGCGCTCGCCTCGGTCAGTTTAGTTTGCACGACACGCGACCGCTTTCTCTGTTGCTGGACCAAACGATCGTGGATCTTGTCCAACGGATTTGTTAAGGAACCTGAAAAGAAAAATAAAATCAAAGTTAGCCACGAGCAATAGAATCAAATCAAAAACTTAACGAGCATAAATAAACAGATACCAAAAAAATCAGCTATCTCCTGCCCGTTATTACAGGCCAGCAAGTCAGTAACGTTGATCAAAGGACGCTCCAGAGCTTCTCCCCCGTCTTGATCGACCATAACTTTCCCTTCCCCGTCCAATAAAGGGGTCGGAGTGAAAGAAGCTACCAACTTTCTGAAAGCTTCGAAACTGTCCGCATCATCCTCGTCCAGTGTTTCCCCCACCTGGACAAATTCCCCCACTGGTCGCTCGTAATGCATATGACTCCAGGAGAGGGGAAACATCCATAATCTCCTCGGAATCACATCACCCTGGTCGTCCAACTTGGGTTCGTCGTTCTCATCAGTGTCAATCCCGAGGAAACTCATAGTACGCACGGCAGCATCACTTACAGGTTTTATTAAAAAATAATCAGTCTTAAAAGCCCGGATGGACTCCGAGTGGGCCTTGAAGATCTTAGTTCGCTGTTTAAAGGATACGAATCCCTTCCGGTCAGTTCCCCGCCCGACTTGACGTTGTAAAGAAAACAGGCGGAAGAAGAGAGGGAGTGTGGCCCCGACGCCCAAGAAAGCACACATCATCTCAAATGCCCTCAGGAAGGCGTAGGAGTTGGGGTGCAGCTGAGAGGGGGCTATACAAAGATGTCCGAGCACCGCGCTCACAAAATCGCTGAAGGGCAGCGTAACTCCCAGGACCGAAGTAGCATATTCATACATCGAAAATGCTCGACCACGAAAGTCTGAAAATATGCGATCGTCATCTCCTGGGCAAGTCACGACCCAGTCAGCGAGATCCCCGACGACGGGCAGCGGTTCCGATCGAGGTCTCGAGAAGGAAGACACCTTGTCCAGTAAATCTTCCATCACCCATTCCTCGGGCGAGATCCTCGACTGAGCAGGACATTGAGGAGATTCCGTCGACTGCCCCGCGGTACTTGTATCAGAACTGTCCGAAGTGCCTCCTGAGTTTGAAGGTAGGGACGCGGACGAATCTGTATTCCCCGAAGATGTGTCCTCGGAAAACACGTCCAACGGATTTCCGAGCGAGTTTTCACCTGAAAAGCAGAGGAAAGGCATCAGTGAATTCGATTAAGAATATCAAATCCACCCTTCCACCGCTCGACAAGTGAAAGGGCGCGCCTCAGCTCGGGAATTGCATCCCAAGCTGTAGCCCTGGCTAACCATTGCTCGAAGCAACGGCTGACGCCCAACAGTATGCAGATAACGAAA
Source organism: Lathyrus aphaca (assembly GCA_963966055.1). Taxonomy (NCBI): domain Eukaryota; kingdom Viridiplantae; phylum Streptophyta; class Magnoliopsida; order Fabales; family Fabaceae; genus Lathyrus; species Lathyrus aphaca. Next base: position 97,587,787 of record OZ014525.1, on the reverse strand, counting down.
ACCTACCAAGAGACTAAAGTCTAAGTCGACCAAGGTCCGTGTCGACCTTCAAGCTAGGGTTCGTGGCCGACCAGTTACGGTGGCAGGAACTTTAAGAGTTTCCAATCCTAAATCCTAAAACTACCGGTAAAATCACCCTAAACCGCATGCATTCTACAGAAACTAAGCTGTATACGCTCAAGAGAGAAGAAAAGAACGGTACCTTGAGCTTGTGAAGACATTTTGGAGAAGATTGAGCTTCTGTGAGTGGTGGTCGGTAAGAACTGGCGGTGGTCGACGGCTGAAGCAACGGCGGTTGAACGAGCAGAGAGTTGATAGAGAAGACGAAGCGAAAGGGTCAAAATGGGCCCTGGGAATCCTATTTATAGGAAAAAGGACACGTGCGCGCGCGCGTGACCCCTAGGCGCTAGCCCCTAGACTAGCCGTCAAATCATTAACAGGCGCGAATATCCAAATATTCCAGCTTTTCGTTTCACATTCCTCTACCGAGCAACGTATTCTTTGCCCGAACCATCGACAGCATAGATCCTCAACCATGAAATCATACCCAGACGAGCACAGTATTGCTTTAAGTCACTGCTCGATAGCCCGAACAATGACTTGGGGGGGCTCCTGTTCCGACCCGGCCCAATCCCTCTTATTGGGCCAAAAAGGCTGATCCATTCTTCTTGCTCGACAGTCCGAGCACAAGTATGAAAAGTGGCCTCTCAGTCGACCACTAATGATCCGACCAGGGAGAGACTTCCTAACGGCTAGTATTGACCGTTTCCTATCTTCACGGACCCCTCGATCCGCACCTCATAAAACGAACCAATAGCGTTCCAGCTGGTCCTCTATATAAACTCTCTCATTTGAGAGGGTCAGGTATTCAATTCTCAACCTTAATACTAGTACTTGCTCACTGTCGCTCGGATACTTACTTTGGCATCGGAGTGTGTTGCAGGTACACCCCTTTTTCTCCTCGACAACCATCTCCGCCCGCTCTCGAGCCCAGCTGTATTGGATCCTGATCTTCAGGTACGATCAAAATCTAAAATGGATTTCATGTACACAAACCAAGTTTGGACCTTGGTAGAGCCTTCTGTAGGATTTAATCCTATAGGATGCAAACAGATCTTCAAAAAGAAGACTGACATGGGTAGGATCACCATCGGATGAGAGATCCACTTCCGGATATTGTGTTTTTATTGGAGGAAATAGGATCTCATGGAGGAGCAAGAAATAAAACACAGTTGTACTATCTAGTGCTAAAACTTAATATCGTGTTATAGTAGCAACATCAAAGGAACTTGTGTGGCTTAAGAATTTACTCTCAGAACTTAGGTTGGGAGACCTTCAGGACATAAGACTCATATGCGACAATCAAACGACACTTCACATTGCATCCAATCCGATATTCCATGAACGAACCAATCACACACAAATACAACCACATAAGAGTAATCGAGGTTAGAAATCAGGTATGATAGGTGTGAAAATGACAAATGACCAAAACAATTATGTTTTGAAAGAATGACGAGTTCATTATTTATTGCTTGATTAGAAATAGAATGATTCTCTCTTATCTATTGAAGAAATAGAAAATTATGTCTAGAAGAATCATTGATATAAATGAGATATTATTGTATCAAACTTTGTATCATTTAAAATAATTTTGAAATATATTTTGTTAAATTAATTTAATTGATAGTTATATAGGTACATCAAATGCAGAAATATGAATTCAAATTTATGACATTCCACTTGTTCACTTTTAAAATAGTAAAATCTAATCACTAGAATACATGACAAAAAAAATATAATTAATAATAGGCAAAATACCCAAAATAGTCCTTTAACTCAATCACTGGGCCCAATATGGTCCCTTATCTCTAAAAAGTGACAAAAAGATCCTTTAATTTGTTAAATTGTACCAAATAGATCCTTTCCGTCCACCACCCCCAAACAGACGTTAACTTTTGTATAGGTGGCAGCTGACATGGCTTCATCTTCCTCCTTTAAACTGAGAATCTTCATCTTCCTCCTTTTCTAGGGTTTATGCGAAAATTTCTCTTCATCCATCCCCAAATTGATTCAAGAAATAGTAAAATCATAGAGTCACGAAGATGAAATCCAGTGGGTCGACGCCAACGCCAGTGATGAAAGCAAAACACGGTTATGGTGGGTGTTCTTCTAAGGAAGAATCGAATGTTAACACAAGCACAACTTGGAAACCTATATGTCACTGTGGGGATTTAGCTGTTCTTCGTATGGCCACAACATTCAAGAACTATGGGAAACATTTTTGGGGATGTCCTAATTTTAAGGTATGTCATATGTATGTTTGTTTAAAATATGTAGTTGTATTTGTGTTTTAAAATGGTTGATGTTGAAGATGGTATTTTGCAGGGATCAAACAATGCTGGTTGTGGGTACTTTGGATGGTATTTTGAAGAGGTTGGAGATGAGAAGGAGCAATATTTGATGGATAGAATTGAGAAGCTCTCAAAGTCAGTAGCAAAGGCTCAAGTGACTATTGAAGAATATGGGAAACAAATAAGCAAAATGGAAAATGACATGAAGAAGCTCATGAAGTTGATAAAATTCTGGAAATTGATTTTGTTCATAGGCCTTGTTGTAGTTGTTTTTAGAATCCTTTAGGATGTTGTTGAATCAATTTGTTCTCACTGTTTTTAGAATGCTTTAGGAAATTGTTGTTGTTGAATTAATTTGTTGTCAAATTGTTGTTGTTGTTGTCAAATGTAATGGATTATTTGTGATCAATGGTAGTTACTATTGTTATGTTGACAGTACCATAATGTTAGCATTGACAAAACAGAAATGTTAATTGCTACAGAAATGTTACATTGATAGAACTAATTGAAATAATTGAAATAATTGCTACAGAACAATAGTTGACAAAACAGAATTGACAAAACCATATGTCTCCATCATTGACAAAACAGAATTCTAACATTGACAAAACCATATGTCTTACATAATTCTTACATAACATTGACAAAACAAAATTCTTACATAATTGCTTATCATAATTGACAAAACACTTAACATTGACACAATTGTCTTAACATTGACAAAACATTGACACAATTGTCTTAACATTACTTAACATTGACATAATTGTCTTAACATTGACAAAACACATATATCTTAACATTGAAAGAATTCTTAACATTGACATATGTCCTAAGGTTTCCAAGTCTTGGTTGATCTCTTTGTTGGTGTACTTCTACTTGTTGTTGGGCCTACAGCAGTCTTGGCTGCACTCATCCTGGTGGTTGGGCCTGGGGGCATGAAAGGCTTAGTTGGCCTTCTGTAAGATAGCTTGTTTGGCCTTCCTTGATCTTGCTTGGTTTTCCTTGAATTATGATGAGGTTGAACTTGAGATGGCTGTTGAGACTGTGATTGGTCCTGAGACTGTGATGGCTGCTGAGACTGTGATGGTTGCTGTGATGGCTGCTGAGACTGTGATGGTTGCTGTGATGGTTGCTGAGACTGTGATGGTTGCTGTGATGGCTGCTGAGACTGTGATGGTTGCTGTGATGGCTGCTGAGATTGTGATGGTTGCTGAACAGATGCTTCAGATGGCTGGCCTTGTGATACCTGCTGACTGGTGTGGTCCTTGCAGGTCAGTTTATTATGACCTGCTTTTTTGCACCTGCTACACCTAACATTAAACCCAGTCCTTCTCATCTTCTTGTCTGAACCATCAATCTCACCTTGCTCTAAATTTCTTCTTTTCTTTGGCCTTCCAGGCATCTTCCTATACTTAGGAGGCTGCACATCTGGATATTCAGTTCTGGCCCACAAATTAGAACCATTAACTGGAAAAATCACAAAGTCATAGACCTCCATGTATCTCTCCTTTCTATAATATTCTGGAATGTAGTCAGCAATGTTGTAGTTTCTACTCTTCATAGCTGATAAGGCATGCACACAAGGTAGCCCTGTCAGCTCCCATCTTCTACATGAACAACTTTGCTCCTTAAGGTCTATACTGAATTTATCTGCTTGGTTTTCTAGATGCCTCACCTCAAAAATATGTTCAGAAGCCATCCTATAAGCACAAAACATAATTGAAATCACTAATAAGCAACTATAAGCACAAAACATAAATCAATTCACTAATAAGCAACAATAAGCACAAAACAGAAATCAATTCATATACCAATCACTAATAAGCAACTATAAGCAACAAAATAGAATTTATATACCTGACAATCTACTATAAGCACAAAACAAAAATCAATTCATATACCAATCACTAATAAGCAACTATAAGCAACAAAACAGAATTGATATACCTGACAATCTACTATAAGCACAAAACAGAAATCAATTCATATACCAATCACTAATAAGCAACTATAAGCAACAAAATTCAATTCATATACCAATCACTAATAAGCAACAGAATTCAGAATTCACTAATAAGCAACTAATAAACAAAACATAATTCATATACCTGCTCCAATATTGTTGAGGACTGCATCACATTTGTTATGAGTCTTGAAATATGATCTGCTCCAATATCTTGGTGGAGTGCTGATCATGTGCTTGTATGCTTCCACATTGATATCCTTCATCCCTTTCATCTCTCTTTCCCAAGCTTGGTAATATGTGGACTTTGCAGCTTTCCAGATAATTTCCTTGAGTTTCTTGCCTGAATATTTTTTTCTGAAATTATTATAAAGATGTCTGACACAAAATCTTTGCTCAACTCCAGGTAGCAACTCATCCATGGCAGGTAATAAACCCTTAGTGCAACAAAAATTCCATAAGTTAGTACAAATAACATAAGGACCTATAAGTGAACATAACTTATAACATAATTACATAAGTACCATATTTACCTTTTGTTGATCAGATATATAGGTGTATGTGAGACACCTTTCTCTCCCACCTAGATCATCAATAAGAAGCTCCAAGAACCAAGTCCAGCTATCTTTATTTTCACTTTCAACCACAGAAAATGCTATTGGTAGCATTTGATCATTTGATCATATGGTTGTCTATGATCTTCCTTAGTTGCCAAGAATCCTCATTAGGTAAATTTGCACAGTAGGCTTCCCAATCACATCCTTCCTTGCATCTAACCCTCACCCTTACCTTGTCATTCTTAATGTACCTAAGACCTCTGCCAGATTGCACATCATATGATGCTATAGCTTCTTTAAAATCAGCCTTGGTTGTGAAATACATCCCAATCTCCCATTTGAATTTTGACATGTCTTTCTGTAATTTAAAAATAGGGTACTTTTTCCTAACAACATCACTAGTATCATCACTTTCACACCCACTTTGTAAATCATCACTTTCATTATCACTAACTTTATCTTCACACTTTTCTTTACCCTTATTCATCTTCCCCTCTTGATCATTCACAGATTCCATCACATCACCCTCCTCATCATCAAACTCATCTGATTCATCATCAAAACCAACTTCCATTGCACTGTCATAATTGAAGTTTTCATCATCACTATCATCCTCACTAACATCAGTATTATCCCCTTCATTCTGATTCAAAACTTCCTCTTCCATCCTCGGATTCACAGGATCAGAACTATTCACCTCAACATTCAGATTCACAGGATCAGTATCAGAATTATTCACAGGATTAATGTTATCCCCTTCATTCTGATTCAAAACTTCCTCTTCCATCCTTGGAGTTGTATCATTCAAGGGATCAGTATTATTCACCTCAGCATTAACTTCCTCAAGCATTGCAGCAAGCACTTTTTCAGTGTCATCCTCTTCCATCACATCTGCTTCTACTTCATCAATTGGACCATCATAAAAATCAGGTTGTGACAAAATGTGTGTGATGTATATGTCAACCCTAAGGTGAACCCTAAACAAATTAGCAATCTCTAGGGCTCCTTTGTCATCAACCAAGGTGCTCATCCCAAATTGTGGATCCTTATAGTAAATTTTCCCAATACAGGTGTAACCTAGATCCTTAAAACAACCTAGCAGTTCAAAATAGCTCCATCTATCAACATCTATTTTCAATTCTGCAATCTCTCCCCCTTCGTATACACTCAGCTCGTCATCCACAAATGCACCACTGTGGTGAATTGTAAGACTCAGGTACTCACTCATCTCTACTGACAAAAATCCCTAATCGAAGTCAAATAACCCTAAATCAGTAACTTTTACGAAAATCCCTAAAACATACAAACCCTAAATCCACCATCCCTAAAACAAATAAATTTTACAGTAACTGAAATCGAATAACATATCAAATTGTAAAATAGAATACCTGGTGGATTATGCTTCAGAAATGGATTATGCTTCAGAAATGGATTATGCTTCAATGCTTCAAGCTTCAATGGCTGCGCTAGGGTTCCTCCTTACTAATTTTCACCAACATTCGTACAACTAGTAATGAGACTCCTTAGTATACACTTTATGCAAACACATCCTACATGGCAGCTGAGTCACCCAATCTAAGCTCCACATGTGTATGCTAACTTGACTTTGACTAACGGTTGCTGACGGAAGGACAAACGTGGTACAATTTAACAAATTAAAGGATCTTTTTGTCACTTTTTAGAGATAAGGGACCATATTGGACCCAGTGATGGAGTTAAGGGACCAATTTGGGTATTTAGCCTTAATAATATTGTATCCATTTTTTTATAACTTCAATCTCTTTAGATAAATGAAAAGAATCTAAACTAACAAACAAAACCAAATCACTAAGATTTGGGTGGTAAACAGTTAAGATAATTTATATATGTAACTAGAGTTTTAATATTTAATTGTGGGATGTAAAAATTAATAGATAACTTAATTGTGCTCGAAATCTTCAAGAATGTTGAGGAAAAGCAAGAAAAGTATCTTGACTTGAATTTCTCACATGAGGCAAGCTATAGAAAAGTATGCTACTTTTAAGAGTTATATATATATATATATATATATATATATATATATATATATATATATATATATATATATATATATATATATATATATATATATATATATATATATATATATATAGGAAAATTTTGATTTACCTCCTTTAAAAATATATTTTAGATTACCCCCTATAATTTTAAAATTCTAACTCTTTTGTCCTCCAGGTGAAAAAATTACTCCCTATAAAATATGTTTTTTTGATTTAGCCCTTGGTTTTTACACGCTTAAGAGGTATCCCAAAATTTCAGGGGTAATACAATTGTTTTTAAAAGGGGGTAAATCAAAATTTGTCTATATTGCAGCAGTGTAATTGACTATTAACATATGTGTGTGTGGGGGGGGGGGGTAGGTGTGCGCGCGTGCGTGTGTGTGTGCGCGCCAATTTGATATGCGTGTCGCGCGCGGATCAAAAACTAGTAATATTTTAAAACGTAGTATAGCGAAAATGACTCTAAACGTCTCACAAGGATTCTTGATCTTATTAACTAACGATAGTAACGATTAATGGGGGGTTGGTTTTAAGGTCGAATTATAAAAACGGATTAAAATAAGTGATTAGCAAATAAGTTGAAACGACAATTCTACTGATTCGGGTACCGACTTATCATTGGTTCAATAAACTTCAATCCCCTAAACGGTTTCTATTCCCCTATCGACTATAACACCAATTAATAAGCGAAATTGGCATTATAAGATTGCATTCATATTTTCCGAATAAAGCAGACGAATAAGCACAATCACGAATTAAGCAAACGTGATTCTAACATACGCGGTCTAACGATTAAGCAACGGTACACTACGCTAAAACTCAAGGAACATCAATCAATCGATATAAATCAATAGTATTCTATATAACTCGAATTAAGCAAACAAGACATATAGATTAATATTGAAAATGGAAAAGAAATTGGATTAAAGATTAAAAAAAACCTCAAAGTATGGAATCCTTAACAAAAAAAATTTGCTTTCAGAATTAGTTCTCCATTTGATCGTCAAAATCAAAAATAAAAAAATCGTCAAAAGAAAGGTGAATGTGTGTGCATGTGTGTGTTATATCCTCTATCAATAATGTAACGAGTTTTGATTTCATTCGAATTTATTTTTTTGTGCTATCTTCTTATTAATTCAAGATTCCTTCAATAAAAAACTATGATTTAACATTGACTTGGCAATATAAATGTCATTTTATTTTATTTTTTAATTTCATATGGAATTTAATTTATTTTCTTATTTATTTTTAAAATTTTAATTTATTTTTAATTTTTTGATAACTTTTTTTAATAATAACAATATATAATAATAATGAAAAATAATAATAATCTATACCTATATATAAAGAGGATACGTGGTTTTGGGATGGACTTATTTTTTCTAAAAATACCTTTAATTTTCTTTTTTAAATAATAATAAAATATAAATTATAAAATTAAGAGGTTAGTAACTTACTCGGTTACCATTATTGAAAGTGTGCTTCACCCTATATGTAAAAAAACTGCACTTGAACTACCAATAAATATAACCACCCATTTTAGCCTATTTATTTGTATCATTTCATTTGTAGTTTATTTAGTATTAACAAAAAAAACATATTAAAAACTAAATGGATAAATGAAGAATGAAGTTGAGACTCTATTTATTGCATATCATCATTTCACATGTATTGAATTTGTAGTGTTGGTGTGTAATTTAACTCTGGTGGCTTTTGAATTTTGTTCTTAGTTTTCTTTATTATTTTTTTTTCAATTGAGACTTTGTATTTGTATCTCTTTTAATTGATTGTTCTGTTCATGATTAGACTTTATGATTTAATACATGGAAAAATTTGTTATTAATTCGGCAAATATGAGAGTGTGAGCCAAATCAGATGAGATTTCTAATTGTTACTGCTTCATCAATTCAAACGGTGATTCTATGAAAGCAAAGTGGATCAGAAAAAATGAAGCATATATTTTACAATCAGAAAATTCCAATAGCAACGTATATGAGTAAAAATTCTCTCATATTTCTTATATTTTCCCATCATTTTCCCAATTATAATAATTTTTTCTCAATTGTTAATCTCTTTTTTTGAATTGGTATTTTTCAAATTCTTTCAAATTCATATTTATGTATTCATTAATTTTGTTTTATAGATATCATAATTCTTTATATGTTTATTATAATTATTTCGTTGTTCTTTTATGTTTGTTTGTTTCTTTAATACATAACAAACATGTTTTTTTCTTCATAAATCTATAAATATATCTTTTATATATATATATATATATATATATATATATATATATATATATATATATATATATATATATATATATATATATATATATAGAGAGAGAGAGAGAGAGAGAGAGAGAGAGAGAGAGAGAGAGTAGAGAATTTTGAACTGATTTTCTTTCTTCCTATTTTACCCTTTAATCACTTGATAAGTTACAGATAAGTTACACACATCTTTGCTTAACAGTAACTACATAAAAAAATTGTAACAGTTACACAACAAAACGAGAGAGTAGTTTTGTGTTTTGTTTTTTTGTTTTTAAAAGACAATGGTGATACAATATAGTTACTTTCTCTTTAATGCAGTTTACTATTACAGTAATATTTAGCACACAAAAAAGTGATGAAAAAAAGACCTATGCAGAAAAACATAAAGAAAAATTAAATTATAGAACAAAAATGATTCACTCTGCTGTGTATGACAATGATAGTATAACACAAATAAACTATTTAATTATGTTTTGGCCAATTCAAAATTTAAATTGTTATTTTCTTTTTCTTTTTAATTTGTCTTATTTATATTGTTGTGTTTGTAAAGTAAAGATGATCAATTTGTCTTATTTATGCAATTTGTATTATTTATTTTGATTGGTCACTCAATATTTTAACCATCATTCCTTTCTAAATTTTACAAGGATTTATGGTTATCAAATTCAAGAAAATAATTGCTTTGTACAAGGGGGTGTTGTGAATAGAACAAAGGGAAATGGAGGATTGAGAAAGATTTTATATTATGTTTTCTTATATAAGTTGTGTCTAATTTTATTAATTTCACTCATTTTTGTTTTTATTCTACTTAAAAAACTGTGGCTTTTAATAGTGTTTGTTATTTCATGTACATGTTTTTGTGAGATTTTGTAGATTTCTTAATCACAATTACTCCTTTCGTCTCAAATTATAAGACATTTTGGATATTTAACACGAATTAAAAACAACTATGTTAACCCTCTGTTAAACTCACACATCAAATTTTGTATAGTTGTCGATCTATATAATTTTTCTCTTTTATCCCATCTTATTATAATTTGATATGAAAAAATTAAGGCTTCTTCACAAGAAATTTAAGCATTTTGGTGGATGAAATATTGTATGATATATTTTTTTAATTTTATTTTTAATGTTCAATACTAGGTCACCTTATTAAAATATGTCAAAGATTAAAATTATAAATTTATTCATAATTTACATAGTACATTGCAACAAAAACAAACACAAAAATTAGAGAGAAAAATACAATCAAATGAGAATTGAGAGAGTAAAATATTAAAATATACGGAACATGAATATTTATCGACTTATTTTTAATTTTAATAATTCTAATATATGTGTCTAAATAATTTACTTTTCATGAGAGAGAGGGAGAGAGATATTGCCAAGTATCCGTTCCAATGATCTATATTTAACAATACTTGAATATAACAATCTTGCTAATTACATACTATTTTTTTTTAATTCTAAATTAATATCATTAAGTTCATCAGATAAATAGTTAATATTAAAATCAAACTTATAAAAATTGACACAGCTAATATTTTCACGCGGTGCACCTTAGAAAAACAGACAAACGGACACAGGAGTGTCCGTTGGACGCTAATAATAATAATAATAATAAAAAGAATGGTTAAATAAGTTTTAGGTCCCTCTAAATACAATGATTTTCAATTTTAGTCCCTCAAAAATTTTCCTTTAAAAAATGATCCCTTTAAAATTTTTCATCCACACAATTGATCTCTGACGTTAAATGTCTCTGACGGAGGATAACGTGGCTGTATACGTAGATTAAAATATTATTATTTTTTTAACGTTTTTATTTTTGTTTAAACACATTTCTTCATCCAATATGGCTTTTGCTTGTAACTCCAGAAGAATGCTTATTAGCAGGCACAAAATATGGAAGCCTCCTTGTGTATTCGATAGAAAATCCCCAGCTTCGGAGAACGAACCAAAGCAAAAATATGAAATAAAAAACTTAACAGAAAATATAACAATGCATGCGGAAGAAGCATGTGGATTATTAGCTATGAGAGATGCCCCGTGATAACTGTTCCAGGTAATAATTCATTACGACTACTTGATTTCTTCTCCAATACTAGAATATGTGCTTGACTGTGTATCTCTTTCTAAACTAACTAGTAAAGATCTCATGCAAAATTGCACGGATGTGGGGGAGGAAATGGTGGGAATCTGAGGTGTGAGATTCCACCATGTGTCACTAGAGTAATATTTTCCCTAAAATAGATATTTAAGATTTCCTAAAATCTATTTCCTATTCACTTTTTAAAAAAACCTTCAAGCATAATTGTTTAGGAAAGCTTTAAAGGTAACAAGCTGCCCTTGGTTTAATTTTTTCTTTGTTATAGACATTATTTATTTAAATTCACAAAGTGACAGTATTGGGTGAAGACATTTTTAGCAAAGCCTGTCAATGTTGTCATATAAGAACAAAATATGGCTTTTGCTTGTGTCTTGGGGTGTGGATTGGATCATTTGCTTTCTATTAGAACAAAAAAGATATATTCTAAGATACATATAGAGAGACAAATTTTGTAACCAAATATTGAGATGATAATGATGTTATTTTGACTTCATTTTTTTCACATGCTTAGGAATTTTTTTAGATTTTTTAGACTTTCAAACTAGAAGATGATTGTTGAAGTGTGTTAATCAAAGGTCACTCAAAATTGTGTATGTACTGTTTAATGTGTATATATTTTGAAAGGCAGCGTGTGCTATCAATAAAATAATGTTAATCTACAATTTTATGTAGATGAATTTGAATCCCAATTTTCAAATCATGGAAGTCTTTAAGAAACATGACTTTTATTCCATTTTCATTAGAATGATGGCTAATTTAGTGATATAAATATTGCTCCATGTCGTTAATATTCAAAAGATTGCTAGTATTTTTTCGGAAGAGGTGAAAGTTCATGCCCAAACGTCATTGTCTTCATTGCTATGTTTTCGTTTCTTCATGCTTGACATTTTTTTCTTCTGTTTTTTTATTCCGACAACGGAGTTCGGTTTCCGGTGACGGTGCAGTTGATGAAACTGCAAATTGATGAAACCTTGATAAGAAAAAAGATTGAACCTGTGAGATGTAGATGAATTTGCAGAAAACCTAACCATGAGACGTTGATGATGGTGCCAACAACTTCACAAACTGTACAAACTGATGAGCCACAAACTATACAAACTGATGGGCCACAAAATGCACAACCTGAAGGGGTATAGACTGAAGAATTGGCTTCTTTGTTGGATGATGGTGGAAGAGAATGGTGGAACGCGAAGGTGGAATAAGAAAAAGAACTACAAACTAAAGAAACACGTTGTTCAAATTTAAAACACGTTGTTCATAAAATTTTATAAAAAAAAAGAAATTAATTAATCCAGTCATCATGTCACGTTAGCCACCGTTAGGGCTTTTTAACATTAGAGACTCTTAATTCAGACAGAAACTTTTGTGAGGACAAAATCTTAAAGGAAAATTATAGAGGGACTAAAATTGGAAATAGTCATATTTACACGAACCAAAAACTTATTTAACCCTAAAAAGAACAATATTTCCTCTTCTTCCTCACGTTCTCGGGCGCTGCATTTTCAAAATAGGAAGAAGAAAAAAAATGCTTTCTCTTCCTCGTGTCTTTCTCCTTTTTCATGTGCATAACAAATCACAAATATTCACAGCAACCTCCATAACTAACCTCACCAAAAACTAAACTGAAACAACAACGATAATTCCTCACTTAAAATCACTTTCTCTCAAACCAACATTCATCACCTTCTTAAACACAACAAAAATAGAAAAAAGCAGACAAATAATCCACAACAACAACAGAAAATCAAGGAAAACAACATATAATCAAAGTTGAACCTAAAATAAGTCGAGGGAAGCGTGAAAACAGAGGAAATAAAATGCTTGAAAGCACTCAAAATCTCCGATCAGAACTCGCAACCTCATCACGATGGTGGCGTTGTTGGTTTAAGTGCTTGGAAGCACTTAGAATTTTGAAAAGAGAAAGGAAGATGAACTTTCATGGCGAGCAATGATATTCTTTCAATGTTCTTTTTACTTTCTTATAAGTTCTTGAAGATGTTTATCAATTATTAAATTTTTTTATAAATCTGATTTGTAAATCAATCCATTCACTCATAAAAGTCATATATGCACTATTTGATTCATGTTTTTTAAACCTAATCATAAGATGTGACAAATAATAGAAACCTTCTTGTATATAAGTATATATAATATAAAAAATTGGTGTCCCTAAAAATAATAATAATAAAATGACATTTGTATTGCCAAATCAGCACAAATGTGACCCAGAGTCTAAATTAAGAGAAACTGGATTTTGTAAGGGGATCACACAAAAATTCTTATAGGGGTGAAATTAAAACTCACCACGTTAGCAGAAGTAACATATATTTAACCCTATTTTTAATATTTTAAATTTTAGATTGATCTCTCTTAAGGATTATGAAGAAACTTTTGCATATGTTTTGTTCCGAAATTTAATTTTATTACTTGTGGTGTTTTCAATATAATATTAGAGAAATTATATTTTTTTTTAAATGAATTTTATTATAAAGTTTTTGTGTTTATTTACATCACATGTATTTATATAGATAATTATTATAACAAATTCACTAAGTGCACAATTCGACTATGTCGAATACATGCTTACAACATTCGACGTCTATATGTTGTATTTGACTAGGTCGAACACATGCTTACAACATTCGACGTTTATATAACAAACTTTTACTCAACTATCTTCGACTATGTTGTCTACAACTATTTCAACTAGGTCGTATACAATGTTATCGAATATAGGCTTTCTTATTAAACAATGAATTGCTAGCTTCTAACACTCCACCTAATTCATATTTTTAAGGCTTCTTATCCCAATGTTTCTCTTCAACTCATCAAACATGGCTTTCTTTAGGGGATTGGTGAGTATATCAGCTAGTAACCATTTTGACTTGTAATGCTTAATGTCAAACTTTCCTTTATTTACTTGCTCCCTAAGGAGATGCTACCTCCTCTCTAGGTGATTACTTCTACCATGACACACATGATGATTTGTCAGGTTAATAACTAACTTGTTATCTATAAACAAATTCAGTTTCTTACGTTCCATGAACTTTAGCTCTCCGAGCAACGTCTCTATTCATACTACTTGACATGCTGCATAAGATGCAACTATGTACTCAATTTCACAAGAGGATAATGCCATGATGCTTTGCTTTCTTGAGCTCCAAGAGATTTGAGCACTTTCAATCATGAATATGTAGCCTGCAATACTCTTTTTCTTGTTTTGATCTCCACTAAAATCTAAATCAGTGTATCCATGTATCTCTGCATATGTGCATGTATTTTTATTCCTTGGCATTAACACACCATGGTCGATTGTTCCTTTTATGTATCTCAACACTCTCTTTACTGCAATGAGATAATATTCTTGTGGCTTCTCCATAAATCAACTCAACAACCAAAAACTTTAACAAATGTTGGGTCTAGTATTGCATATATACCTTAATGATCCAATTATTTTCTTGTACAATGTTGCACTTACAAACTCATCATTTGTATCCTTTCTGAATTTTGCTCTAGTCTTCAATGGTGTGACAACTGCATTATAACTGCTCATATTGAACCTTTTAAAGATGTCTTAAGCATATTTCTTCTGGTGCAAGAACACTCATTCACTTGTGTCTTTAAACTCAATCCTTAAGAAATATGATAAGTTCCTTAAGTCATACATTTCAAATTCCTGCATCTGTTCATATACTTCATTACTTTTATTTTTGTCTCATCTACACCTGTGATTAGCAAGTCATTCACATACAAGCATATAAT
This sequence comes from Lathyrus aphaca, assembly GCA_963966055.1. NCBI lineage: Eukaryota > Viridiplantae > Streptophyta > Magnoliopsida > Fabales > Fabaceae > Lathyrus > Lathyrus aphaca. The sequence continues at coordinate 97,572,729 of OZ014525.1, read as the reverse complement.
GACTTGACTGATCCTTCTTGCGTTGTTGACATACACTTTAGGAAGTCGTTTATCCTTTTATTCAAACCTTTTGGGCTTCTTTTAATCCATATAAAACCTTCCTGAATCTGTACATCTTTTGCTCCTGCCTTTGATTTCGAATCCTGGTGGTTAACTTCCGATGTTCCATTCAAAATTGTTGACTTTACATCTAATTGATGTATTTTCCATCCTTTGTATGTTGTATTCGACATAACAATCTTAATGGTTTCCAGCCTTGCAGCAGGTGCATAAACTTCGTCGAAGTCAACACCAGGTTTTTGTAGAAAACCTTTTACCACTAGTCTTTCCTCATGATTGGAAATTTCACCATCTGAACTTAGTTTCAACTTGTATACCCATTTCATATCAATTTCCTTCTTGATTTACTTTCTGAAAAACTCTTAGATCTTGTTCTTCTTGATCGCCATGAGTTCTTGCATGGTTGCCAACCAATATGAATCATTCATGGCTTCATCCAAATAAATTGGTTATGATTCAACCATCATTATCACTTTTCCTACGAATCCACCATCTGCATCGATTTCTTGGTCTAGGAATCTCTCATATTCAGCTAGACTTGTCAACTCAATTCTCGTTCTAGTAGATCTTCTGACATTCTACTCAAGTGGTTCTTCATTTCGAATGGTTCTGGCTTCAGTTTGTTGGTATTCTTCAAGTACAATTGTGATTGTATCCTACTCATGTCGAACTGGCCCATGAGTCTAATTCCACCATTTGATTTAATCCACCTGAACATCCCTACCAATAACTAGTTTATCATCATTTAGTGAACACAACTTGTATGTATTAGTCAAATGATAACCTATAAGCACCATGTACTGACTTTTATTATCTAGCTTCTTCCTTAATTGCTCGGGTACATTTCTGAAACAAATTGAACCAAATATTCTAAGATGACTAACATTTGGCTTTAGTTCAGTCCAAGCCTCATAAGGTGTCTTGTCGACTATCTTCTTGGTTGGACATTTGTTTAGAATGTATATTTCTGTCAAAGCTGCTTCACCCTAACATTTCTTTGGCATTTCTTTAGCTTTCAACATACTCCTGATCATGTCTAATATACTTTTATTTCTTCTCTCATATATACCATTATGTTAAGGTGTATAATGTGCAATGATCTCATGCTTTATAGCTTCATCATTGCAAAATCTTACAAATCTCATAAAAGTGTATTGACCTCCACCATAAGTTCTCAGTATCTTTAACTTGCATTCACTTTGTTTCTCGACATGCAATTTAAACCTTTTGACCCGTGTAAATTCCTCACTCTTCCTTTTAGTAAGATAAATACACATATATCTGATGAATTCATCTATGAAAGTTATAAAATAACAATTACCTCCATTTGATCTTGCTTCAAAAGGTCCACACACATCAAAGTGAACAATCTCTAGCTTTTATTTCAACTTCATAGGCAGATCATGTTTGAATGCTTTCCTATCCTACTTTGCTTTGCAACACTCTTCACACACCTGACTTGGTTCTTTCACTTGAGGTAATCCATACACCATCTTCTTCCGGTTGAACTTACTTATACTTTGAAATTTAGATGTCCATACATGTGATTCCATAGCCAGTTCTTATCTTCTACAACAATCGAAGCAAGACATTGATGAATAAACATGTCGATCTCAATCTTAAAGGTTTTGTTATCTGTCAATGGTGCTTTTAGGATCATCATTCCTTCACCATTATACACCTTCATATGATTTTATTCCAACTTCGTGTTATACCCTTTTGCAAGTAATTAACCTATGCTTATCAAATTACTTGCCATCAAAGGTACAAAAAATACATCAGTAATATTAGCCCTTTGATCATATCTTCTAACCATAATTATGCTTCCTTTTCCACTTGATGTGTCGTGTCTTCCATCTGCAATCCTAATCACTTTCTTAATCGATTCATCTAACTTAGTGAACCAATTTCTATCACCAATCATGTGGTTGTTGTATTATGAATCCATATATCACATATTGGTTTGTTCATTCTTCTACTTAGAATTGGCCATGAGTAGCATATCATTAGAGTCGATTTCTCCAGCATGTGAAAATTTCACTTCTACGTTATCTTTTTCTCTTGATTCCTTTTTTCTCTGACAATCTTGAGCATGATGACCAAATCATTTACAGTTGTAACACTGCACCTCCTTCATATCAACTTTCTTCCTCAAGTACTTGTTGATCATGACTTTCTTGATTGAATCAGAGTGATTATTTGAATTCTTGCTTGAAATCTCATAAATAATAAGTTTCTCTTTTTGCTTCTCCATTTCTTTTCCATACTTTTTAGTGAATCTTACTTGCATTGTCTGTTCCACCACTTTCTCCTTTTCTGAGTTTCTTTGCTTCAATCTCATCTCAGAACCTCTAATGAAGCTTGAAGTTCTTCCAACTTCATCTCATATAGGTTCTTGGACTCTTTGATATGCACTATAATGTAATTAAAGCTTGTAGTCAAAGATCTCAACACCTTATCGGTCTTCTGTAAATCATTAATTAATTCACCACACGCCTTGATCTGGTTTATGAGTAACACTAATCTTTAGAAAAAATCAGCAAAAGATTCATCTTATTTCATCTGTGTTATCTCAAACTACTTTCTCAATGTCTAAAACTTCACCCTCTTTAATTGTTAATCTCCACCATATAAGTTCTTTTACTTGCCCGCACTTCTTTGAACGTTTCTTATCTAATGATCTTCTCGAACACATTAGAATACACACATTAATGAATCAAATACATAGTTTTTCCATCTTTCTTGATTTGTTCCTTGTGAACAGTCTTCTGAACATCGTTTGCAATCACTTCCAACCCAGGTACTCCATCACTCACGATTTCAACCACATCTTGAAATCATAAGATTACCTTCATTTGCACAACCCATCTCTCGTAGTTCTCACCTTTGAAAATCGATAAATTTATAGGAATTTACGTTGATGTTGTGTTGTCGTTTGTAATTACCGATTGACTGGATCTCGATTGGGACCATTGATACCAATTTGTTGGAACAATTAGTGTTTTCAAGAAGAATGAAGTAGAAGAAGAACAAGGGGAGAGAGAGAGAGAGAGAGAGAGAGAGAGAGAGAGAGAGAGAGAGAGAATATTGTGAAAAAGGGAATTTTATTATAAAGTTGTTGTGTTTATTTACATCATCACATGTCTTTATATAGACATCCATTACAACAAATTCTTTAAGTACAGTATTCGACTATGTCGAATACATGCTTACAACATTCGACGTCCACGTTTTATATTTGATTCTGTCGAATTCAACAAACTCCTACTCAACTATCTCAGCTACTTCGACTAGGTCGAATACAACATTGTCGAATATATATATTGACCTATTAAATGATGAATTACTAGCTTCTAACATAAATAATATATTTCTAGAAGAGTTAGAAGAAGATGTATATGTGAAAATATCCCTGGAATTTAAATCACAATCACAAGGACCTCCAACTTGATGTGTCAACATCGTAAATCTCTACATGAGTTTAAAATGGTTTTACAAACTGACAAAAGTTTTCAAACAATATGGTTTTGTTCAATGCCAAATAGATCATATTATGTTTGTCAAACATTATGAATGGAAATATGATTTTATTTTTTGTCTATTTTATGATATCGTAATTATGAAAGATGACGATGAATAAGTCAACAAGTTAAATAATCTTATAGTCAAGGAATTCAAAGTCAAGAACTTATGTCAGCTCGATTATTTTAAAAGGATAGAAATTGCATGGACAAAAAAATAAAATTTGGATTTCTCAATTATGCATTTACTTCAAGAAACAAGTATGTTTGGAGAATGTATCTGCTAAAAAAGATCGACATGAAAGTTTAGTTAGAAAACTAATTTATTTAACTCACATCAGACATATATTGGTTTTGTTGTAAGTATGACTAATAGTTTATATCAAAGCTAGATAGTATTGGGCATTGGGCATGAGCGAGCAGATGAATTGGTAAAACTCCAAAATTCCACATTAATAAATGAAGATTCGAAAAAATTTATATCAAATAATTTATAAGTCGGTTTTGTAGGATTGAATAAGGTCCACCCAATAATTTTTTACTATAGTTAAAATTAACATTTATAAAGAGATAAATTTTACTTATTATTAAGGTAGACGTTTTAGTTTCCGTCCTCTCTAATAAAATATAACATGCATTTACCATCATTTTAAGAAAAAATAAATATATTTCTACAACAATAATATGCAAATTTAGAGTATTAAGGTAAGAAATCCAACACGACAATTAAGAAAATGACAAATTAACAAAGCAATTTTATTTTTCAAAGAAAGATTTTATTATTTTCTACTTGATTAGAAATTATTCTCGAACATAAAAATGGAGTGGTTATCTTCGTCTATTGAAGACATGGAAATTTCTATCTTGAAAAAACATTGATATAAATAACATATTGTTGTATCAATATATATATATATATATATATATATATATATATATATATATATATATATATATATATATATATATATATATATATAAAATTATAAAAATTATTCTTCAGAAGAAGATATAAATATGATTTATGAATTGGAACCATGAAAGTATAACATACCATAATCACATGTACCATTGACATACTTCAAGATTCTTTTCACTTGGTTGATGTGACTCACCTTGGGATCAACTTGATATCTAGCACAAACACCTACAACAAAGGAAATGTAAGGTCTGTTTGTTGTGAGATATAATAAGCTTCCAATCATACTTCTGTAGAGAATTTGATCCACATTAACACCTTTTTCATCTTAAGACAACTTCACATGAGTAGGAGCAGGTGTCCTTTTGTGGCTAGCATTCTCCATTCCAAACTTCTTGACAATATTCTTGGCATATTTACTTTGAGATATGAATATAGAGTCTTCCATCTGTTTGACTTGAAAACCAAGAAAATAAGTTAATTCACCAACTAGGCTCATCTTAAATTCAGACTGCATCTGTTTGACAAAATGTTGAACCATCCCCTCAGACATCCCACCAAATACAATATCATCAACATATATTTGAGAAATTATGAGCTTTAAATTTTCCTTCTTTTTTAACAAAGAGAGTTTTGTCCATGCTACCTTTTCTGTAGCCATGTTCAACAAGAAATTTTGTAAGTCTCTCATACCAAGCTCTTGGAACTTGTTTCAATCCATATAGAGCTTTCCTTAGCTTATAGACATGATTAGGTAAATTAGGATCAATGAATCATTTATATTGTTCCACATAGACTTCCTTATTTAAGTAACCATTCAAGAAGACACTCTTTACATCCATTTGATACAGTTTGAACTTCAACATGCAATCAACTCGGAGAAGTAATCTAATAGATTCAAGTCTAGCAACAGGAGCAAAGGTCTCATCAAAATGAATTCCCTCAACTTGAGTGTATCCTTGAGCAACCAGTCTTGCTTTATTCCCAGTAACAACTCCATGTTCATCATATTTGTTCTTGTACACCCACTTGGTGCCTATCACATTTGATCCTTCAGGCCTTGGGACAAGATCCCAAACTTCATTCCTCTTGAATTGGGCTAATTCCTCTTGCATAACATTGATCTAGAATTAATTAGTTAATGCTTCTTTAACATTCTTTGGCTCTATCTTTGATTAAAAAACAAGAGTTAGAGATTATCTCCCTTAATCTTGTAGTAACTCCTTTATCCAGCTCCCCTATGATGAGATCTTTAGGATGATCTTTCTGAATTCTGATAGAGGGACCCTTGTTGGTCTAACTAGCTTCAAGCTCAGAACCAGAGGGTTGTTCATTATTACTTCTGTCTTCAGTTTCTGCTGGAGTTGCATTCTGGAATGTTTCAACATCATCCAGGATATCAGCTTATTTGCTCAAGTCTTGATCATCAACAACAACATTTATAGACTTCATCATTACTTTAGTTCTAGAGTTGTGGAATCTATATGATATGTTGTTGGTAGAGTATCCTAGAAATATCCCTTCATCACTCTTTGGATCTAATTTTCTTCTTTGTTCACGATCTGCCAGTATGTAGCATTTACTTCCAAAGACATGGAAGTATTTCACAGTAGGTTTTCTTCCTTTCCTTAATTCATACAGAGTAGCTGAAGTACCTTTCCTCGAGGTGACTCTGTTGTGAATATATCATGCAATATTCATTGCTTCATCCCAGAAATGATAAGGTAATTGTTTTGCATGTATCATGGCTCTAGAAGATTCCTGTATAGTCTTGTTCTTGCGTTCTATAATTACATTTTACTGAGGAGTAATAGGAGATGAGAATTCATGACTAATTTCTTCAGAGGAGGAGAATTCAGCAAACTTGGCATTCTCAAATTCCTTACCATTATCACTTCTGATTCTAATAACATTTCTTTCCTTTTCTCTTTGAAGTTTTTGACAGAGATCTCTGAAAAATTCAAAAGCTTTTGACTTTTCTCTGATGAAATTTATCCAAGTGTATCTTGAATAGTCATCCACAAGAACATAATCGTATTTATTTCCACCAAGACTTTCTACCTGCATAGGTCCCATCAAATCCATGTGAAAAAGTTATAAGAATCTTGAGGTGGTAAGATGTTGAATCTTATGATGTGACATATTAGTCTGTTTTCCTACTTGGCATTCTCCACAAACTCTTCCTTCTTCAATTTTGAGCTTTAGAATTCCTCTGACATCTTCCCTGGATATGATTCTTTTCATGCCTTTCAGATGCAAGTGTCCAAGTTTCTGATGCCGGATTTTAACTTCATCTTCTTTGGCAAGCAAACAAGAGGAGACATAACTTGAATCTTGAGATGCCCATAGATAAAATTTGTATTTAGATCTGACTCCCTTCATGATTAATTCACTTTTATCATTTGTAACCTGGAATTCAAATTTGGAGAAATTAACTTTTAGTCCTTGATCACATAGTTGACTGATGCTAATTAGATTGCTAGCCAGACCTATTAAAAGTAGCACATTATCAAGTCTAGGAACTCCTGAGCAGTCCAGTTGTCCAATTCCCTTGATTTCACCTTTGGCTCCATCACCAAAAGTAACAAAACTAGTAGCATGAGGTCTCATATTCACTAGCAGATTTGTGACTCCTGTCATATGTCTTGAACATCCACTGTCAAAATACCAGTCATTTTTTGCTGAAACCCTGAGAGGGTATGAGTTATCAAGTTGTTGGCACCAATCTTATGAATCCATTGCTTTCTGACCTTAGGTATGTTATAAATTAGAACACGCTGAGGGACAAGCTTAGGATATCCACATAGTTTGAAACAATATGGCTTCAAGTGACCAAACTTTCCACAATAGTGACACCTTAATCTATGGGAATTTCCTCTTATGTAATTTGTAGGTCTTCTGTTATGATGTTGAGACATATGATTCAACATCTTTGGTGGTGTAAGCTCAAAATGATCAAGATCTAAGACAAGTTCTTTTATTTTGTCAAACCCTAGGCCAGTCACATCTCTATCTATCTTTCCACTTTGCAGAATCTCATATGAAGTTTCTGAACTACTGTTCAACATCCTGACAGACTTGGTCATTTGATCAAGTTTGGTGTTTAGCAATGTTACCTCATTCTCTACCTTGGAAATGGTTTCCGTATGCTCTTCTTTCTCAGTCTCCAGTTGAGATATGCCTTTCTTATGTTCCTCTTCTTGTTGGCACACTTCTTCATTTTTGAGACATAGTTCTCTATAGAAAGTAGCTAATCATCATATATGACTTTATCATCACTGAAATCAAAATAATATCTCATAGTTAGAGCATTAGCATTCTTAGCAGATTCTTCTTCAGCTTCACTTTTAGTGTCTTCGTCTGACCAAGCCACAATAAGACCCTTTTTCTTATTCTTGAGATATGTGAGAAATTCAGATCTGATGTATTCAAAACCTTCATATCCATAACACTGAACTCCTTTTCCTTGAGAAGAATTCTCTTCAGCCCATGTCTTTCTACCAGATTCATTTGACCTATTGATGTCAGATGAGTTATTCTTGACATTTGGTCTTGACTTCCTGTCTATCTTTTGTATTACTTTGTTAAAATGTCTCCCAAGAAGAACTATAACATTAGATAGACCTTCCTCAGTATTCAAATCACATTTTTCTACTTCATCTTTAGTATTGGAAGAAAAAATAATATTTTTGTTTTTCTTGTCAGATTTGTCACTTATACCAATCTCAAAAGTTTGAAGAGATCCAATAAGTTCATACAATCTCATATTGTTAATGTCACGAGCTTCTTCTATGGCAGTGACCTTCATGTTAAATCTCTTAGGTAGAGATTTGAGAGCTTTTCTCACCAACTTTTCTTCAAACATTGTTTCTCCAAGTGTACTAGATGCATTAGCTATGTCAAGGATGTTCATATGAAAATCATAAATACTTTCATCATCTTTCATCCTTAAGTTTTCAAATTTTGTGGTGAGCAGCTGAAGTCTTGACATCTTAACTCTGGAGGTACCTTCATGAGTAGTTTTAAGAATATCCCAAGCATCTTACGCAACAATTCAAGTATTGATCAATCTGAAAGTGTTTTTGTCAATTCCATTAAATACGGAATTCAAGGCTTTAGAATTTCCCAGAGCAAGCTCATATTCTTCTTTAGACTAGTCCTCTTCAGGCTTCAATTCTACATTATCATTCTCATGTTTGTCCTTAACAACAAGATGTCACATCCTTTCAGAACAGCTTTCCAAGCCTTGTTATCCAAAGACTTCAAGAAGGCAACTATATTTGGCTTCCATTAATCATAATTAGTTCCATCCAGAATAGGTGATCTGTTCACAAATCCCTCCTCCTTATCCATTATAACATAAAGTAACTTCCCTAGATCTCACCCAGATACAGAGCATGATGTTTGCTCTGATACCAATTGAAATTTTGGTATTAGATATGTGATGTCGAAAGCGATGTCACGACATTACTATATGAACATTAACAAGGTAAAAATAGAATAAAGTACAATAGTAAGAACACAAGGAATTGTTAACCCAGTTCGGTGCAAACTCACCTACTCTGGGGGCTACTAAGCCAAGAAGGAAATCCACTATCAGTAGTATCAGTTTAGAGTTAAACAATCCCAGTTTACACCCCTCACTTAATCACTACCCAATGTAATTTCTATCTAAGAGCGCTTAGATAAGAGAACCCCCTCTCACCCCCCCTCAATCACACACTGTTATAATCAAACAAAACCTTTCAAGAAAATAGAAGAACATTCTTCCAAAACAAAAAACGTGATCTTGCTTAAAATCTTCAATCAAGAACAAACACACATGCTTAAAAGCTTAGAGTGGACAAAATTACAACTCAATACAAAAATTCCAATTCACACATCTAGGTGATGTATGAATGGCTCACAATTAACACACGTACAAAGAAACCCTAAAAACTCAAAAGCACTTAGTTTCACAAATACACAATATTCTGTGCTGTTCAATTAGGTTAAACATCCAGTAATATAGAGCATTCTGAATGGGCCTGGATCTGATCAGAAACTTCCATAAATAAGATCACATGATTTACTCCAAATCAAGTATGAAAAGATCTTTAAAAACTCCAAAAACTAAACACAACTGCTTCTGTATTTGACAACAAATTTTCCTTGATTTTCGCACATACTGTAGCAAATCAAATAATTAAACACCTACTAAAATCATACATAAATTAAATCAAAACTTTTTGTATCAGGAAGTTCTAGAACTGTCAAGATAGATGTTACGAATTCTGATCTGACATCACAGAAACCTGCACAACAAAAGTTCTTCAAACATGTCAGGGACATCTTACAAGAGATCAAGACATACGATAATGTTTTTCTACATATGCAGCCAAACTAAGAACCTTCAGTCTCTTCAGTCATAACTGGTTATACAACGCCAATATTCTACTCTTCGTCTAGGGTATACATGTCTTACTTGAACATGTAATCACATCCTTGTGTTTCTCTTCACGCGTCACCACTACTTTAGGCTCCCATAAGAAAACAAACGTTTTTAACTTGTAACTTCTATCCATCTGTAACATATTATTCGAATATCTTCCTTGAAGTACTCTCGTTCATCTAAGATGCCACAATGACCTTAGAACTAAAAAACTAACAATTATCTCACTCTTGGACCTTACGTCACACGTTCCATAAAACATCTTCTATTTTCATGGAATGAAATTTCTTAAAACTCTTGTCCATACCAGTGGCCAATACCGATCTACCGGTGACTTTACATATCCTTCAATACATTGACCACTCATCCTATAGAGATCTTTACCTTCCAGTCTCTATCCATTCCAAAGGATTTCTTGAACAATACACTACTTTGTAACTCCATGTTACAAGAAGTACAACTCTTAAGAAGACCTCAACTGAGTTAACCAAAACTCCCTTCTAATAACTCATGGCATGAGCCTACTCTCACAGCACAAGTTATGACAACACTTCAGAGTCCTCGTGGTCGCTCAACCATGAATCTACCTATCATATACATAACATTAGGTTGATCAGACCCAATACTACATAATAGGATATTAAGAATCATGTCGGCAAGACACACTTAAGAGGCAGGAAATATTTACTTATGAGGTTTCAAGGCTAGGTCGAGGATACGACCTGCTCTGATACCAACTGAAATGCCCCATATATAATATATATATATATTAATAATAATAATAATATCATACAAGCGTTTATTTGGTTCTGACACCATCATAAGGGCCTAATAGCACAATTCACATTCTTGACCAATCCTTAAAAATAATAAAAACTATGGTACAAGACATGGAAATTATACTAAACTAAAAATATTAAGATCAATACAATATCCTTTATTATACAAGATATAAAAATACACAGCGGAAAAACTCAATCTATGCTTCTCTTGAAACATCCCGAGCATAGCTCCACTTGTAAATAGAACCTGCAAATAAAACCTGAAACGCAACAACAAAAGTGGGGTGAGATATCAACATCTCAGTGAGTTCCTTATCTTATGGATTCTCTTGGCTCTACAAGGTTCTACAAGAATCCTACTCAAGTCGGGGGAAAATCCTATACCTTGAGTCCACAAACTCACAATCATACGGAAACATGTCTTGAGTTCACTAACTCGAAAAGTATCACTAATCTAGAAACCACGAAGGCATCCCCTATTCTCGTCCTCTCCTATGTCTAAGAGTCGACACGAGTCATGTATCCTTGTAATTTACATGACATACAAAATGAATTTGGATCCTAGGCCTTTTAACCTTGAATCGTCACTTCACATGGCCAGTTAACCATCTCAAGTCTCTACATATGAATATGTTCCATTCGTACTAAACGCGGGAATCAAACCTGCCAAGTAATTATGCATACATTTCAGAGGAACCCCGGACTCATGAAACGACATCTCAGGGAAACAGTTATGATTACGTGATTTCACTCAAAAGGGAATGCATACGACATTCCTAAGGCCTGTTAACCTTTTCCACAATAAAACACCCAACAGGTTCACACACATGTTCCATATAGTGTTCCTCACCATTAGACCATTATTCGACTAAGATACACATCTTTGTATCAAACGTCTGAATACCGCCATCTAGTTCCTATCAAATTCCTAGTCATAACTAGGTTCTGCTATTGATATGTGGTAAGGTTTTCTCACTCTACTTAACTCCTTTTTAATTAAGTAGTCTCATGATTATAATTGGTTAGTATGCATACTGATATGACATATCATAAATACATAATCACAAATTAAATCAGAATATCATAATTAAATTAATTCCATATTCTTTTCATTAGGTTGAGCACTGTGAGAGATTTCTATCAATATAAAGAACACTTCGATCGGACACCTGAGTCAAAAAATATGAATTTTAGATATATTTTTCAAAACACAATAGTGATAACCGTTTACTACCAGGAGGGTAATCGTACTTGACAAACAAAGGCTAAATGAGAGTTAGAGACACCTTTTGGGTAATCGGTTACTACCAGGAGGGTAACTGGTTACCAGTGCAATTTCTACGTAAAACTCTAGATTTTCAAAGGGTAACCGATTACTACCCAGAGGGTAACCGATTACTTGCAGTCAGTAGGCAAAAGTGTTGTGTTTTTCATGTTAAAAACCAATAAACTTCCATTTTCGCACATATAGAAAGCATAACAATTATCATGTATCACATTCATACATATACCAGCTATCCTATACCGATTATGTTACAATTTAACCGTTTCAATCATCGATTTAGAAAATTTATCATTCTAACCTAAAAATCTAAAATTTCCAAACTCTAAAACAAAAGTTTCTATCTAGAACCCACCCTGCAATCGATGAGAGGTTTGATAAAGATGATGAAGACTGATGAATAAGAGTGATGATCCAAGCTTTTCTAGAGCTTCTAGGTTTTCTTTTTCTTTTCCTTCCTTTCTCTTCTCTTTTCCTTACAAACTTTCTATTCTCCTTTTCTTTTTCCTTTTTCTTACTATATATATATATATATATATATATATATATATATATATATATATATATATATATATATATATATATATATATATATATAGTTATAGTTATTCACACTAATCAGTCCAAATTAAGAGTATTCAAAAATTTATCTGAGTCACTCAATCAATAAAACCTCTGAGTCAGATAATACTAATTAATAAATTTGAGTTCGTCGGTTGCTCTAAATATTTTAGTAGAAAACTCTCAAAGCACACTGGAACCTTATTGATTTCAATTAATATTATCCAGAGCATTAATTAAATATGGGGTATTACATCCTCCCCTCCTTAAATTTCCTTTAATCAACCACAACAACCACTCGTAACACTGATCAGATCCATATTTATCATCCTTACTCCTGCTACATACTCTGACATATTCAAATTCCAATTTGACTTTGCAGCTCAAAGTCCTTGCTTCATAATAAATCAAACTTCACGTCCTTACTCATACGCTTGTTCTGATATTGGGTTAACTTCTAACTGCCTTTTCATATTTCATATGTTATTTCATACTGAATCACTTAGTCTCATCTCTTCTTTGGAGAAATATTCCATTTTGATTCCTTCTATTGAGTCATAACACAAAATCATAACACTCTAACTTGATTTGGGATAACAAACACTCAACAAATCTCCACAAGGTATCTTGGTGAAATCCTATCCACACACAATCATTGACAAATACTCTTATTAAAATCCTTCAATTACCAAAACCATTTCAATATTTTGTCAAATGACCTCTTTACGGATCCCACTTGGCCCGACGCCATACACATGTAACAATTTACATCTGACACTTCATCCTTTCAATGTATTACTTAAAGACAACACACTTAGAACAAAGTTTTCTTACTCCAACACTTATAAAAAATTCTCTTATGATTCTTATTAATCTGACTAAAATCTTTCATCTGTCTCCTTCCACTTTTCTCTCAAAGTATAACAATGGAGGTACCACGAATTTCAGGCAATACTAGGTAGTCGATAGTCTGCGGAGAATACACTTATGCATTGGAGTTCTCACCAACCAACAGAAAAAAACTTGCAGACATTCAACGATAAAACAATTTACTTGCCAATCCCACAATAATAACATTGGTCCAAAACTCTCCAAATGGTATAGGTATATAGGTTATACTATTGTAGCCATAACCAATACAATTTCCAAACCTAGTATAAACTCGAAACAATTCGTCACAGTAGCTTAACAACTTTGATCATGATTATTATATTTCCATATCAGTTCTCTTTATAGGATTCTATTCACTCATGGTTTTTGTTGACACAAGGTCTCCATTAATAACGATATAACAATGTCACAAAACTTACAATCATTCTTAGCATACTTGCAGGTTTCCATAACACTTGCCCATTACATACAGTATTCCACACACACACATTTGAAGACCACACAAAAGTTCTCATTCAAATTCACTTCTCTTAAGGGTTTTATTCCTTAAACGATCCAATTTACATGCTTAAATTCAGAACATCCACCTCTCATTCTTATTATGGAAGTATAACTTTTAAATTCCCATCTCTGAGTATGACACCATTGCACATATCTGATGTTACTCTCACGGAGTTTTAATGGCATCTCAGGGAAACAGTCCCGATTACGTGATTTTACTTAAAAGGGAATGCATACGACATTCCTAAGGCTTGTTAACCTTTTCCACAATAAAACACTCAACAGGTTCACACACATGTTCCATATAGTGTTCCTCATAGCTAGACCATTATTCGACTAAGACACACATCTATGTATCGAACGTCCGAATATCGCTATCTAGTTCCTATCAAATTCTAGTCATAACTAGGTTCTACTTTTGATATGTGGTAAGGTTTCCTCACTCTACTTAACTCCTTTTTAATTAATTAGTCTCATGATTATTATTGGTTAACATTCATACTCATATGACATATCACAAATACATAATCACAAATTAAATCAAAATATAATTAATAAATTAATTCCATATTCTTTTAATTAGGTAGAGCATTACAAGAGATTTCTATCGATATAAAGAATGCTTCAATCGGACAACCGAGTCATATGATATGAATTTTAGAAATATTTTTCAAAACACAACAGTGGTAACCGATTACTACCAGAAGGGTAACCGATTACTTGACAAACAGAGGATAAATGAGATTTAGAGACACCTTTTGGGTAATCGGTTACTACCAGGAGGGTAATCGGTTACTAGTGCAATTTCTGCGTAAAAATCCAGATTTTCAAAGGGTAACCGGTTACTACTAAGAGGGTAACCGGTTACTTGCAGTCAATAGGCAAAAATACTGCGGTTTTCATGTTAAAAACCACTAAATTTCCAGTTTCTCACATATAGAAAGCATAACAATGATCATGTATCACATTCATACATATACCAACTATCTTATACCGATTATGTCGCACTTTAACTGTTTAGATAATCGATATAACAAATTTATCATTCTAACCTAAAACTCTAAAATTCCCAAACACTAAAACAAAAGTTTCTATCTAGAACCCACCTTGAAATTGATGATGAATTTGATGAAGATGATGAAGATTGATGAAAAAAAGTGATGATCCAAGCTTTTCTTGAGCTTCTAGGTTTTCTTCTTCTTTTCCTTCCTTTCTCTTCTCTTTTCCTTACAAACTTTCTCTTCTCCTTTTCTAAGTCACTCAATTAATAAAACATCAAAGTCAGATAATACTAATTAATAAATTTGAGTTTGTCGATTGCTCTAATTATTTTAGTAGAAAACTCTCAGAGCATACCAGAACTTTATTGATCTCAATTAATATATCTAGAACATTAATTAAATATGGGGTATTACGATTACTATTTTGTAACTTTCATCGATGATTTCTCACAATGTACTTGGTTATTTCTAATGAAAAATCGTTCAGATGTTTTCCTTATATTTCAAGAGTTTTATGCTGAAATGAAAAACCAATTTAACATTTCCATTAAAATATTACGCATTGATAATGCTCGTGAATATATGTCATCCCAGTTTCAATCTTTTTTAACATCACATGGAATTATTCACCAATCATCATGTGCTCATACACCCCAACAAAATGGTGTTGTTGAACGAAAGAATCATCATTTAATTGAAACCGCATAGACTCTTTTACTTCACCACAATGTACCTTATCGTTTTTGGGGTGATGCTCGGCTCACATCTTATCACCTTATCAACTGAATGCTTTCATCGGTCCTTCAAGATCTGATTACATACTTTATCTTGAATCCACAACATGACCTCTACCCCATTTTGCTTCGTGTCTTTGGTTGCACATGTTTTGCTTATGATCTTAGTCCAGGTAAAGACAAACTCTCTGCCAAATCCCTAAAATGTAATTTTCTTGGCTACTATGTATACAAAAAGGATATCATTGTTTTTGTCCTCAACTTCAACGGTACATTGTTTCTTCTGATGTTACATTCTTTGAAGGTTCCATATTCTTATCTTCCTTTGTGTCACCCGATGAGACTTATAACTTAGATGTTCAAGACGTACCTTCTGTCATACCCACACCCATTAAACCTCCATTGTAGTTCTATCAACGACGAGCACCCCATCATTCAAAAGTTAGAAATGATATTAATACACTAGCACCACCTCCTGCTCCAAATGTTCCTCCAGCTACGTCACATGAACTTGACCTCCCAATAGCATTATGAAAAGGTATTCGATCTCATACTCCAAATCCTAAATATGCATGTTTTTTAAATTATGATTGTCTTTCTACTTCCTATGTGTCGTTTGTGTCTGCTTTGGATTCTGTGTCTATTCCTAAGTCTACAAGTGAGGCTATGACTGATCCCAATTGGTGTCAGACGATGGTGGAAGAAATGGTTGCATTGCATTCAAATAACATTTGGGGTATTGTTACTTTACCTTCCGACAAAACTACATTAGGATGTCGATGGGTTTATATAATGAAGGCTGGACCAGATGGTCAGGTCAATCGTTTCAAGCTCGCTTGGTAGCCAAAAGATATACATAGATATTTGGCCTTGATTATGGTGACACTTTTTCTCCAGTGGCCAAGATTAGTTCAGTCCGTCTCTTCCTTGGAATGCTTGCTATTAATCATTGGCCGCTTCATCAATTAGACATTAAAAATGTATTTTTACATGGAGAATTAGAGAAGGAAGTATATATGGACCAACCTCCAGGTTTTACCGTTCCTGGAAATTCTAGACCTGTTTGTCGACTTTGTTGGTCTCTTTATGAGCTGAAATTGTCTCCATGTGCTTGGTTTGGTCGCTTCAGCTCTGCCTTGATACTATTTGAGATGACTAGATGTGAATCAAATCACACGATTTCGTTCCTTCATTCCTCCACCGGTCAGCGAATCTTTCATGTGGTATATGATGATGACATTATTATCATTGGAGATGATATAAAGGGTATCCAAAGACTTAAAACTCATCTTTTCAACAACTTTCAGACAAAAGACTTGGGCCCACTCAGATACTTCTTAGGTATTGAAGTTGTTCACTCTTCATCGGGCATTGCAATTAACCAACGTAAGTATGCATTACACGTCCTCAATAAAACTGATATGCTTAATTGTCGTCCAATTGACACTCCTATGGATCCCAACGTCAAGTTTCTTCTGGGTCAGCGGGAGCTGTTGAAAGACCGGGAAGATATCGACGTCTAGGTAGACTCAATTATCTTACCGTCACCAGATCAAATATTACTTTTGCAGTAAGCATTGTGAGTCAATTTCTAAATAAAGAGTAGGTGTAAGTCACTTGATTGTGAACGCCCTGAATCCTCAATAGATTACCTTGACACACACGTTTTTTAATTGAGTTTTTTATAATTGGAATTCCTTGGGACATATGGTCGGCCCGACACATAGATAGGTGTATACCAAATATTGGTGTATACGAAATATTTTATTGTATTGTATTGTTATGGTTGTTCAAATATGAATTATGATCATCATTGTAATATTAATAACTTATCTTTAATTAATATATATTAATTATGCATGAACTACTACCAGAATCATTTAGTTATTTTGAAAAAGAAGGGGTCGGGTGAGGTATATGGGTCAAGTGCATAATGCAACTCGATAACCAACATACATAACAAACCAAAACAACTGGGATTTTCTAACTATAGTGATTCTGAGAAAAGTTTTAAAATATTATTAATTTAATTAAACAAATTAAAGCTGCTGGAGATGTATTATAAAATTATTCCATGCTTTTGGAATTTTACATTTGTATGTTTGTGATTATATTATATTCATTTTTTTTTATTAAATAAGGGACACCAAACATGGATTCTTGACATCGACTAATATAGTAAAAGGATTATGTAAGAAGCATGCACTATGGATATTCTTTTTTTCTGTTTGTTGTCTCAACACAAATATATATTTTAATTTGTTGGATAAATAAATTATAAAATAATGACAAACTATAAAATTCTAATAGGGTGGATGGAAAAGTTATATTTGTTAATTGAGTAAAATAACTTTAAATAGTTAATATGAGATTTAATCCATAACAAATAATATTTATTTATATTTATATATTAATGTAAATAAATTATTGATATTTGTAAAATTACTAATTTTTAAAAATATTCTGATAAAATTAGTGAAAAATTATAAAATTTATGTGATTATCTAAAATTTAATTATTTTATTGGGATAAAATTATTTGACTAAATATTTGTTTTTCTCTCTTATCTATATATCTCATGTCCATTTTGGTATTTAATTTAAAAAATAATAATAATTTCTTATTTCTTCAATTGTGTCATATTCGTCCTTGTTGTTTGCTTTGTTAGTCAACGTCAAATGTATTGGTCATATCATGTACACTTGGCGCTGATGTGGAGATAGATTAAAATAAAATTACATGTTTGATTCATTAAACTAAAAGGCTTAAGAGAAGTTGGTATCTCATATTCATTTTTTTTACTCACAAAACCTTAACAAAAGAAACTCTCATGGAAAAGACGATGAAAATGTTGGAGACAAGAATTGCGTAGGGAAAATCGAAGGTGAGAAAAGCATTTTCTATGGAACACGAGTTCAAAGGCGTATTTGAAGATTCAATTTTCACACCGATTAGTAATTTGTAGTCCATTTCTAATTTAAGTTTTAGGATTTTTGTGTTCAACTATTATCTGTTTTAGGTTTTAGGGTTTTTCGTTTTCAAATCTTATTTGTTTTAGGTTTTTTTCGTTTTCAGGTTTATGGTTTATGTTTATGTGTAGCTCTATGTTAAATTTTTGTTTTACGTTTTAGGATTACCATGATTTTTTATCATCTTTCTTATCATAATTTTGCTAGACATAAGGAGAAATGGAAGAATACCTTTATTTGTTGATTCAACATGGTAGTTTATTTTTTGATAAAGAACCAACTGTATATGAAGGGCAAACAATTTATAAATTAAAATTTGATCGTGATAAATGGACTTATTAAGTTGGTAGGTATAGTCAAAGGAAATAGTTTATATGAAAATAAATACAATATGGTAGAATGATCCAATATTTGGGATGAATATTTTGACTAATGACAAAGGTGTATTAGATATTTCAGATCTTTGTAAGGTGCATTTGAGTGTTGGTGTTTATATATAACATCCATTGTTTCAGTCTGAGTTTTATGAAGGTCCTATTGATGAAGAAGAGTTAAATCACGAGGACATTGCAAATCTTTAAAAGTAAGAATATTTGCTTTCTAAACTTTATGAATAAGCAGTTAGAGAGGATTGTGAGGTGCAAGATGATAAGGTTCAAGATGGTGATAAGCAGCATGATGAGGTGCAAGATAGTGATGTTTAGGATGGTGAGGGACAACATTATGATATACATAGTGGTTTTAGGATGGTGATGGACAACTTGATTATGTGCATGGTGCATAAATAAAAATCATATTAAAATGGAAATAATTTAGTGCAAGCCCTTTTTATCATTGAGTAAACGAACGCGAGGTGTACGCCTCATTTTAATTTAAATACTTGTCTTCCATCTAAAATTATTCTTTTTTTAATTCAATAATAATAAAAAAAGTTCGCATTACTGCAACAAAATCTTTTTTTTATACATTTTATCAACAAAATATATTTTATCGATTCCAACGTGATTCACAAACAACGATTCATTCCGCCCATGCGCGACTAGCAAGCAACGTTTTTCTACTCGAATGCGACCAAAACATTTTTCACTAAAATCAACCAACAAACCAACTTTTGCTACTCCGAACTACATAGCTTTGAGTTCCCCAACACAATTGAGGATACGTAGGAGGAAGATTCAACGTCTCGTCAAACACCCTAATAAAAACTTTTTTTAGTTCTTTTGTTGTGGAATATTGGAACAAACCCTAGTACGAATAGCATGTCGTCGAAGTCTGCTCACATGTTATTGTTTAATTGGGTCTTGTGTTATGGATCCAATTATTTAAGTTAGTTTGTACCCTAAGTTAGCTTGTAATGGGTAATTGTTAAAAAGCCCATTAGTTTATTATGTTAGTTTTATTATAAATAGCATACTAGTCTCTCATATTTTGTATAAGGGAAAATAGGAAGATAAAACCCTAATTCAAAAGTGAGAGAGGTTATTTTTTATTCTTGTATAATTGTAATCTTGATTTAAGAGAAAGGAAAGAATAGCAGTTTATAATCAATATTTGTTGTTATCTTTGGTAACCCTAAACCCTAACCCTTGTGGGTTTCTTAAAGAAACCTATTATACTTTGTTTCTAAGGTATCCAATTCACAACAAATTGGTGCAGTGAGCATGGAGAAGATGCCTTCAACAAAGCATGAGATTGAAAAGCTCACTAGAGTGAACGATTTCGGTCTGTGGCGCTTGAATATGAAAGCTCTACTTGTTCAACAGGGTTGTTTGGAAGCATTGAAGGGAGAAACAACCATGAATGTTGCGTTGACGGCAGCTGAAAAGACGGCCATGATTGAGAAAACACACATCACAATATTATTGAGCCTTGGTGATAAGGTTCTTCGACAGGTATCAAAGGAAACGACAATGTCAGAGTTATGGTTGAAACTTGAAGGTTTGTACATGACCAAATCGTTGGTGAATCGACTCTACCTGAAGCAAGCCTTGAATTCATTCAAGATGAGTGAATACAAAGTGTTGGCTGAGCAGTTAGATATGTTCAACAAGCTGATTCTTGATCTTGAAAATATTGACGTGAAGATCGATGACGAAGATCAAGCGTTGTTGTTGTTATGCGCTTTGCCCATAACACATGCTCACTTTAAAGAAACCCTATTGTATGGAAGAGAGTCCATGACCTTTGAAGATGTTCAATATGCCTTGTACTCTAAGGCCTTGAATGGATGAAAAAAGTATAAACCTTCGACGCTTGGTGAAGATTTTGTCGTTAAGGCGAAATTCTTGCGAAAGGATGGTAAGTTCGACAAGAGGAAGGGCAAAAGTCAGCATAAATCTTATAGTCGTGAAGCATCTGGTGTTCGATGCTATCATTGTAAGAAGGAGGTCATATTCGAAAGGTGTGCCCTGAGCGCCTGAAAGATCATGGAGGTAATGATAATGCTGCCATTGTTCAAGATGATTTCGACTCATCTGATGTTCTTGTGGTTTCGAGCGGTGACTCAAGAAAAGAGTGGATTATGGATTCATATTGCACTTGGCACATGACTCCAAATAAAGACTTGTTCGAGGAATTATGTGATCCAGATGGTGGATCAGTCCTGCTGAGAAACAACAAAGCTTGCAAAATTGCAGGTATTGGATATGTGAGATTCAAGCTTCATGACGAGTCAATAAGACTATTGACTGAAGTTAGGTATGTACCTGACTTGAAGAGAAATTTGATTTCTCTTGGTGAATTCGACAAGAAGGGATATGTCTTTCAAGGAGAGAAAAGTATCCTAAAAGTCATAAAGGGGTCGAATGAAGTCTTGAGAGGCGTGAATACCCTTGAGCCTGAAGTTGTAAGTGGTTCGAAAAATGTTGCATCCACGAAAATGTTGTCGAAGAAAAAATTATGGCATATGAGATTGGGCCATGTCAGCGAGTGAGGCCTCGTCGAACTGGGGAAACAGAGCCTGCTAGGTGGTGACAAAGTAAAAAAGTAAGAGTTTTGTGAACCTTGTGTATTTGGTAAATCCTGTAGAGTGAAGTTTAACAAAGGTAAACAAAGAACACATGGATCCCTTGACTACATACATGCTGATCTTTGGGGGCCTACAAGAAATCCTTCACATTCAGGTGCAAGATATTTTCTATCCATAGTTGATGACTATTCAAGAAAGTTATAGGTATTCCTTCAAAAGATGAAAGATGAAAATTTTGAGAATTTCAAGAGTTGGAAGGTTCTGGTCGAAACTCAAACTGGCAGAAAGGTTAAGAGGTTGGGAACTGATAATGGCCTTGAATTCTGCAATGAAGTTTCGTCAGTTATTGTGTCGAGTCTGGGATTGCCAAGCATAAGACTGTAGCAGGTACTCCTCGGAAAAATGGTATAGCTAAAAGATTCAATTGAACAATCCTCGAAAGGGTTAGATGAATGTGGGTTAGTGCTAGATTGAAGAAGGTGTTTTGGGATGAGGCTATTTCGACAACAACATATCTGATAAACAGATGTCCTTCGACTGCATTAAATTTGAAGACACCTGAAGAAGTTTAGTCGGGACATCCACCAGATCTCGACAAAATGAGAGTATTTGGCTGTGTAGCCTATGCTCACATTAGGCAAGATAAGGTCGAACATAGAGCTCTGAAATGCATGTTCATGGGATATCTAGAAGGAGTCAAAGCTTATAGGCTATGGTGCCTAGAGCCGGGTCACAGGAGGTGTATCACCAGTCGAGATGTAGCTTTCAATGAAGCTGAGATAGATTTCAAGAAAACTGACGATGTTGTCGAAGAGCTGGAACAGGGAGAAATTTTTGTTGAGGTGAAGCATAGTGATGCTGAATTGCATGACCCAGATGAAGTCGAAGAAGCAAGTGAGGTTCTAGAAGAAGAACATAGAGACTATAAAAAGTTATGAGGAGTCGAAATACGACTGAATGGCTGAAGGCCATGGATGATGAGATGAAATCTCTTCATGATAACAAAACTTGGGAGCTGATCAAGAAACCTACTGGAGCCAAATTAGTTAGCTGTAAATGGATTTTCAAAGTTAAGGAAGGAATCGAAGGAGTGACGTCAAAGAGATACAAGGCACGGTTGGTTGCAAGGGGGTTCACTCAGAAAGAAGGTGTCAACTTTAATGATGTGTTCTCTCCTGCTGTGAAGCACAGTTCCATTTGAATGTTGCTTGCCATGGTGGCACAGTTCAACCTTGAACTGGAACAGATGGATGTGAAGATTGTGTTCTTGTATGGTGATCTTGATGAAACAATCCTGATGAGGCAACCTGAAGGGTATGTCGAAGAGGGGAAAGAAGAGTATGTGTGCAAACTAAAGAGATCTTTATATGGGCTGAAACAATCTCCTCGACAGTGGAATAGGAGATTCAATAAGTTCATGGCATGCATAAGTTTCATTAGAAGTCAGTTCGACCACTGTGTTTACTTCAGATTTCGACCTGGTAATTCATTTGTTATTTTGTTGATTTATGTGGATGATATTCTAATAGCAAGCAACGATGTTGAAGATGTAATGAGGCTGAAGGCTGAACTTAATAAGGAGTTCGATATGAAGGATCTGGGAGCTGCGTCCAGGATTCTTGGGATTGAAATCCGGAGAGATAGAAAGAAATTAAGATTATACTTATCTCAAGAGGCATACTTGAAGAAGATTCTTGATAAGTTTGGTATTTCGAATTCAAAGCCTGTTGCGACTCCAACAAACCCTCAATTCAAGATGGGTATAGATTAATGTCCCGATACTGATGTCGAAAAAGCTTATATGAATAGCATTCCATATGCTAATATAGTAAGTTCTTTGATGTATGTTATAGTCTGTACTAGACCCGACATAGCATATGCAATAAGTCTTGTAAGAAGGTACATGTCGAATCCTGGAAAGGCTCACTGCAAGCATTGAAGTGGATTTTAAGGTACATAAATGGGTCTCTGAATAAAGTCCTAATTTTTGGTGGAGCCTTGGGTGAAGATAGTAAAGAAACAATTGAAGGATATGTCGACTCTAATTATGAAGGTTGTATGGATTCTAGAAAATATATTTCTGGATATGTTTTCACTATGTTTGGCACAATAATTAGTTGGAAAGCAACTCTTCAGAAGGTTGTTGCCTTATCAACCACTGAAGCGGAATATGTCTCTCTAACTGAAGTTGTAAAGGAAGCATTGTGGCTTGAAGGTTTTGCAAAGAAGCTAAAACTTCAAGGTTGAAGTATCACTGTTAAATGTGATAATTAAAGTGCAATAGATTTGTCAAAGAACTCAACCTATCATGAGCGAAC
This sequence comes from Lathyrus aphaca, assembly GCA_963966055.1. Taxonomy (NCBI): domain Eukaryota; kingdom Viridiplantae; phylum Streptophyta; class Magnoliopsida; order Fabales; family Fabaceae; genus Lathyrus; species Lathyrus aphaca. The sequence continues at coordinate 97,548,791 of OZ014525.1, read as the reverse complement.
CAAGCACATTGATTTGAGGATGCATTTTGTCAGAGGGGTAATCGAGCATGGAGAAATCCAAGTGTTGAAGGTTTCGACATATCATAATGTTCCTGATATGATCACCAAGACGTTTCCCATTTGCAAGTTTTTCCACTGTATGCAGTTGATAAAGCTGCATGAAGAAAACTAGTTTGTTTCTTGTTGGTATAAGGTGTGTTCCAAGGTGGATATTTGTGGAATATTTGAACAAAACCTAGTACGAATAACATGTTGTCGAAGTCTTCTCACATGTTATTGTTTAATTGGGCCTTGTGTTATGAATCCAATTATTTAAGTTTGCTTGTACCATAAGTTAGCTTGTAATGGGTAATTGTTAAAAAAAACCATTAGGTTAGTATGTTAGTTTTATTATAAATAGCATACTAGTCTCTCATATTTTGTATAAGGGTAAATAGGAAGATAAAATCCTAATTCAAAAGTGATAGAGGTTATTTGTTATTCTTGTATACTTGTAATCTTGTTTTAAGAGAAAGGAAAGAATAACAATTTATAACCAATATTTGTTGTTATCTTTGGTAACCCTAAACCCTAACCCTTGTGGGTTTCTTAAAGAAACCTATTATACTTTGTTTATAAGGTATCCAATTCACAACATTTCTTTACATGTAAATATTTTTAATAATAAAAAGAAACTCAAATATTTTAAAGCTAACATTTCTTTCAAAACTATTTAAGCGGTTCCTATTTGTTACTATGTATGTTACAGAGTGTTATTACCTTTCCGGAACATTATTGACTCCTGAACCTAAATTTGGTTGCAATGACCTTATTTTTATACTTTAAGGGTTTTATCGACATTTTACTTTTAAAAATAAAAGTTTGGTGGTGACTTCATTGATTTTGAGCATCTATTTGCTCGAGTATCTTTTGCGTCGCGACAATTGGAGACTTCACCCGGGATGAATGTAGATCAGGCCTAATTTAGTTAGTTTCAAGTTTTAAATGTTAGCTTTGTTTATATTTCTTCTTGTGTTTTTTTTTATGTTTTCTTATTATCTTATATTATTTGTATGCTTTGTTTATTTGTGTATATATTTATCTACGGGTTTGAGTTTGTTATTCGAGCGAAGTTTTGTTCTCGGACTTGGAGAGAAAAACTTAAGTTTAAGTTTGGAGATTGTGTAGTGTTACCCCTCAAAGTGTGCACCTTGTATGGTTAGCATGAAGATTCCACATATAGTAGATCTTTTTTTAGAGTCTTGTCATAAAATGGCTAGCCCGTTATTATTGCAAAATTTCGGCTAATGTTTGTGGTTCTAGGACCCTTTTAAACTGTTTTGAGTTTGGAGGTTTGATTAATGTATTTTAATATACTACATTTACTTTGTGCTAAGGGATTTTAATGACTTGTTGCTTTTATTTTATTTCTTTTAGTGTGTTTCCTAAGTTTAGCTTATTTTTACTTTTATTTTAATTCAATTAATTATTTTCTGAATAAGCGGTAGTTTGACACTTCTCACTGTGTAGGTTATAACTTGAGTTACAAGATGCGGTTTGATGTGACTTGATATGCACTGGAAAGCTGAGAGGATAAGATACAAGTTTTGTGTTGATGTCAGAAGCTAATTCAGAGTGAGAAAGGGTTAAATAATTCATTTTATCTCCATACTTGATAAAATAATTAGTTTTGCGTTGGTTTTTATGTATTTCGGGTCGATGCTCTTAAATCCCAATTTTCTTTATTGTTTAAGCTAAACTCAGCATTAGGGAAAATGAGACAATTTCTAGGAAATAAAGAAGACCACTATGATTACAAGGGCGGCTAAACTCCAAGGTTAATCTACTGTTTTTGAATTCATCAAGACTTTGGGGTTATTATATTATCCAGTTTTTATTCAATTCCTTTCAATTATGTTTTATGTGTCTTGTTTGCTTAATTCAAGTTCCATAGAATAAGATTGATTAAATATAATCAATGCATGTTCCTTAACTTCACATATTAACTTAACTTATTTGTTAACTTCGCTTGATCTTCAACCGTCTTGCTTAATGTGGTAAATAGGAATATAATTCACATGATATTGATTGCCTTTGTCTTGTCAAGATTATAATCAAATAGAAATTTAATCCGCTAAGAGAATTGGTGATATAATGACCAATGACTGAAATTACCTAACCAGTAGATTAACTCATTAATCATAATTGTAATCATGCTCTTTATTTTCAATTGTCTGAAAACCTAAAATCCCATTTTTCGTTTATTTCCTTTGGTTAAATTAACATAGAGTCATTGTGAAACGTCTGAGTGCCACTTCCTTATTCTACACTTTATTTACTCATTTTTGACATGTGTGCGACAACATATCAAATTGGTGTCGTTGTCAGGAATTTTCTATTGATATTTGCCTATTTTGGAATCCTAATTTATAGTCTTGTTAGCAATTTTTTTTTGTTTTTTGTTTTTGTTTGTTGATTTCAGGTGACATTCCAAACTATTGTTTCGAATCGCTACGAATTTTTTCTAGAAAATCATAAAAAAATCAACAAATGTTACTCCCTTTGAAGAGGCTTCTAAGGGAGATTGATCTTCAAAATCGCAAATTCCCCATTTTTCTATTTTATTTGATTTAATTTATATTTTCATATTCTCAAAAAAATCCATTTTTTTGTAGTTTTGTTATTTTACTTAAATTTTAGTCATATTTTTCATAATTTTTAGATTTTATTTTAATCACTATTCTATTTTTCATTATTTTTCTCAACAGTGACTTTGCTGACATTTTCATAACTATTGAATTGCAATGCTTTTTTATTTTATTTGATTATATGTTAATTTGCTAGTTATATTATGGCTGATCAATTTAGAACATTAAGAGAATTTGCTTCATCTGATTCACTTTTAGCTGATTTCTTTTCTTTGTCTAATTTTGGTGACACTTATAATTGTGATGTTTGTACTGATAGTCACTTATGTCCAGTTTGTATTGAAATTGAAGTTGCTTTACAAGGTGATATTTCTACTAATATTTATTATGAGATTTCGACTGAGAAGGTTAATGTTGCAATGTAAATGTAGCTCTTGCTGCCAAAACCTTACTATCCATTGAGCAACCATCTATTTTAGAACTAAAGTCACTCCCTGTGTTTTTAGAATTTAATCAAAATTTGGCCGTAATAATTTATATAAACTTGAATCTGAACCGGAATAAAATTTGTTACAATTATTGCATGAACATAAGAAGGGAATTGGGATGACCATGATTGACTTTCCTGGTATTAGACTGTCCATGTGTATGCATATGATCTTACTTGAAGATGGAACAAAGCAGTGAGGCAGTCCTAAAGGCGTTATAAACCTTTTATTTTAGATATTGTAAAAAATGAGATTTATATTTCACCATAGGACAAAGAGAATGTCACTTTAACTTGCCCATTCGACACTTTTACCAATATAATAATGTTCTTTGATCTTAGAATAAAAAGCGAATACACTGATAAAAATTTCAAATTCAATGGACACTGCTTCAAACTATTCCATGAGAGCTCTGAAGGGAAATTAACAATATAAACGCAACGAAAAACAAAAATTTTCCTTTAGAGATCCTTACTAAAGGTCATTATTCGTGATAGAAAATTTACCTCTTATGGCGATGAAACCTTTAAATCTGAATCAATGGATGATCACGAGCGTTGTATGATGAACAACGCCTCTACTCAATCCACACGAACAACTTCCTTCAGTCACAGTGCTAGCTGATTAGATTGAAGGTTTAGAGTGAGGGAGAGAAAAAAATGAATATGGCCAGGGTTTCAACAACAACAATCTTTGAGCTTCCACACAAGGTTTCTATTTATAGAGCTACTTGTGTGGGCTTCAAGCTAAAAGCCCAACTCAATAATAACATTCTTATATTATAATAATAAGCATAATTTTATTATTATTATATTTTATAACTATTATAAAATTAATAATAACTATTATTATATCATATGTCAATTAAGCATATGATACCTTACCATACTCTGTATTCCATTAAAGTGCACCGTACCTTACGACGTACCTCATTTATTCTCCATATTCTCTAACTATATTTATGTGTGTGACCCTGTAGGATTTCGCAATGTTGAAAATTACATTAAATCATGTATTTAACATAATAAATAGTGAGTGGTATCTAGAAACACATCACTGCTACCTAAGTCACAAAATTGTCATGTTATCTGACAATACCTTTTGTGAAAGTACTTATGTGTACAATTACCCTTTTGCCCTTATGTCTATATTGAACACGAGACATATATTGTATCATCCTTGTCCAATTCAATATTGAGCCCTTAGACATTTATCTTGTTATGCATGATGGACAAATTTCATCTAGGCTACTCATGTCCCTCAACATGCTTTGTGAGGCACCCATCAACTGTCTTTATGATCATCCAGTTACGGACAATGTTTGATCAACAATAAAGTACTTGACTCTACATCTAGAGTCCATAGTAGTTTTAGGTCGAAGGGTGGTATACACCACTATCACCATGAGAGTAACTTATGACACTTTGCATAACATTCTATGTAGTACTCTCATAGTGGGTCAATCAGGTATAAATATTAATCCTAATATTCATACCTATGTCAAGGCTTGATAACTCCTTATCCATGATCCATGAGATGTGATCATCAGTTTATCTACATAATAGTCTTAATGCTTTAAGGCTATCCCATTTCACATTAAAGCTCGACTATGGATGCTTTAAGAATAATGTCCTTATGTTTAATGAAATCTCATGATTAAGTCACACTCAATATTTCATTAAATGAACTAGCTATTCTAGGGACTTTATCAATCTGGAAAAAAAAACATAATAAAGAAATGCCTTTTATTATTAATAAATAATTCGATACAAGTACCAAAAGTATTGGCCTCTAGGGCTTACACCAACAATCTCCCACTAACACTAGAGCCAATCAGGCATACCCCCAATACCCATAAATCTAGTATGACCATCATGCTTCTGCTGCGCAAGAGGTTTTGTTAGTGAGTCATCAATATTGTCAAGTGTATGTACTCTGCATATCTTCACATCTCCACGATCTATTATCACTCAAATGAGATGATAAAGCCTAAGTATGTGTTTGGATCGTTTGTGAGATATAGGCTCCTTAGCTTGTGCGATGGCACCATTATCATCACAATAAAGATCAATGGGATCCACAATGCTAGGGTTATGCCAAATTTACTAATGAATTTTTTTTATCCAAACGGCTTCCTTTGCTGCATTTAGGGCAACAATATACCCGACCTCAGTTGTAGAATCAACAATTGTCGCTTACTTTGAACTTTCAAACTCACAACGCCACTATTTAGGCATAACACATAACCAGATTGCGATCTAAAGTCGTCCTTATCTGTCTGGAAGCTAGCATCGTTGTAACCAATTACCACGAGCTCTTCCTGGCCTCCATATATGAAGAATGTATCTTTAGTCCTTCTCAAGTACTTAAGGATATTCTTGACAGCTACCTAGTGAGCATCACCATGATCATATTGGAACCTACTTGTTGCACTTAAAGCATACGAGACATCTGGTCGAGTACAAAACATGACATACATGATAGTTCCTATTGCAGATGCATATGGAATCTTATTCATGTGATCCCTTTCTTCCTTAGTTGAAGGGGATTATGTTTTTGATAAACATGTGCCATGTTGCATAAGTATGAATCATTTCTTGGAATCATGTATATTAAAACGTCTCAACACTTTGTTTATGTATGTACTCTGACTTAGGCCAAGAAGTTTTTATGATCTATCTCTATAGATCCTTATTCCTAATATATAGGCTGCTTCACCAAGGTCCTTCATAGAAAAGCATTTCCCTAACCAAGCTTTTACTTGTTGCAAGGTAGGGATATCATTTCCAATGAGTAATATATCATCTACATATAATACCAGGCTAACAATCATGCTCCCACTAACCTTGTAGATGCAAGGCCCATGTGCATTCTTTATGAATCCATACTATTTTACAATTTCATCAAAAGGAAGATTCCATCTTCTGGAAGCTTGCTTCAATCCGTAGATTGATCACTGTAACTTGCATATCTTTTGGGCTTCTTTAGGTATGCCAAATCCTTCAGGTTGTGTCATGTACACATTCTCAAGAGGATTCCCATTAAGGAAAACAATCTTGACATCCATCTGCCATATTTCATAATCATGATATGCAGCGATAGCAAGTAAAATACGAACATATTTAAGCATTGCAACTAGGGAAAAGGTTTTATCATAGTCTACCCCATGAATTTGTTTATAACATTTAGCAACCAGTCTTGCCTTATAGGTATGTACCTTACCATTATCTGTATCTGAATAACACGTGGTTTTAGCATCACCCTTATCTTATATAATAAGCATATTCCTGGTGCACTTTTTATATATCTAAGAATTCGAATAACTGCATTCTAATAAGTATCACAAGGATCATTCATACATTGACTAAACATCGATATCTGGTTTAGTGACGGTAAGATAATTAAGTCTACCTACTAGACATCGATATCTTCCCGGGTCTTTCAATAACTCCCCCTACCCTAAAGAAGCTTTACGTTGGGATCCATATGAGTATCAATTGAACGATAATTAAGCATACCAGTTTCATTGAGGATGTCTAATGCATACTTACATTGGTTAATTGCAATGCCTGAAGAGGACTGAGCAACTTCAATATCCAAGAAGTATTTGAGTGGATTCAAGTCTTTTGTCTGAAAGTTGTTGAAAAGATGAGTTTTGCGTCGTTGGATACCCTTTGTATCATCTCAAGTGATAATAATGTCATCAACATAGACCACATGAAAGATGTGTTGATCGATGGAGGAATGAAGGAAGAAAACTGAGTGGTCTGATTCACATCTAGTCATACCAAATTGTATTAAGGCAGAGCTAAAGCGACCAAACCAAGCACGTGGAGATTGTTTCAGCCCATAAAGAGATCGACGAAACCGACAAACAAGTCTAGAATTTCCAGGAACGATAAAACCTAGAGGTTGGTCCATATATACTTCCTCCTCCAATTTTCCATGTAAAAAGACGTTTTTAATGTCTAATTGATGAAGAGACCAATGATTAACAGCAGCCATTGCAAGGAAGAGACAAACAGAACTAATCTTGGCCAGTGGAGAAAAAATGTCACCATACTCAAGGCCAAATATATGTGTATCTTTTGGCTATCAAGCGAGCTTTGAAATGATCGATCTGACCATCTGGTCCAACCTTCATTGTATAAATCCATCGACATCCTACTGTAATTTTATCGGAAGGTAAAGTAACAATATCTCAATTGTTATTTGAATGCAATGCAGTCATTTCTTCCACCATCGCCTGCCGTCAATTGAGATCAGTCATAGCTTCACATATAGACTTAGGAATATACACAAAATCCAAAACAGACACAAAAGACACATAGGAAGTAGAAAGACGATCATAATTTAAAACACACATATTTAGGATTTGGAGTATGAGATCAAATACCTTTTCGTAATGCTATTGGGAGGTCAAGTTCATGTATGATATCGAATATCTTTTCGTAATGCTATTGGGAGGTCAAGTTCAGGTGACGTGGCTGAAGGAACATTTGGAGCAGGAGGTGGTGTTGATGGATTAATATCATCTCTAACTTCCGATGGACGGGGTTTTCGTCGCTGGTAGACCTGCAATTGTTTGATCATTAGGAGGAGCATCATCATTTGGCCAAGAGCAACACAAGTGAGAGAGACACCACAAATTCATCCAAAATCTTAAGGTGATATGTGTATGGGTTCTCTCACTTATAAATGCTCAAATCCCTACATTTATAAATAAAGTGAGATTCCAACTCACATTTGACATATTATTCTCAAACACTCCCCTCAAGTATGAATCCACAATGCCCCTCCTCAAGTGGAAACTCTTTTGTCCATATACACTTGTACCGCTGTTGACACTTCTTCTTGGACATTTTGCTACAACGACCCCTTTTACGAACTAAAGGCCCTGATACCATTTGTTTGATCATTAGGAGGAGCATCATCATTAGACCAAGAGCAACACAAGCAAGAGAAATACCACATATTCATCCAAAATCTAAAGGTGATTGGTGTATGAGTTATCCCACTTATAAATATTCAAATCTCCATTTATAAAATAAATAATGTGGGACTCCAACTCACATTTGACATACTATTCTCAACACTCCCCCTCAAGTGTGAATCCACAATGCTCCCCCTCAAATGGAAATTATTTTGTCCAATACACTTGCACCACCGTTGACACATTTTTCTTGGGCATTTTGATACAACAGTCCCTTTTACAAACCAAAGGCTCTAATACCATTTGTTTGATCATTAGGAGGAACATCATAATTTGATCAAAAACCAACACGACCGAGAGACACCACATATTCATCCAAAATCTTAAGATAATAGATTAATGGATTCTCCCCCTTATAAAATCTCAAGTCTATATTTATAAATAATGAGTAACTCCAACTCACATTTGAGATATTAATCTAAACAACTCTAAACTCAATATTATTTAGCCTTTTAGACATCATGTAAATTTATTTAGCACATCGTTTAACAAGTTCCAGGATAAGATGTTTTTCATCCTTGTTTTAGTTCCTTATTTATATTTTATAAATAAACACAACAATTTAAGCAGTGAGCTATTACAAAACATGTATTTTGAAAGATAGACCATTCAATTCATCCAAAGCTCAAGGGAAGTAAAATTTCCTTCAGAGAAGATTTCATTTAGAACGGTCTCTACCAAAACTAAACTTGCTACGAAGAGATACTTTTATTTAAGATACAACATGGAACTATTAGCAAATATATCGAACATTATAACAAGAGAACCCGACTTGAACAGAGGTTTGCCCATGGCAATGACTTAAATTCTCAGAATTTTGTCTTGCAAAACATCTCAAACGGTCGTGGAAGAGTTCATCTCGTTCAGTATGCGGTAATATCTATTATGCTCTGAGGTGTTTTTGAAGCTAGGAAGGAAATCTGTAAGGAATCTTAGAACTGCAGCAAGATGTTGTGAGTCATTGGATACAAAAGCTGCTTCTAAAAATAATGACGGTCGGATGGTATCCACCTGAAAATAATTCTCATAATAGTTAGCTTTGGATATATAAACTAAAAACAAAATCATAAACACAAATCTTGTGTTACTTTCATGATTCGATGTACACACTCTACAAAACAACTAGTTGAAGTAGATCTTGATGGCATGGTTCAGCAAATTATACATTTCAGTTTATGAAGTAGGTCTTGATGGCATGGCTCATTTAAAGAACTTCAAATGTAGGGAAGACAAATGTGCCGAAGTCTTTGGTCATGGAAACTCACTTGTCAAAATATATTGTCTGATCAGTATGCTAGCAGGTATATTCATACGAAGCGGAAAGAACACATTTCCATATATTATTCTGAGGTTGCAGCCTTGTAGGGAATGTTGGCTAAAGAGGGCTATTCATAGATCAAAGGAGTTTTGTTCCAGCATGGACCATTCATATTTTAACATCGTAAAAAAGTAAGTTAAATATCTCGTCATAATTTTAATAGTTTAAAAAGATGGTCTTAATTATTTTTATTTGCATTTTAATCCTATTTTCTGCAAAGGACTTTTTACGGACGCTGGGAATAAAAGCTCAGCAGCAGAGACAAACAATCAGATGAATGAAATTTCTTCAGCAATAAAGCCTACAGAATCATAAGAAAACTGTAGCACATATTCCTCAGATTTCCATCATCTCCCTGTTACTTTAAGTATTTAAAACATTGCAACATTGCCATCCAGAACAGGATCGAGTAAAGTAGAAATTACCTTGTACTTCCGTGCATATCGCAGGGCTTCAAGGTAGTATCCATCTTGCACTAGCAGCAATACATAATCATTATGTAAGCCAAGCTGTCTCAGCATATCCAAACCAAGCTTCCTAGTTTGGGTATTCTGACGTCCAGACTCCAGGAGTTGCAGTGCAACTTCCTTAGAGGGCTCCAAAATCTGCAACAAAAAATCTCTTCTGAGAATAAAGTTAACTCTAATTTAACATATAAAGGCCTTCTATCTTCACAAAAATACTATATAGAGAAATTGGTAACCTTATTAACAATAAACAACCCCAATTCAGCATAACGTTCATTCCGAACCAGAAGCTGAATTATCAATACATATAGATTTGGGAGCACACGAATCTTTTCCAAATTTGCACTGCAACGATAAATAAAGAGCATTGAGAGTTGATGGAAGTAAAATTTATGATCAGATAAGAAAATTAGCATATTAAATCCCAATTTCCATTTCATGTAGATAGAATAGAACTAGAGTTTGACCAAATTCATCCCTACAAAACCGACTTGTAAGGTGAGGGATGTCACTCAATATAAATCTTTATTAGGCTCTATCTTTAACCAATGTGGAAACTGGATTTTTCCCAATACACCCCCTCACGCCCAACACTATTGGGCTTGGTTCGTGTATATAAAAGGTGGGTTACTCGAATTTTCGATATATGAGACTTGTTTTTCCAATACACGCCCTTATGTCAAGCACTATTGACCTTGGTGTGCATATAAATGGTGAGTGGCCTGAATTGATAGGCTCATGATACCATTATAAAATTAGGCGTTGCCACTTGCCATAACATAACTCATCCATACAAAATCGACTAGTAAGCTATGAGGGGTGTCACTCTATATAAGCCTTTAATAGGCTCTATCTTTAACCAATGTGGGACTTGGATGTTTTCCAATATACCCCTTCACGCCCAACACTATTGGACTTGATCCGATCGAAAGACTCTGATATCATATTAGAATTAGAGTTTGACTAAACTCATTCATCCCCGCAAAATTGACTTGTAAGGTGAAGAATATCACTCTATAAACTTTTTTTAGGCTCTATTTTTAACCAATGTGGAACATTGATTTTTTCCAACACAACCCCTCATGCTCAACAGTCAACACCATAGGGCTTGGTGCGTGAATATAAATGGTAGGTGGTCCGAATTGTCGATATATGAGACTTGATTTTTCCAATACACCCTTTTATGCCAAACACTATTGGGATTGGTGTGCATATAAATGGTGGGTGGCCCGAATTATAGGTTATGATACTATGATAAAATTAAAGTTTGACCTAATTCATCCCTACAAAACCGGCTTGTGGGTGTCACTCTATACAAACCTTTATTAGGCTCTATCTTTAAACAATATGGGACTAGAGTTTTTCTCAATAATAAACATCTATCACATTTTTCATAAGTATTAAAAAAAGTTGATAATCCAATTAGTGTGCACATTATGTATAAATATTAGAAAACTACCCTTTGTATATAGATGTATTTAATATTGGCTATGAAGCAAAGTAGTAGTATTAATTAGGTTGTGTTTAGAAAGAAAAAAATATTAAATACATCTAGTAACTTGAAAGGAGGCTCATATTTAGGGACAATTTTTTATTACATAATCTTGACATTGGGGCCACTCAGATATCCTGCTAGAAATTTTTAGGGTTGGCCATTCCAACCTACTATGATATACTATCTTGTGTTTTTTTGTAGTGGACATATCTAGTGTCTTTTGTAGGAATTGTGAAAGACACCTTGTAGGCATGGGAAATGGAAAGGGAAAAGGATTGATCAAGTTTAAAATTCTTAACAACAAGCCTACAAATATAGAGACCATGGTTAGTACCATAGGGATCTTCAAATCTACCCATGAAAGAAGATTGATAACAGAAACAATTAAAAAGTTGATCCTACTGGAATTGACTCTAAACTAGGCCCCTTGCAATGGAAAACAACATAAACTATTTATATCATCAGTTAGAAAGCACAACATCATTGGATTGTTAAGGGCTTAAGGCACAGTTGTAGTTGAAGTTTTCAATGTTTTTTGTAAATAGTTGAAATCATATGTCACACATTATTAGTGGACTAAACTAAATTCCATTAGAAACTAGAATACGAATCTATGGAATGTTGGAGAGTCAAAACAGATTTTTAGCAAAAAAAGAGTAGTTTTAACAAACCTGTGAAGAAACTCAATAATTATAGCAACCAAGTAAGAAGGGTCTCCCACCATCTCTTCATCAACAGGAGAAAAGACAAAGTTGTACATCTCATCTGGTGAAATTGCCGCTGAAGTAAGTTGGGATTCCTCTTGCGCAGACAGTAAAGATGATTGCATAGCATAAGAACTATGAGCTTCGTTACGAGGGGAGTTCTCGTTGTTTACACTATCCCCAACATGGGCCTCCTTTGGACTGTGTTTAAGATTTGCAAACTGTGATTCATCCTCAGAATCCAAAGTTCCGCTGTCAATTCTAGTGGTAGATTCATGTATGATTGATTTCCCAATTGCATCTCTTTCTATAGCAGATACATCAGCGTCAGCATTTTGTGCACCAGAGTTTAATGTCATCTCTGGTTTCAGCCCCTTCAGTAAGTTACAAGTTTTAATTGAATGGGAGTACGAGGTAACTAGTACATTTATAGCCTTGGCAACCACATGCACAGGTCTGTGCTCTAGAATAAGTGTCTGTGTTATATCCAAGCACAATTGTTTAACCTGAAAAGGCAGAAACAAAGAAAGTTGAGATTTTAATTAATCATCAATTGATTAGTTCAAAGTTTTAAAACAAACGAATACTATTAATAATTGTAATTCAGAATCAATTAAAAAGACTTCAATCAATATCAATATAAAACAACTTCTTTTACAGTCAATGTAGATGGAGGGTTATGGCAGAATCACATTCCAGACTCACAGTGCAATACCCCAATAGAGAATACCAGGGAACTCAATATTATCATGTTTAGTAATAAACTTACAAGGCATCCACAGTATCCCATAAAAAAAACTATATAATTTTATCCAACAGTCTTGAATACAGCTGACTACATAATGTTCCAAATTTGCTATGGGTAGATGATACTACTCAATTCTAACTCTTATAATAGACAGGTAGGACTCTCAAGTCTCAAATGCATGTTAATTGCACTTTAGTTCTGATACCAATCAGTAAAGTAAATCAAACATTATTTCCTTGTATATTAAGGGATACTTATTCCCAAAGGGCCTCAAAATGACTTGCAGAAAAAACTCTGCTACTTTTAAACCCGCTAAATTAAAAACTAGTGTAATTGATTCCTAGAAGTGAAAATTGCTATACATAAGTGACCATTAAAAATAACTGAAGTCGAATAATGAATATAATTATTGCACTAATTATGCTAAAGCTGGGATGCACAAAAAATAAGATAACACAAAAGGCAATGCCAATAGAAGAGTAGGGTTGGCCAGTGAAACAGAGCAGGCTATATTAGACTAGAGCAAAAGAGGCCTGCGGTTGCCAGTGATACAGTTAGACTTTGTAGAAGCAAAGAGGATATGTACTTTTTCTGCCTAGTGCCTTCCTTCCTCCAATGTTAGCTTGCAATATCTAGTAGTAAGGGGTCATCCTCTAGTAAGGTGATGAAATTTACCAGCTTAGGGCAACTGAAGTCTTTTTGATTCTGAATCAGCTTACACAATACATGAATAAGGTAACAGCTGGGAACGTAGTTGCAGCCCATAGAAATAGAGCGATCAATACAAAAGTGGCCAAATCCCAGGTACAAACTGACTGGCTGCTGGTAAACTTAGTTGAAATTAAAAAAAGAAACAGCCAACAGCAATTGCTGAACTATTGCATCCTGAAGAATTAATCAATTAGAAGCATTATTGTAATGAAGTTGGGATGGCTAGGTTGAACATACCTTGTTAGCTTCCAACTTTCGCCGCTGAAGGAAGTCTAATACTGATGGAACATCTGAGTTACTGGCAGAAATTGCCTGCAAAATAAGGTTATTCATTTCACGAAAGCACCACCAAATTAGGCATTGATACCAAAATGAACAAAAAACTTACTTCTAAGTCTAAATTGAATTTCCATAATAGCTTATTGGCCACATCACACACAAAATCAGGGACTAGGAAATTCCATGTATCCGCATATGTAACTGCTTCATGGCTACTCACAACATTAACATCTGAACTTTCACTTTCTCTACCACTAAATTGAGATGAAGAACTGGACCTGGGGAAACCCCTTAACAATAAAGGAAGTGGTGCTGATATTGGTGCTCGAGAATCTGCAAAGAGATCATAAAGTATAACAACCTTTGCATCAACTTGATGAATAAGAAGTACATTGTCGACCACACTCACAGCAATCCTGCTGGAATATATTGGTAAAGATCCCTGCAAATACGACATGAGCATCAACTTCAATGAATGACATAACCACTGTTATCATCCATAACCTATGATATAATTACAAGTCCCACATGGACTTGTTTTATTTGTGTCTAGTTAAAACAGATTTACAGACTTTTAAGAATTACAATAGGGAGGTAAAACATGTGTAAAATTTGAAGTTAGAAATTAATTTTAATTGATCAGAAGAAACATAATAGTATTAAGAAAAGTTCAATCAATCTTACCGTTACTAATTTTCAAATTTCTGAAATTACAAATATCTAATTCTCCATTACTTATTAAATTATTTCAGATTGTTTGCTACTCATGAAATCATACAATGAACTAATACTTAGTTGTATCTAAATTTTCTGTCAGTAAAAAATGTTTTATCAAATAAAAAAATAAACCAAAATTGTAACGGATCACAAATATTCATTATATCTGTTTAATATCGTGTATTATAAGTGACATTAGAGTTTCCTCAGAGTAAAATAGAAGGGGAACATACACTTCATAGAAAATTGGCATATGTTCAAAGAAGCTTTCATGTATGTTATTATAAAATAGAACTTTAGGTTGAACGTAATTTTTAAGTCAATAAGAAATTTGAGCAAAACCAACCTGCTGTATCACTGCATCACGATATAGCCTATAGGAATGGAGTAGCATTGCAACTCTATCAACTTGCAAGCAGTATATCCTACCATAACTGTGATTGATTGTTAAAAAAAATCAACAGGCTTACTATCAACTCTATGTTAATTACAAAGGTCTAAGGTTGAAGAAGTAAATAAGTGGTACATACACAGTAACAATAAAGATGTCTTCAGCTGCTAAAACAGGCTTACTATTAGCCTCAGATTTGGCCATAACCATCTCAAACCTCGGTAAGCGAACAACATCTGCAGATGAAATCTAACCAATATTTTTCTGTATCAGTCAAATGAATCAACACAGGAACACTATCGGATCAAATCTATTTTGATACTGGAGTTGTGAGAAGGACTATTAAAGTAGCCACATTGATACATGGTATTCTTTTCTGAACAATAACGATAATATTTAACTTTGATCAAAACAAAACAAATTACTAATCCTCTATGATGTAATATCTTATTGAACTAAGAAAAAAGAGAAGCAAAAATAATTTCCATACCTGAAATCCATGGAATGTCTTGCACTGCATTCCAGAAGCAAGAAGAACCAGGCGGCTTTCATGCGTGTAAACATACCAACTAACATTCAGTTTCTTTGTTTCCACTAATTGGAGTGATTTTGACTCTGACTTATATGCACACAAGTCTAGACCACTGTAAAGAAAAATGGAATAAGTATATTTTACTTGAGAAACAAAAAAGGAAAAAGGAGGAGGAAGGTAAAATACTCGGGGAGTAGAGTCATATTTGCAATAGTTCAGAATACAATATTATTGTGCCAGAAGTCATATGCAAAAGCTCATGAATTCACAACTCTAGTAGGATAAGCTTGTTTTTTAGCATCATTATTTTGCACAGCCAACAAAACATTTTAGCAGGTTATTTTGACAGACATCTTAAGGAACTGCAAGACTTTTTTGAAATATAAAGTTGGAGATTAAGAAAATTATTATTAATTAAAGTAGCACTAATAGTCATTTTACAATTGTTCCTAAAGGAATTTGAACTCTATCTCTAGAGATTACGATGTTGAACTTTTATCAATGAGTTGAAACCCCATGGACAAGGAGCGGCAAGACTTATTCCTTTACCTTACAATATGTTTCTTCTCAAAAAACTAAAAATTAACTAAATGTTCATCCAAGATGACAAAAAATAAACATAAAGTGAGGGGAACCAAAGTAGGAGAGAATCAAGTGCCACAAATATTAATGTGAGAAAGAAAATATAAAAGTTGGTCAATATCAAACATTGTGGTGTATAAAACACACTGATGATCAGAAAACAATATAAACTCTAGTTATGACACATAAATTCAAGAACAACCACCCCATACCCGTTGTATAGATGACAATGCCTCAATGTCACATTTTATCATGGCTACGTATAAATATGACTAAAGAAAACCTTAACCTAACAAGATAAGTATTTCCTATTTAAGTTTGTTCCTTGGGGTAGAAAACTGTTTC
The DNA here is from genome assembly GCA_963966055.1 of Lathyrus aphaca. Taxonomy (NCBI): domain Eukaryota; kingdom Viridiplantae; phylum Streptophyta; class Magnoliopsida; order Fabales; family Fabaceae; genus Lathyrus; species Lathyrus aphaca. The sequence goes on along the minus strand of OZ014525.1, from coordinate 97,532,394 downwards.
CATTTTCCCCTTAATATTTATAGAAGAGAATTCCATAATTGCAATGCATTTCTTCGAATTGTTTCTTCTCCAAAATGATTTTGGAAATAAAGGCATAAAACAGCATTTTATGTTATTGTGTTCCTTGTATAAGAAGGCAAGTAAAATGTGTATCGAAACTGCAAAAGAATAGCATTCTTCAAAGCATTAAAGTATCCAGACTAGCTTGGAGTAGCTGGACCCCTACCACACTTACTAAAGAACACTACAGAGTAACGAGTCCATGACAAGAGTTTCATAAACTTCTAAAAATAGACGAGCAGATCAATGAATATGCTTGATCCAATGAAGATTCTTACCAACCATATAATATACGACTCCAAATTATTTATATTTCTTTAAAATCTTATTATAGGACTGTAAATTTCTATACTAGCTTTTGCTGGATCTCATCTGAACTTGACGTCAGGACATTAAAAAAGTGCATTACTAACCAACGTAATTGTATTAAATTGATAAAAGAGGCAACCATACGTGGTCTTAACAATAACAATGTCGGATTGTTGACTGTCTGTCCAAAAAAATCCAAGTATACTTTCTGATTCTGTCCTGCACTTATGGCTAAACGTTTCCGCAGTTTCTCTATCCCAAAATTGTATCTCATGGCCTGATCGCTGGATTGCTATAACCTTTGTGTCTAAAGAATACCGAATAGCTATAATAGGGCCTTCACTTATTGAGTCAGTGGTGGGATCAATGAGAGGATCAAAGAGACCGACTTTCCATGAAAAGACCTAAACATTACAAAAATATGTGATTTGACAGTTGAAGATTAACATAGAGAAATAAATAGATAACACATTGTTTCGATAAAATTCAAAAAGGTGCACATAACACATAATTTTTCACTGAAAACAAATATATGAAACATATCATGTTACCTGGTCAGCAGTTGGGGAGAGTAGCAACTTATTTCCATCATCATAAAATAATCCCCTTGATCCAGGAACATTACATCGAAGCGGTGGATACTGAATGTATGCATGTGAAAGTCCACCAGATCCCCTCAGACCTATATTAGGCGTCGAGGTTGTTGCTTTTCCAGACATATTGCTGGTTCTTATTTATATGGCAAGTACCAGGGATATGAAGCAAACTGCAGCAAAGCTGCTAAAGTTATTTAGACACTAGGATAATAAAAGGTTAATGTATCTATGATTAACAGAAGTTATGAGTGTTAAAGGTTAAACCTTTGCACGCAAAAAGTTTTAGAACCTTCCTCTTTAGATTGATAACTGGAAATTTCTATAACCATCAATAAATAATTGTGTTTGTTCAGTGGTCCGGAACAAGGAAGGAGATGGATGTTCACTTAAACCTTCTTTTTAAGCTGTTTGGAGCAATATGAAATTTTAAACATGAGTTATTTAATAGATATGGCAAAATAAAATAACAGCTATACAGTGGACAGTACAAAATAGATCAATAATTTTTAGAAAGAAACAAACATGGAAAAAAAAAATCTGAAACAGCTTGTAAATCTAAAAAGTCATGATCCAATTAAATGAAGTTTACAAAAACATTTCACTTCAGTCTTTCAAGAATGTTGCTTGTGGTTCTATTTCCCATAATAAAATGTAAGAAATAGCTTTACAACTGATATGCCAGGCCAGAGTATGATACCGTATTTTGCATACAACTTTTTAACACCAGAAACTCCTTTAAACACACATCACGCTCAATGTCTGGAACCTTAGCTGCAACACAACTCCCATAAGCTTTGGCCTATCGAATGAGACTTAGCCACATCAATTTGCATGATAAGACATACAATATACGAAAAATTCTAAATGGAAAGAAAACATATATCATAAAACACATTCGCCCCACTTCCCAACAATTCGAAACCTCAATCATAATTGCATGTTTAACGCATCTAAAGTAAATAAACCAAACTTAGCTATCGCAAGTGATAAATGACAAAATCAAGTAAACCATTCACCGGTACCAAAGATTTGTGAATGTGATGAAAACGTTTTACACAACACACTAAATTTCATATATCATCCAAAAACCAAAAATTCTACAAACCTGAGAAGTACAATTCACTAAAATACGCTTGAGAACAGAGCTAGTATTCTTTTCCTTCATGTTCACAGCACTGCAAAACATACAAAAGCTACAATTAAACCTAATCTATAATTTTCTAATTTATAAATAACAATTTAGCATTTGTAAGTTTCAGAGATCCTGAATTTCTACTTACAAAAGCTTAATTTCAAAATTCTAGAATCACATACTTTTTCACACCGGTTAACAACAACATTATTAAAACCCTAAGTAACATTCGTACCAAATTGCATGAACGGATAATGCAGCGAGAATAATTCGAATTGAAATTGAAATTGATACTAAACGACGAGAATCGAAATCAGCATATATATGATAATTGCATAGAAATCGAAGAGGAAACAGAGAATCATGAGATTGAGAATTGGAAGAGGTTTATAGAAGCTTACCATTAAGAATTATTCATATTCGTTCTTCAACAGAATCAATCGCAGATCACGAATCTTGTATTTTGTATTGGAATGAATGACTAGCTACAATACAAAGAGTGCAGAGTTTCAGTACCTACCAGTCGTATTGGGTTGCGACTTCTATTCCTTTCGGTGGAAAATTCTACCAGCCACCCTAAAATTAAATCTATCACCTCCCCATGGGTTATAATGTCAAAATTGTCCTTAAAAAAAAATTGGGTTTTTAACCGGTGCCTTTAGGACACTCTTTAAAAATTCAAACATTTCAATTTTCAATGCACTGATTGCACATTATTGAACATACTTTTATAAAAGCTTACTATTTAAAGTTCTTAAAAAATGCCCTAGGACACTAATTAGTATTTCCCTTAAAAATTTGATATTATCGAAAATTTAAAAATTTTCGTTAATATGTGAAAATTTCTATAAATTTAAAAATTGATGATACTTTATTAGAAATTTCGAAATTTTCAGTAGTGAAAAGTTTTAAGAAATTTCAATTTTTTTACACAACCATCAATTTTAAAATTGGTGGTACAGTACTGAAAATTAAGAAATTTCTGGTATTTTACTACTAATTTTAAAATTGACGGTAGTGTAATTTTTTTCATTTTATTGAAATAAAGATTATATTAACTACAAAAACATTAAGATACATGTCGATACGTAGATCCAGACTACAAAGAAGACAAATTAACAAAAATAACAAGGAAAATCACATCCTACTATAAAAAGTTATAAGTTTTCTATCCTTTTCAATACATTTATGTATCAAGTCTTTTATATCAATGCTTTGTAAGATATTCTTGCCGCAATTTTGGAAAATTACTTTGTTTCGTGTGATAAACCGTCTCGGTAATCGCAATCTTCAAAATTTTACTCCTACTGTCTTTGTCTTTGGTTTGTTGAGTAATTCATTTGAGCTTCTCTTGCCACCCACATGGATCCCGTACAAAACCAAAATCAGCTAGGACTTGCTTCCAAACGGGACTTGTTCTTGCACACTAAAAAAGAAGATGATTTCAACTCTCCTGCAGATCACAAAACATACAATCTGTTGGAATACCATGCTTTCTCATCCTATCTTTAGTGAGTAATATATTTTGATAAGCCATCTAAAGTGTGAAAATGGCTCTAGGCCTAGCAAGATTCCCAAAGAAAATTTTACTCCAATCAACCTTGGGTTTACTTCAACGAATAAGCTCATACATCTGCCTCGTTTTATACCTGCCAACAACATGAAAATTGCTCCAAATATTAGAGTTGTTCATCATATCTTTATATTTAATAATAACTTTCACTATCCAAGAGTTATGGTTGTCAGGATGATCGTCTTCAACATCGATCCCCTTCATATAATAAGTATAAGTCCATTAGATCCATAATCTATCCTGATTTTTCCAAACGTTCCATGAGAGTTTCTCAATTGTGGATTTGTTCCACTCAACAAGAGAAATTATATTACGCCCACTGTAGAAACATGATCACACACATGATCTCATGCTATATGAGCTTTCTTGCTAGCATTATCACGCATAGTCCACATGAATCTTCTACACAAGCCTTCAATGTGATTAATCATTTTTTTTGGAAGTGGAAAAATATGCATCCAATAATTAGCAATTAAGAACAAGACATTTTTGACCAATTGAAGTCTCTCAGCATATGACAACAATCTCGTACTCGAATGCTTTAATCTCTGCAACATTCTATCAATGAGAGGCTGACGATTATTGACAAACAGTTTTTTACAATCCAATGATACTCCTAAGTATTTGAAGGGGTGAGTACCACTGTCAAAACCTATTTCCTGGTGAAGTTGGTTTATAGTATTGTTATCCACATCACCACAATAAAGCTTACTCTTATGAATGCTCATAAAGAGTCCAGTAGCATTAGAGAAATTCTTCACCCTATCCATAAGCAAATTTAAGGAACCAACATCTCCTCTAGCAAATAGTAGAATATCATCTGCAAAACACAAGTTGATGATATTTAACTTCTCACATTTTGGATGAAAGTTGAAGTTGGGACTATCCTTTAAGCCAAGTAAGAGTATGTGCATATATTCCATAATAATCACGAATAAGAGGGGGGATATGAGATCTCCCTATCTCAGGTCATGCTTTGATATCAAAAACTTTGAAGGGGTACCATTAATGGAGAATCTATACGAAACAGTAGTAGCACAAGCCATTATCCAATTAATGAAATTTTCATTTTTTACCAGAAATTTTGAAATTTTTGGTAAAAAAATTAAACTTTCCAAAATTTCTGGTATATTTCACGAAATTTTCGGTATGCCCCCAAAATTTCATAATTTTCGAAAAAAAAGTTTAAGGGCAAAAATAGAATTTCGCCATAATTGGGGGTGCCAAGTATAAGTGAAGGTAGTAGGTAGAATTCTCCTTTCGGTGTAGTTCAACTGTGGGCCGGAAATCACCGCCAATTCATGGAAATATCTATTTGGCACCTATTGAAATGATCTTGCACCCCACATATTTCAAAAATGTTAAAAACACTCCACTTCTTATTTACTTCTCTCAAAATTTACAGTTTGACAAAAATTTTACTCTCAAGAAATTAACGAGTAAAAATCTTATATGAAAAAAACGCATCTTTAGTGAGTCTTTTAAAAATTCGGCACAAGTTTTACTGGATTATTTGAAATATGTATTATGTAGTTTTGGTTTATCGGAAATTTTAAACATTCAGTATATCAGATATTTCTTCCACCCCTAAAAATCTTGTAGTAATATTTTTATGTGGTTGTGATTGTACTGACATTTTTGTAGGATTGTGATTGCACTGGTTGTTGTATGTTTTATAATAATTTATAACTTTACAAATATGTCTCATATGTTGCTAACAAAAACACATCGTGTAACACCCCATTTCTACCCGGCAGATAATAACAAAATCAGAGTTACAAAATTTCTAACAATAAATGGAATGATACATTTTCAACTTAAACAACTTCATTCAATTACCTGATTAGTCTTTAAAAAAATGACTTGCATTACTACACAGCGGATTCATAAAATTCAACTTAAAATAACATAACTTGTATTCAACATCAAAACAACTTAAAAATAACAAGTCTTTAATGAAAACAACTTAAAATTCTGCAACGTGATAAAATCCAACATTAAAAGAAAACATGTGTTATCCCCCGAGTGCTATGTAACAGAGCAACAACATCGACTCGAACTAACAAAGGTAAGCAGATTTACTCTGGATTACCTGGATGTTACCAATAGAGGGCAACATTCAAACAGAATGTGTGAGATATCGAACTATACAATCGAATATATGATAAATAACATATTAGATCAGATTATATAAACCACCACTTCACAATTCACAAACAACGTCAATCAACATAAGATACATTACAACAACATAATTATGCAACTTTGAAATGCAACTTAGACAAATGCACATGCATGTGGTACCATTGGAGCAAAACTCCCAACTTAATAATTTTACCAATTAATAGAGGCATCAACAACAAGGCATAAGCCTTCAACTTAATTTTGCCAATACAGGCCAACTTACCGAGCAACAGCTCCAACTTAATAATGTTATGTATGCGACTCAACATGAATGTCAAACAACAATAATTATAATTACATAACAACACCATAAAAATTCAACTTTGGTCATAGGCTTGCAACTTGTATTCTTGCCACTGATAAGACAATGCAATAAAATTCACAACCAATGACTTTTCAATTAATAACAAGGCACACAACACCAAGAACAAACCAATTATACTGCAACCAAACCACATTACTATTCGTATAATTTATGACTAAAATCGGTTAACTACTTAATTGCTAAATCTCTATTAACTCTACTCCTTACTACTTCTTATTATTCCTCAGTTAAATTCATGTCACCAAACAACTTACCAAAACCTACGATCTAATATTACCTCATTGTTACTTAATTATTCTCCTAATAATTCATCACATTATTCCTATTAATTCTCTGTCAAATGAATATCATGGTTACTGCTACTTCAATTCTTAAGGTAGTCTTCAAATTAATTATGGTTCTATAAAATTTAATTTTGTTTCTAGCAATGAAACAAACAAGACAACAGAAAGAAAACAAAATGCAGAAATACATTTCCACACAGCCTCGTGTGACCATCGTCACACTTCATGACCATCATCACATGTGTGAAGTTGTGACAGTCATAACATGATGGTTGTAACACCCCGATAATAATATAATAATTATTTAAATTAAGTTAATAATATATTTATTGATTTAATTAAATAATTGAATTATTATTATTATTATTATTATTATTATTTTGGAATAATAATTATTGGGATAATTATTTATTGGAATAATATATATAAGTTGGAATTGAGAAAATCCCATTTTTTGGTAAAAAGGTTATTTCACGTGAAAAAGGGAAAAGAGGCAGAAAGGGCAAAAAGCCAGAGAACGAAGGTTGAAGGAAGGAAAAGCTTAGAGCTCGGAGGCTACCGGATTAACTCAGGTAAGGGGGGTTTATCATCGGTTAAAGGGTATTATATGATAATATGTACTGAGTAGTGATAACCATTGATTGTACCTCTATTTTGATTGATGCATGATGAGTTTGTGAAATGTTGGATGAATGAAATTGAATGATAATTGAAAAGAATTCGTAGGAATTAGAAGGGATAATGTTAGGATTGGTGAAGATGAATAGGATATGATTCGTGTAGATGAAGTGAACGATTACTTTGTGAAATTTGGACTGTGGAAGGTTGAATCGGATAGGTTTCGTAGCAGAGGAAGCCATAGCAGATCTGAGAATTCTGGTTTCTGGTCATACGCGTATGGCACTAGGCAATACGCGTATGAGCTGGCTGGTACGCGTATGGAGGAAGCCTTACGCGTATGGGTGGAAAAGATGGTATTTTGAACGTAAATTGGTCTCTGTTGGTACGCGTATGGAGTAGGTAATACGCGTATGAGTTGAGCGAGGCAATGCGCAATACGCGTATGAGAGTGGGCGTTACGCGTATGGACTTGGTCAGGTTTGGGCAATACGCGTATGGACATGGGCAATACGCGTATGGGCAGAATTGTGATTTTTCTGTGCTACTGTTGTGCAGTTTTGGTTGTTTAGGCTGAGTGATGCGACTTAGCTGAGATATGATGTGATAGGGATCATTTCCCGTTGTTTTGAGTGGTAAAGGTATTAGTAGAGTGTGCTAATACTGTGTTTGATTATGTGGCATGATAGGATATGCTTTTGTGATTAATTATGTTGATAATGTGTGATGGTATACATGATGATGTGAATGTATATATTTGTGAATAGACTGTATTATGGCTTAGAGTGTGAGCATGTGTCTATTCTTGATTTTGATGATGTTGTATTGCTAGGTGATTAGCATGCATATTGTGGCCTTCGGGTGGTAGCTAATTCCCATGGTGAGGAATTAGTGAGTAAATCATTTTGATTGTTGTTGATTGTTGCATGCTAGGTGAGTAGCTTGCATATCATGGCCCATTTGGGGTGGTAGCTAATTCCCATGGTGAGGAATTAGTGAGTGAGTCACTATGTCTCAAATGAGTGGGACTAGTGAGCTTGGTAGCCGTGCCTGGATTTGGACGGTGAGGTTGAGCTATATGTTCACAACATAGTCGGTACCGCATGCATAGAGTCTCATTGCATAATGAATGTATGGCATATAATATGAATGGATGTATTCCAGTATTATATGTGTGTTGTGGGTTGTGTTGTTGATGTTGAATATGGTTGATAATCTACTGTTGAGGATGATGTTTTGAACGGATATTGATGTTGCTGAAGGCATAGCCTAAATTGGGTGAATTAATGTGTTAATTAATTGTCATTACATGTTGTTTTATAATGCTTATTATATTGATTGAGGAACTCACCCTTACACCTATTTTTCAGGTAACGAGAAATGAGTGGAGTAGAAGCTAATGCTTGGAGTCTAGGGTAGTTTCTTATGGGTCATGCTCTGATAGATGTAACATCGGGAGGGGATGTTTTAATTAATTTGAGATTGGTTGTTGAATGATTTACATGTAGTGTGTTACATGTTTTACATTGATGTTAGATTTATTCCGCGGCGAATTATGCAAAGGAACCTTATTTTAATTAAATAAATGAGCATGACAGGATGTTTTGATAATTGTTGTGAAATGATTGTGTGACACCCTTCGGGGCATAATTACTCTGATGAATATATTATTATTTTAATGATAATAATTTGGGGTATTTAGAAGGGTGTTACATTAGTGGTATCAGAGCATAGTCGGTCGTGTCGAGTCGTAATTTTTCTGTTTCCCCTGTACGGTATAGGTGTTGTGTAACCCTATCGGTACTTATTGTTTTAGTTGTTGGGTTTCAGAATAGAGATGGCTGGAAGAGGTAGAGATGATGCTGCGATTGCTGAGGCTCTGGGTATGCTAGCTGGAGTACTTGGAGGAAATCCGAATGTTATGGGAATGGGAGCTGCTCGTCAGTTGAGTGAGTTCCAGAAGAACAATCCCCCAATGTTCAAAGGAGCATACGATCCAGATGGTGCTCAGAAGTGGTTGAAGGAGATAGAGAGGATCTTCAGAGTAACTGAGTGTGCTGATAACCAGAAGGTCAGGTTCGGTACACATATGCTGTCAGAAGAAGCTGATGATTGGTGGGTTGCTACCCGCACTGAGTTGGAAACTGCTGGAAATGCTGAGATTTCTTGGGCGGTGTTCAGAGAGAGATTTCTGAGGAAGTATTTTCCCGAGGATGTCAGAGGAAAGAAGGAGATAGAGTTCTTGGAATTGAAGCAGGGTAACAGGTCTGTTACGGAGTATGCTGCTAAGTTCACAGAACTGTCGAAGTATTATACTCCCTATGCTGAGGCTGCTGGGGAATTTTCAAAGTGTGTGAAGTTTGAGAACGGGTTGCGTCCCGAGATCAAGCAGGCTATTGGATATCAAAGGATTAGAGTGTTTTCTGATTTGGTTGACTGTTGCAGGATTTTCGAACAGGATTCCAAGGCCAGAGCTGAGAGCTATCAGCAGAAGGTTGATAGAAAAGGTAAGAATCAGATTGATCGTGGAAGACCGTATACAGCTGGCAAAGGTTTTCAGAGGCAGAGTGGGATGAAGAGGCCTAGTGGGGGAGACTCTAGTGCTCCTGTTAAGTGTTACAGATGTGGTCAGGCTGGACATCGTATCCATGAGTGTACCAGTAGTGAGAAGAAGTGTTTCAAATGTGGGAAAGGTGGTCATTTGGCTGCAGATTGCCGGTTGAAGACTGTGACTTGCTTCAACTGTGGAGAAGTGGGTCATATCAGCCCACAGTGTCCTAAGCCGAAGAAAGAGAATCAGTCAGGAGGCAAGGTTTTTGCTCTATCGGGTTCTGAGACTTCTGCAGATGATCGTTTGATCCGAGGTACGTGTTATATTAATGGCTTTCCTCTTGTAGCTATTATTGACACAGGTGCGACTCATTCTTTTATATCCTTGGATTGTGCTGTGAAACTTAAGTTAGAGATATCTGAGATGCGTGGTAGTATGGTGATTGATACTCCTGCGAAGGGTTCAGTGACTACTACTTCGGTTTGTTTGAATTGTCCTTTGAGTATTTTTGGTAGAAACTTTGGGATAGACCTTGTGTGTCTTCCATTAGTGCAGATTGATGTTATTCTGGGTATGAACTGGTTGGTGTTTAACCGAGTCTATATCAATTGTTTTGATAAGACTGTGATATTTCCTGAGGATGAGGAAGGAAAGAGTTTGTTTCTATCAGCAAGACAAGTGAGTGAGGAAGTGGCAGATGGGGCAGAGTTGTTTATGCTGTTAGCGACCTTGGAGGCTAAAGATAAACTGGTGATTGGCGATCTAGCTGTAGTGTGTGATTTTCCTGATGTGTTTCCGGAAGAGGTGAATGAATTGCCGCCAGAGCGTGAAGTTGAGTTCTCGATTGACTTGGTACCTGGTACTAGACCGATATCGATGGCTCCTTATCGTATGTCTGCTGTTGAGCTAGCTGAATTGAAGAGTCAGCTGGAAGATCTGTTAGACAAGGAATTTATTCGTCCGAGTGTGTCACCGTGGGGTGCACCAGTGTTGTTGGTTAAGAAAAAAGAAGGTACTATGAGGTTGTGTGTAGATTACAGGCAACTGAATAAAGTGACGATCAAGAATCGGTATCCTTTGCCAAGGATTGATGATTTAATGGATCAGTTGGTTGGTGCGAGAGTGTTCAGCAAAATAGATTTGAGATCGGGATATCATCAGATACGTGTGAAAACTGAGGATATTCAGAAGACTGCCTTCAGAACGAGGTATGGACATTATGAGTATTCGGTAATGCCTTTTGGTGTGACTAATGCACCTGGAGTATTTATGGAGTATATGAATAGGATTTTCCATCCGTACCTAGATCAGTTTGTTGTGGTGTTTATTGATGACATTTTGGTGTATTCGAAATCTGAAGAAGAGCATGCTGAACATTTGAGAGTTGTTTTAGGAGTTCTACGAGAAAAGAAGTTATTTGCTAAACTGTCTAAGTGTGAATTTTGGTTAGAAGAAGTTAGTTTTCTTGGTCATGTGATTTCCAGAGGTGGTGTTGCTGTTGATCCTTCTAAGATAGAAGCGGTGTCTAAGTGGGAAACTCCTAAGTCTGTTACTGAGATTCGAAGTTTCCTTGGTTTGGCTGGGTATTATAGGAAGTTCATTGAGGGATTTTCTAAGTTGGCGTTACCGTTGACAATGTTGACTAGAAAGGAGCAAGCGTTTGTTTGGGACTCAAAATGTGAAGAAGGTTTCCAAGAGTTAAAGAGAAGGTTAACTACTGCTCCTATCCTGATATTACCGAGTTCGTCGGAACTATTTGAGGTTTATTGTGATGCTTCATTGTTGGGTTTAGGTGGTGTGTTGATGCAGAATAAGCAGGTTATAGCTTATGCTTCGAGACAGCTAAGGGTTCACGAGAGAAATTATCCGACACATGATTTAGAGCTGGCAGCTGTGGTATTTGTTCTGAAGTTATGGAGGCATTATTTGTACGGTTCAAGATTTGAAGTTTTCAGTGACCATAAGAGTTTAAAGTATTTGTTTGATCAGAAAGAGCTGAATATGAGACAGAGGAGATGGTTAGAATTTCTGAAGGATTATGATTTTGGTTTGAATTACCATCCGGGTAAAGCAAATGTAGTAGCTGATGCATTGAGTCGGAAATCATTACATATGTCTATGTTAATGGTTAAGGAATTGGACTTAATTGAGCAGTTTAGAGACTTGAGTTTGGTGTGTGAGAGTACTCACAATAGTGTTAAACTGGGAATGTTGAAGTTAACGAGTGGTATTCTGGACGAGATCAGAGAGGGTCAGAAATCCGATGCACTTTTGGTTGATAAGTTGACTTTAGTGAATCAAGGTCAAGGTGGCGAATTCAGAGTTGATGAGAAGGGTATTTTGAAATTTGGTAGTCGGGTGTGTATTCCGGATGTTACAGAACTTAAGAAGAGTATCCTTGAGGAAGGACATCGTAGTGGCTTGAGTATTCATCCTGGAGCTACGAAGATGTACCATGATTTGAAAGGGTTATTTTGGTGGCCGGGAATGAAGAGAGAAATTGCAAGTTTTGTGTATTCTTGTTTGACTTGTCAGAAGTCGAAGATTGAGCATCAGAAGCCGTCTGGGCTAATGCAACCGTTGGCTATTCCAGAGTGGAAGTGGGACAGTATCAGTATGGATTTTGTTTCTGGTTTGCCGAGAACAAGTAAGAATTTTGAGGCTATTTGGGTGATTGTGGATAGATTGACGAAGTCGGCTCATTTCATTCCGATCAGAATGGATTATCCGTTAGAGAGGCTAGCTGAGTTGTATATTGAGAAGATTGTAAGTTTGCATGGTATTCCGTCTAGTATTGTTTCGGACAGAGATCCTAGATTTACATCGAAGTTTTGGGAAGGTTTGCAGAAGGCTTTGGGAACTAAGCTGAGATTGAGTTCTGCATATCATCCGCAGACTGATGGTCAGACGGAGAGGACGATTCAGTCGCTAGAGGATCTTTTGAGGGCTTGTGTTTTGGAAAATGGAGGTGCTTGGGATTGTTATTTACCTTTGATTGAGTTTACCTACAACAATAGTTTTCATTCGAGCATTGGTATGGCACCGTTTGAAGCTTTGTATGGTAGGAGATGTCGGACACCTTTATGTTGGTATGAGTCCGGTGAGAGTGCTGTGGTTGGACCGGAGATTGTTCAACAAACTACGGGAAAGATTAAGATGATTCAGGATAAGATGGGAATTGCTCAGAGTCGTCAAAAGAGTTATCATGACAAGAGGAGGAAGTCACTTGAGTTCCAAGAGGGAGATCATGTGTTTCTTCGTGTTACTCCGATAACTGGTGTAGGTCGAGCCTTGAAGTCGAAGAAGTTGACACCTCGATTTATTGGTCCTTATCAGATTTTGGAGAGGATAGGAGAGGTAGCCTATCGCATCGCTTTACCGCCGTCGCTTGCGAATTTGCATGATGTTTTTCATGTGTCTCAGTTGAGGAGATACATTCATGATCCGTCGCATGTTGTCCAAGTAGATGATGTACAGGTGAGAGATAACCTGACTGTTGAAACATCACCTATGAGGATCGAGGATCGAGAGTTGAAGCAGTTGCGAGGTAAAGAGATTGCCTTGGTGAAGGTAGCTTGGGGAGGACCAGCAGGTGGCAATGTGACTTGGGAACTGGAGAGCCAGATGAAGGAGTCTTATCCGGAGTTGTTCGATTGAGGTATGTTTTCGAGGACGAAAACTCTTTTAGTGGGGGAGAGTTGTAACACCCCGATAATAATATAATAATTATTTAAATTAAGTTAATAATATATTTATTGATTTAATTAAATAATTGAATTATTATTATTATTATTATTATTATTATTTTGGAATAATAATTATTGGGATAATTATTTATTGGAATAATATATATAAGTTGGAATTGAGAAAATCCCATTTTTTGGTAAAAAGGTTATTTCACGTGAAAAAGGGAAAAGAGGCAGAAAGGGCAAAAAGCCAGAGAACGAAGGTTGAAGGAAGGAAAAGCTTAGAGCTCGGAGGCTACCGGATTAACTCAGGTAAGGGGGGTTTATCATCGGTTAAAGGGTATTATATGATAATATGTACTGAGTAGTGATAACCATTGATTGTACCTCTATTTTGATTGATGCATGATGAGTTTGTGAAATGTTGGATGAATGAAATTGAATGATAATTGAAAAGAATTCGTAGGAATTAGAAGGGATAATGTTAGGATTGGTGAAGATGAATAGGATATGATTCGTGTAGATGAAGTGAACGATTACTTTGTGAAATTTGGACTGTGGAAGGTTGAATCGGATAGGTTTCGTAGCAGAGGAAGCCATAGCAGATCTGAGAATTCTGGTTTCTGGTCATACGCGTATGGCACTAGGCAATACGCGTATGAGCTGGCTGGTACGCGTATGGAGGAAGCCTTACGCGTATGGGTGGAAAAGATGGTATTTTGAACGTAAATTGGTCTCTGTTGGTACGCGTATGGAGTAGGTAATACGCGTATGAGTTGAGCGAGGCAATGCGCAATACGCGTATGAGAGTGGGCGTTACGCGTATGGACTTGGTCAGGTTTGGGCAATACGCGTATGGACATGGGCAATACGCGTATGGGCAGAATTGTGATTTTTCTGTGCTACTGTTGTGCAGTTTTGGTTGTTTAGGCTGAGTGATGCGACTTAGCTGAGATATGATGTGATAGGGATCATTTCCCGTTGTTTTGAGTGGTAAAGGTATTAGTAGAGTGTGCTAATACTGTGTTTGATTATGTGGCATGATAGGATATGCTTTTGTGATTAATTATGTTGATAATGTGTGATGGTATACATGATGATGTGAATGTATATATTTGTGAATAGACTGTATTATGGCTTAGAGTGTGAGCATGTGTCTATTCTTGATTTTGATGATGTTGTATTGCTAGGTGATTAGCATGCATATTGTGGCCTTCGGGTGGTAGCTAATTCCCATGGTGAGGAATTAGTGAGTAAATCATTTTGATTGTTGTTGATTGTTGCATGCTAGGTGAGTAGCTTGCATATCATGGCCCATTTGGGGTGGTAGCTAATTCCCATGGTGAGGAATTAGTGAGTGAGTCACTATGTCTCAAATGAGTGGGACTAGTGAGCTTGGTAGCCGTGCCTGGATTTGGACGGTGAGGTTGAGCTATATGTTCACAACATAGTCGGTACCGCATGCATAGAGTCTCATTGCATAATGAATGTATGGCATATAATATGAATGGATGTATTCCAGTATTATATGTGTGTTGTGGGTTGTGTTGTTGATGTTGAATATGGTTGATAATCTACTGTTGAGGATGATGTTTTGAACGGATATTGATGTTGCTGAAGGCATAGCCTAAATTGGGTGAATTAATGTGTTAATTAATTGTCATTACATGTTGTTTTATAATGCTTATTATATTGATTGAGGAACTCACCCTTACACCTATTTTTCAGGTAACGAGAAATGAGTGGAGTAGAAGCTAATGCTTGGAGTCTAGGGTAGTTTCTTATGGGTCATGCTCTGATAGATGTAACATCGGGAGGGGATGTTTTAATTAATTTGAGATTGGTTGTTGAATGATTTACATGTAGTGTGTTACATGTTTTACATTGATGTTAGATTTATTCCGCGGCGAATTATGCAAAGGAACCTTATTTTAATTAAATAAATGAGCATGACAGGATGTTTTGATAATTGTTGTGAAATGATTGTGTGACACCCTTCGGGGCATAATTACTCTGATGAATATATTATTATTTTAATGATAATAATTTGGGGTATTTAGAAGGGTGTTACAATGGTGACAAGCGTTACTTCCTCAAGATGGACGTCCCACCTTTTGGGACGGTCGTCCCTCTCAACGCTCTATTTTGTTTCTCTCATTCTTCTTCTTCATCTCTGTATTTTCTGACGTCCAGTCTTAAACAAATTTCCAGTCAATCCCAATACATAATACAACATCAACACAACAAAATCATACACAATCAACACGAATTAATCATTCTATGACTAATTCAACAACACTAATCAATTTTGTTATTCAACCAAAACAATTCAACATATTGACAAAGACAACTTTATAACACCCAATCCCATATATTTTCATCATATTTCCCGATTATAGAGTTAGAACCCCACCCTTACCTTGGATTGAAGACGACTCTAACTCTCTGATTGAAAACCTAGCACTTGCCTTTTTTCCTCTACATCTTTGCAACTTCCATGTTCCCTCTAAACTTCTAGTTTTTCTTTTACTAATAACCTATTTTTCTTATAAATCTAATTAACTTATGGTTTAATTAATCTTAATAATTCTAATGGGTCTAATTTCTGCACCCCCACTCTTACTACTTTTATTCACAACCAAGCACACTAACAATATTGGTATCATTCTACTAACAATTCTACAACTTAATTTAATTCACTAACCATAACACAACTTAAATCAATTTTTTTTACAACTTCGAGACTTAATCAAACAACATAATACAACGATATTTAATTAAATAATTAATTAAATAAATAGGGCATTACAACTCCCCCCTACTTAGAATATTTTCGTCCTCGAAAATCTTACCTTGCTTAAACAACTCGGGATAAGATTCCTGCATCTTACTTTCCAACCCCCACGTCATACTTTCTCCGGCAACTCCCAACCAGACTACTTTCACAAATGCAATCTCTTTGCCTCTTAGAGTCTTATTTCTTGATTCGCGGCCTGTACAGGCAACGTCTCTACATTAAGATTATCGCGTACTTCCATATCATCCATACTAATCACATGAGATGGATCTGAAATGTACTTCCGAAGTTGCAATGCGTGAAACACATTATGCAAATTCGAAATATTAGGCGATAAAGCCACTCTATAAGCAACATTTCCAACTCTGTCCGAAATATGATACATACCAATAAAACAAGGAGTGAGCTTCTTAGACTTCAATACACGCCTAACACCAGTTACAAGTGTAACTCTAAAAAAATACATGGTCACCAACTTGAAATTCTAAATCTTTCCTTCACTTTTCATGATAACTCTTCTGCCTACTTTGGAAAGTTTTCATCTTTTCTCGAATTAACTTCACCTTTTCAGTGGTCCCTCAAACAATCTCAGGTCCAAGCACTACACTTTCTCCAGATTCATGCCAACATAAAGGAGTCCTACATCTCCGACCATACAACGCTTCAAAAGGTGCCATTCTAATACTATAATGGTAATTGTTATTATAAGTGAATTATATTAACGGAAGATAAGTTTTCCACGAACTTCCCTGTTCATGAACACATGCCCTCAACAAATCCTCTAGTGATTGAATAGTTCTCTCAGTCTGACCATCTATCTGAGGATTATACGTTGAACTCAACCTCAACTTAGAACCCATTGCCTCTTGCAAACTATTCCAAAAATTAGAAGTAAACCTTGGATCTCTATTCGACACAATACATAAAGGAACACCATGCAGTTTAACAATTACACTAGTATAAATCTCCGCCAACTTAGATACTAGAAAGCTGATGTTAATAGGAATAAAATGAGCCGACTTTGTAAGCCTATCAACAATCACCCAAATTGAATCATGCCCTTTTGAAGTATTAGTGTAACACCCTAATTTTGTCCCTAATATTTCTTCGCATTTCATCTACATCTTACATACAAACAAGATCGCACAGGTTTCTCGGTTCTTCTCGGGTGTAGGTTTATGCCTCACAGGGATCACCATTGCTTTTTTGTGTTTTTATTCGCTTATGTTTGCTAAACATTAATTAAAATCCAATTTTTTTTCTTTTATTAACATTTTCAGGGAAGAGCAGGTCAAAAATGCCAAAATAACAGTCTCGCAGCTCGAATGAATTTCACAGATAAAAGTCAAAGTTGATCCGCAAATAATTTAAATTTATCTAATTAAGGATTTCCCAATTTAATTGATTTATTCAAGTAATTCCAAGGTTCGGGTGTTTATTTTCATGCCTTCTTCGACACGCAAAAGAATCGAGTCGGAGCCACAACAGTGCAAAAGAAAACAAAATTTTCAAATTCTGCACTAAGTAACCGGTTACTACCCTGAGAGTAACTGGTTACCTGCGCACAAATTTGAAAATTTTGACAGCAATTTCAAATATTCAATTTTGGCACCAATTTCATTTTTTATCACACTTGGAATATTCTAGACCATCTCCATTTAATTCTCATACATCACTAAAATTAATCCCCACCACAAACTCTCACTAATCACCACTCTTTTATAATTCTCTCCAAATTTTGAATTTTCAAGCCTAATTTTGAATTTCCAAAGCAAGTTCCATTCCACCAAATTTTCATACATAAACTCTTTAAATATAGGCTTTTTCTCATTCATTTCTCAAGCTTTTGATAACAAAAAATTCTCTTGCAAGTTATCTTCTCAAACCACAAAATTCACTAAAGCTCTTTTCTCTCTTTTTGAAAGTTATCAAGAATTCACATTGAATTCTTGATTAACTTTGAGCTAAACCTTCATCATTTTCATTTTTATTCATGAAATTCAGTAGATCAGGCTTGGTATTGGATCAATTTGAAGATTGTTTTTGGTAATTCACCTTCTTCCATGGTTATACCTTCATTGCCATCATTCAAGATGTATATCTTTGATGCTTTTGGTTATTGATTGTTTGGATCATAAATTGTTGTTTGATTGCAGGTATTTCAAATTTTTTTAACTTTAAAATTCGTGCCAATTCAGTTCATGGTCATAAGGTGTTTGATAAATGTTTTGAAAGAAGGATCATGTTGAATTTTGGCCATTTTTTTGCTACTGCGCGCAGAGTAACCGGTTACCCTTCTGGTAGTAGCCAGTTACCAGTGTTAATTTTGCCCAGAAATTGCTTTTTTTGAACTAGTAATCGGTTACCACTCTGGTAGTAACCGAATACTCTGAAATAAAACTGAATTTTTGGCTTGTTTTTTGGGTTGTTTTTTGTTCCTTTTCCCTCCTTTTCTCCTATCTTCTTATTTTTACCTTGGGAGACATTTTTGGGACTGATTTCTCTTTAATTTCAATGAACTTTGGGTGTAGATTAGAGTGGTTAATATTCATTAGTCCAAATCTACCTCTAAGTGAATTATTTAATTCACTTTAGGTACTTTGAATTAGTGAGATATTTTCATACTTGAATCCACCAAAATGAGTGATTGAACTTAAAGATGAAACAATACCATAAGTGTAACTCAATTTGGCATTCATCTTTATTTTTGTGCGGCATTGCGTTCAGATGGCGATTTACATATTGTTTATCTCGCATGTATTAGCACTAACATCGTTAACCTTAATTGGTTTTGGCCAGACTCATTTGTAGGGTAATTACTTCGTAAATTACTCGGAGATTACTTAACATAGACCTAAATGTGTCCCGACTTCGGAATAAAAATCCAATTAGATACTTTCACTTTCATAGACCGGACCTCGTGTTGGTCGCGTAATCCCAAAGTGGTTAATCTTTTTGCGTTAAAATCCATGACTTTTGAAGTTTGATGCATAGTTGCTTTGGGTATCCTAATGTTCTTTCAAACTTCATTGAATTTTGATCTAATCGCCTCGATTAATCACTATAGTGTAAGATACTAAAACGAAATCGGTTGCCTATCTGGTTTTGACATTAAATGCATTGTTACTTTCTTTGTTTGTGGATTATTAAGTTCACCATGCCATTGTTATGTACATATTATTATTAATACTATTCTATTATATTTCTTGCATTTTATTATTCTTTAATTTCCTTCTTGCTCTTTTATCTCTTTTATTTTTATTATGCTTTATTATGATTTATCATCCATTATCATGTTTATATTCTTGCTATTATATTGTTGTGTTGATTTTTCTTTAGTCCACTTGGACATAAAAATATTAATAAAGGCTTAAACCATAAAAAACTTAATTTTTCCCATCTTGGACTATTGGTTACTAGCCTATGCTTTGAAGTGATTTACTTATGGACAACCTTTGAAGTATTAACATAACCTTTGGACTTAGAATTAGGACTTCTTATTCCTTTGCATGGAGTGTTAACCGTTGAAGATTTACCTTTATTTGGCATTGGCTTTTAGCATGCTTAAGGATGGAATTCTTGTTAATACTTTGAAGTGGCTTCATTTCGGTTAGATCATTCTTTTCCATATCTTTTATCTTGTGTACTAGGTTAGCCTTTTCATCTCTTCCCCCTTCTTCAATTTTCAAAACTTCTTTCTTTTTCAAAGGATTCTCGTTTTCAAAACCATCACCTCTTTATTAAATAAAATCTTGACTTTTGTCAAGTGGATTTTACTATTTCTTTTATTTTAAAAAATCAATGAACTTAATCCTTTTGACTTTAATTCAAAAATAAAAAAAAACAAACTCATTCAAGTTGTTTTGTGCCTTTGTACACCTTTGTTTGTTTTCTTTACAAGTGTAGACTATGAGTCAATATTCTTTAGTCGAGTGTAAGTCTCTCAATCTCCATGGTTGTAGTTTGATGTAATTGAGTCTCTTGTCATTCGTGGGGGTTTAGTGGCATACTCGTCGATTTTTTCCCGTAATGTTGTATGAGTCCATTCCTTCATTCTCATGATAGATTTGTTAGGCTATTCACTTGAAATTGGCAAATTCTCTTCACTTGATAAAATCAATCAAAACCAACTTTTTTCACTATTTGTACCACGAACTACGGGGTTTTGATCTCGCATTGCCCATTGTGGGTACGTAGGCATGAGGGGGTAAACCTCTCTAAACACAAAAACATTAAAAATTAATTATTTTCTCATCCCTCCACTTTCTTTTACAAACCCAAAAGCAATAAATTTTTCAAAGGGCTCCCGTGGAGTACCACAAACATTTTGTGTGCGTAAAACCTTCCCATTTGTAACTTATCCCCTTACATGTTTTTCTTATTTATTTCTTTAGATTTTTCTTTAAGATTCATTAGGATTTATTCACTCTTTTTTCCTTTTCCATTTGGAATAAAATAAAAGCGCGGTGGCGACTCTATTTACTTTGAGTTAAGTTAACTAATAGCTTACACTCATGTTTTTACCGCTACAGAAAAATGGAGACTCTGCTGGGGAGTAGTCTCTAAGTGGATTCGGCCTACTTTGATTTATTTATTTATTGCTTTGGTTTGATTTGTTTTTTATTGTTTGTTCCGTTTCGGTTTTGGTAATCCTCTGTGAGTGAGATAGATTTTATACCCGAATATAAGTGAACTTATGATAGGACAACGATATTCAAAGTGATACGCGACAGAGTAGTCCAAAGAGATATCAATTCGATAATCTCCACTCAGTTAGGCTCTCTCGAATTATTGATGTCATGACGAGTAGTCGTACCATGATATTACTTTTCCAACCTGGAGTTGATCATACTAAGGAACATAGAACCTTTAAGCTTGTAGGATCAAGCGCTTACCACTGCACTAGAAGCAATTGCTGTTAGTGAAGGCGTAACTTTATTTCCTTATAGTATAGAGCCCTCAAGGGGTTGCGCCTATTAAGTTGCTTGGGGTGGGATGTTAAGCCCGTCGAATCCCTAAGGGTGACACTGAATTAATAAATCCAACAATCTCCCCCTAGTGTCATCCGGGGGATTCGAACCCATGACCTTGCTCTGATACCACTTGTAGGATCAAGCGCTTACCACTACACTAAAAGTAATTGTTGTTAGTGAAGGCACAACTTTATTTACTTATAGTATAGAGCCCTTAAGGGGTTGCGCCTATTAAGCGCCATGGGTTGGGATGTTAAGCTCATCAAATCCCTAAGGGTGACGCTGAATTAATAAATCCAACAAACCCATCCAAGCCAATTTAGGAATGTAGTGCGGAAGCTATCCAGGTGTAGACCTGAGCTGGTTGTCACGCAATACTACACTCGGACGAGGTCCTCTTGAGGAAATTATCGGTTAAGGAGTAGTCCTACGTACCGGTAATATCCAAAGGATGGTTGCAAACTTCGGGCACCTCTGTTAGCACCCTTTTGGTTTTCTGCAGGTACAATAAAGACAAAACCTTAGTACTTACCTTTGTGAGTGGTGTTATTATACCTTGACTTCATGCTCGTGACTTGGAACCTAGACCCATGTGCTTTGTGTGATCTTGTTTGTGGTTATTGCATACATGCACTTATGCATTCATGTGCATTGTTAACAAGATTTCAAGGGAATTATAAGTACTTTTGCCAATATTTCAGATGTTTATGGCTATGGATGTTGAAAAGAGGAATACCTGGATGTACAGTTTCAAGAGTCCTAATCTGGTAGAGTTGAGAAAGCTTGGAGATTTAGTGGTTGATACTGATTAGTTCCGGAAATATTACGACAAACTTTTGTTCATCCTAAAGATCGATATACCGGAAGGAGTTCTTAATACCTTGGTCCAATTTTACGATCCTTTGCACCATTGTTTCACCTTCCCTGATTATCAGCTTGTGCCGACTTTTGAGGAGTACTCCTATTGGATGGGTTTGCCTATTTTTAACAAGGAGTTTCTTTTTAGTGGTTTAGAAAAGGAGCTTACGACCAAAGTTATTTCCAAAGCCCTTTTTCTTAAGGAGTCCAATCTTAGTGGGAAGTTTCTTCCAAAAGGAGATGTTCGTGGTATTAATGCCAAGTTCTTAATGGGGAAATCTTATACTTCTCTTACTTTAGGTCATAAGGATGCATTTGAGGCTATTCTTGCTTTGCTTATCTATTGGATTGTCTTGTTTCCCAACTTAAATGGTATTGTGGACGAGCATGCTATTCGGATTTTCTTGAAGAGAAACTCGATACCTACTTTTCTTGGAGACATGTATCATTCTATTCACCATAGGACTTCTAAGGGTGATGGAGAGATTGTGTGTTGTGCGCCTCTTCTCTATAGGTGGTTTATTTATCACCTACCAAAGTCTGATGTCTTCACGGAGAATAGAGAGAAGCTAATATGGTCTCAAATGATTATGTCTCGTACTCATAAGGATATGACTTGTTATTGTTCCTATTATGACACTGGAGTGCTTATTGATGGTTGTAGAGAGTTTCCTAACGTACCTCTTCTTGGTACACGTGGGGGAATTAGTTACAACCTTATTCTTGTCAGACGACAGTTGGGATATTGCTTGAAGGACATTGTTGTACCACAAAATTTGCCCTCACATCTTCAAGACAATATACCTCAAGAGGTCTCCTAATAGTCACAAGATTCACAATTGCTCAAAAGGATTTCAGGTTTCATCAGATAAAGCCTTCTCCTAAGCAAAGGATCTAAAATTAGGGTTTTGAATTTCTCAAAGAAAATTGGACTTCCAACGCCTCAAATGGACTTCATGACATCCCACATACTTCAAAGAATCCTCATGTCAAATTTCAAGACTTTCCCCACAAGTTTGGTCAGTTAGATGCTCAGAATATCAAAAATCAGTTAACTTGGTCAAACATGTCAATTGTGGTAAACACAAAGTCAAACTTCAAGATTTTTGGTAAACATCAAGATTATGAGGTGAAATTCATCATCTGATCAAGGGTTGATCATGATTCATCAAGAATCAGGAGTTACTAAATTAGGGTTTTGTGTAGGAAAAGTCAACTGCACTTTGACCAGCCATAACTTTCACATGCTTCATCAAATATTTCCCATCCAAAGCTTATTTTGAAGTAAATTCAAATCCCTACAACTTTGTGTCTCACAAGGCAAGGCCAAAAATGCTTCATTTGAGAGGTATGAGCCAAGACATTACAGGTCCTTTTAAAAGTCAACAAAAAGTCAATTTTTTCAAAAGCTCATAACTTGAACATGGAAGATCAAATGGACATGGGATCAAAAAGGGTAGTTAGAGGACACTCTAAGCTTTCTAAAAAGTCCTAGAACACATACATAGAATAAAAATTGAGGGAGTTATGCATTGTTGAAGTTGGGCAATTTTGAGGAGGTGTATGAAGCAAAAATGACCAAAACTCAAGTTTCTTCCAAATGGGCCCATATTTTTCCAACCCAAACTCAATTATAAGATCATGCACGACCCATAGATCATAATATCTGAATTTTAATATTTATTTTATATTATATTGGATTTATTTTATTTAAATTCAATTTTAATTAAAATAAATATTGAAAAAATCAAATATTTGATCTTAGGTCTATTTTGGGATCAAATATTGGATGGTTATGTTGATTGAAAATTTCCAAATTCATGCAAGACCAAACAAGTATGATTTTATCTAATTTTTGAATCAAAATAGAAACCATCTTCCTTCATACCCAAGCAATCCAAAATCCATCCACAAAGGCCCAACTTTTTGACCTAATTCCATCACTTATAAGTACACAACACAACCAAGTGCAAGAGGACTGATTTTTTTGAGCTAGAACACCCTTAACAAACTTCAAATTTTTCAAGAAAAAGTGAAAAATCGGTTTCATAGTTGCAGCAACTTTCAAAGGCTTTTTAAGGTTCCAATCGTTTCCTTGAAGTATTTTGGACATGTCTCAATCATCACCATCATCCAAAACATCATATAATGCTTAAACCGAATCACTTTTTTCATGCTTTCTTGATTTTTTTTCTTCGATTTCCATAATTTATGCCTTATAAATTGTTTTTGATGATTGAATCTTGTTTGTGATGTGGTATAGAACAATTTTGGGCTGGTTGATTGGATTTTTCATGTAGGTATGGCAATTAGCCATTATTAGGGTTTGAAGGTCGAAAATTGGGAATTCCACATAGATACAATTTCACGCAAAATTGATGAATCCACTGGACCTAGAAGACCTCTATTGACTGATCTATACCATTGGAATGTATTTATTTTGTGTATTGTGCATTTTTTAATTTGCAGGACCTGTAGTGACAGACAAAAACCGTCACTACAAGTTTTAGCTACGGACGTCCGTAGGTAAAAACCAAAGCAGACGGCCAGAGGAAGAAGAAGAAGGGCGCGCGCGTTTTCTCAAGTTCAAAATCTGGTTTTATTTTATAATAATAATTGTTTGTTTATTTGATGCGCATGTGCCTGTAGCCCAGTGGAAAAGCCTTTGTGTTGGGAGGTGGAGGTCCTGGGTTTGAATCCAGGCATCCACCCTTTCTTTTTCTGCCTATTTTTCTTTCTCTTTTCTTTTATTTTAATTATTATTATTCTTCTTAATTAATTTTAATTAACTATAATCAACCAATCCATTAACTATTTTTTATTTCTATATTATTTCATAAAACCTTTAATCATTTTCCTAATATTAATTTTTATAAATAAAAACTAGTTTTCTTAGATTTTTTTTAGTTAATTTTGTAAATTAATTCATAATTAATTTAGTAATTAGGTCTTAATTAATTTTAGTCAATCCTGATTTTTTTTCTAAACCCTAATTTTTCATAACCCTAAAAAGCGATTAATTTTTCTTAACTTAATTTTATTTTAACTTCTTTATTTATTTTTCTTATTATTTAGAGAAATTGTATAGGACGTATAAAATTATGTAATTTTATATTCTCACACTTTTTTCCGATTATGTAACTGTTTCCTGGTTGTAATAGCTAATTAGGTTTAATTTCCGTACTTTATTTTTGCAATCCCCAAAAGACAAATATATCCCCCATCCCCATGATGTAATAGCCTATGACCCTTTATTTTTCTGCTTTTATTTTTTGCAAAATATAATTGTGTGGTTAGTAAATTAGGGTGTACAAAGACTTGTATGCTTAATTAATTGGACCTAGCCCACTAAATCCACAAGATAAAATATCTGAAATTAATAGTCACACACGTAAGTCGATCGTTTTACGATTACCATCTGCACCTCCCAGGGTTTCCCTCTTGGTTGCCTTAAAATATGGTCAAATCCCTCGAACGTGGGGGTATCTTAATAAAAGCTGCCTACGAATAAAATCATCCCGTCCCTTCAAGATAAAAGATCATAGTCCCTTCGAGTTGCCTACGAATAAATGATCTTGTCCCTCGATGACCCTACGAAAATGATGATAGTCCCTACAAATTATTGAGATACCCCTACAAGGTTTCCTTTTATGACCATAGATGACCCTACACCTGTCCCTTTAAACACCCAAGGTAAAGAATACTTACTCACTAATAGTAAGGACAATCCTACCCCTAAAGGAAAGAAATAACAAGAAAGACCTTACAAACTTAGGGTAAGTAGTTCTTAAGTGTTTGCTCACTCTTTTCAAAATACTCTTTACACCCCACTTTTTCAAACACTTTCAAACTAAACACTTTGTATACATCCATACGAGGATCATTACAAAGTTAAAGACTTATGAAAATATTTTCTAATCACACACTACACTATTTTTCAAACAAAAGTAAAGTGAGCTAAGCAATTAAGAGCCCATGGATAACCATGGATACAAATGGTGATATCACCTTCCCTTTGTATAACTTACCCCCCGAAATCAAATCTTTTTAAGAAGGTCTTTCCTGTTCTTTTATTCATTTTCTTTATTGGATAAAATAAAAGTCGGTGGCAACTCTTGCTATCCGCAACATAGTTTTTGAAAACAAAAACGCACAGGTCAGTTCTCCCACCGTGTTACAGAACTATTAACTCTGCTCGGGAGTACTAAGTAAAAGACGGGTTACCTTAGGATTAGATCACTATACTTGTTTAAATTATTTGCTTTATCTTTAAGGGTATGTGTTGCGGGGTTACTGTGAGAAAGATCCTAACCCAGATCTAGTGTACCTTAGGTAAGTAGCAATAGACCAAGGAAACTGTACGACATATACCGATATGGTTGATCTGGTGGCTACAGTTAGTGTGACTTCTTGGTTTGTTCTTATGTTTCTTAAGTTAGTTAAGGATAACATGAGGCTGCTATATGTTGTCATTAACATTAACTTACTTTTAGAACCCTAATTGACCTATCTTGGCCATTAGAAAGTAGTGAGATAACCGACTTTGGTGAAGTCTGAAGTTGGTTGATACTCGATGCTACGCTCATTGAGATTCTAATCCTGGGGAGTTTTGGTTGGCAAGTCAGTTGCCATATTGAACAACAACCTTTGAGAAGAATCAGTGATATTGAGATCCCTTAGAACCCGGTTACTATTACTAGGACATGATGAACCAACTAAACTTCAGTGGGGAGGGTACTTACTTATGGACTTCATGCCAGCCTTTAAACCTAAGGCTATTGTGTGCCTTGTTTGTGTGTGCCACTTGTTTGTGTATGAACATAACATCATAACATATCATTTTCACTAACCATTTCAAGGACCAATGGATTTATCTTTTTTCTTTGTTGCAGGTTATGGCTTCCGCTCGTAGGAACACTATCCGAGTCAACTTTATAAGGATACCTTCCAAGCTTAAGGAATTGATCTCAAAAGTTTATGAAAGCTCTCAGTTCATCAAAAAGAAAGGTCATCTACTTGATTTGGTCACTTCAGGGTTTGATGAAGATATGATGAATGTCCTGTTCCAGTTCTTTGATCCTAAACATCACTGCTTCACATTTCCTGATTATCAGGTTCCCACAATGGAAGAATTCTCCAAATTACTTGGTGTGTCTATCCTTGATCAGAAACCTTTCACTGGCTTAGAGAAGGAGCCTAAACCTGAAATTATTGCAGCAGCCTTGCATCTGAAGAAATCAGACATTTTATTGGAAACAAGAAGTGGAGTTAAGGGTATTCTTACTAAAGTATTGATAGAGAGAGCTCAGGTGTTCTTGGATGCTACGAGTTACGATGCTTTTGAGGAGATCTTGGCCTTGTTGATTTATGGTTTAGTGTTGTTCCCTAATCCAGACCAATTCATAGATGTACATGCCATTAACATATTTCTGACTAATAATCCGGTGCCTACCTTGCTTAGAGATATCTTGCACTCTCTTCACATTCGTACTACAAAGGCGCGAGGAACTCTGATGTGTTGCATACCTCTACTATCAAGGTGGTTTTTTCACACCTTCCTCGATCTGTGATGAATAATGAACAAGGTTTGAGGTGGTATAAAAGGATAATGTCACTCTCTCATTCAGACAGTCATTAGTGTTCCCGATCTACGGAGAATATTACTATCATTGACCGTTGTGGAGAGTTCCCTAATGTACCACTCCTTGGCATAAGAGGGGGAATTACCTATAATCCTTCTTTAGCCCTATGCCAGGTTGGTTATGCTCGGAGCGATGGTCCTCATGATATGATTATTCAAGGTATTGTGTTCGATTATGACAACGATCTTCAAGGTTATCATCAAAGGTTTATACGAGCTTGGAGCATGGTGAATAAGATTGACAATAATAATTTGGAACCAAAATACTTCATCCCTATGAAGTCTTACCTCAGATGGGTGCGGTCTCGTGCTCAAACTCTTATGATGCCATATCATGTTGTTCTACCGGTGATCATTGAGCGTATTGTTGAAGGAGATGTTCCCTACACCATTCTTCATCTTGATATGCCTACTGATCTGGAAGAGCTGCATAAGTCTTGGATACAACTGAAGGAGCAAAGGGATACCTTTGAGGCTCAGTTAAAATCTAGTAAAGAAAGAGTGTTGGAGCTGACAAAGAAACTTCACGAAGAGCGGAACCTCAACACAAAGAGGAAGCATCCATGGGAGGCTTGAGTCTCATATGTTTATTTCCTTTGTACCTTCTCTTGTTTTCTTTTATTGTAAGCCCTAGGGGCAATTATATTTTTAAACTTACTAATAAAAGTTTTATTTTTGTTTTCCTTTAACAAATTTAAATCCCGCACGATCCTTGAAAACATTGCATATGCATCTACATACCATACCATTGCATAACAGGTTTTCACGACAGGTTTCTTATTTTCTCATTGTTTATTTCAGCAGAAATGGCTCTCGAACAGTCTGTCAAAGATCTTCAAGCTCAGAATGCCCAATTTCAAGAGATGATCCTGAACTTGTCTAAGGGACAAGAAGAGCTGAAGGCACTCCTGGCCAAGAAGAAGAAGAAGAAGACCAGAAAACCAGAAAACCATAAAACCAGATAACCGGTTGGCTTCATCAACCTGGGTAGGAGGTTCAAAGCTCCAATCAAGACAGATGATGAGGTTCAAAACCCTGGAGATGAAGATTTTGCGAAAGAAGAAGAAGGTCTACGTGGTACTATTGGGAATTTTGATTATGAGGAGAATTATTACCATGATTCGACTGGTGATGAGAAGTATAAGTTACTGGAAGACCGTGTGAATGCCATGGAAATTAAGAAGTCATTTGGGTTAGATTTTGAAGATTTGAGCCTGATTTATGGAGTTGTCATCCATATTGGTTTCAAAGTTCCAACTTTTGTGGTATATAATGGTGTTTCATGTCCAAAGCTGCATCTAAGCTCATATGTCTGAAGCATCCAGCTGACAGAAAGTTATGGATTCATTTCTTTCAAGAGAGTTTATCTAGAGCTCAATTGGAATGATACTATCAACTTGAGAGTACCAACATTCACACTTGGAATGATCTTGCTAAGGTCTTCTATAGGCAATATCAATATAACTCTGATTTAGCACCGACTCACATGCAACTCCAAAGCATGTCTATGGGTTCTAAAGAAACTTTCAAGGAGTATGCCCAAAAGTGGAGAGATCTTGCAAGTAGAGTTCAACCTCCTTTGACTGACAGGGAATTGGTTGACATGTTCATGAGTATGATGACTGGTCCTTTCTACAATCATCTAATTGGAAGTTCATCATCTGGTTTCACTGAGCTGATAATGACTAGAGAACGTGTGGAAAGATGAATACGAAGTGGTAAAATACAAATGGTTGCCTTTTCAAGTACCATCAAGAATCCTTCTAATGGGAAGAAGGAATCCAATGATGTGTACGACCAACAGGGTCGTAAGAACAATCATAACCAAGTGTGAAACTGTTTAAGAACACTGGAGAAAGTGTCATACAAACAGAATATGCGAGCATCATTGGCAGTCTTAGGTATGCCACTGATTGTACTAAACCCGAAATTGCATATCTCATAGGATTGTTGTGCAAATTTACAAGTAAGCCGAGTAACGAGCATTGGCAAGCTATTGAGCGAGTCATGAGGTGCCTTAAAAGGACTATGGACCTCATCCTACACTATCTTCCTGTTGTACTAGAAGGGTATAGTGATGCAGATTGGAACACCTTATCGGATGATTCCAAAAGTGGCTATATATTTAGTATAGCTGGAGGATATGTATCTTGGAGATTAAAGAAACAAACCATCCTAGCACAGTCCACAATGGAGTCTGAGATGATAGCACTAGCTACAACTAATGAAGAAGCAAGTTGGTTAAGATGCTTGCTAACTGAGATTCCCTTATGGGAAAAACCTATGCCAACTGTGTTGATCCACTGTGATAGTATCGCGACTATTGCAAAAGTTGAGAATCGTTATTATAATGGTAAAAGACGTCAAATTAGAAGAAAACACAACACTGTTAGAGATTGTATCTCCAAAGGATCTGTGAGAGTGGGTCATGTACGCCCTGATGAAAACTTAATAGATCCTTTGACGAAAGTATTAGCTAGAGAGAAAGTCCATAATAAATCCAAAAATATGGGACTAATTCCTATAAAGAAATGATTTACTCATGATGGTAACCCGACCTAAATGACTAGAGATCTCAAGAATTAGGTTCAATGGGTTACAAGTTGTGAGTAATATGAAATGACCATGCAAGTGAAGCATGAATCTTGAAGTAATAAGAAGATGAGATAATAGAAACTCTTAATGATATCTATACTCTGAATGAGGAAGTACCTATGCTACATGAGTACTATTGATAGACTTACCTATGTGACTGTGGAACTGAGGCCGGTTCCTATGGAATTTCAAGGAAGAACTCCTAGAGCCTTCACTAAACCGGGATACATGTGTAGGACCCTTAAAGTACGAGCTATTTGAATACACCTTACGAAAAAATTTGTGTGCGGATATGATGTCTGAGATAAAGTTCATGACAATAATGTCACTCTTGTTGAATCAGAATCCTACTTGCTAAGCTAAGGTTCAAGTCGTAGACACCTTTGCTTATGCACAATCTTAGAAACGTCTGACGTACCTCTAAAATCAATTTTTAAATTCAAGTGGGGGATTGTTGGAATGATGTTAATTTGGAGTGGAGTTGGGATTATTTATTGACATTAAATGGGAAATAAATGCATACAAAGTAAAACTAATATAGAAGTGAATTTGAAAGGATTCATTTTAGTCTCACATAGGAGGGAATACAAATATTAGTAGTGTATATATATTCCACTCTCCCACGAATTTCTCCCACTATTTTCTCCACTCAGTTGATTCGCTCCCTATAAATTTAGGTCTGCAATTCATTTGTAACTGCTATGTATTTTAAAATTCTCTCTTTGCTCACTTCATCTCATAATTTTCTTATTCTTGAATGACTTTTCCGCCCAGTTACGGTGACTGGTTTTTTGACCATCTGAAGGTGTATTTTCTAGATCGATTTATCAGAGTTCAACTGATAAATCGTTTTTCTGAACAGGCTGTTTTATCCTGAAGACGACGTCGTAAATCAACTGCTTTGTATAATTTTTGGCAGTATGACGAAACGTCTTAAAGAAAGCGACCTAGTACGCGACTCGTCCCGATAATTTCTCTGTGCCAATTTTTATTTTTCAAACCGGAAACAACAAAGTATGGGATGCCACTACTTGGGTTTGGTACTCCATCACTATATAATACGACTTTGGTGCATATGAATAAACTATTAACTTCGCTTTAAATATTAAAATAATGAAGAAATAATAACAAGTTCATTGCAAAACTCAATAGTTAGAGATAAGGATGGAAATTGGACTCATCCCCAGCGGGTACCCTCAAAATTTACCCAAAAAGGGTAGGATAAAAACCCGCAAAATGAGTACGGGCTTGGGCACGGGCAATTACCCATTAAAATAAGCGGGTATGGGCACAGGTACGGGTACCTTAGTATCCACCCTCCCCATACCCACATAATATATATTTATGTATTTTTTATTTTTATAATTATTTATACAATTTAATTGATCAATTTTATTAAATACATCACTATTAAACTTGTATGCATTTTTATATAAATGTTTGTTTATTTGTTAATTCTAACAGTAACATTATTGGATTTTTTTTCGTGATATTAAAAACATAAAATTATATGATAAATAATAGTTGATCAATTATTTTTATTAGAAATGCGGGTAAATGAGTATGGGTACGAGTACAAATATTGATGCTCATGCGGGTATGGGCTCGGGTACGGGGATTTTTTTAAATTGCGGGTATGGGGACGAGTACTATAGCCCATACCCTGTCCATTGCCATCCCTAGTTAGAGAGGCTCAGCAAAAGCAGTCAACCATCTAAAAAGCCTTTTTTTATATATTTAAAAAAAATTCTAGGAGATGTATTTCCAGAATAAATTAATTTGTAAAATTGAGTTAAAACTCAAAAACGAATGAAATGCATATATTGGCTACGTCCGGAAATATATCTTCGAAAATTGAGGTCATTTTTGGAATTTCTCAAACTACCTAAGAGATATATATGATGCGTTAAGAAATCAACTTGTATTAGTGGTAGTCACTCATTCAAGAAAGAAGTAGTTTGTCCTTCTTCTGCTTCCTTGGTTAATTCAAAATCTGGTGGTCAGTCAAACGGTGCTGATAGTTTCTCAATAGGGGTTATTTTTGTGTTGCGATCCTACATCTGATTCTGACGTGAGACAATGTAACGATAGTTTTTGGAACAATACAGATTTGAATGTTGGTGAAAAGGTGTGGAAAGCCATCTCTAAACTAAGGGTGGTAGCAAAGGACAAGAAGAGAGATTACCCAAAGAAAATATCAGCTATAAAGGCAAAAGATAAGGAGATAATTCAGAAGATGAAGGCACTTTCAGAATTGGTTCCATGATTATTGGATCATTGAATTTAGAGAAGGATGAAATTGGTCTAAGAGGAAGAGGATCAATCAAATTATCAATACAAGTAAGGTTGATTTGTTCTTTATTCAAGAATCAAAATTCAAAGTAGAAAATCCTACGATTATGGTGAGTTTATGGAATTGTGGGGAGTTAGGTTGGTCCAATAGTAGTGTTAAGGGCTTATCCGGTGGTATAATTACTCTTTGAAATATGAACTCTATTGAGGCGATTTATTCCTTCCCAGGAGAGGGTTTCTTTGGTTTGAAAATCAAATGGAAACATAATTTGTATTACGTTATTAACGTTTATTCAGCTTGTGCATTATCTAAGAAGAGGGTTTATGGGGTAAACTTTTGGAGCTGAGGAAGGTTTATACTAATGGTTTATGGGTGTTAAGGGGACTTTAATGCAGTTACGGAATCAGGTGAAAGGAATGGTAGTGATTTACGATTTAGGAATTCTGAGCAGAGGGAATTTAGGAGTTTTATTGAAGAAGCTGAATTGGTGGATATTTCGTGTACTGTTAATGCTTTCAGTTGGTACAACGGTGGCGGGAAATAAAAGAGTATGATCGACACGTTCCTGGTTTTAAAGCCTATTCTAGATTTATGGGGAGTGGTGAGATTAACTATTGGTAGAAGAAATGTATCAGACCATTGTCCAATCTAGTTAAAAGTTAACAAGGAGGATTGGGGTGCTAATCTGTTTAAATTTAATAACGCTTGGTTCGAAAATAAGAGTTTTCTGAAGTTCTTATAGGTCGAATGGAAGAAGTTAGGTGTGAAAGGTAGGATCTATTTTTTCATTAAAGAAAATATGAAGTTGTCTAAGGATAAATTGATAGTTTGTAATAAGGAGGTCTTTGGATGGTACAATTTGAAGATTGAGGAAGGAGTTGAAGACATTAATTTAGTGGACAATTTACTTAAATCTTGCGATTCTGTTTCGATCGAGGATTTGGTTTCTAGAAGGAGTGGTATAATTTCAGATGTTTGGAGGAATATGTCAATTAAGGATAACATGTTGCCGCTTTTAATTTTTTTTCCAAAACAAGTACTGTGAACCTACTGCGGCCAGGTCTGTTTTGGAAGGAATTACCACTAAGGTGCTTAATCTTTCTGAAGTTATTTATTTGGAAGCTCTATTTTTAGACAAAGAAATTAAAGCTGCAGTCTAGGAGTGTGACGGATCAAAGAGCCCCGGGCCATACGAATTTAACTATGTTTTCATCAAGAAGTGTTGGGAAATAGTTAAGGAAGACTTTATAGCGTTTGCGAAAGGTTTTCACGATAAGGTTGTGTTGTATAAGTCCATTACCTCTGCATTTTTAACATTGATTTCGAAAGTTTCGCATCCTTCAAAACTCAAGGAGTATAGGCCGATTTTCCTTGTGGGTTGCTTATACAAAATTGTAGCCAAACTGTTGGCTTCGAAGCTGAAATGTGTTCTAAGTGGTTTGCTCGCGGGCTGTTAAACAACTTTTGTCCCGGGAAGGCAAAATTTGGATAGTGTTTTGGTTGCAAACAAAATTATGGATATTTCTACAAAGGAAAAAAGGGATTGTTTTCTGTTCAAGGTCGATTTTGAGAAAATGTACGACTCTCTAAGTTGGGGTTTCCTTAGGTTCACGATGAAGAAAATGGGCTTTAGGTCTACTTTGATGGGTTGGATGGAAGCTTTCATTTTCAATGGCCATTTGTCGATTTTGGTTAATGGGAGCTCGACGAAAAATTTCAAGATTGAGAGAAAGTTAAGGCAGGGAGATCCCATCTCTCCTTTTCTTTTTGTAATTGATGTTGAAGGCCTTTCTCAACCATTTTCTAACACGTCGATAAGAGGCAATTTCAAAGGTTTCAATGTGAAAAAAGGTTTATCTTGTGATCTTGTTCAATTTGCGGATGATACTTTGGTATTGGCTAAGGGAAAATGGAAGAATCTTTGGGCTATCAAATCTATCTTAAGGGGTTTTAAATTGGTTTCCGGTTTGAGTGTTAATTTCCACAAAAGTAGGCTTATTGGAATCAATGTGAGCGACAACTTCTTGTTGTCAATGATTTTTTTATCTTGTCAGATCGAGAAGTCCTCTTTTTACTTTCTCGGGATTTTTTTCGGCTTTCGTCTTAGGAGGTTGAGTTCGTGGTCTAAGATTATCGACAAGTTTTAGACTAAATTATCTTTATGGAAGGGGAAATTCTTATCTTTTGCCGAGAGATTAGCTTAAATCAAGTTTGTCCTTAGCAGTTTACCAATTTTTATTCTCTCTTTCTATAGAATGCTGGTTCTAGTAAGGAAAACAATCGATAATATTTGTCAAGGATTTTTTTGGGGAGGCATGGAGGAGAAAACCAAAATCCATTGGGCAAGTTGAGAAACAGTGTGCAAAGACAAAGGCAGATGAGGGATTGAAATCAAAAGTTTAGAGGAATTCAATTTGGCTCTTCTATCTAAGTGGAAGTGGAGAATTCTGTTTGAAAAAGACGCTTTATGGAAGATTCTAATCGTAGCAAGATACACCAACTTCGAAAACACTATCCTTTCTACTTCTTGTTGCGCTTCATAGATTCTGGCTTTGACTTAGTGGAAGGATTTATCAAAGATAGTAGTGGTTACCTTTGTTTTGGGTTTTAATTTTGCAGGTTTTATACATTTTGTCTTAGACGATGGTTCAAGAGCTCGTTTTTGGAAGAATTCGTGGCTAGCTAGAACTTCCTTGGCGGACTCTTTTCCGGAGTTATATGCATTTATTTATCTTAAAAATCTGATTGTTAAAGACATGGGGTGATGGACAATTTTAGGTTGGAAGTGGGGAAATTTTGGGATTCTTGGTCTGGATCTTCTATTATATAGAAATAGGTTGACAATGTTGGAGAATTTGATTTGCAATTGGTTTCCTATTGATGAGAAAGAGGATAAGGTTGTTTGGAATTTGAACAACTATACTAGTAGTGTGAATTATCATGCGTTTTCTATGCAAGTTGATTCTGATTTGTGAGGCAGCAGGCCTGCTGTGGCAGGCAATGTTGACATTCCCGTGGAGTCATTTACGTTTTCAGTACGCAGTGGATACTCTTTTATGACGAAGGCTAAACGTATTGGAGCTTTGGTAGATATAAAAGATACAACATTCTGACTATTATGGAATTCGAAGGTTCCTCTGAATATTCATGCTTTTGGTTGGTGGCTTTTCTTAAATATACTCGCAACTAAATATCAATTACAAAAGCAATGTATGAATTGATCTCTAAATAAAGATATTTTTTCTTTATATCTCGAGGAGAAAGAAAACATTGACCATCTATTTTTTAACTGTCTAGTGTCGAAATCGATCTGGAAAAATATAGAATTTTGGCTGGGTATCGATGTAAGGGTAATCGGTCTTACTTGGAATTTCTTTGTTGGATGGAGTGATTCCTTTTCAAAGTTGTCTAGGAAAGGTAATCTCGAAGGTATTTGGATAGCGGTCGTGTGGAGCATATGGAAATCGAGGAATGAAGTTATTTTTAACAATTCTAAGTGTGTCATGGAGAATATGGTTTGAAATGTAAAGTTTTTGGTTTGGAAGTGGACGCTTTTAGGTGATATTCTTCACGTCAACATTAATTATTTTGACTTATGTACGAATCTGATTAATAGTTTGTCTTAATTGTTGTTGTTCGTGGGAAATATTTCCTAGTCCCTTTTGTTTTGTAATGGGTTAGAACACCCATAACGCTCCTATCTATTGATTGTTGTTTCAAAAAAAATATATCAATGATAGACATGTTAATGATAATGTAGCAATTCAGTATGATGTACGAAAAATCGTTTGTTTTATTTATTTTTAATCATTTTTATAATTAAAGAAAATTTACAAATAATTTCTTTATAAAAACTTCAAATAAAATGTTGATTTGAATAGATATTTTGAAAATATTATTTTAACTATTTTATCATTAGGTTAAATAAGTTTTATGTCCCTCTAAATATAACAGTTTTCAATTTTAGTCCCTCTAAAAATTTCCTTTAAAGAATGGTCCATACAAAATTTTTTATCCATACAATTGGTCTCTGACGTTAATTATCACAAACAGATGATGACATGGCATGTCACGTGGAACCTTTTTGCTGACTGGACATACATATGGAAATCCCAACGTGGTAAAAATGATGACGTGGAGCCACGTGGCGATTTCTTCCATTTTTTATTTTTATATTAATTAAAATTATAGTGACGGAAAGTTGGACGCTAATCCGTCGCTAAGATAAACAACATAAACAAACCCATAATTCGTGGCTAGTTTCTAGCTGATTCTTAGCAAATTCCAGCATAAACAAACCCAGAATTCGCAGCTAGTTCCTAACTAATTCCTAGCCAAGTTCCTAGCTAATTCCTAGCAATTTTACCAATTTTATTTTTCCATATATTTTATTGAAATATTTATCAATTTTATTTTTTCCCACCTTTTAAATGTATGGAAAGTGATAAAATTGGTAAATATTTCAACAAAATGTTTAAAATTTATATAACTTAAACATCTATTTTATATAATTTAAACAAATAATCTGATACATATATTTTAATTGATTAATAAACTCAAATCATTTAAAAATATTTACAAATTTATAAAATAAGTCAAAGAATAGAATTTAATATAAATTAATTTAAAAAATCATTCATAGTTATTTAACTAAATAAATGTTAAGTCACATTCCTCTTTTTAATGACTTAGTAATATAATATATGTTTAAAATGTCTTTTACTCCATATAAGCATAATCAAACTACTAAACATAGGCAAACAAAATGTTCCATTTCATTTCTAGATAATTCTTAACGGTTTTACTCATAAAATTGGTTTATCATTTATGTTCTTACTCTTAAAATTATACATCTTTTTATTTTATTTTATAATATTAGTACCTTTAGGATTTTAGGTGTGAGAAACTGAGAATCCTTATAATTTTGTTCTAAAATTATTTTGGTCATTTTAAAATAGTTGCCATGCTTCAGCCCCAATATTACTACAAGCAGTTTCATCCAGTTCTTGACTATTGGTGAAATTAATTTTGAAGACATCATTTCTAAAATATGAATGCATATTATTATTATTATTATTATTATTATTATTATTATTATTATTATTATTATTATTATTATTATTTTCGGACCAAATGGCAACGGGGCGGGTCGAGGACAGTTTTTATCTCCCCCAAACCCAAACTCATATTTCCAAACAGTGTCCGTTCCCCGCCCCAAATGGGGAATTAAAACCCAAATCCGTCCAAAATGGGTTTGGGTTGGGTTCAGGTATCCCCGCCCCGCCACTATCTATTTAGTAAAGTTATTTTTTTAATAAAAATATTTAATTTTTTCAAAATAAAATTACATTACAAATAATAAAATAAAACAATCTCAAAAAATTGCATACATACATTTCAAATATTTTAGATAATTAATAAAAATCAAAATATCAAAACATTGACCACATATTCAATATTACAAATTAACAAAACTAAATAATAATGTACATAATAAAATAAACGGGGCGGGTTCGGGGGTGGTTTCGGGGTGGGTACTAGTGTCTCCATTACCCGACCCGTCCCCATATTTTTTAATAGGGGAAAACCCAAACCCAAACCCAAACAGAGTCAAAGCGGATTTTTCCCGTCAACTTCGGGGCGGATTCGGATGGGTATCCGCGGATATGGGTTTTATTGCCATGTCTAATTGAATTGGATGCTAATTAGGATGGGGGGATTTGTGTATTTATGTTGGTCGTGTAGTTTTGAAAAACTATCGGGATTTAACTGGTTTGGTAAATATAGTACCTTTGGTCATGAAATTTTAGGTTTCTATTGTACAAGAGTATATTTGAAGAGTTGTTTGTGATGATGGTTGGCCATGAAATTAGTTTGTTGTATGATGTATGAATGAAGTTCAAACAATTGTTTACTCTTGTGACTTTTCATATATATAACGATTTTTGAAAGATTTAACATAGAAATGAATTGAGCATGTGCGCAATTGTAGAAGATTTGCGCTAGCTACAGAAGCTATATAGTGTATTCAAGAATTTAATATTTGTGATTTGTTTTTACGTTGATTTTCCTTCTATAAGTATTAAATGAAAGATTCATAGGCACATGTTAAGATGACATATTGCTTGCTTACTGTTTCTATACCTTGGTTTTCTTTTTCAATATATTGAAAGATTTTAAGTTTAATGCTTTCTTTCAAGCTCTTAGTAATTGAATTAATATGCACTTTTGGCAGGGATCTCCATAATAATAATATTATGCATATTATTGAATAAATAATTCAAATTATCTTGTATGGTTATTTCATATTGCAAAAATGTTGTTAAAAGACAACATATATTTTTAATTAAATATTGTTAAACAAGGATTTTATATAAAAAATTCAAGTTTTGTGTGAGAAATTTTGGATTTGCATTTAGCTAGGAATTAGCTACGGATTAGCTGCAAATTAGGAGTTTGTTTATGTTGCTCATTTTAGCGACGAAATAGCGTCCAACTTTCTATCGCTATAATTTTAATTTTAATATAAAAAGTAAAAAATAGAAGAAATTGCCACGTGACATCCACGTCATCATTTTGTCACGTTGATATTGCCTCGTGTATGTTTAGTCAGGAAAAAAGTTCCACGTGTCATGTCACATCATCATTTGTTAGTGACATTTAACGTTAGAAACCAATTGTATGAATGAAATTTTTTGGAGGGATCATTCTTTAAAGGAATTTTTTCGAGGAACTAAAATTGAAAACTGCTCTGTTTAGAGGGACTTAAAACTTATTTAACCCTTTATCATTTTATTGAATTTTTTTAAATATTAAAATTTTTAAATATCATTTAATTTTAAAGTTATTTCAAATAATATTTCAAAATACAATTTAAAAAAAATCATGATTTCAAATATATTTTGATGTTTAATAAATGAGTCAAAATCAATTTACTCAAATAGTAAGTCTTTTTAACTTCATAATCGTAATTTTAAAATTAGATTCAATCTATATAAGTATAAATGTTAATTTAACCATTGATTGAATATAATTTAAAGAATACAATTATGAAGTAAGTAAAAAAAAAACGTAGTAAGTTCATCCCCACTCTTAATAAATATATTTACCTTATATAATATTAAAAGTAATCTTTCAATATTTTTAAAAAATGTAAGAGAACTTATAATATTTAAAAAAGTATTTTTATAAAAATCATAATTATTTTTAAAACCTAAAACAAAGTCAAATACTAGAGACTAATCTACTACGACCACCAACGTGTTATTCTCAAACTTAATGGTTTCGTTTTTAGTTTTAAGGAAAGAAATTTCAAAAGGGAAGAAAAATGTGCTCTAATTGTCAAATATCTACTAATATCCAAATACCAAAATCAATCACGTGATGCTATTTTCTTGAAAACATTGATTTTGAGTACATCAAAGTGGAATGTGCTCACTATCTTGCAAAGGAAGAATATAACTTTGAAAACATCTATTTTGAGTACATCAAAGTAGAAACACATAAAATATATTTAATTGACATGTGAAAAACATAAATAAAAAATATATAATTTTAATTATACATACTTTAAAAGTCATATGAACAATGATTAAACATATTTTTTCAACAATGATAATGAAGATAAAAAAAAAAACAAAACAAGAGAAACACACTTGTGTTGGAATTAGTTTTTATATGATAGTTGAAAGTTTTTTTTTATAGGTAGGAGGGGAAATAAGTCAGTTAAACCAAATTTTAAAGATTAAAGTCTGATCTTTAATAAATTTTTAAAATTTGAATCTCATTTATGAACTATTACAAAAAATTTATTTTGATCTAACAGGATCTTTTTAAAAATATAGTCTGACTATTATATATAAAAGGTTCCATAGATTTTTTAATTAATAGATTTTAAGAAGAAAAAAAACAAGCCTAGTATTTTTTATTAATAAATCTGACCTAACCTAATTTTAAATTGATTTTTTTTATAAGTGAAATTAATTAAGAGGGAGTATTAGGGGTACTCCAACCCAATTACAAAAGTCATCAAACTCGAATTATAAAAAATCAAAAGGATGGTTAAACCAATCATAGTAAGAATATAAAGTTTTATTCCTATGAATCAAAATTAACCAACCCCAAGACGAGTTTACGATTCTATGAAACAACTCATCCGAGTTGCAAATTTCGTCGTTGAA
The DNA here is from genome assembly GCA_963966055.1 of Lathyrus aphaca. Lineage (NCBI taxonomy): Eukaryota > Viridiplantae > Streptophyta > Magnoliopsida > Fabales > Fabaceae > Lathyrus > Lathyrus aphaca. The sequence goes on along the minus strand of OZ014525.1, from coordinate 97,491,739 downwards.
TATAATACGGTTCCTTGATTGTCAAATAATCCAACTAGAGGTAAACCAAAGAAACACGACTGATTGAACCGAACAAATAGACCTCATTCTAACAAACCATTCTAACAAAAACTCCACAATATCCGATGCTTGAAAGCGCTTGAGGCCTAACCAATCAAAAATGCGGTTCCAAACGAGAACAACTTTAGAGAAATGAGAAATAAATGGTTTGAATCTTCAACTTCCATAAAGCAAAAAACACACAGACTATCGTGTGGACCAACAATAATGTTACAATCCATCAAATTTTGCCTCGTCGGTAATCCGTTAATCAATAAACGCCAACCAAACACTTTAGCCTTCTAAGGAATTAAGGTTTTCCAAACAATATCAAGCGCCAACGAAACGGGTTGCACCAGAGGAGGACTATCCGCAAAGCTAATATATCTGTTGTAAAAGGAATTAACAGAAAACACTTGATCATGAGACCAAGCCCACATGATGCAATCTGGTGTATCTGTAGCAAGTTGCACGTGCTCCAGGATCAGCAGCAAATAGTCCAAATCCTGTCTGGCCGCTGCAGATGACACCGTCATCAAATATGGCGAGTTCCAACGCCACACATTGTGCTGCTAGTTCCGTCCCTGCACTACTGGCAAGTGCTTTGCTGAAATTTTCGCAAACATATGCGAAAAAGAAATGTATAAAGGAGAGCTGCCAATCCATTGATGATACCAAAATAAAATTGATTCACCTCTACCAATAGTGAATCGTAAACCCTCCAAAAAACAATCGGGATGAGATTTGTCTCTTAACACAAGCAAGTCGCGCCACCATAAAGAATGAAAAACGTCTCCAACAGAAGTCTCCCTGCACAACAACATATTCTTAAAATCACCATATTTGAATCTTAAAATCCCCTCCCATAAAGGATTTGATTCCTTCAAAATCTTCCAAATCCAATTTACCAATAGATCCTTGTTAAAGAGACAAATATCACGAATACATAATCCTACTTTATCCCTTAAAGAGCAAACCGTACTCCATTTAGCGCAAGCTATGTATGCTTTATCTGATGTTTATTCCCATAGAAAATTTATTTAAATGGCGACTAACTCATTCAAAAACGAAATCGGTGCCAAGAAAAAGGAGAACACATGAGTGGGAAGATTTGATAAGACACTATTTATAATGGTGACTCTGCCCCCGATCGACAATTGTTTCCCTTTCCACATAAATAACTTAGACTTGAAAAGATTTATTATCGATGTCCAAAACGAGCTGAACCGATGATTTCCTCCCACCATTATGCCTAAAAACTTGAAGGGAACTTTACCCATCTTACAAGCTATAAATCGAGAGGCTGTAGTAAGAAAAGAAAGATCAACTCCATTGCCAACTAAACAACTTTTCCAAGCATTTATTTTAAGACGCGACACCATCTCAAATCCACGAAGAATGGATTTGAGGCCCCACAAATTAGCCCAGGTAGCGTCTCACATCAGCATTGTATTGTCTGCAAATTGAAGAATGTTATACCGTAAATGATTACCAAAATCAATTCCAGACAGTTTGCCTAAACCGTGACATCTTTTGACAAGCAAGACGAGGCCTTCCACAACTAGACAGAAAAGAAACAGAGATAATGGGTCTCCCTGACGAAGACCCTTGAACGCTCTAAAGTCCTTTGTTACCCCACCATTAACAAGAACTGATAAATGATTGTTCAAAATGCTTCCCCGCATCCAACGAATCCACTTAGGCCCAAAACCAGAATCTTACAGCAATGAGATTAAAAAATCCCAATCAACACAGTCATAGGCTTGCTCAAAATCAAGCTTCAGTATGATACTACTCTTTCTCTGCCACTTAGATTGATTCAACATTTCATTAAGTACGACAACACCGTCAAGAATATTTCTTCCTGGAATAAATCTCGTTTGAGATGGAGACACAATCTTACCAATGATCTTTTTAAGACGATTTGCGAGCAGCTTGGATAAGATCTTACAGATGCAACCTGTAACACCCCAAAATAATTAGAATATTTATTTAATTGGTTTATAATAAATATTTGGGATTTATCGGTAAACTTGACGAGATATTATGGTGAAATATGTGTTTATAATGAGTGTGGTGTAATTTGATGAATTAAGTGATCATATGGAATTATTTTAATAATAATGATAATAGAATAATATTATTTGGTTATTATTATTACTTAAAATAAGAGAATGAGCATTAAGGGTAAAGTGGTATTTTTGAGTAGATAAATGAGGTTAAAAATGGAATATCATATTGAGGCCCAAGGGGATAAGAGAGGAAAAACATAAAATTGGATTGATAGAAGGAATTCTTTTATCGATCAAAATTGGGTGAAGCGCTCTGAGGAAATGAAAGCAGAAAGGCTAGAGTTCAGCATTTCTCGAAGATCTCAAGAAAAGGGAATTCAAGGTTTGACATCTAAGGTACGAAGAGTATTACCTTTCATTATAATGGATATAGGGTATAACTTGTATGTGAATGATTTGGGGGGTTTTAAGGGTTTATGGGAACCTATGACGAATTGATGAATTTTGTATTTTGATGAGAAATCGAGGTTTTTACTGATTTTGTTAGTATATAATTGATGATATTATGATTGATTTAAGTGATAAATATTGTTGGGTCGTGTGATTTTTAACTGGCGATGATGATTAGATGAGTTTGACGAGTTTGGTGAGAATCAGTAGAGGATTCGAAACAATAATTGCGAGTACTGACTTAATGGAATAATATTGAGTTTCTGAGAATATTGGGTTAAAATTGTATTATGCAGGGGTTGTGGAATGTAACCCATGGGTTTTGGGGTGGCGAGTGCCACCCCTATAAACGTTGAAGGGGTGGAGGGTGCCACCAAAAATCTACAGGTGGCATAAGCCACCAGGTGCATGAGAAGGTGGCACAACAACCATACTACATGAAGAAGTAGCACAAGCCACTCATGTAGGTGGTGCCAGCCATTGCCACTAGGAATGATGTGGCGTATGCCACATTTTGGTGAGAAAGAGGTGGCGGGGGCCACCCTAGGTGGTACACTGTGTCCTAATTTTCCAATTTTTCTGATACTGGTAATCATTTAATCGTAATCCTATTTTGTATATGATTTGAGACATTTTGAAACTAACCTGATTAATCCATATTATAAGAGAATAATAAGTAATTTCCAGTGGAAGTGTGTGTCAAGATTTTAGTGAGAAGTTTCCATGCCAAAACCAGTATATGTGTGCTTTATATGTAAAGAATTATGAAACATGAATTATTGTTAGGGTAATTTAATAAGGATGTATACTGTGTGATATACCAGTGGTGAGCATATTGTGTGCTTTACTTTATGAAAACCCTATTTTTTAATGTATGGTTACTGAGAAATGAATAATTAATGTTGTCTTTACAAGTGATGTGGATGAATTATGGTGAGATATATGATTGATTAATATGTGAATTCTATATGCTCATTATGAGTAAAATGTTGATGTCTGCTATAAATAATGGGAGTTATGTTGATAGTAAGGCGTGTGCATACTGTATGTAGCTTAAGGAATAAACTGAAACAAATTATTCTATGCCTGCATAATTAAATAATATTGTATATTATGTGATGTATGTCTGATTATGTGTGTGATATTCTGTGAAATGAACATGATGATAATTGATGAATGATGAGATGATGTTATGATGACTTTGTTGCATATTTGATTTATGTGTATGATATGTCTGATTATGTGTGTGATATTCTGTGAAATGAACATGATGATAATTGATGAATGATGAGATGATGTTATGATGACTGTGTTGCATATTTGATTTATGTGTATGATATTATGTGAAGTGAATAAGATGCTTATGATGAATGGTGATGCGTTTTGACTAGTCGTGGTCGTATTTTGTGTTGTTGCGCATCATGCATTCATATCATTGTTTAGGATGAATTTTCTAGTGGAGTTTTGCTGGATAATAATCCAATGATGTTTGAAGGACGTTCAGGTCCAGTGATGGCCTTAATCCCGTTGTAAGGATTAAGTGCAAATGATGATGTGCTCTGGTTCCAAGCGGGAACCGATCCTATTGGTGGAGATCTTTGGAGATAACAATGACTAAGTCATCAGTGATGTTTCGATACCACATGCATGAGCCTATATGATGTTGCATTCGCATTGTTTGTGGCATTCCAAGATGTTTGTGTTAGGTGAATTATATGATTAACCTTTAGAGTATGGCCTCTTATATGAAGATTGTGAAGTTGTGTTGTGTTAAGTGTGAATTATATGAAGTTATATTGTGGTGATTTAATTATTATACATATGATATCTATTTATTTATATCTCTTATAATGAATTGTGATTACTCACTTTGCCTGTTTGAATATTGCCTCTATGTGGGTAACATGCAGATATCCAAGATGAGTTCGTAGTGCGTTAAGTCCTAGCTTGAAGCTATTTAGATTAATCCTATAGTTTCTGGTGTCTTGCTCTGGTAGATGTAACATTGGGGGAAAACACTTAAGTGATTAATTTTTGTTTTGTTAGGATGAGTTGTACGAGTTACTATATGCTAAATTGAGTTGAATGATGATTATTGAAAATGACAAAAGGTCTTGATGTTTTAATGACATAAAGAATATATTTTGAATTATATGATTCAGCTATGAAGTTTTGAATCTAGAGAAAATATTATTTTAATAAAATATTTGTAATTGATGTTTAATGAAGATATGCGACACCTTCTATGAAGTACTCTGATTTATTTAAGTATTTTATTGCGAAAATATTGTTGGGTTAAGAGGGTGTTACACAACCAATAAAGCAAATTGGCATGTATTCCTTCAAGAATTTGGGATTTTATACTTTAGATATAAGAGTAAGAAAGGCGGAAGACATGGATTTAGGAAGATTAGAAGTGGATTGAAACTCTACTAAACAATTAACTATATCCATACCAATGAAATCCCAGTAGGTTCTAACAAAATCAAGACTAAATTCGTCTGGGCCTGGACTTTTAGTCCTATCACAATTGAACACAACGTCCTGAATCTCATCCAAAGAGAAAAGTCTCTCTAACTCAATTTTGTCATCATCATTCAGATTCGGTAAGTCTCCCACCTTCATCTTCGGACGCGAAAAAGTTCTCTAAAATTTGTTGTTAAAATAATTCTTGATAGCAGCCTTTATGTCACTAACGTCTTTAACCAACTGTGAAACAGATCTAACAAAGGATATTGTTGATCAATGCATTTTAATACACAATCTCCCATGTTTTCACTTAAGCATTTCTTTAGTTTTCTTTCTTTATTTTTATATTTTAATTTTTTTTCTAATTTATTTTATTTTTGACTTAATTTGATTTTCGTACTTAATTTTCAGCTTTAACAGCTTTTACGGAAATGATCATAACTGGAGTTCCAGGAATCTGATTGAGGCGTTCTACCAATCGATGGAAAGCTAAGAGAGAGAGCTAAAAATTTCGTGTTGGAATCGAAGTCAGTTTCAAAGTCATATTTTCCAGAATTTCGTTTGAAGTTGCTGCATTAGTTTTATTTAGTTTCAGGTCATTTAGAATTGGGCCTGAGTTATGTATTTAACCCAGTTGGGTTGTAAACGGGTTTTTAGTTTTCCCATATTACCTAGCAGCCGCGGTACTGCATAGACATTGACTATTCACAATTTTATTTTTACGCTTGAAAGAATGCAAATGGAGAACTAATCACGAGGATTCGTCTACTGTAATCGGTTTCCACCGCAACCTTGAGGTTTTATAATTTTCAATCAATTGCTTTTCCCTTTCAATATTATGCTATATATTTTGTCTGCTTTATTCAATTATATAGAACAATATTCATCAATTTCGATTGCACTTATCATTCCTTTACTTTATCGCGTTTGCTTTATCCGCACAATTTTCGTGTTTGCTTAATTCACAGAAGATTTAATCCGTTTGCTTAATTAAAAATTTAGGAATATAGGTCTTATAGGCTCTTTTGCACTTGTTAATTGGTACTATTATCGAAAAGGGATTAGAATCTGCTTAGGGCATGAAAATTATGTGAATCGATGATAAGTTGGGAAACCAAAATAGTAGATAAATCGTTTAGCTTAATTGCATAATCACTTATTTTAATCGCTTAATTATTCTATTTTTTTATCGACCTTAAAACAAACCCCCCATTAATCGTTACTATCGTTAGTTAATAAGATCAAGAATCCTTGTGAGACGATTCGAGTCATTGTCGATATACTACGTTTTAAAGAAAATTACTCGTTTTTGATCTGTGCGTGACACACGGATCAAATTGGCGTTGTTGCCGGGGATTCTTGTCGTTATTAATCGATATTAGAGTCATAAATTTAGTGTTGTTGCGTTTAGGCCCCTAGATTCCTCACGTTTTTGGCCTTCTCGCGTGTCGGAAAAAAAACCGGTTTTTGGGAAAATTGGGTCCGATCGTAAAACTATTTTGCCTACTAGGAGTAGAAAAATCGTCCGATCATCCACCGTCAGAATCGCCAAATTCCGCATTTTTTTATTTTTAATTAATTTTTTTACTGTTTTTGCATTTTCGAAAAAATCCAAAAAAAAAAATTCTAAAATTCTTATTTTGTTTAATTAGATTAATTCAGGTGTCAGTTTATTTTTTTGAATTTATTTTGATTGATTTCCTTCTTTGTGTTTGTTTTTTACTTTTAGGGACATTGCTGGCATTTTCACTATTGTTGCTGCATTGTTGTGCATTAATCCTGGTAACTAGGTCATCCTGTTCTGAACTTTTTGAATTCAATCTTGAGGTAGAAAGAACTTTGCACACACGACGTAGAGCAGTACATGATAGTTCACCACTCACCTCTAATTCTGATTCTGATTCTGATTATTTATATAATTTGTTTGATTCAGATTCTGAGTTAGTTTTTGAAAATATGGGTGACCAAAGAACTTTAAGACAAATGGCTACCCCTAATGTGAACTATAATAACTTGTGTATTAAATATGCTGACCTTGTTGTTCCTTTTGAATTAAAATCTGGATTAATACACTTGTTGCCGAGATTTAGTGGTCTTGCAGGTGAGGATCCGCACAAGCATCTTAAAGAGTTTCAGATTGTTTGTTCTACACCACTCAGGCCAGAAGGAATTACAGAAGATCACATCAAGCTAAGAGCCTTTCCGTTATCTCTACAAGGTGAAGCTAAGGATTGGTTATACTATCTTGAGCCAAATTCTGTTGCTACTTGGAACGATTTGAAGAAGGTATTCCTAGAGAGATACTTTCCCGCATCCAGAGCTGCCTCGATAAGAAAAGACATTTGTGGTAAAGACAATGGGATAATGAATCATTGGTTGAATATTGGGGGAGGTTCAAACAATTGGTTTCGAGTTGCCCACAACATCATATCACCGAACAATTACTGATTCAGTATTTCTATGAAGGGTTAAAACCAACAGATATGAATATTTTCGATGTTGCTAGTGGTGAAACACTTGTTGATAAGACTCCAGCCGCTGCCAAGGCTTTGATTGAGAACATGTCACTTAATTCCCAATAGTTCACAACAAGAGACAATTTTGTTCAAATAAAGGGTATTAATGAAGTGCATGTTTCTTCTCATGTTTCTCACTCCGACAAAGCTTTCGAAAATAGAATGAGTGAGCTGGCCGATTTGGTGAAACAATTGGTAGTGGTAGGTAAAGCTCAAGCAGCCCAACAAGCCCAAACCGTAAGATTATGTGGTATTTGTACTTATTCTGATCATCCTACTGATACATGTCATATTCTGCAAGATGAAAAACCTCCTGAGTTACCTCAAGCTTATGTTGCAACCCTTTACAATCAAGGTAAAAACCAGAACCGGTACAACGTTCCTGACCTGTCCACTAATAGGTACCATCCAAATTAGAGGAACCATCCAAACCTCTGATATGGAAACCATCCTTCCAACAAACAACAATTGATGCTACCCTTGCCACCGCCACAAAATTCTCCACAGGAGGTAATCACTGTTGCCCCCATCTTCTTCTGGTCCTTCATTAGAGGATATTGTTAAGCAATTGGCCACCAATAATCTTCAATTCCAACAACGGACAGATTCTAGTATCCAAGCCATGCAGACATAAATAAGACAGTTAGCCACTTCTATGAATGCCATGCAGCAAGCCCAAGGTTCAAACTAACTTCCTACCCAGACAATTGCAAATCCAGAAAGTCCTAATCCTAATGTGAGTGCAATTTCTTTGAGATATGGAAAGGTTACAGATACTGCCCCATAAAAAATAAAGAGGTAATTGAACCTGAACCTGAACCTAAGCATGAGCCTGCTGTTGTTGAGTCCGAGAAAGAATATGTACCACCAATCCCTTTCCCACATAGAGTGCAGAAAAATAAGAATGTTCTTGAGAAAAACAAATAGAGAGAGAGAGAGATTCAGGACGTGTTCAAAAAGGTGGCGGTGAATATTCTTCTTCTTGATGTAATCAAGCAGATTCTAAAGTACGCAAAGTTTCTGAAAGATTTGTGTACACACAAGAGGCGAAACAAGGGGAAAGATAGAATTAAGTTGGGAAGAAATACTTCTGCTTTTATTCAGCCCAAGCAAAATGTTTCATCTCTCACCTAAGTCTTGCCACAAAAGCAGAAGGATCCAGGAACTTTTTCTATCCCTTGTACCATCGGGGATAGTAGATTTAAGAATTGCATGCTTGATTTAGGGGCGGGAATTAATGTTATGCCTACTTCTGTTAATAACCTTTTTCTGGGTCCTTTGCAGCATAAATGTTTAATCATTCAGCTAGCGAACTGAAGCAACACCCGCCCCAGGGGAATAGTGGAAGATGTCCTTGTTCAAGTTAACGATTTAGTTTTTCCTGCGGATTTTTACATTCTGGACATGGAAGGAGAAACTAAGTCAAGCAGAGCTCCCGTCATTTTAGGCCGACCATTCATGAAAACAGCGAAAACAAAGATTGATGTTGACGATGGAACCATGTCCATGGAATTTGGTGACATTGTCGTGAAATTTAACGTTTTCGATGCCATGAAACATCACATGGATGAGCATTTTGTTTTTCATATTGAATTGATATCTTAATTGATTGATGACACTTGTGCTGAATTGCTTTCACTTGATTTTCCTTCTTTATCTGGATATGATGATGTTTACTCATGCACTGATTATAATTACACTAACCTTTGTGTTGTATGTGCTGAGATTGACGCTACCTTGCAGGAGGACATGATTCCTACAGGTGAAGTTCATAACGAGGATGTTGTTTATGCAACTGATGCTCTCGACATCTCGGCTGCCCCGAACACTCCATCCATCGAGCAACCCCCGTCCTTAGAGTTGAAACAACTTCCGGATAATTTGAAATATGCTTATTTGGAGAGTAATGAAAAAATCCCTGTTATTATTTCTTCTAACCTTGATTCAGATCAAGAAAATAAGTTTTTGCAGGTTTTGAAGAAGCACAAGAAGGAGATTGGATGGACATTAGTTGACTCCCGCGTTAAGCTTATGGTTGGGAAACTGCAATCCAAATGGATTGGCCCCTTTGTTGTCACTAATGTTTTCCCTCATGGTGCAGTAGAAATTAAAAGTAGGTACTAACAAAGTTTTCAAGGTAAATGGAAAACGCCTGAAGTTATTCCATGAAAGTGTTGTATCTAAAGAGGCAACCATAGAAGAGCATTCTTTGGAAGTGCCCAACTACATTGCAACTTGATCAGGGAGCACCTTTTCCTTTCTCTCACTCTTACTTTATAATTATGTTCTTTTCATTGAGGATAATGTCCATTTTAAGTGTGAAGGAGGGAACCTTTTGCTTGTTTTCATTTTGTTTTTGTTTGTTTCTTTTTCAATAAAAAAAATATTCTTAGACTTAGAAACACATGCATTTGTTGAATTTTTCTTTGGATGTAGACTAATTTGAGGTTAGATTGTGGAGACTTGGGAAAAGTTCACAAGACCGGTATCGTTTTAACACCTTAAGTCTCATGAATATGGAAATCTTTTTGAATACTTGTTATGCCATAGCCTTGAGTTCTCATCCTTTAATATCTCTTAAGTAGTTTATCTAGCAGTCAACACCGTCTAGAAATCACACTAAGTAATTAAGTTGATGAAAATAAGTGAATGATCTTGCGCTTAAAAAGAAATCTGAATAGGAATCCGCCTTATAAGTTAGGTGACTATCACCCGGTCATTTAGCCTAACGGATGTGAAACCTTAAGAGAGAAAAAATCTTGTTGTTACTAAAGTAACTTTAAAATATTGTCAAGTATGGATCATAATCACTAACAGGATTATTTATCATGTGTATGAATAGATAACGAGCTTAATGTGATTGCACTAGAATGAAAGAGAGCAAAAGGGAGGATGAGTAAGTTAGGCTTAGCCATAATATCATGATTCAAAATGGTTTGTATATGATGGAGGCTTATGACCGCACAATTGCGTATTTGTGTTCTTACGATATCCTTAGTGTAAACACCCCAAATTTGCCCTCACCAATTTCACACCATGGCTTGTGATCTTTCATATTTGTATTAGCATATGCATACCATCTCATATTGCATTTTTGTTTCATCTGCATAGTTCAAGTTCATCTGCATCTAGGGTTTGTGATCTGAGCAATCCAAGGATCCATCTAAGCCACTCCAAAGGCCTCCAATTGTTCCAAGAGGGTCCATGTGTGTTCTATCATCATTTTATGTTCCTCAAAGTTCAAGGAAGTCAAGAAATCATAAGAACTGGCAAGGCATGGAAGCAGAGCTAGGGTTTTCACTACACAGATGACCAAAATTAGGGTTTTGGTTTCAGAGTCCATAACTCCAAATTTTTTGGTCATTCTTGTTTCTAATAGTCTCAATATTTTATAAGGATCATGTGTACCAAGTTTGATGAAGAAATTCATTGTGGAAGTCATCTGTTCACTGGGTAACTTCTTGAGCAAGTCAGAGCAAAATCAGGGCATCTGAGGCCCCCAACAATGGAACCCAAGGGGTATTTTCATCAAATTGAAGTTATATGATCTTTATTTGATCATTTAAGTGCTTGGAAGTTCACAAAATTGAAGAAATTTGAGCTAAACCAAAAGTTGCCAAAAATGGAAATGACTTGTAATGGAAACTTTCCATTTTGGGAAAGTTCTTCAACCTCCTCTTTCTCAACCAAAAATGCTTCAAATGAAAAAATTTTGGTCATGAAAGTTGTAGATTGGATCATTCCCTTTTCAAAAAGTGCAAGAACATGTCCTAATTCATTATGCAACTCAAGTTATGGCCTTGCAAAGTTGGCAAAAATCCTATAATTTTCACTTTCACACCAAAGAGGGATTTTTGCAAAACCACTTGCCAAGTCATTTTGTGACCTCTAATGCATCTCTAAGCATCATACAAACATAGTACATTGCATTGTGATCAGAATTTCCCAAAGAATCACTTGCTTTCATGGCTTGCATCACAAGAAATCACAAAAGGGGAAAATCACATAACACTTGCAAAACCTATGAAATCTTTCCCTCCAAGCCATACATCTGCATAATTTCAATCCCATGGCTCTCCTTGATCAATGCTGAACTAGGAAATGCCATAAAACAGCTGTTGCATAAGCCCATACCTCAAGTACACAAGTTGTTGACTTTTTGCAAATGGACCCATACCAATCAGCTGCAGCCACCACCCACTCTCTGGCCAATCAAGACATGTTATGTGGACTCAAAGCAAGCCATAACACACATCACACAAACCCGAAACACAGCCATAACTTAGATTGAATAAAATCCTCAAGAAACTTCCTCTCTTAGAAACTTTCAAACCAACCATCAAAACTTCAAACAAACTGCACCATTCAACTCAACATCACTCATAGATCATTTCCCACCCCTCATATTGGCCTGAAACCACCTCAACAAAAACACGATTTCCATCACCTCTGAACTGAAACCTTCAAAACACTCCATATAAACTCATTCAAAGCCTTGCAACATCATCAGGGGATCAAGTGAAGTGGAAAAGCACCAAAGGAGAGCCCAGAAAGTTCCATTTTCGAAAGCTTCAACTCAGGTAACCTCAAGAACTTTTTTTTTCCAGAAATGTGTTTTTAAGTTCCTAAATGATTCCTTATGATTCACTGATCATGCTGATGTGTTTAGAATTGAAAATGTTTGCGTATTGAACATTTCATGACTGTCTGAAATTTTGCCCGTAAAAATGTTTTGCTTTGATTCTCTTGATTTACATGTTATAAATGTTGTTTGATTGTTGATTTGAGTTCCATGATGTTTGGGGATCATTTTTGGGCAAGAAATTTGAAGTTTAGTTGCTTATTCAGGAAGTTAGCATTTTGTCCCGCCGGAGAAGATGACCGGAGCTTAGCTCCGGTCACTGAAAGTCATTAGGGCTAATCTCAGGTGATTAAGTTAGTTTGAATCTTGACCGTTAGATGAGAATTAGGGTTAGCGTATGAGTGGTCAGGATTAGCTCATTAGGATAATTTCAGATTAATTAATTTAAAACTCAATTAATTAGCCAGGAGTGATCTCAGCCTTTGATTCACGCGCGCAGTCAATGGTCTCCCCTCCAGTTTGAATCTCATCCATCAGATTGTCATACTTTCATTTAATTTCATTTTTATTTCATTTAAATTGTATTTTCTTGCATATTTATTTTAAAATACTTAGAAAAATCCCAAAAATATTTCCTTCTGCATTTTAATTCCAAATATTTTTCTTCACCCAAAAACATTTTTATTTTTATTTTTTGCATTTTAAAAGCATTTTAAAAATATTTAAATGTTTATTTTAATTAATTAATGGAAATTAATTAATTAAAATACCATTTAGGTTTCTAAAAATCACAAAAAAAATCACATTGCATCTTAAGACATTTAGAAACATTGTCAAACCATTCATATAAATTTCTTTTTGGTTTTGATCATACTTTGACATTTTCTTTGAATTTAGGGTTCATAAAATCCCCTTTTTGGAACCCTAACTTTGAAAATTCTTTTCTTCCTAACCATGAAGGGTTTGATAATGATTCTTTTTGCATTGCTTTCCATATGAAATGTGGTTTCTAGGATATTTTTGTCATGAATTTATCTTTCATTTTCAAATTGATTTTCATTTTTCCTTTTAAGGTACCCAAAAACCCTAGTTAACTTAGAAAAATCATAACTTCCTTTAGGTTAAGAGTTAGACCTTCTCCTTTGGGGTGTGATATCATATGGGGTTAGGGTTTATTTGAGCTCATTTGCAAATTTTTATCATGTGAATTGCTTCTGTTTTGATCATTTGCATCTCATCTTTTCATGTAACCCTAATTTTGCATCCTCACTTGCATCTTACATTGCATTGCATGAATATATGAACTTTCCATGACATTCTAAGCACTTGTATGCCATCTTAGACATCTTAAGACATTGCCTGAACATTGCCTGTTCATTTCTTCATACATTTTCTATGTTTTGCATCCATTTCATTTCATAAACATCCATGTGTTTTCATGCTTCCCACATGTTTCATTTGCATTTTTTCTCTTGTATGATCATCAATTGCACTTTGTATGTCTTTACATCATGTCATAACATCATTTGCATCATGTGATTGCTTCTGGTTTTGGTTTTTGTCTTTGCATATGCTTCATTTCATTTCATTTCTTTCCTTATGCTAACATTTTCAGGTGGTAAGTTAACTTGAGAAGTGAATTTGCCTTCACTTCTCATTTCTCTTCATCTTCTTCATATGCATCTTTGCTGCATTTTTCTTTGCCTTTGAGTGGGCTTTCCCATTCATGTTCATCTCTCACTTTCTTTCTCTAAGTCACTTATCTTATTCAATGAAGTAAGTAACTTATTTCTTCTGCTTCTTCCTCCTTTCATCTGCTTCTTCCATTGGTGACTTCTCTGAAGATCTTTCTCAAGCCTCACAAACCATAGGAACATCCAAGCATGACAATAATTAGGGTTGTGATTAGTTCCCCTTTAGCTTTTACCTTTGAGTCTTCTTTGTATCTCTCTTCTCATCTCATCATTAGAGACTAAACCTTTAAGGCTTTAGGAATTTGGAATTAAGGTTATGCCTGCATCCTTCTCTTAGGATGAAGTGTATAAATTTAATCCTAAGTGTTAAACGCTTAATTTGTTTAAAACTCTTAGTCAATCCATATAATAATCACTAAGACATTAACTTGTAACTTGGGCCTTACATCAGGGTTCTAATTCTTCCTTTATTGGTTAAGAAGGACTAACCCTAGTGTTTTATGGACAAGTCCCCCTCAAGTTGTCTTACAAACCATAAAATCCACTTCTTAATATCATCCCTTAATTAAAATCCACTTAATAAAGGCTTGTTATATAATGAATTTAATCCCTAACCATGGATTAAGTTGAGGTGTCTTCCTCAGCTTAAGTGTTCTCATCTATTATCCTTCTATTAGGATGGTGTAATGAGTTCACTAATCTGTGGTTAGAGATTAAACTCATTACTTAACACTAAACAAAAACCCAAAAAACATCTAATTAATCACAAGTAGGTTAATAATCTTAATCCTACATCATCATGGTAATTAAGTTGAGATGTTTATCTCATACTTAAAGTATTCTCACTATCCCTAATCAAAGGGAGGATATAATGAGCTTACTAACCCTTGATTTAGGCTTAAGCTCATTAACTTATGACAAACTCTAAAAAACAAATAAAAGATTGAAAACACAAAAACAAACAATAATCGTCTCCTTCGGATTCTTTTCTCATCATCTTCACTCACAAATGAGAACTTGTTTCTTCCGTCTAATGCAAGACAGTTAGCACTCGAGCCAGACGAGTCATACACTTGAGCATAGACAAGCAAGCAGTTCATCAGTCAATTTATATTTCAGTCTCTTTGAGTCGAACTACGGTGTTCTGACTTCCTCATTGCACGAGAGGATACGTAGGCATAACTTAACTGCTATCGAACAAAAGTCTTTGTGTCTTCCCCCTCCTTCAACATTCTCTTTTTAAGCCTCATTCCTGAGCATTTCACTTCACTTTCTGCACTTACACTTGTGTATTCTTTTCCAGCTTTTGCACACAGATAACACATACACTACCCCTTTAAACACAATCTTTTAAGCGTGGATCACGTCGGGTACGACATACAATCTGGGTGCTAATACCTTCCCAGGTTGTAACCAACCCCCTTTCTCAGTTTCTCTGGTTTGCAACCGTCTTATCCATCTTCTTCTAGGTTTATGCAGCATTACCTTTCCTTCGGGATAAAAATGCATAACTGGCGACTCTATTCATTTCACTTCACTTTCTCCTTTCGCCGACCGTTCGCGCTTGTACCGTGATGCAAATCTTCGGCAGCGATACTTAGTATGTAATATCAGTACCTATCGATGCTATCTTAATCGAAGAAGAGTTTGTAGCCTAGAATGAGTATCTGAATGATGTTGTGTTTCTTGAGTCTTGATTTTATTTTGCTCGGAGTGCAAAAGTTCAAGTGTGGGGGAATATGATCAATGAATTTTAATGCACAATCTCCCATGTTTGCACTTAAGCATTTCTTTAGTTTTCTTTGTTTATTTTTATATTTTAATTTGTTTTTCTAATTTATTTTGTTTTTGGCTTAATTTGATTTTCATACTTAATTTTTAGCTTTAACAGCTTTTACAAAAATGATCATAACCGGAGTTCTAGGAATCTGATTGAGACGTTCTACCAGTCGATGGAAAGCTAAGAGAGAGAGATACAACTTTTGTGTTGGAGCCGAAGTCAGATTCAAAGTCATATTTTCCAGAATTTCGTTTGAAGCTGCTGCATTAGTTTTATTTAGTTTCGGGTCATTTAGAATTGGGTATGGGTTATGTATTTGACCCAGTTGGGTTGTATAACACGGTGGGAGAACTGACTTTAGTTAAATGTTGCGGATAGCAAGAGTTGCCACCGACTTTTATTTTATCCAAAGGAAAGGGCATAAAAGAACAGGAAAGACCTTAAAAGATTTTTGGGTTCGGGGGGTAAGTTATGTAAAGGGAAGGTGTTAGCACCCTTTACATCCATGGTTATCCATGGGCTCTTAGTTACTTAGCTCACTTTAAACTGTTTTGAGAAGTGTAGTGTGTAATTAAAATTTTTCTTAAGTACTTTATAATGATCCTTGTACGGATATATATAAAGACTTTGTTTTGAAAATTGTTTGAAAATGTGAAGTGTTTATGAAATGTTTTTGAATGAGTGAGCAAGTACTTAAGAGGAACCTACCCTAAATTGAATCTTTTCTGTTCTTAAATGTTCTTTCAATGGTAAGACTATCCCTATTATTAAGGAATAGGTAGTCATTACCTTGGATGTTATAAGGGACATGTGAAGGGTCATCTGTGATTAGGCAACTGTAAGGTGTCTTAGCAATTCAAAGGGACTTATCATCTTTTATTCGAAAGGGACAAGATCATTTACGAAGACAACATTCAAAGGGACTTGATCTTATAATCGTAAAGGGACTAGATGATATTTTAAGAGAAGGGACTTTGATTTTAGACACCTTACTTGACCTTTTGGTTTAGGCAACATGAGGGATAGCCCTTAAGAAGTGAGATGGCGATCAAAGATCGACTTACGTGTGTGCGTGTATAAGTTCATATATATTTATCTTATAATTAGTGATCTAAATTAATTTTACAATACAAACATGTTATCACTCCCTATTTTACTAACCATGACAGTATATTTATAAATAAATAACCAACAAAATACTACGACTATTACACGGCTTGTACAGTTACATAATAATAAGAACAATTTAAATAATAATAATAAAATAAAATAATAAACATAAGCAATAAATAAAAGGGTTAGTAATAAAATAATAAAAAAAGGTTAGCACAAAATATAAAGTATATACAAGCTAATTAAATTAAATAAACATTTTTTAGAATTTTTTTGATATGAAAATAGAATAATAAAGATAATAATAATAAATCATATATTAATTTATTTACAAAATAAAACATGATTAATGATTTGATTATGTATATTAGAAATATTTATTAAGTATAATTAAACAAAAATAATTAAAATGAGAAATTAAAGTTTTAAAAGAAATTAGGGTTTTTAGAAATTAGAAAATAAATTAGGGTTAAGGATAATTAGGGTTTTAATTATATATAAAAAATATTAGGGTTTCTAATTTAATTTACAATATTAATTTAATAATTAAATAAATATATACATATTAATAAATATTATTAAAAACATATAAAGAAATAAATATATTAATTTAGGTTTTGAGAAAATAATATAAGTTTTAAAAGAAAAAAAAATGATTTATATATTGTTTAGAAATTATTTAAATTGATTTAAAGAATAAAATAAAAAAAATAGCAAAAAAAAATAGAACAAAAACCTAAAAAAACAGGACCTGGGATTTGAACCCATGTCCTTTACCTGAACAATCAGGAGCACAACCACTGAGCCACTGCAACGCAGCTGATAGCCATCCCCTTCAAGTTTGTTTTGTTGTTATCTTGGAAAATAAAACAAATCAAGCAAAAAAAATGCATTTGACTGGTTTCGAACCCAAGCCCTTCAGTTCATCATACGCACACCAAAACCAACTGAGCTACGCGCTCGTTTGTGAAATAATATAAGAACTAAATAATAAAATATTATGTTTCATATTTGAATTTCCTCCGCGCGCCAAGACTTCATCTTCAACCTCTGGCTCTGCGCATTTACCTGCGAATTTTTCCACGAACTTTCCTGCGAAATTTTAAATGGCAGATAATCCTACGAAACTCAAACATCATCATTCATGTAAAGTTTTGTCAAATTGAACACACAAACATAATCCAGAGGTCATTTACGATTGATCTATGGTTTTAGAATTTGTTTATACTCATTTAATCACGAAACCCTAAATTGAAGGTCAAGAACCCTAAAATGGCATCACTCGATTCGGCCACGGTTTCTTCAATTGAACTGCCCAAAATTCATCACAAACCTTCATTGAACACAAATCACTAAACAAAATTCATTAATAACATGTAAATGATCATGAACGACAAAATCAAAAAAAGATGAAAAGATGGATTCGGATTATGCGAATGGAGGTGTTTTAGGTGCTGTTTATGATCCAAATATGTTCAATAGACATCATAGAACACATTGCATTGCTTAAAACTCTTTAAAATCCCCTCTACCTTGGAATCCGAATTGGAGTTTTTTGAAGATTTTTTGTGAAGTTTGAACAATGTGTAAGAGGCTGGGAATTCGTGAATAGTGCTTGGCATCATGTTGTTTATATATGAGTCAATTAAATTAGGTCAAGAGTTCAACAATTTTGTGGATATTTGATCTTTGGGAGATTGAAAAAGATTGGTTCTTAAATTTTGAAATATCTTGATCTAGCCTTGCTATTTTAGGATGATCCTCATTATTCTAGTATCAATCAAGTCCAAATATAATTTAAGACTTTCTAGAAACCAAATCAATTTAAATATCCATTATTTTATATTTTATTTGAATTTAAAATGATTTTTAACATAAAAAATCATAATAAATAAAAATAAAATGAATAAAATTATGAATAAATCAATTTAATTTCGTGCATGATGTCATGGAAGTAATTGGATCACAAAAAAGCAAGCCCATTTGGTGAATTTTGGTTTTAAGACCCCATTTGCTTCATAAACCTCCCAAATATTTCCCAACTTTGCAAGGGCACAAATCCTTCAATTTTAATGCTATGAAGGTGTTCTTGGACATTTTGGAAAGCTTAAAGAGTCCTCTAACCAACCTCTTTGGTCTCATATCCATATCTTTTACCATTCTCAAGTTATGCTCTTTTGAAGTTGTTGACTTTTAAAAGGACCTATAATGTCTTAGCTCATACCTTCCAAATGAAACATTTTTGGGCTTGGCTTGTGAGACACAAAGTTGTAGAGAATTAAATTTCCTTCAAAATGAGCTTTGGATGGAAAAAATTTGATGAAGCATGTGAAAGTTATGGCTGGTCAAAGTTCAGTTGACTTTTCCTATGAAAACCCTAATTTAGAAACTCCTGATTCTTGATGATCTGAAATCTTCTTGATGAATCATGATCAACCCTTGATCAAATGATGAACTTCACTTAACATACTTGATGTTGGCAAAAAATCATGAAGTTTGACTTTGGTTTGACCACAGTTGACCTTAGTTTGACTTTTTAACTACTTTGACTGATTTTAGCCTATCTGATCATCTGCCTGAGCAAATCTTTTGGGAAAGTCTTGAAACTTGACATGGGGATTCTTGAACACATATAGGATGCTATGAAGCTCACTTGAAGTCTTGGAAGTCCATTTAGCCTGATGAAAGTCAAAACCCTAGTTTAGGATGCATTGCTTAGGAGGATGCATTGTCTGAGGGAATTGTCAAACTTTCTGACTTATTGTGAACCTTGTGAACCTCATGAGATGTCTTGTGAGCCTTGTGAACCTTGTGAACCTCTTAGTACACAAAGTCTTGTCTTGTGGAGGGCAAATTTTGGGGTGCAACAGGTTGTAAACGGGTTTTTGGTTTTCCCATATTACCTAGCAGTTGCGGTACTGTATAGACATTGACTATTCACGATTTTATTTTTACGCTTGATGGAGAACTAATCACAAGGATTCGTCTACTGTAATCGGTTTCCACCGCAACCTTGAGGTTTTGTAATTTTCAATCAATTGTTTTTCCCTTTCAATATTATGCTATATATTTTGTCTGCTTTATTCAATTATACAAAATAATATTGATCAATTTTGATTGCACCTATCATTCCTTTACTTTTTTGCATTTGCTTTATCCGTGCAATTTTCGTGTTTGCTTAATTCACGGAAGATTTAATTCGTTTGCTTAATTCAAAATTTAGGAATATAGGTCTTATAGGATCTTTTGCGCTGTTAATTGGTACTATTATCGAAAAGGGATTAGAATCCGATTAGGGCATGAAAATTATGTGAATCGATGATAAGTTGGGAAACCGAAACAATAAATAAATCGTTTAGCTTAATTGCATAATCACTTATTTTAATCGCTTAATTGTTCTATTTTTTATCGTCCTTAAAACAAAACCCCCATTAATTGTTACTATCGTTAGTTAATAAGATCAAGAATCCTTGTGAGACGATTCGAGTCATTGTCGCTATACTACGTTTTAAAGAAAATTACTCGTTTTTGATCTGTGTGCGACACTCGGATCAACTGTATTTCTTCGCCTTCGCACCTTCAACATATTATGAAAAAATCTAGAGTTAATGTCTCTATATTTAGTCCAATTCATTCTAGCATTTTGTTTTATCATGCTTTCTTGAAGGAATAACTTATTCCACAAATCTTCCTTAGCTCTACCATATTTCTCCTCAATGGAC
The DNA here is from genome assembly GCA_963966055.1 of Lathyrus aphaca. Lineage (NCBI taxonomy): Eukaryota > Viridiplantae > Streptophyta > Magnoliopsida > Fabales > Fabaceae > Lathyrus > Lathyrus aphaca. Next base: position 97,471,362 of record OZ014525.1, on the reverse strand, counting down.
CTGACATCCATCTCCCTAACTACCATTGTTTCTTCATCCAAGTTATCCAAGACAACAACTTTATTGTTAATATCCAGGTCCAACCAGCCAAAAACAACATTGTTTCACCAATTTAATCTTCCTTTAATAAACTTTAGCTTCTCACTAAGGCGAAACACCACACTTCCTTGAACACTGAAATTCTCCCATTCATCTCGCATAAAGGGTAGGAAGTTAGGATGATCTATCCAACATCTAAAAAATTTAAAAGGTTTTTCCCCCAATTGTACAAATTGACCTTAATTGTTATCGACCTATGGTCTGAAATATCGCATTTGCCTACATGTTGAGCCACCAAATTCCATCTAGTTATTAAGCCTTTAGATAAAACAAATTTATCCAGTCTACTCTTGCATGTTCTGTTATCTTTAAACCAAGTAAAAATGTTTTCGGCTACCAGTAAATCAACTAAATTCATAACATCTATGAAAGAATTAAACTCATCCATACCAGTCGTAGGCCATTGTAAACCGATCTGGCATATTCCAATCCCTATCTATAGAAGATATAACATTTCTTTTACCTAATTACCCCACTTAAAAAAACCCAAATAACCCATTTTTTAAATTAACTCCCAAACTATCCCACTTTTGCAAGATTTTCAGTGAGATCTCCAAATGAATTGGCGACCATGTACAAGTTTATAGAGGTATCACCAATTGGATTGGAGTCTCCAATCCAATTGGCGACTGTGTACAAAATTAGGAGGTGTCACTAATTCATCTGGAGACATGCTTGTAAATGAAATTTTGCTATAAATATATGTGGTGTTATCAATTATTTTCATATCTCTTATATTATATTTTTGTAAGACCGATATCATGTATCAACGTTGCTATAGGAAGATGATCTTTTCAAGAGAGAAGCCTCTGATCAATATGCTCTTCTAGAATATCCAAAGTTTCAATCAACTACAAAGGGAGTTCAATCAATGGTTGGAGGGAGATACTGCTGAAGGTGAAAAAATTTGCAGTATTGAGAGACTTGATAGGCTGTATGGGTGAATGCGAGTTAAGACTGACAAGGATGCAAAGGAAGTGATGTTTGGACCTAATGAGGTCAAGTTGATTGTTTAATTAGTTAGAAATGTCATGTTTATCTATTGTATGTGTTGTTTAGATTAAGTTTATTTAAGTTATTGTGATGTTTGTTGTTAACTTTGTTGTAACAAAAAGTTCTTAATATATTAAAATCTAAGGTTACAACAAGTTCTTAATTATGATGCAGAGGTGGATCCGGAATTTGGACATTTTTTCTTGTCGTGTCTAGGTTAACGACATATCCTACACAATCTTATCATTTTACCAAACATATCCATTTTTGTTATTATAAGCGTGTTGTTTGGACGACCTTTTTTCTTTCTTTGCATCTCATTGTTGTGCCAAACTATGTCCCCTTGGTATGAAGGCCAATATTCCTCTATTTCTAACATTGTGAAGCTTTCATTGTCAACATTCATCACATTAATGGTCTCGTAAATATCAGATAGATGGTTGTACGGGTCCGAACGAGCACGTACGCATGACGCAATTACATAGGTGCAAGGCACCTGAAAGGCCTGGTACTTGCTATAATCACACCAACATCTATATAGTCTGATAACATATTCTAAAAATGGCCTCCATTCATTGTGGTCAATTATTTCCTTTACACTGGAATTTTTCCCAAGACAGACAAAGTTTGTGACTAAATGTGTGCTAGCCTTGATAGTTTCCTCTTTCATCACTTTCATTATGCATTCACTGTATATTTGACCCGACGTTAACGTTGCACTCCATCTTTCTCCTCTTAATGCAAATTGTGATGCCAACCTATAATTGGCTGATCTCACCAATGCAGTTATTGGTAGGTTTCTAATTCCTTTAAAGACTTCGTTCATGCATTTCACAAGGTTTGTTGTCATATGGCCCCAACGACATCCACCTTCAAATGCCTTTGTCCACTTGTCCAATGGAATGTTATCCAACAAGCTTCCTACATCTGCATTTGACAATCTAATTTCGGCACAGTAACATTCAAATGATGGTTGAGTTAAAACATACACTGCATTCACAACTTTTTGTGAAGGTTCTTGTCTTTAATTGCACACATGAAGTTATGTGCGATATGTCTAATAGAATAGACATGAATAGATGAAGGATTATGCCACCCGTTATCTTGGTTATTATAAGCACTCTCAATAGCAACATGCCTATCTGAAATCAAACAGAGATTGGTTTGTGGAACCACATGTATTTTGAGATTCTTAAGGAAGAAACTCCAAGCACCAACAATCTCACCTTCAACCAGAGCAAAGGCAATGTGAAATACGTAATTGTTGTCGTCTTGTGCAACTGCCATTAGCAAGGTACCCTTGTACTTTCCGTATAACCATGTTCCATCAATTTGAATAATAGGTTTGCAAAATGCAAAACCTTTGATGCATGGTTGAAATTCCCATAAGAGTCAGTGAAATATTACATTTCCATCAATAATAGATCCATCTGGCCTACATGCTAGCACTATCTGCATGATTACAGCAGTCCCTAGTGTGTGTCTTAAGTTCCATAAAAAATCGTGGTAATTCTTTGTATGAATCCTCCCAGTTTCCAAATACTTGTTCAACGACCTTTGTCCTTGAAATCCATGCCTTCTTGTACGAGGGAATGCAATTATGTTGTGTGACAATATGAGAGAGATTATTATACTCACCTTCACTGATGAATTCTTGTTGACAAATAATGACATACCTTCTCGAATCATTTTGATGTACGATGAATTCAACATAATTATCCATGTGATATTTTTTAATAGCTCGCATGCATTCTTCCTTGGTACAATATTGGTCTCCCTCTTTCAATTCACCCACAGAGCGCTTATACGGGTTGTAAAAAATATCTGCAGAGATATCATCGTCATACAACTCCAAGTCTATCATATGTTGAGGCGGATGATATGCCTGTCTTGGAATGCACCAAAAAGTTAATGGAGCAACCGTATCCCAGATCCCCCGACTGATCTCGGTAAATGGCATATACAAAAAGTCAATGACCAATGGAGCCTTAATAATTGGAAAGAGTTTGCTAAAACCGAGTGTCGTAAGTGAGGGAATCATCGCCAACATGTCTTACGTGAATCAATGATTGTAACTCCGTCTATTCCAACTAATATTTATATGGTTTGGTATAGATCAGTTGCAACTGGGTTTCTCTCTGAAGATAGGTATCTACACGACCCACACTAGACCACTTACACACAAGAAGCTTCCACGTCTAACCAATGAGGAAATTATTAGCCTCGTTACTCGCAACCCCTACCAAACTCAATAACCGAACGACAAACACACAAATCTACTATCCAAACATGCTAGACACCCAACCACAATACCAAGGGTTTCCCCCGTACCATGTCCAACAAAATGACTATTATCAAGACACCAAAAATACATATAACCTTATCCAAAACGCCCAAACATCGTACCGTAGCCAAAACGCTCAAACATCACACCATAGCTGACACGCACAGACATCACACAACATCCGCCAAATACAACCATCACAACCACCTATGACTTTTAAACACCACTACCATTTCAACCTTTCACCAACGAAGAATTCACACTAATGTCCCATTTCAATCGTCCAGGCCGCACACCAATGACCTTATAATCACATCCAAACTACTCTGGCATGGGTCATGACCTCGGTTACGACATGTCGTTGCTACATACACAATACTTTGTAGAAATGCAAGAATATCCGAGGGAGTCTAGCGATGTTCCGAAGACCTCTACTCCACAAACACCTGAAGTAAATCAACCACGAGGACAACGAGTGTAGCGAGTGAGGGTGCCTAGGGGATGTGGAACCGACGACCGATATCCTCAACCCGACCGTGATCATTAAATTATGTAATTTTATTTTTAATTAATTATTAATGTAATATTATTTTAATTAATTAATAATGTATTATTATTTTAATCAATTATTAAAGTTTTTCATTTTTTTTTATTTATTTTTTTTGAAAATGCATTATGTCTCCAGATGAATTAGAGACACCTCCTAATTTTGTACACAGTCGTCAATTTTATAGCCCAATACACAGACGCCAATTCATCTGAAGACCCCACTTAAAAATCTTGCAAAAATAGGATAGTTTGAGAATTAATTTGAAAAGTGAGTTATTTGGGAATTTTATTTTTTTGGAAAAAGGTAATTAGGTAAAAAAAATCAATAACATAATAAGTCTTCATAAATGAAGTGTATTTTTCCTAAATATTATATTTTACTTATTTATATATATATATATATATATATATATATATATATATATATATATATATATATATATATATATATATATATATATATATATATATATATATATATATATATATATATATATATATATATATATATATATATAATATCAACTTTTAAGATTTTATAGATTTTTTTAAATAGATTAAATCTGACTTATTTAAATAGGCTTAGATTTTTTTTCTAAGCCTAGCATTTTTTATTAAATAGGCTTAGCCTGACCTTAAATAGGCTAGGTTGTAGGTCAATGTAGGTCGACTTGACTTATTCTCATCCATATTTATGGGAGACTTAGCCTAACAGATCTTCATAAATGAAGTGTATATCGTGTTGCTAGCGTTAATTATAAATGTACATGCATGTTTGAGTATAAATGATCATTATTTTCTTGAGGTACAGTCACATTAGCTTTGAACAGACTATAAACCTTGTTGACTTGAGCACAATTGATCATTTCCTTGAGGGGAGATTGATCACTTCTTTTGTTTTAATGCAAATGATCATTTTAGTCAATATAGTTGACTCTCGTGCATATGATCATTTCTTGTCTTATGATATAGATGATCATTCTCTTTCTTCTAGGGATAGATGATTGTTCTTCATCTGGGTATATATAATAATTTCTTCTATAGACGATCATGTCTTTATTTCATGCAGTTGATTGCAAATATACTACGCGTGAAAACAAACACATTAGAGTAACAATTGTTTTGAATCATATTAATCATATGGTTATAGTTAAAATCCTTTAAATAAAGGTTGTTGATATTTAAACCAATTTTGGTTCAACAATCTTTCCATTTATGATGATGAGAAAAAACATTAATTATTTGAATAATTTGTCATTAATAACTTAGATGACTAGGTTTGTAAGCTCCCGTAAATCTAATATAAGTTAAATAAAATAGGCTTAATATCATTTTTAGTCTCGTATGTTAATATCAGGGTTCATTTTGGTCCCTTAATTTATAAAAGTCCATATTAATCTCTTAACTTTTCAAAATGTAGCATACTAGTTGTCAAATTAACAATAAAAAAACTAAAAAATTGTTCATTAAATTAGTCGCTAATTAGACAAAAATGACTAACATGATATATCTTTTAAAGTTAAAAGATCAATATTGACATATTTTAAATTAAGGGATCAAAATGAACTCTGAGTTTAACATATTGGACCAAAAAATGTATTAAACTAATAAAATAAAATAAAATAATAAATTTGTAGTGCATTGGCAAACCCTATATCTTTAGATCGATATCATTTTAGGAAAACATGTTTTAGATATTTATTTATTGCATGTACATGTTTTACTTAGTTCTAGGTTATAATCCAACACACTCAATCACATATTTAATATTTTTTTTATGGTTTAATACCATTTTTGGTCCTCTAACTATAGGTCAGGGTCCAATTTGATCCTCTTTCTTTTAAAAGTTCTAAATTGGTCTCATACGTTTTTAAAATGGTCCACGTTTGTCCTTTCCGTTAGAAAAGTTAACATTTGACTTAAAATGTTGATTACGTGGATTTAGTTGGCTGATGTGTAATGTAATATGTGGTGATGTGGTACGGTGTTCACTATTCAACACTCTTTAGTTTTTTAACATAGAAACTAAAAATTTTAACTTAGTTGGTCTTCACTCAATTCCTACAAATTTCAACCCTAGCAGAAGACGAATATACAATAGTTGGTTCAAGCAAAAGACAAAGCAAACAAAATCCTTCAAGATGAAGACGAAGACGAAACAAACGAGGTTAGTAACCAATTCTTTTCCTGATAGTATAGTTTGTAGGCAATCTGTATTCCGTATTCCAGGGTCTCCCTCCTTTTCGAAAACAAGGGTTTTTATACTCTTTTTCTATAATTTGCGTTTGTAGGTGATTTTTGGTTCAAATGGAAGAAATAATTACTCTTAACATTCACCATAGTGGTGAAATTTTGGATTATGGAAAAAACTAATTATGTGGGTGGTAAATGCAATGAGTTAAGGGTAGATGTTGATAGGTGGTCGTATTTTGGGTTGATTGGTGTTTTAAAAGACTTAGGGTATACTCAGGTAGATAATATATACTATAAGGATCCTACATTTGGGATTAATTTGCTTAAGGATGATAAGGGAGCTTTAGACATAGCTGACTTATATAGGCTTCACCTGAAAGTGGACATTCATATTGAACACCCTCTGTACCAACCTGAGCATGTTGATGTTCCCTTAGATGAACAACCATCAAACATGGAGGAGGAACCATTAAATGAAGAATCTCTGAACACGGTTGCTCCAGAAAACTATGAAATTTTTGTAGAACTAGTTGAACAAGTAATTAAGGATGTAGAAAAGCAGCATGATGAAGCTTTAAATGCTAGTGAGAGACTGAATGCTGATGAGGAAGTCAATCTAGGTGAGGGAGTTTATGCTAGTGAGGGGCTGAGTACTAAGTCTAGTGAAGGTGTTAATCAAGATGAGATAGTTGATGCTAGTGAGGGATTAAAGTCTGGTGGGAGTGTGAATGCTGATTCCAATGTGAATGTTAATGAGGATGTCAATCTTGATGAGGTAGTTGACACCAGTTCTGATGTTGAGGATTCTTCATTTGTTTATGATAGTTCTATGGAAGTATCATATAATGATTATTCATTTGCTATGTTGTTTGCAAGAAGAGTTTCAAGTTTCGTAGGCTTATTATTGGACTTGATGGATGATTTTTGAATGGCCTATATGGTGGTCAGATTCTGGCAGCAATTGGAATAAACCCCAATGACCAAATAATGCCTATTGCTTTTATTGTGATGGAAGGTGATACTAGAGACAATTGGACTTGGTTTTTGACCCTACTGATTTATGATTTAGGGGGTAGAGAAGAATGTATGACTTATACATTCATCTCTGATCAACAAAAGGCACCACTTTATTTCTCATGAATATTAACTTATATTTGAACATTAGCTGTATTTTATTGTGATTTGTTATATGTATTTGCAGAGTCTGCTTCCTGCTATGGATGAATTACTACCAGGTGTTGAACAAAGATTTTGTGTGAGGCAATTATACAACAATTTCAGGAAGATATTTCAAGGAAAAACATTGAAGGAGATAATTTGGAGAGCAGCTAGAGCAACTTACCCACAAGCTTAGGAAAGAGAGATGAGAGATATGAGACAAATACATGAAGATGCCTATAAGAATATGATGCAAAGACCACCATGATTTTGGAGTAAGTCAAATTTTAGGACCACCACAAAATCTAATATTGTGCTAAATAATATGTCTGAGGCATTCAATGGTGTGATTGTAGAAGCAAATGCAAAACCATTGGTAACAATGTTAGAAGAAATAAGGGGTATATAATGGAAAAATGGGTAGGAAGTAGGTTGAAGTTCTCTAATTTGAATGATGGGGATGTTTTACTAAATATCAAGAAGAAGTTAGAGAAAACCAGTAGCTACACCAATTCATGGATAGTAAGGTAAACCTTGTTTAGATAGGTTGTATAACACTTATTCTTGTAAGCATTGTTTAGATAGGTAGTATAACATTTATTCTTGTATTGTTTTAGGATGTCAACTGAGTATATCTTTGAGGTGAGGCATATTGAGAACCAAGGTGATATCTTTGTGGTCAACCTAAAGGAGTAGCAATGTTCTTGAAGAAAATGGAAGCTGACATGTCTTCCTTGTGTCCACGGAATTTCTTCAATGAAGTCTAGAGATCTTTATGTTGATGATTTTGTGCCAGATTATTACAAGAAGGCTAGGTACCTTCAGGTTTATGAACCAATAATATATCCACTTAATGGTTCCAACTTTTGGGTTAGGACTGAGTACCCTGATGTGCAGCCACCCAAATACAAGAAAATGGATGGAAGGCCCAAAAAAGGAGGAATCGTGAGCAGGGTGAGATTGATGGATCTGACAGAAAAATAAGGAAAACTAGCATGGCTCTGAGGTGTACAAGGTGCAGAAAAACTGGACATAAAAAATATACATGTAAGCACACACCACAGACTACTCAAGCAACTGCATCAGTCCAGTCAACACATGTTTCACAGACTACTCAACCTACTCAGACAACATAATTAACTCAGGAAAATCAATTAACTCAACCAACTTAGGCTACTTAACCAACTCAGGATACTCAAACATCTCAGAAAATTCACAAGAGGACTGCACCACAAGCTAGACACAAGCTTCCTTTTAGAAAACTAACACAAATTTCAAGAGGCCCCACTACAAGAATGAGTGTATCACATAATGCAGTGGGTCCAACAACTAGGAGGACAACTCATACTACAAGGTCCAACAACATAGGTTTTAAGCTCTATGTAATGCTACTTATCTATTATCAAATTATGTGCAAAACTTGTTACGGTCAAATTAAGATATCAACTTGTTGTAAAGTTCAAGTTAAGGTATCAACTTAAGGTATCAAATTATGTGCAAAACCTGTTATGTCAAAACCTGTTAAGGTATCAACTTAAGGTATCAAATTATGTGCAAAACCTGTTATGGTCAAAACCTATTATGGTCAAATTATGTGCAAAACATGTTATGGTCAAATTATGTACACAACCTGTTATGACCTGTTATGGTCAAATTGAGTACACAATTGTTATCAGATTAAGGCAACAAATTGTTATAAAATTAAGGCAAGAACACTAAAATATGTCAATTAAACCAACTCTTTTTCATTTATAATAAACTTGGTACAACAGAAGTGAGAAATACATCTCAACTACAACACCTAATTTTTATAACATCATAACTACTAAGACAAAGAATAGTGAGTAACACAATCACTTTCATATAATCTTCCATTTGTTAGTGTTATTCAAGCCTTCCTCTCACTGTAAATTCTCCACCTTCAAAACTTCCACCAGTTTTTTGCCTCAACCAATTCTTTTTTGACTTCATCCATCTCTTTGTATTGCATTTCTATTTTCCATTGCATATTCCTTATGCTTTCTTCATTTTCACCATTAGAAACATCATAGAACCATTCAAAGAATCCACACCCAAAATTTGTGCTTCCCTGTACAACAATGATTTTTAATTAGAATATTGAAGAGAAGAATGTCAAACCAGGTGATGAAGATAGAACATTACCTTAAAATGTTGACAATCCCAAAATAACTTTTCGTAGTTGTTGGGTATTCTTGCTTTTTGAAGAACAACTGGGTCTCCACAACCACACATAAGCTTCCCAAAAATTGTGTACACTTGTGAATCGAACCCAACTCTTGAAGAAGAAGATGAACCACGCCCATAACTCATGTTTTATGGAGGATTTTCGTTTCAATTTGAAGAAAAGGAATTCTTGCCCTAACTTTTGGATTTAGGTATGGAAAACATGACCTAAATTTATAACAAACACAACACAATGAAGAAGTAGAGGATGATTATACATTTTACAATGCCACCTCAGAATACACATCATCATTTTTAACATCGTTAGCATCTATTTGAAGGTTTGGACCAAGGTGGGCCATTTTAAAAACGTATGAGACCAATTAGAAACTTTTAAAAGAAAGAGGACCAAATTGGACCCTAGCATATAGTTAGAGGACCAAAAAGGGTATTAAGTCTTTTTTTTATTTATCTTCTTTGAATTCATTTTTGATATAATTATTTTCTTCCCCTTTTGTCATCAATAAAGTGCTTGAAAGAGTAAAAGACAAAATATGCATGTATACAAATGATTTTTTTTAATTGAAACAATAAAAAGAAAAGATTAAAATAAAAAACTTCAAACTTTCTTTGATATGTTGATTGGGTAAGAAAATTCTCAACAGGAAAAGCAAAACATAAAACCTAAGAATAAAAATAAATACATTCTAAAAATATTTTGTTACAATGAAAAAATAGAGCCTATATTTGATTTGAAACACTTAAGTCATAGTTAACCTACGTAGAGCCTCCAAAAACTTAAAATGACCCCGATCCTAGAGCTTTAAGCATCAACTTCCCCATGCAAATAATTTGCGTTAATGAGTTAACAAACACCAAATTAGTGATGTAATATAATATTCATTATAATTATAGAATATTTGTTATAATTTGTTACAATGATTTCCCTGTAACTATGTTGTATCATAATTATGTTGTACCAAACATTGATGTTTAATTATTATGCTCATATAATAAGAAAAGGAAAGGATTCTATTATCTTACACGATATTAACCCTTATCGACCCATCTCTTTAAAAACCTACTAGTCGTCTCCACGTCAACCACATTCTCGCTGCGCCACCACCACTTCATCTACAACACAGTCGTGCCACCCTCCCACTACCTCACTACCGAAGAACATATAACAACATTATGCACAAACTAAAAACATTCAATGTATGAACTTCCGTGCATTTGTTCTTCGTCTGTGCTTCTTCCTCTCGCATGTCATGCCAATTTCAAACACAACAACATCGCCAACAAATCTCATACAAATGTCATTGCCCCTGGTGGTTCGGTCCATCCAATGATCACAAGTTCAACAAAAATTGATTTGCATCTTGCTCTTGTCATCTCCAAAAATTGATTTGTATCCCGCTGTTGTCGTATCCAATATTAGGAACCAAATTCCTATTATTATTGAAGGTTTTACTAAGGAGCTGAAACTTCAAGGTCGAGTTATCATTGTTAAATGTGATAGTCAAAATAAAATACAAGAATTCAACCTATCAGGAGCGAACCAAACACATCGATATGAGGTTGCACTTTGCCAAAGAGATAATCGAGCGTGGAAAAGTCCAAGTGCTGAAGGTTTCAAATGATGACAATATTGTTGATATGATCACCAAGACATTGCCAAGTAACACATTTTTCAGTGTGTGTATAGAGTTGATAAAGTTGCATGATGAAAACTAGTTTGTTCCCTTGTTAGTGTAGAGTTTGTTCTAAGGTGGAGATTTGTGGTATTTGGATCTAACTTTAGTCTCGTCAAAGATAGGTTTATGGTTTGACAAAGGTTTAACATGTAGTCGAAGTCAGTTCACATACTAGTCTTGCATACTGTAGTCGAAGTATGCTCAAACATATAGTAATCAATATGTTAGGATTGTTAGTGTAACACCATTTCTACCCCATCACAAATTAAACAATTTTAATTCAAATATCAGAGTAAAACTCATAAAAAGGGCATCACATTTACTTCTAAAACTCAAAAAGTCAAAACATCACATCGAGTCCTGTCCCGTAACACGGGTTACTAAAAATCATCAAAACTCATTTGTACTTCCTTTAGAAACAATGCGCAGCAGAAAAACAACCAAAACATTATAAACATCTTTTATAAAAAGAAACTTCATTGTTTAATCTAAACATCATCAGAGTCAAAATTAATTAAAATAAATAACATCTTAATTCTCTTAAAATCGTAAAACAAGCGAAACCCAATCCTGAATGTTATTGGACATAAAGCATGACTCCACATCTAACTAACTCAACGAATCGCTACCTCCGAGTTAAGCACGCACCCAGCTAACCTTGATTATCTGCAAGATGGCATAATATAGCATCACCAGAAGGCAAGTAGGGTGAGTAAATTCACATTTAATAACATAATATATAAATGAGAATTTAAAACATAACAACAACATCAGTCTATCATCCCTAGCTCAATTATACTAATCATCATTTTCATGACATCATGATAACATTCACCATACTCATTTATCCCACACACCTCCATGATCCAACACACAAGCCCTCATCAAATCTTCTAATGATTGGATAATCCGTTATGTCTGACTTTCCGTTTGTGAATGATAACCAGAACTCATCCTCAACTTGGTTCCCAAGGGATCTTGTAAACTCTACCAAAATCTCAATGTAAACCACAAATCTCTATCTGACACAATACTCGACGGTATCCCATGCAACTTCACAATCTCATCAATATACATCTCCGCTAGCTTCGACATGGAATGATTAATCTTCATCGGCAAGAAATGCACCGACTTAGTCAATCGGTCAACAATCACCCGAATGGAATCATTCCCCTTCACCGTCTTCGGCAAACCTGTCACAAAATCCATAGAAATGTTATCCTATTTCCATTCTGGAATACTCAAGGGTTGCATCATACCTAAAGGCTATTGATGTTTAACCTTTGATTTCTGAAAAACCAAACAAGCATACACAAACTTTGCAACATCTTTCTTCATACCCGGCCACTAAAACAACTTCTGCAAATCATTATACATTTTAGTCGCACCAGGATGAATACTCAATCTACTTCAGTGTCCTTCTTCAAGAATACTCTTCCTCAACTCCGGAATATCAGAAACACACACACAATTCCGAAACCTCATCATACCATTCTCATCAATTCATAATTCTCCTCCGTTACCTTGGTTAAATAAACTCATTTGGTCAACTAACTTCAAATCTGTCTGTTGTCCCGTGCAGATTCTTCGACAATATCATTTGTCAATTTCAGTATACCCAGCTTCACACTCTCAGGTGTAGTTTCACACAACAAACTCATGTCTATGAACTGCTCAATCATCTCAAGTTCTCTCACCATCATCGTCGACATATGCAAATTCTTCCAACTCAAAGCATCAACAACCACGTTAGCTTTACCATGGTGGTAACACAAATCAAAATCAAAATCTTTCAACATCTCTAACCATCTTCTTTGCCTCATGTTTAGTTCTTTCTGATCAAACAAGTATTTCAGACTCTTGTGATCGCTGAAATCTCGACCTAAACAGATAGTGTCTCCAAATCTCTAACACAAAAACCACGACTGCTAATTCTAATTAATGGGTAGGATAATTCCTCTCATGAACACGTAGCTGCCTAGAAGCATAGGCAACTACTTGACCATTCTTCATCAAAACACCACCAATACCCATCTTCGAAGCATCACAGTACACCACAAAAGATTCATTCGGATTCATTAAAATTAAAATTGGAGCAATCGTTAACCTCTTCTTTAATTCAAAAAAACTCTTCTTGCAAGCAACATCCCACACGTAATCCTGACCTTTTCGAGTCAACTGAGTCAAAGGCAACGCCAACTTAGAAAAACCTTTTATAAACTTACGGTAATAACCGACTAACCCAAGAAAACATAATCTCCGTAGCAGACTTCGGAGTATCCCAATTTAATACAACATCAATCTTTAAAGGATCCACATAAATTCCACCACTAGAAATCACATGGCCAAGGAAACTCACTTCCTTCAACCAGAACTCACACTTAGACAATTTAGCATAAAGATTCTTCTCTCTTAACACTTGTAATACAATCCTCAAATGTCCTTCATGTTCTTCTTCTGACTTTGAATAAATCAGAATATCATCAATAAAAACCACCACGAACTTATCCAAATACTCATGAAAGGCCCAATTCATATATTCCCTGAATACACCAGGTACATTGGATACACCAAAAGGCATCACCGTATATTCATAGTGACCATACCTCGTCCGGAAAGCTGTCTTCAAAATATCATCTACATTAACTCGAATCTGATGATAGCCCGACCTCAAATCAATCTTGCTAAAAACGCAAGCTCCCGCCAACTGATCCATCAAATCATCAATCCTCGAAAGTGTTGTTTATTCTTGATAGTAACCTTATTCAATAGTCGATAATCGAGGCACAACCTCATACTACTATCCTTTTTCTTCACCAACAACACAAGAGCACCCCACGGAGAAACACTAGGACGGATAAATTTATTCTCAAGAAGTTATTCAAGTTGTTTCTTCAAATCACTCAGATCTGAAGCTGACATCCGATAAGGAGCCATCGACACTGGACTAGTACATGGTAACAAATCCACATTAAACTCTACTTCATGCTCCAGAGGTAAATCACTAATGTCATCCAGAAACACATCAAGAAATTCACGGACAACAGGTAATTCAACACTCGCTTGTCCACGGTTAACTTGTAACGCCGCAAACAAAGCAAACATTTGAGCTTCATCTTCTATAAGTTCATCCACTTTCTTTGTAGATAGAAACATCATTTCCCCACCATCGCCAAACTCTGGAAACTCTATCGTCTTTGCATAGCAGTTGATATGCACAAAGTTGAACTCCAACCAGTTCATTCCAAGCATAACATCCATATGACGCAAAGGAAAATACACTAAATCCATCAAGAAATCCTTACCATAAATGGTTAGAGGACACTTCAAACACACACGGTTAGTTGTAACTGAACCGTCAGCAGGCATCTCAATCAACATATTACTGTTCATAACAGTCAAAGAAAAATTCAACCTGGTCGCAAACTCAATCGAAATAAACAAATGAGTAGCACCAGATCAATTATAACAACCAATTCAACATCATTAATAAAACAAGTACCTCTAATCAAGTTGTCTTTCTTCTGAGCATCTGAGCCACTCAAAGCGAACACTCTACCAGTAGTCTGAGCCGCAGTAGCAACCTTCTTTGGTTTCTGGTACTGAGTACTGATATGTCTCTCTTCGCCGCAATTAAAACAAGTTGGTTACACATTTGTACAATCATTATTCATATGGCCCTTCTTACAACACCTATAACATCTTATCACAGTAGCAATTCACACATCCGATTTATGACCTGCTTCGCCACACTTATAGCACTTGAGAGGAGTGGAACTCGCTCCCATACTTGGCTTCTTCCCATCATTACCCTTCGGTTTCCCCTTGTCATTTGGAGTTGCATAAGGCTTCCCTCGAAACTGAACCTTGTCTCTCTTCTCACTCACCTGCTTATAGTGACCAAATCGAGCTCGACTATCCTCATCATATATTCTGCTCTTATCCACAAGTTCAGCATACCTGCGGATCTGCTGACACCCAATCGCTTGCTTGATTTCTGGTCTCAGCTCATTCTCAAACTTCAAACACTTAGACAACTCAACATCATCATGCTTATAGTGAGGACAACACTTCACCAACCTCTCGAACTTGGTAACATACTCTGCCACCGTCATGTTCCCCTACTTCAGTTCTAAGAACTCTACCTCTTTCTTGCCACGAGCGACTTCAGAAAAATACTTACTCAAAAATTCTCTCCTGAACACATTCCAAGTTATCACAACCCCATCCCCTTCTAATCTCTGACGGGTATTATCCCACCAATCCTCAGCCTCTTCAACCAGCATATAGGTGCCAAACTTCACCTTCTAAGCATCAGAGAACGCAATAGTTCTGAAAATCTTCTCAATTTCCTTCGGCCACTTATGCACGTTCTCTGGTTCATGAGAACCCTTGAACTTAGGTGGATTGTTCATCTGAAAAACCCCCAAGGCATGAAACTCATCCCGAACATTGTTCTGCACCGTAGCCTGAGCAAGTGCAGCTACCGCATCTGCAAGAGCATGATTTGAAGTCATTCTACAAATCACCAACATCAGAAAACAACTCAACCTCAAAACACTCAAACGCAAAAACTGACACGACTAACAACGACACGACCGACATACCGTCTTGCGCTGATACCACTAATGTAACACCTTTTCTACCCCATCACAAATTAAACAATTTTAATTCAAATATCAGAGTAAAACTCATAAAAAGGGCATCACATTTACTTCTAAAACTTAAAAAGTCAAAACATCACATCGAGTCCTGTCCCGTAACACGGGTTAATAAAAATCATCAAAACTCATTTGTACTTCCTTTAGAAACAATACACATTGGAAAAACAACCAAAATACCATAAACGTCTTTTATAAAAAGAAACTTCATTGTTTAATCTAAACATCATCGGAGTCAAAAGTAATTAAAATAAATAACATCTTAATTCTCTTAAAATCATAAAACAAGCGAAACCCAATCCCGAATGTTACTGTACGCATAACAAGACTCCATTTCTAACTAACTCGATGACTCACTACCTCCGAGTTAAGCACACACGAGCTAACCTTGATTATCTGCAGGATGACATAATAGACCATCACCAGAAGGCAAGTAGGGTGAGTAAATTCACATTCAATAACATAATATAGAAATGAGAATTTAAAACATAACAACAACATCGGTCTATCATCACTAGCTCAATTATACTAATCATCATTTTCATCACATCATAATAACATTCACCATACTCATTTATACACATCGTCAAATACGCCTCATAATTACATAAAAGCAATGCAACTCATGCTATGTCAATTATAATGATATGCAACCTCTTAATAATGCATGTGGTACCGAAACATCCTCATGGATGGACACTGGGCCATCAACCCTCCCCTAAGGGAGCACATCATAACATGATATCACTCCAATCCACACAATGGGATTGAAGCTACCAATGGACCAAAGTCCCCTCATAATTCAATACCATGAATGCAAGACACAAATTATACACAACATCCTCAAACATTATAAACATTGCATCCACATTCATTTTACATCATTATTCCTCATACTCACTCATGTCATCATACTTATACATCATATAATCATACCTCATACTCAAAGGAAATTAATTTAATTCTTCATACATCAATTAATTACTAATTCTACTCACATAGCCTCCTAAACACATCACGTGACAACTCTACGACATCATAGCAATCTACGACATACAACCTCAAAAACAGTTTAAAAAAAGGAGGTTTTTCAAAGTTCCTCATGGCTCGCTAAGCGAGACATCTTGCTCGCTCAGCGTCCAACGCATTGTCTTTGCTCGCTAAGTGAGCTCTAGCTTGCTAAGCGAGCTTCGTGATTTTGCATAATTTTTCTACGATTTCTAGCCTTCTCCTTCTGCGATAAACTCAATAATAACTCACATTTGACATCATCATAACAACAGAATCACCATTAACATCAACATTCTCTACCATAACATCAAATACATTATCAAACATCATTATATTCATCAATTATCTTGTAATCATCATCAAAAACACAAAATCATCATAACAACATAATCAACATTAACATCAACAAAATCATCATCAAATTTGACATAGATAGATTCTATCACAATTCGTGTTTCTGTATTGTATACTCTGTATCCTTTTGAACGTTCAGAGTATCCTAACATGTAACACTTTTGTGCCTTAGAATCAAACTTGTTTAGAGGATCATTAGTACTAAGAATAAAACAAGTACATCCAAAAGGATGAAAATATGAAATGTTGGGCTTTCTGTTCTTCCACAATTCATAAGGAGTCTTCTCCAGAATAGGTCTTATAGAGATTCTATTCTGAATGTAGCATGCTGTATTTACTGCTTCTGCCCAAAATTCTTTAGCCATGTCAGTCTCATTGATCATGGTTCTGGCCATCTCTTGCAATGTTCTGTTCTTATGTTCTACAACCCTATTTTGTTGTGGAGTTCTAGGACAAGAGAAATTGTGAGATATGCCTTTTTCATTAAAAAATGATTCCAATTTTTTGTTTTCAAATTCCCCACCATGATCACTTCTGACTTTAACAATTCTAAACTCTTTTTCATTTTGAACTTGTTTGTAGAAGTTAAAAAATACAACAATTGACTCATCCTTGTGTCTAAGAAACTTTACCCATGTCCATCTGCTATAGTCATCTACAATCACTAATCTATACTTCTTGCCACTGACTGAAGCAGTTTTCACTGGTCCAAACAAGTCAATGTGTAGAAGTTCTAATGGTCTAGAGGAAGATACAATATTTTTAGACTTAAAAGCAGGTTTTGAAAATTTTCCTTTCTGACATGCTTCACACAGAGCTTTTGAGTTGAACTTCAAGTTTGGAAGTCCTCTGACCAGATTGAGTTTGTTAATTTGAGACAATATTCTCATATTAACATGTCCCAATCTTCTGTGCCAGACCCATTGCTCAGTTTCCACAGACATTAGACATTTTACGTTCTGAATTTTCAGTTCATAAAGTTTTATTTTATATATGTTGTTCTTTCTCTTTCTCTTTCCGCTAAAAAGGATTGTTCCATATTTCTGACTAACAGCTTTACAAAACTTTTGATTGAAGATTATGTCATAACCATTATCACTTAATTGACTTATGGATAATATATTATGCATTAATCCTTCCACTAGAAGAATATTAGAGATAGAGGGAAGTGTGCCATTACCAATAGTCCCAGAGCCAATAATCTTTCCTTTTTGATTGCCTCCAAAACCTACGTAGCCTCCAGCTTTCAGCTCAAGACTTTGGAATATATGCTTTCTTCCCGTCATGTGTTGTGAGCATCCAGAGTCCAGGTACCAAGAATGGTGTTTCAGTTTGGCTGTTAAAGACATCTATAACATACACAATTTTATCTTTGGGTACCCATATCTTTTTGGGTCATTGTTCGTTAGTTTTTACAAACTTCTGATTGTTTTTAAGTTTCACATCAGAAATTGTAGAACAAGATGACTCACTAGTATATTTTAGATCATGATTATGACCATAGGTAAAATGAGAACTTAAAGAAGTATTAACTTTTATGACCATGTCATCAACCTTTTTAAACTTCAGAGTTTCCTCTCCTTTAGTTTTCACATAGTATATACCTCTTCTACCATTTATGCTAACTCCATAGATCATAGAGACAATTTTGCTTCTGTCTATATTTTTAGCTAGAAATTTTTGAAAACTGTAATCATATAACTTTATGATACTATCAGAGCTAGGTAGAACTTCTGATTCAGATTCCTTCTGAGCTTTAAGTTTTTCAAAAGAATTTTTACATTCAAAAATATTTTCTTTTAGCTCAGAGTTTTCTGACTTAAGTTTTCTAACTTCTTCCAATTCAGATACTAGACTTTGTTTCATGTCTTTGTATTTGAATTGAAGCTTATGATATTTTTCAAGAATTTCTGAGAGGATATCTTCTAATTGAGATCTAGAAAATTTAGAGAGTACCTCTTCTGTGTCAGAATCTGACTCTGATTCTGATGAGTGAACATATTTTGGTATTTTTGCCATTAATGCAATGTTTGCATGTTCATCTTCTGAGTCTGAATCTTCTTCAGATTATTCTGAATCATCCCATGTTTCCATGAGACTCTTTTTCTTTTCTCTATTGAATTTCTTTCCGGGTTTCTCTTTTTGGAGTTTTCGACAATCACTCTTGTAGTGTTCAGGTTATTTGCATTCGTAGTACACTACTTCTTTACTTCTGGGTTTCCTGTGACCAGAGGATGCTTCAGAGTGATTACTTAATCTTCTGGGATTTCTGAACTTCTTCTGACGATGCTTCTAGAGTTGTTGAACTCTTCTGGATATAAGAGATAGTTCATCTTCTTCTGATGATCCTCCGGAGCTTTCTTCTTCTTCTGCCTGCAAAGCTTTAGAATCATATTTGTTAGATTTTAGAGCAACAGACTTACCTTTCTTCTGGGGTTCATATTCTTCTATTTCTATCTCATGACTTCTCAGAGAGCTGATCAGTTCTTCCAGAGATATCTCGTTTAGATTCTTTGATAGCTTCAAGGTAGTTACCATGGGTCTCCAAGACTTTGGCAAGCTTCTGATGATCTTCTTTACATGATCTGCTGTTGAGTAGCCTTTGTCCAGAACTTTCAGTCCAACAACCAGAATTTGAAACCTTGAGAACATCTTCTCAATTGTTTCATCTTCTTCCATCTTGAATGCTTCATACTTCTGGATGAGAGCCATAGTTTTTGTCTCCTTGACTTGAGTGTTGCCTTCATGTGTCATCCTCAGGGAGTCAAACATATGTTTAGCTGATTCTCTGTTTGTGATCTTCTCATATTCTATATAGGAAATAACACTCAGAAGTATGGTTCTGGCCTTGTGATGGTTTCTGAATTCCTTCTTCTATTGAGCTGTCATGTTCTTTCTTTCAATCTTCTGACCGTCTGCTCCAACAGGATGAGTGTATCAATCTGTCACCATATCCCAAATATCTCCATCCAGAGCCAGAAAGAAACTCTCCAGAACATCCTTCTAGTAGTCAAAGTTGTCACCATTGAACACTAGAGATTTTCCGTTGATCTTGTCATTTTGGTAGTCATTGTTGTTGTTGACTGCATCTGCCATTGTGTTTTATCTTCTAGATATTTTACTGACACGGTTAAGTGTATATCTCAGAACCTAGAGCTCTGATGCCAATTGAAGGAGCGTAAAACACAAGGAAGGGGGGTTGGAATTGGGTTTTCAAAAAAAAAAACTTTAAATGACACTTTGATTTATCCTGGTTCGTTTGAACTCAAACTACATCCAGTCCACCCGCCAAGGTGATTTTTCCTCTATCAACGAGGTCTTAATCCATTATTCAAATTTGAAGACAATCACAATGACCTACTGTCAAAGTCTTCTTGAGTCTACTGACTTAAACTAGTCACTCAAGGAAAATCAAATTATCTTTTACAAAGATTAACAATGTAACTTAATAATGCTTCTAACAAGCTATAATCACTAAGTGATTTGTTACAAGATATTTGAGAGCAAGATAATATTTGAGCGTGTAATAGATATAACGTTAGAACTGGGACTTCAAATCTTCAGGTAGATTTCTTTATATAGTGGTTTGAATTAACTAGTCGTTGGGAACATCTGGAGCTTGATTTGGAGAGTTGTTAATTGCCTTAAAATCCTTCCAAAAGAGGAGATTCTTATTCCCAGCCTTTATTCTGATTTTATTTAAATATTCTTTAATGAGAGTATCAGAATCTTCTAAGCGCCAATCAGAGTATCATAAATGAATACGCAACATTAATAATGTCTTCAATGAGAGCTTCTCTTTAACAAGCAGATCTTCTATACAAGAGCGCAAGAACTTCTACCGCTTCTATTATGCACATTAACCATGAGTTAGTTGCAACACATATTAGAACTTCTATTCTTTTAGGAAAGTATTGTTATCATCAAAATTATAATTGAAGATTAGAATCAAATTTGTTCTAACACCCACTACCCCACCACCGAAGAACATATAACAACATTGCGCACAAACTAAAAACATTCTATGAACTTCCGTGCATCTGTTCTTCGTCTTTGCTTCTTCCTCTCGCATGTCATGCCAATTTCAAACACAACAACATCGTCGACAAATTGCATACAAATTTCACTTCCCCTAGTGGTTCGGTCCATCCAATGATCATAAGTTCAACAAAAATTGATTTGCATCCTGCTCTTGTCGTCTCCAAAAATTGATTTGCATTCCCGCTCTTGTCGTCTCCAATATTAGGAACCAAATTCCTATTATTCTTGAAGGTTTTACTAGGGAGCTGAAACTTCAAGGTCGAGTTATCATTGTTAAATGTGATAGTTAAAATAAAATACAAGAATTCAACCTATCAGGGGCGAACCAAGCACATCGATGTGAGGTTGCACTTCGTCAGAGAGATAATCGAGTGTGGAAAAGTCCAGGTGCTGAAGGTTTCAACTGATGACAATATTGTTGATATGATCACCAAGAAATTGCCTAGTAACACATTTTTCAATGTATGTATGAAGTTGATAAAGTTGCATGATGAAAACTAGTTTGTTCCCTTGTTAGTGTAGAGTTTGTTCTAAGGTGAAGATTATTGTATTTGGATCTAACTTTAGTCTCGGCAAAGATAGGTTTATGGTTTGACAAAGGTTTAACATGTAGTCGAAGTCAATTCACATACTAGTCCTGCATACTGTAGTCGAAGTATGCTCAAGTATGAAGTAATCGATATGTTAGGATTGTTAGTCTAACACCATTTCTACCCCATCACAAATTAAACAATTTTAATTCAAATATCAGAGTACAACTCATAAAAAGGGCATCACATTTTCTCATAAAACTCAAAAAGTTAAAACATCACATTGAGTCTTGTCCCGTAACACGAGTTAATAAAAATCATCAAAACTCATTTGTACTTCCTTTAGAAACAATACGCAGCGGAAAAACAACCAAAACACCGTAAACATCTTTATAAAAAGAAACTTCATTGTTTAATCTAAACATCATCGGAGTCAAAAGTAGTTAAAATAAATAACATCTTAATTCTCTTAAAATAATAAAACAAGCGAAACCCAATCGCGAATGTTACTGGACATAGAGCAAGACTCCACTTCTAACTAACTCGACGACTCTCTACCTCCGAGTTAAGCACGCACCCAGCTAACCTTGATTATTTGCAGGATGACATAATATACCATCACCAGAAGGAAAGTAGGGTGAGTAAATTCACATTCAATAACATAATATAGAAATGAGAATTTAAAACATAACAACAACATCAGTCTATCATCCCTGGCTCAATTATACTAATCATCATTTTCATCACATAATAATAACATTCACCATACTCATTTATACACATCTTCAAATACACCTCATAATTACATAAAAGCAATGCAACTCATGCTATGTCAATTAGAATGATATGCAACCTCTTAATAATGCATGTGGTACCGAAACATCCTCATGGATGGGCATTGGGCCATCAACCCTCCCCTAAGGGAGCACATCATAACATCGTAATTCAATGCATAACAACAGTCCCCTCATAATGGGATTGAAGCTACCAATGGACCGAAGTCTCCTCATAATTCAATGCCATGAATGCAAGACGCAAATTATACACGTCATCCTCAAACATCATAAACATTGCATTCACATTCATTTTACATCATTATTCCTCATACTCACTCATGTCATCATACTTATACATCATATAATCATACCTCATACACAAAGGAAATTAATTTAATTCTTCATATACATCAATTAATTACTAATTCTACTCACATAGCCTCCTAAACACATCATGTGACAACTCTACGACATCATAGCAATCTAGGACATACAACCTCAAAAACAGTTTTAAAAAAAAGGAGGTTTTTCAAAGTTCCTCAGGGCTCGCTAAGCGAGACATCCTGCTCGCTCAGCACCCAACTCATTGTCTTTGCTCGCTAAGTGAGCTCTAGCTTGCTAAGCGAGCTTCGTGATTCTGCATAATTTTTCTACGATTTCCAGCCTTCTCCTTCTGCGATAAACTCAATAACAACCCACATTTGACATCATCATAACAACAGAATCACCATTAACATCAACATTCTTTACCATAACATCAAATACATTATCAAACATCATTATATTCATCAATTATCATGTAATCATCATCAAAAACACAAAATCATCACTCAAAACCCTATTCCCTAAACTACACCACAAAACCCCCAATTTCATTCCCACATTATAATACCAAAAGGAAAATACTCCCCATACCTTAATTTTTGTAATCTTTCCGATGATTTCCTCGAAAACCTCTCCAACCTTCAAGCCCTGGCTTCTCTTCTTCTCCAGAGCTCTTCTCCCAAAGTACGGTCGTTCCAAATGACCGTACTCTCCAACTTTCCATTCTTTTGTCACTCTTGTCCCTAGGACCTCTTTAGTATTTCCCCATAAAACCCTCACTTATCCTCACCCAAAAGACCACAATACCATTATCCTCCAATTCCTTTTATTTTATTTTATTTAATCTCAAACAATAAAAATAAATCCACTAACTTAATATTTCTAATATTAATAATAAATTAAGTCATCCCCAAAACTCCACAAAACATCAAATAACATAATAAACATCATAATTCACAAGAAAACACACCAATTAAATTAAACTTGACTTTGGGGTGTTACAGTTAGCATGTCGAATTGGCCTGTTTGTTTAGCCCAATTGTTTAATTTAGCTTGTTGCTTAAGTTATCTTAGTAGTTTATTAATAAATTAATTCTCTCAGGTTATTGAGAGAGAGTGTTCGTTGTTGATATTCACCTGTAATCTTTAAATCATAATAGAGAAAGTGAACAGGAAAACACTTATAACCAATAATGGTTCTTCTTCTTCCTTCTTCTCTCTCTTTCGTAAACCTTAATAAAGTTTCTAGTATTTGTCTAATAAACTCAATTTTTTTAATATTTTAATTTGTTCTTAACGACACCAATTTACAAGAGGATTAATCAACAAAACTTAACCATCAAAACCATAAGCTAAAAGTGATGTTTCTCTGCTGAATAAAAATACAAGGCATTGTTTACATGGACGGATCCATAAATTTTAACAAGTGGGGTCAAAATCAATTATTATATATATATATATATATATATATATATATATATATATATATATATATATATATATATATATATATATATATATATATATATATATATATATATATATAAGATTACAAAATTATACGATTCTATATCTACAAAAAAAACTATGAAGACATCTTAATATCTAAAAAGGTATAATGTATTTAAACATGTTGTATTTTGAAAGTATTGGACAAAAATTTTATTTTTAAAAATATCAAACATATCACTAAATAATATAAGAGCCAAATTAATCATTTTCGTTATTTAGGGTGTGTTTGAATTTTTTATATTTGAGCTTATATAAGTAATATAAGTTTTGTAAGACTTTTTAAGAGAAATTATGAACATAATTTATAATACTTTTCATAAATATTTAAAGCTTATTTTTATAATTTTTTTAATCATATTTTATTTTAAATAACTCATAAAATAATCTAATTCAATTTTAACTCTTACTTCAAAAATAGCTTATGTGAACATAGACATAAATATAAACGATTAACTTTAATGAAAAAATTAAATTCTTTCAGAATTAAATTTGTCACACAAATATGCATTCACTATTTTTTTTTTAAAATAAAAAAACCATGCATGTCTAAATTAAAGCTTTTGTTTTTACATGTCAATTCACAAAATTAATTTGTAATTTGTTGTGAAAAAAATTAATTTGTATCATGCACAAAATTGAAGTATGGAATGACTAATATGCCTCATTAGTGAGACTATTTAATGGGGACATCACTATCTATTAAGTGGGGTCAGTTGCCTCCATTTGGTACTATGTAGATCCGTGCCTGATTGTTTCATTGTTTAATAAACCATGACAGTAGTTTACATTAATGCTTAATCACCACAAAACAAAAGTTTAATAAACAAAAATAACTCATAATATCTTGACAATAACAGTATGCCTAAAACACAAATAAAAGACACATCCATCTTTTGTAATGTTTCATCACTCTTGTGTGGTTTCTCTGATACATGAAATTTCTTGTTCGCATCGAACATATTTTGTCATACACCATTTTTTTTGCCGAATAATAATTTTGTATATAATTAATAATGGAACACAAATATGTCATATTCCACAGTAGCGTCTCCTGTTGTAAAATCAACTGAAACAAACTTAGCCTGAGCATATCCACGTACGAAACGAAAAGCTCCAGTCCCACCAACAATGGCCATTTCTCTAACAGCTTCACTCACGATCATGTTCCTTCCCAATATGCTAAGGGTGCTTCCATTAAACTCTCCATCTGAAAACGCCATAGTCATCACCATCATCAATCCCATCTCATCTTGTGATATAGAAGTATAAATTCCTTGGGCCTTGCCCACAAGTTTCGAGTCACGTTCGGGTCCAACCGTTAATGGATCGTCCATCGCCACAACTGTCCCGAATGGAAGGGCATTTTCTACCTTTCCATTAGGTTCTGCTACATATACCATGCTTGGTTTTGGGCCAGCGACGATGTCGTGAAAGTAAAAGTGAAGGTGGGTGAATTTCTCTTCTTGAAGACCTAACATTGTTGGAGATAGGCTTTGATAGTATTTAGTAGCAGTGACAAATGATATTATAGAGAGAAAAGTAAGATTCAAGGAAATGAGAAATGTTATGGAGAATGATGTAGATTTTGCCATGGTTGATGTGAATTAATGAACTAAGAATGCTTATTTCTATGAAATTTTTCTTAGATATGGTCAATGTTATAGTTCAATTTGTTTTAATCCATGCCTCTTTATAATATGTGAAGCTGTTTTATTCATTTGTCTTTTAGTATTGCAATTCAATAATTTAGCCAAGATCCTATTATTGTCTAGTGGAAAAATAATTGTCTTTTAGTATTCAAAATAAAACATGAACAACTAAAATATGAAATGGGGTTTTTGTTTTAATACAATTAATAGGGAGTCTTACTCAAAATAGGTTTTTAGGGAGATCGTGTTTTGAATGTAACACACCGTATCATGTTTTGAATGTAATACACTATGTTGACTGCTTTTACATAGAAGTGTTTTGCAACATTTATTTCCTTGATCATGGTTATGGTCATTTCTTGTAATGCGCGATTTATCTTTTCTACAATTTCATTCTGTTGAGGAGTTTTAGGGCAAAAGAAGTAATGGAAAATTTCATTTTCATCAAATATTTTTTCAAAGTCTTTATTTTCAAATTCTCCACCATGATTACTGTTGACTTTAACAATTTTAAAGTCTTTCTCATTTTGCACTTGAGAGCAAAAGGTATAGCAAACACAAAATGTGACTCATCGTTGTGTTTAAGAAACTTAATCCATATCCATCTGTTCTAGTCATCAACAATGACTAATATTTTTTTCCATTGACAGAGGTTATTTCACTGGCCCAAATAAATCAATGTGCAAAAACTACAAAGACATAGAGGTTGAAACAATATTTTTGGCTTTGAAAGAAGTTTTTGAAAGCTTGTCCTTCTGGCATGCTTCACAAAGAGCATCTGAAGCAAACTTCAGACTTGGAAGACCTCTAATTAAGTTTTGTTTCTTTAGCTTTGAGATTCTTCTCATGCTAACATAACATAATCATATATGTCAAGTACATTGCTCTTCGCTAACAGACACGAGACATTTAACATTTTTATTTTCCAAATCAGAAAGTCTAATCTTGTAAATGTTATTTTTCCTATTTCATTGAAGAGTAAAAAGTCATCTTTCTGACTAACAGCTTTGCATGATTTTTTATTAAAGATAATATCATAATCATTGTCACTTAATTGACTTATGGACAAGAGGTTATACATTAATCATTTAAAAAGTAAAACATTATCAATATAAGGGAGATAATCATTACCAAGAATTTTAGAGCCAATAATCTTACCCTTCTGATTGCCTCTGAAATCTAAGTTGCCTCCTGGCTTAAGTTCAAGACTTTGGAACACATATCTTCTTCCTGTCATGTGTTGTGAGCATATGTCTAGGTACCAATATTAGTGATTTAACTTAGTTGTTAAGAATATCTGCAACATATAATATTTTATTTTAGGTACCCATATCTTTTGAGTCCTTTCTTTCTAGTTCTCCCATATTTTTTCTTAACCCAGGGATTTTGTGTTGAATAGTCATGTGTGTGATAAGTGAAATGAGAATATATAGCTTTTGGTTTGTTTGCCTTCTATTTTGCACGTAACCAAGACCTCTTTTTTCCATTTTTGCTTACTCCATAGATCATAAAAGCTATTTTGCTTCTATCTATGTTCTTGCAAGAAAATTTTGAAAATATATGTCATATTTCTTAATGACAACTTCAGAGTCTAAAAGAGCTTCTGAAAGAATCTTTTTTTAAAGTTTTATGCTCATGCTTTTG
Source organism: Lathyrus aphaca (assembly GCA_963966055.1). Lineage (NCBI taxonomy): Eukaryota > Viridiplantae > Streptophyta > Magnoliopsida > Fabales > Fabaceae > Lathyrus > Lathyrus aphaca. Next base: position 97,443,703 of record OZ014525.1, on the reverse strand, counting down.
ACGACAGAGTTGTCTTTTTAAGGATTTCAAATCTTTTGTTTCAGAGTAGAGTTTTCTTTCTTCAACTCATTAAGGGCTTCATAGTCAGCTACATGGATTTGTTTCAAATCCTGTCTGTTCTGAAGAATCTAAAACTTTTCAAGAATTTCAGTGAGACAAAACTCTACTTCAGAGCGAGTTAGATTAGAGAATACCTCATTGGGGTTTGATTCTGATCCAAATTATGATCCTGATTCAGAGCCATATGCTTCAGTGCTTGCCATCAGCGCCACATTGGCTTGCTGTTCTTCAGAATCACCTTCTAAAGACTCAAAGTCGGCCCAGGTAGCCATAAGAACATTTTCCCTGTGTTTGATGTACTTTTCTTAGGATTTTATTTCTTTATCTTGGGACATTCATTTTTGTAGTGGCCTAACACCTTTCACTCGAAGCAGCTGACGTATTTGTCAGCACTAAACTTTTTCTGTCTAGTTGTTGACTAAAAATGTCCACCTGTTCTTCTAAATCATATGGGATTTGGTTGTATCATTCTCTAGAGTTGATTAACTCCTATAGAGAGAGAAAATAAAGCTCATCTTCTTCATCATAATCTTCTTCATATTCTTCTTCTTCATCTTGAAAGGCCTTCACCTTTTCAGTATTGCCTTTGGATTTCAGAGCAACAAATTTACCTTTTCTTTGAGGCTCATATTCTTCCATCTCTATTTTATGGTTTCTCAAAGAGCTGAAAAGTTCTTCCAAAGTCGTATTTTTCAGATCTTTGGACACTTTAAATGCAGTAACCATTGGCCTCCATTTCTTTTGTAAGCTTCTGGTGATCTTTTTCACATGATCTGCAATAATGTAGCCTTTGTTTAAAACTTTTAAATCAGTTACAAGCGTTTGAAATCTTGAGAACATGTCCTCAATGGTTTAATCATATTCCATTTTGAAGGATTTATATTTTGAATCATGGCTAAAGCTTTGGTTTATTTAACTTGCTCGTTTCCTTCTTGAGTCATTCTAAGAGAATCAAATATAGACTTGTCAGAGTCTCTATTTTTTAATCTTTGCATACTCAGTGTATGAGATAACATTTAACAAGATGGTTCTTAACCTATGACGATTGTTATCATCTTTATTTTGTTGGTATTTCATCTTTCTTCTCTCCAACTTAGTGCCATTTGTATCAATGGGATGACTATAACCATCAATGATCGTATCACATAAGTCAACATCATAACCAAGGAAAAACTTTCAATTTTATTTTTCCAATAATCAAACTTATCTCCATAAAAAATTAAAGGTTTAACAGAGTATTGATCTTTATCATTGTTAATAGCTGCCATAATGTGTTTAAACAAAAATGGATCTTTTACTAACATAGTTTAGTGTTTGATATAAAATGATAAATAATAGATCCAGAGCTCTGATGTCAATTGAAGGTTAAAGAAACACAAGAAAGAGAGTTTTAAATTGAGTTTCTAGATTAAAAACTTTTTCTAAGCCCAATAACACAAACAATAAATATTCAACAAATATAAAAGACACAATTTTTTTTATCTTGGTTCGTTGTTAACAAAGCTACGTCCAATCCACCCACTTGAGTGATTTCGCCTTCAATAAGACTTAATGCACTAATCAAACAATTGATTACAACCTCAATGATAAATGTAGCGGTAAATTTTTTGAAATTAAGTTATTGATTAATTTTACTCATAAAATAAGAGTCATCACCGCACTTTTATCATTTCCAAAGGAAAACGAAAAAAGAGAAAACAAAACCTAAAGAAGTTTTAAAATAAAACCAATAAAACAAGATAAACAAAGACAAGGGTAAGGGAATTGGTTAGGCAAAGAGAAGATGTTAGCACCAAAAATATCTATAGTACTTTATAGGAACCTCTTTGAATATCAGTATTTCTGGCTTGAAAAGGGTTATTGGAATGAGATTGGAGAGATAAGGAAAGAAATTTATTTTAATATTTTTTTGTTTGACAAGACTTCTTGAGCCTCGGGCCTACGTACCCACAAAGTGCAATATAGGATCAAAACCTCGTAGTTTGAGGTACAAGTAACAAAATATTGTTTGTTTGGTTGATTTTAAATTAAAAGACAACTTGTCATATCAAGGAGAATACTCAACTAATCACCCACAAGTAAGAGAAATTTGCATCACCGTGAGAAGGGATCCAACTTGGATAAAATCAACAAGTATGCCACTAACACTCTTAGGTGGAAAAGAATTATCATCAATACTATGAGGATGAGAGAATTATATCTCAACATAGGAAATCAATCATGTCTAAACTTTAAGAAAAAGGTTTAAAAGGGAAAAAAAAGTGTACAAAAGGCATACAAAGGTTTAAATGAGTTTGATCTTTTTTTTAGTCTTTTGAAATTGTTCTCATATGCTTAATATGTTTTAGCATTTATTAGGAAAATAAGAGTTTGAAAATCGCTTGACTAAGTCAAGATTTATTGAGAAAGAGGTTTAAGTTTGAAAACAAGAAGGTTTTGAAAATATAGAAGATTTTGAAAATTAAAGAAGGGGAGAAGATGAAGAGGCTATCCTAAAGCTTAAAATAAAAGATATGGAGGAAAGATCTAACCAAGAGATAACAATCTTTATAATATAAGCCAAGCAAAATTTCACTTCCTTTGGATTAAAGCCACAAACAAGCCAAGTCTTCAAAAGTCAAACCAAAGGTACAAGGTCTCAAATCCAAAAACTCTAAGATAGGGGAAAAACCATCTTGGATCATAAATGATCAAGTCTTAATCAAGATAAACCTCATTTCCTATTGTATTAGGCATAAAGCATATCAGCACACAAATTCCATTGATATTGATGAAACTTTAATCAGACAAACAATGATCCAAGAACCTAGATCTAAGTCCAAATATGTCCAAGTTCAATGATAAGAGCAACAACGGTCCGAGATTAAGAGAACCAAGTTTTTTTTTTAAGTTTTTCCTTTATTAATGTTTTGAACAAGATATATGGTCCAAATGGACAAAGGAAAAAATAGCACAAGCATAAACAAAAGTCCAAATGGACAAAGAGAAAATAACTAAAGTATAAACAATATAAGTATGAGACGAGATTCTAAACTAGAAGCATAAAGTAAACTGCAAGAATTTAAATGACTAGAAATAAAAGGAAATAATTAAATGAAATTAAATTAAAATTAGTACAATAAATGTTATTGTGTTAATATTTGAAATTAAAAAAACAATTTGTCATTTTTTGGAGAACACTCAATTAATCATCCACAAGTGTGAAAATATGTATATATACGTCACCAAGCGAAGGACTCCAACTTGGATAAAATCAACAAGTATGCCACTAGATCTCTTAAGTGAAAAAGAAACAATTTATTTCACACAATACCATGGAGAATATGAGGCTGACAATCTCACTAACAAATAAATTGGATTGAGAATGGTAAGACTTCAAAAACCGATAGTGAAAATTTTGGGGAAAATTTGAAGTTCAAACATGGGTTCAATTGCTCTAAAAAGATTGAAAATGAATTAAGTATGGCCCTCTATTTATACACAAAGAGAATGAAATGCTGAGAGGGGTGAAATGATCAAAGAATTGGAGAATTCGCACACACCCTTATCATGCCCAAAATGTGACTCACAAGTAATCAAAACTCAGCCAAATGATGTGTTTTAAGGTTAAATTAAACTTTGGAGACTTCACTAAACATGTGTAAGTAGTTAACTCATGCCAAATTGGCCTATAATTAAAGATTAAATGAGTCAAAATTTTGATCATGGTGCTTTCTTCAATTTCAAGTCACCATGTTCAACTCAATGTGGCATCCTACTCAAGAGGCTTTCTTATCTCATTCTTTTTGCAATTGATTAGCATCATGGCGAAGATTAAAATGTGTCAAGAAAGGTTTAATTTGGTCACTTGAATAAAAATTTATAGCATCTGAAAGTTGGCACAAAAGTTGGTCATGTAACTTGGAAACATTCTAAGTCAACAGTGCCTGAAAATGACTTATAATGTATCAATGAATTTCATGGCCTTCCAAGCATAATTTGACTTTGATCCTTGAAGAACACTTGTAGAGGGCATCACAAATGATATTGTGAAAAAATAGTCAGCCCCTAATTTGGAAAATTGAAGTTGAGAAAAAATCACTTGAAAATATGCAAAATTTCACTTAGTCCACAAATGACCTATAATGTCTTCAAACTTTTGATGATCCTCCAAGCATAATTGGCTCTTATCATGTAAAGAGAAGTTGAAGAGGATGTTGAGAAGAGTCATATGCAAAAAGAATCATCCAAAAATGTTGAGAATTTAAGGAGTTGTGATCTTTGGAAATTTGATTTCCAAAGTTGACTTTTATGGTCAGACCTTCTTGAATCACCTTGTGATTTTAAACTTTCCTTGCATTCTAAGGTACTTGAATGATCATATGAACTCAAAATAGTATTATAACACGGTGGGAGAACTGACTTGGGTGTTTTTGTTTGACAAAAATATGTGCAGATAGTAAGAGTCTTCACCGACTTTTATTTTATCCAACTTAGGAAAGGTATAAAAGAATAGGAAAGACCTTAAAAAGATTTGAGTTCGGGGGGTAGGTCATATAAAGAGAAGGTGTTAGCACCATTTATATCCATGATTATCCATGTGCTCTTAATTATTTAGCTCACTTTACTTTGTTTGAAAGAAAACAGTGGTAGTGTATTTAGAATATTTTTTCATAAATCTTTAACTTTGTAATGATCCTCGTATGGATGTATACAAAGTGTTTAGTTCGAAAATGTTTTTAGAAGTGGGGTGTGAAAAGTATTTTGAAAGAGTGAGCAAGTAATTAAGTGCTACCTACCCTAAGTTGGTCTTTCATGTTTCTTTATTTCCTTTAGGGGTAAGACTGTCCTTACTATTAAGGAGTAAGTAGTCATCACCTTGAATTTGATAAGGGACGGGCGTAGAGTCATCATATGGTCATAGAAGGAAGCTTGTAGGGGTGTCTTAGTAATTCGAAGGGACGATCATTGTAACGCCCCGATTTAGATTATTCCCATTTTGTTGAGTCTTTTATTTAAATTGAGTGATAATTATTTTATTTGTGAAATTGGTGTGTTAATATGATATGTTGACATGTTATGATATTTTACCGTTTTTGAGAGTTTTCGGGGAAATTAGAATGAAGGGTATTTTGGACATTTCTCAATTAATGATAAGTTAGAAATTTAGTGGAAATAGAATTATGTGAGAAAATAAATTAATTGAATTTGTGTAAAAAAGAAAAGAAAAAGAGATAAGAAGAAGAAATAGGAGAGAAATATAAAGAAAAGAGAAATAGAGAGAAAAATGAGAAAAAGAAAGAGGAAGAAGAGAAAATAGAAGAAAAAGAGGAAAAGCTTGGAAATCTTCAAAATAACTTCTAGGAATCGATTTAATCGGGTGTGAAATCTTATTATCTCATCAATGTATATCATTATGTATGTGTTTACTTGGATGTTTTCTTCTTTTCCATAGCTTGAGTTCTAGGTTGAAATTGAGATTTTTGTGAGGAATAGATGTTTGTACGGACGAAAGTCGGAATAGATTGCATAGTTGTGTCGGGTAATGTTAGGCCGTGATCGAGTATGATTGTTTTACCAAATTTGGTTGATTTTGTAAGTTTTTGCATTTTTGGAGATTTGAGGGTTTAAGATTCGGATTGAAAAAAAGTCGTAGAATTCACATTTGATGGTATGAATGAGTATGTGCTTGTTTCGAAGAAAATAATTGAATCGGTCGGATTTTCGGCCGAATATGCTCAAACCTGTAGCAGTTTTTATGCCGAAAAATTCTGTTTTGCAAAAACTTTGAAAATGCATAACTCTTGAACTGTTAGTCAGTTTTGATCCCCGTTCGAAGTGTTGGAAAGCTAATGAGATGCTCTTTCTAGGAAAAATTGTTTTGAGGCCTGTACCTAGTTCAATTATAGCAGAAAATTGAAACTGTATCGTTGTGTTGATTTTTACCGCCGCGAATGTGTGCGATTGATGTGTTATCGTGCAATATGCTTTTGTTATATAACGTATAGCTTGTGTGTGTTGTTATACGATGTGTTGTGGGTAGCCTTATGAAGTGAATCCTAGATTGTGGAGTCTATTGTGAATTGTGGCCTTTTGGAAAATAAATGCATTGTTTAAATTAAATGTAAATGCATGTTAATTGTGAAAGAGTTCGTTGCCATTTAGGTGGTAAAACGATGCTCGTTGCCGTTTGGCGTAATTAATGTGAATGTATATAGATTGTATGTGATATCATGAGATGAATGCATGAATATATTGTGAATATGTATGCATTTCAAAAGTGTCTTTAGTCATTTTGTATGTGAAGCATAATGATGTACATTCTTGTGTTGTGTGATTCTAATGAGAATCCGTTGTAACATCGTGTGCCTATGTGAGGTGTGAGCGATGATTACAAACGATTGTGTGCCTATGTGAGGTGTGAGCAATCGGATTGTATGCCTATGTGAGGTGTGATCAATCCATAAACATTGTGTGCGTATGTGAGGTGTGAGCAATGGGTGAACATCATAGGCCTGACGGGGAGTTACATTGGTAACGAGCGATGGTTCCAATAAGTTCCTGAGTGAACTTGAGATGATTGAGTCGGTACCGCATTCCATTTGCATAGAGTCGTGAGTCAGTCTCTATGATTTGTATTTATCATCTTTGTAATTGTGCATTGATGAATAAATATGAATATGTATGTTTATGTAGAATGATAAGAATTGTGAAGGTATGCATGATGAATATGCTTGGTTTTGTATATATTTATACATTGTAATGTATATGCGTGAGTGGCGATGAATTGTGGTGGGAATGAAGTATATGTGTATTTTTATGCTAAGATATATAATTATATGCATTGTTATTATGATAATATTTCTCACCCTTCTGTTGTTTTATGATGCTCTATGAGGCATTGCAGAGTAGGTATGCTGGTGGTCTTTTTGTGAAGCGTGTCTTCATTCTTTTGGTCGATCGGTTCTGATATGTAGCAACGGGTAGCTAAGGTGATTATGATTCTTTTGTGATACATTTGTACATATATCTTGTTGACGATTGTTTATGTAAACATGTATTATGTTGGTTGATCATACTCGATGATATATATATATATATGTTTGATGTTATTCAATGTTTAGATTTTCCGCTTTTATTCTAAATATTGAGATGTGGGTGTAAGGACTAAGTTCCTCTGCTGCAAAGTTACCCAACTGTTGCATATTAATTGTTGAGCAGGTGTTGAATGTTTTAAATTCATGTATAATGTGACATACCTCTTTTATACTATGTTTATAATTATACTCTGACGAAATTTTTAATATGTGCCTAAATGATTATGTGATTATTTGGGGGTATAGAAAGAAGGTGTTACATTAAGTGGTATCAGAGCTAGTGTCAAGTCAGTTGTGTTTGTCTTGTTGTTGTGATGGTTGAACTGTTGTTTAACCTTGTTGTTATTTTTGGGAATGATCAGAATATGGCTTGTATAAATGACAATGTGATGGCTGCTGCTTTGGAAGCAATGGCTAGGGCGGTGCAAGGTGTGCCGAACGTGAATGCTAATGACGATTTCAGGAAGAATCAACCACCGGTCTTCAAAGGAGGATTTGATCCCGATGGTTCTCAAATTTGAAAGGATCTTCAGTGTCATGGGTTGTGCAGAGGAGAATAAGGTGAGGCTTAGGTCTCACATGATGAAGGAAGAAGCCGACGATTGGTGGGTCGGTATGCGTCAAGATCTTTATGTGGATGATGAATAGATAACTTGGGATTTATTTCGTACCGAGTTCTTGAGGAAGTATTACCCTGAAAGTGTGAAAGGGAAGAAGGAGATGGAGTTCCTTGAACTGAAACAAGGTAGTATGTTCGTGGTGGACTATACTGCTAAGTTTGTGGAGTTGGTTCAATTCCATCCTCACTATGCTGTAATTACTGTTGAGTTCTCAAAGTGTATTAAATATGAGAATGGTTTGCGTCCCGAGATTAAGCAAGTTGTGGGATATCAAAGGATAAAAGGTTTATGGATTTGACAGAATGTTGCAGAATCTTCAAGGAAGATAGCAAGGCTCATTCTACACAATACAAAAGTTTGAATGAGAGGAAGGGAAAGCAACAAGCTAGAAGTGGACCTTATGTGACACCCGTTGATAAGGGCAAGCATAGGGGAAACTTTGATAAGAGATCTGGAGGAGGAGGTTCTGGTTCCGTTAAGTGTTACAAGTGTGGTAAAATTGGTCATAAATCATTTGAGTGTGGGAAGACCGTAGTGAAATGTTCTTACTGTGGAGGCCTTGGGCATGCTACTACCGATTGTAGAAGGAATGTAGTGAAGTGCTATAATTATGGAGAAGTGGGTCACATTAGTACTAAGTGTACTAAGCCGAAACAAGCTCAAGCGGGCGGAAAGGTGTTTGCGTTAGTGGGGACGGACACTACTAGTGCAGACCATTTGATTAAAGGTACATGCTTTATTAATAGTACACCTTTAGTTGCTATTATTGATACGGGAGCGACTCATTAATTCATTTCTCATGAGTGCACTAAGTGTTTGAATTTGTTTATGACTTCTTGGGGTGGTGAGATGGTTATTGAGACTCCTGCTTCGGGGTCGGTAACTACGTCTTTGGTGTGTGTAAGTTGTCCTTTGACCATGTATGGTAAAAACTTCATTATGGATTTAGTGTGTTTGTCGTTGGAGGGATTGGACGTAATCTTGGGTATGAACTGGTTGCAATTTAATCGAGTTCATATAGATTGCTATCACAAGTTAGTGAGGTTTCCTTCTTTGGAAGATGATGAAGATGAGAGTTTCCTATCCACTAAAGAGTTGAAGAAACTTTTAGAGGACGAAGCTCAATTGTTCGGTTTGTTTGCATCATTGTCGGTGGAGAGTAAAGTTGAGCTCGATGTGTTCCCAGTGGTGTGTGATTTTCCAGAAGTGTTTCCGGAGGATATTACGGATGTACCGCCGGAAAGAGAAGTTGAGTTTTCTATTGATCTAGTTTCGAGTACTAGACCGATTTCGATAGCACCGTATCGTATGTCGGCATCGGAGTTGGTAGAATTGAAAAAGCAATTGAATGACTTGTTGTATAAGAGATTTGTAAGGCCAAGTGTTTCTCCTTGGAGTGCTTCGGTATTGTTGGTAAAGAAGAAGGATGGGAGTATGCGGTTATGAATTGATTATCGATAATTGAACAAGGTGACAATTAAGAATAAGTATCCGCTTCCAAGAATCGATGTTTTGATGGACCAATTGGTTGGTGTGCGTGTTTTTAGCAAGATTGATTTGAGATCGGGATATCACCAGATTCGTGTGAAAGGAGAGGATATTCAAAAGACAACCTTTAGGACACGGTATGACCATTTTGAATATTCCGTGATGCCATTCGGGGTTTCTAATGCGTCGGGTGTGTTATGGAATACATGAATCGTATTTTCCATGAACAGTTAGATCATTTTATGGTTGTGTTCATCGACGATATTTTGATTTACTCTAAGTCTCCAAAGGAGCATGAAGAGTATTTGAGGATTATGTTACAAATTTTGAAAGAGAAACAATTGTATGCTAAGTTGTCGAAATGTTAATTTTGGTTGTCGGAAGTAAGTTTTCTTGGACATGTTATTTCCGATAGTGGTATTAGTGTTGATCCATCCAAGATTGATGCGGTGGTGCAATGGGAGGCTCCTAGATCGGTTATGGGGATTCAAAGATTTTTAGGCTTGGCAGGTTATTATCGGAGGTTTATTGAGGGATTTTTGAAGTTGGCACTTCCGTTAACACAATTGACATGTAAAGGAAAGGCTTTCATTTGGGATATTCATTGTGAAAAAAGTTTCATTAAGCTAAAAAGAAGGTTGACAACGACTCCGATCTTGATTTTTCCAAATCCAACGGAACCATTTGTGATTTATTGTGATGCTTCATTGACTGATTTAGGTGGTGTTTTGATGCAAGATGGAAAATTTGTGGCATATGCTTCAAGGCAATTGAGAGTGCATGAAAAAAATTATCCTACACATGACTTGAAGTTAGAGGTCGTGGTGTTTGTTTTGAAAATTTGGCGGCACTATCTTTATGGTGCAAGATTTGAAGTTTTTAGTGATCACAAGAGCTTGAAATATTTACTTGATAAAAAAGAATTGAACATGAGATAAAGAAGGTGGTTAGAGCTTTTGAAGGATTATGATTTTGGTTTGAATTACAATCCGAGTAAGGTAAACATGGTGGCCAATGCTTTGAGTTGGAAGTTATTACATATGTCTGTATTGACGATGAGAGAATGGGAACTTTTAGAGACTTGAGTTTAGTTTGTGAAATGACGCTGAGAAGAGTGAGATTTGGTATGCTACATGTTACGAATGATTTTCTTGCAACCGTATGTGAAAAGCAAAAGTTGGATTTGAAGTTCGTTGATTTGATGATGAATGAGAATGAGGATTTCAAGGTTGATAATTTTGGAGTTTTGAGATTTTGTGGTCGTATTTGTATCCCCGATGATGCCGAGTTGAAAAAGGTGATATTGGAAGAAGGACACCGAAGTAACTTAAGTATCCATCCGGGAGTGAATAAAATGTATCAAGATTTGAAGAAAATATTTTGGTGGTCCGGATTAAAGAGGGATGTAACTCAATTTGTGTATGCATGCTTAACTTGTCAAAAGTCTAAGGTGGAACATCAAAAGCCTAGTGGATTGATGCAACCATTGGACATTCCGGAGTGAAAATGGGATAATATATCGATGGATTTTGTTACGGGATTGCCGAATATGCAAAGAGGTCATAATGCTATTTGGGTAATTGTTGATAGGCTTACTAAATCTTCTTACTTCATTCCAATTGATATTAGTTATCCTTTGGAGTAGTTAGCCGAGATTTATGTTCTTGTGGTTGTGAAGTTACATGGAGTTCTTAAGAGTATTGTATCGGATAGAGATCCTAGATTTACATCGAGGTTTTGGGAGAGTTTACAAAAGGCTTTGGGTTCTAAGCTAAGATTGAGTTCATCTTATCATCCGCAAATGGATGGTCAAACCGGTAGGACAATTCAATCGTTGGAGGATTTATTGCGTGCTTGTGTGCTCGAGCAAGGTGGTGATTGGGATAGTTATTTGGCGTTGATTGAGTTCACCTATAATAACAGTTTTCATTCAAGTATAAGTATGACACCATTTGAGGCTTTGTATGGTCGAAGATGTCGAACACCTTTGTGTTGGCATGAAATCGGTGAGAGGACGATAGTTGGACCGGAGATGGTACAACAAACGACGGAGAAAGTGAAGTTTATTCGGGAGAGGATGAAAGCTTCTCAAAGTAGACAAAAGAGCTATCATGACAAGAGAAAGAAATATCATGAGTTTCAAGAAGGCGACCATGTGTTTTTGAGAGTTACACCGGTTACAGGTGTGGGTCGTGCTTTGAAGTCGAAGAAGTTGACTTCTCATTTTATTGGTCCGTATCAAATTACTACACGAGTTGGTGTTATGGCTTACCGTGTGGCGTTGCCTCCGAATATTTCAAATTTGCATGATGTATTCCATATTTTTCAACTTCAGAAGTATGTTCTGGATCCATCACATGTTATTCATGTGGACGAGGTTGAAGTGAGAGATAACCTTACGGTTGAAGCTTTACCGATTAGGATTTTGGACCGTGAAGTTAAGAAGATAAAAGGCAAGGATATTGCGCTTGTGACACTAGCGTGGGGAGGCACTTCGGAAGGAAATATGACTTGGGAACTAAAGAGTGGGATGCGAGAGTCGTATCCGGAGTTGTTTGATTCAAGTAATATTTTCGAGGACAAAATTTCTAAAGTAGGGGAGAGTTGTAATGCCCCGATTTCGATTATTCCCATTTTGTTGAGTCTTTTATTTAAATTGAGTGATAATTATTTTATTTGTGAAATTGGTGTGTTAATATGATATGTTAACATGCTATGATATTTTACCGTTTTTGAGAGTTTTCGGGGAAATTAAAATGAAGCGTATTTTGGACATTTCTCAATTAATGATAAGTTAGAAATTTAGTGGAAATAGAATTATGTGAGAAAATGAATTAATTGAATTTGTGTAAAAAAGAAAAGAAAACGAGATAAGAAGAAGAAATAGGAGAGAAATAGAAAGAAAAGAGAAATAGAGAGAAAAAGGAGAGAAAGAAAGAGGAAGAAGAGAAAAGAGAAGAAAAAGAGGAAAAACTTGGAAATCTTCAAAACAACTTCTAGGAATCGATTTAATCGGGTAAGAGTGTGAAATCTTATTATCTCATCAATGTATATCATTAAGTATGTGTTTGCTTGGATGTTTTCTTGTTTACCATAGCTTGAGTTCTAGGTTGAAATTGAGATTTTTGTAAGGAATCAATGTTTTTACGGACGAGAGTCGGAATAGATTGCGTAGTTGTGTCGGGTAATGTTAGGTCGTGATCGAGTATGCTTGTTTTACCAAATTTGGTTAATTTTGTAAGTTTTTGCATTTTTGGAGATTTGAGGGTTTAAGATTCGGATTGAAATCGAAAGTCGTAGAATTCACGTTTGATGGTTCAAAATCACTAATATATGTTTGGTATGAATGAGTATGTGTTTGTTTCGAAGAAAATAATTGAATCAGTCGGATTTTCGGGGGAAATTGCTCAAACTCGTAGCAGTTTTTATGCAGAAAAATTATGTTTTGGAAAAACTTCGAAAATTCATAACTCTTGAACCGTAAGTCGGTTTTGACCCCGTTCGAAGCGTTGGAAAACTAATGAGATGCTCTTTCTAGGAAAAATGGTTTTGAGGCATGTACCTGGTTCAATTATAGCAGAAAATTGAAACCGTATCGTTGTGTTGATTTTTACCGTCGCGAATGTGTGCGATTGACGTGTTATCGTGCAATATGCTTTTGTTATATAACGTATAGCTTGTGTGTGTTGTTATACGATGTGTTGTGGGTAGCCTTATGGAGTGAATCCTAGATTGTGGAATTTATTGTGAATTTTGGCCTTTTGGCAAATAAATGCATTGTTTAAATTAAATGTAAGTGCATGTTAATTGTGAAAGAGTTCGTTGCCGTTTAGGTGGTAAAGCGATGCTCGTTGCTGTTTTGCGTAATTGATGTGAATGTATATAGATTGTATGTGATAGCATGAGATAAATTCATGAATATATTGTGAATATGTATGCATTTCAAGAGTGTCTTGAGTCATTTTGTATGTGAAGCATAATGATGTACATTCTTGTGTTGTGTGATTCTAATGAGAATCCGTTGTAACGTCGTGTGCCTATGTGAGGTGTGAGCGATGATTACAAATGATTGTGTGCCTAGGTGAGGTGTGAGAAATAGGATTGTGTTTTTATGTGAGGTGTGAGAAATCCATAAACATTGTGAGCCTATGTGAGGTGTGTGCAATGTGTGAACATCGTAGGCCCGACGGGGAGTTACATTGGTAACGAGCGATGGTTCCAATAAGTTCCTGAGTTAACTTGAGATGATTGAGTCGGTACCGCATTGCATTTTCATAGAGTCGTGAGTCAATCTCTATGATTTGTATTTATCATCTTTGTAATTGTGAATTGATGAATAAACATGAATATGTATGTTTATGTAGAATGATAAGAATTGTGAAGGTATGCATGATGAATATACTTGGTTTTGTATATATTTATACATTGTGATGTATATGCGTGAGTGGCGATGAATTGTGGTGAGAATGTAGTATATGTGTATTTTTATGCTAAGATATATAATTATATGCATTGTTATTATGATAATATTTCTCATCCTTCTGTTGTTTTATGATGCTCTATGAGGTATTGCAGAGTAGGTATGCTGGTGGTCTTTTTGTGAAGCGTGTCTTCATTCTTTTGGTCGGTCGGCTCTGATATGTAGCACCGGGTAGCTAGGGTGATTATGATTTTTTGTGATACATTTGTACATTTATCTTGTTGATGAATGTTTATGTAAACATGTATTATGTTGGTGGATCATACTCGATGATATATATATATATATATATATATATATATATATATATATATATACATGTATTATGTTGGTGGATCATACTCGATGATATATATATATATATATATATATATATATATATATATATATATATATATATATATATATATATGTTTGATGTTATTCAATGTTTAGATTTTCCGCTTTTATTCTAAATATTGAGATATGGGTGTAAGGACTAATTTCCTCTGTTGCAAAGTTACCCCACTGTTGCATATCAATTGTTGAGAAGGTGTTAAATATTTTAAATTCATGTATAATGTGACATACCTCTTTTATATTATGTATATAATTATACTCTGACGAAATTTTTAATATGTGCCTAAATGATTATGTGATTATTTGGGGGTATAGAAAGGGGGTGTTACAGTCATCATTTTTTCCGTAGGGTCATCGAGGGACAAGATCATTATTTCGTAGACAACTTCGAGGGGACTATGATCTTTTATCTTTGAATGGGACTATGATGACATTTGAAGAGACATTTCTTTAATACACCCCCACGTTCGAGGGACTTGACCACTTATTAAAGGCAACCAAGAGGGGAAACCCTAGGAGGTGCAGATAGCGATCGTAAAACGATCGACTTACATGTGTGAATATTATTTTCAATTATTTATCTTATAATTAGTGATCTAAGTCCAATTGTTTTCATTTACTCTTTGCACTCCCTAAATTACTAACCAAACATTTAAGTTTTTTACGAAGAAAAAAAGCAGAAAATAAAATCCCATGCTATTACATGGCTTTGGGAAAATTACATAATAATAGATGCGGAAAATAAAAAGCGGAAAGTTAAACCTATGCTATTACATATGAGAGGCAGTTATATAATCGAGCGGAAGAATAAATTAAATAATAAGACATTCTAAAAGTAATAATAAGAAAATAAATAGAGAAATAAGTTATAAACAAAATAATTAGGTTAATAAAAATAATTAATGTTTTTACGAAAAGAATTAGGGTTAATTTTGGGGTACAACAGCTGCACCTGTTCAATTTTCTGAAACTTGAGGAGTTAGATTGGCATGTACACCATTCGTGACTTGAAGGTTGAAGAGGATTGAACACTAAAGCCCGAAAATTTGCACTCGTCGGTGTGCAAATTAATATTATTGGTTGATCGTATTGCTTGAATGGGCTTAAAGATGTCATTCGGAATAACTAGAGATGGGCTTATGGATGCCATCCAAGGTATCTGTGGATAAAAGTATCAGAATGTGTTTATGTTTGACTTTATCTGAACTTTATCATTGTGCTAAGTATCAGAATGAGATCTTCGTCTTGACCATCTCTGAACTATCACTGTAACAAATCCCAAGCTAAGTATTAACACTATATCTTCATGTAGATCGTCTCTAAACTATCTCTTGGGGAAAAGATATCCTGCGCTAAGTATCAGCACTAGATCTTCGTATAGATCGTCTCTGAACTGTCTCTAGGATAATATCTTTAATTAAGCATCAGAATTAAATATTCGTTTTGATTATCTCTGAACTGCTTCTGGAAAGTATCATGCACTAAGTATCATCACTAGATCTTTGTTTAGATAATCTTTGAACTGTCTCAAGGAGTTGGTAATGTTTATCTATCATGAAAAGGAAAGGTTAGTTTATGTGAGATTATTTGATGTATGCATGTATGACATGGTGTCCTTAATATAATTGAGAATGTCATATGCATTATGGATGCGTATGCCATGATATGATATAAATGATGTATGTATGAATTATGTAGTCGAAGTTTGTTAGTAGCTCCATGTAACAACTATTGACTGGGGAAAATAAATCCCGATTCGTTGTTGACTAATATGAAGACATCGTTCTCACCTTGTTTCTGAATATTATACTTGAGATCTTTCGACTTCCGCTCGTCGTACTTTTTATTGGAAGATGAAATTCCAAAATACCCTGACTAGGGATAAAAGAGACGGACATTCCCCTGAGAGACTTATTCGACCAAGTGTCAATTATTCGGAGGATATAGGCTTGAGAGAAATCTGCTTGGGGATCTCGTAGAGTTGGAAGTACAAGAGGCTACTTAAAATACTTCGCTGAAATAAATCCATAAAGATTACTCTATGGGGATGAACCGTTGAATATCCGCTAGATATGAACTTTAACGGGGATTCCTACCTCTGATCTTCCTTAGTAAATGCTATTATTGTAGTTCTATATTATTTTATGCATTTCTGGTAAACATCAATCATATTCAAAAGCATATATACATTCAAACATAATCAACAGACGTTTTCGCTTAAGTAAAAAGGGAAAAGTAAACCTGAATTCGAAAATAGAATTGTATTAATTTAGAAAGTGGCCTATAAACAGGCAAGTTTGAACAAAGAGACAGGAATCCTAGTAAGAGGAATTCGTCGTAGAAAATTTAAAAGGAGTACAAAAACAAGTAAAAACAACTATGTATAAGTGATCCCATCAAGTTTCAACTCTGCTATTGCCATTATCTTCAAGTATCTCATCTTTTGCTGTCGAAAGAGAAACGATTGGACTGATTTGCACCTGTTTGAACTTGATATAGGTAGCACAACTAGTTGAGGTTACATGAGTGATCCAACGAGACATAGTCGTACGCTTTAATCCCTAACTTTTGCCTGGACTTCCCTTTTATGTTTTTAGTCCACATGGATACCCTTTTTTTCCCAAGCCGCCTTTTCAGGTTTTCGACTTGTCGGGTGTACATTTTTTTTTATATATCCCTAATTTTTGCCCTAACCCTTTTGGTTTTCCAGGATGCCCTTATTTTTGCCTAGACCAGTCAACCTAGCGGGTCTCTTTTTATTGTGTAGTATTTTTTTACTATGTCTGCATTCACAAGTTGTGGGAAATCTTCTCCATCCATAGTAGTAAGCATCATAACACCTCCAGAAAATACCCTTTTGACTTCAAATGGTCCTTCATAGGTGGGAGTCCATTTTCCCCTAGGATCACTCTGTGGTAATATGATATGCTTGATTACCAGGTCTCCATCTTGGTATACTTGATGTTTGACTTTCTTATTAAAGGCTTTCATCATACGCGTCTGATACATCTGACTATGACAAACAATTGCAAGCCTCTTTTCATTAATCAAGTTTATCTGGTCAAGTCGAGTCTGAATCCATTCATCTTCATCTAAGTCTGCATCTTTCATGATTCTCAAAGAAGAGATCTGGACTTCAATAGGTAGTACTGCTTCCATACCATAGACAAGAGAGAAAGGGGTTGCCTCGGTTGAAGTACGTATTGTGGTACGATAACCATGAAGAGCAAATGGTAATATCTCATGCTAATCTCTGTATGTCATTGTCATCTTTTGCAAGATCTTCTTAATATTCTTGTTGGCGGCTTCCACTGCGCCATTCATCTTTGGTCGATATAGAGAAGAATAGTGATGCTTAATCTTGAACTGCGTGCAGAGATCAATAATCATAGTGTTGTTCAGATTAGTACCATTATCTGTGATAATCCTTTCAGGGATACCATACCTACATATGAGATTATGCTTGATGAATCGAGCCACAACATTCTTGGTAACAGAAGCAAACGAGGTTGCCTCTACCCACTTCGTAAAGTAATAAATAGCAATGAGAATGAAACAATGTCCATTGGAAGCGGTATGTTTGATCTCACCAATCATATCAATGCCCCACATGGCAAAAGGCCAAGGAGAAGTCAGAACATTCAATGGAAATGGAGGCACATGTACTTTATCAACATAGATCTGGCACTTATGACAAGTTTTAGAGTGCTGGTAGTAATCAGCTTCCATGGTGGACCAATAGTAATCTACTCTCAATATCTTCTTAGCCATCGTATTCCCACTAGAGTGAGTACCAAAGATTCCATCATGCATGTCTTCCATAATCTCTATTGTTTCTTTCTTTTTCACACAACGAAGTAAAGTCGAATCGTGATTGCGCTTGTACAAAATTCCATTACTCAGGAAAAACTTAGCAGAATATCTCCTCAGAAACTTCTTGTCATTGATAGATGCCCCTTCAGGATATTCCTGAGCTTCGAGATATCTTTTCACTTCATGGAACCAAGGTTTCTCTTCCACCTCCTCAATATCAACCTCATAACAGTATGCCAACTCATCTAATCGATCAATAGTAATTCTAGGAGCTTCATCATCCCAACTGATTTCAAACATAGATGACATAATGGCTAATGCATCTGCCAATTGATTATCTTCTCGTGGAATTTGTTCAAAAGTAACCTCTTCATAGTATATAATCAAAGACAACACATGCTCTCTGTAAGGAATGAGATTTGGATGCTTTGTGTCCCATTCTCCTTTAATCTGACTAACAACTACAACTGAATCTCCATACACATTCAGGAACTGGATCTTCATCTCAATGGCAGCCTTGATTCCCATGATACATGCTTCATATTCAGCCATATTACTGGTACAATCAAAACAAAGTCTTACAGTTAATGGCATATAACAACCCTTGGGAGAGATAATCACAACGCCAATACCATTGCCAAGCACATTAGAAGCTCGATCAAAAACCTTAGTCCATCGGGATCCCTGTTCAGGTCCTTCATACGGTCTAAGTTCTTTACGAACAGTAACAAGCATAATATATTCGTCTGGAAACTCAAAATTCATGGACTGATAGTCATTCACTGCTTGATGAGCCAAATGATCAGCTACCACACTTACTTTAATTGCTTTCTAAGTAGTGTACTAGATGCCATATTCTGTCAAGATCATTCTCCATCTTGCTATTCGTCTGGAGATAGCAGGTTTCTCAAATATGTATTTAATAGGATCCATCTTCGAAATCAATAAAGTGGTATGAGTCAACATATACTGTCTTATTCGGCGAGCAGCCCATGCCAAAGCGCAACAAGTTTTCTCGAGCAGTGAGTATCTTGTTTCACAGTCGATAAACATTTTGCTAAGGTAGTATATTGCTTTCTCTTTTCGACTAGGCTCATCATGTTGCCCCAACACACACCCCATTGAATTATCCAACACTGTCAAGTACATAATCAAGGGTCTTCCTTCAACTGGTGGCATCAATATTGGAGGTTCCTAGAGGTATTTCTTGATCTCACCAAAAGCTACCTGGCATTCGTCGTTGCATTCCATTACTTGATCTTTCTTCAATAATTTGAAGATAGGCTCACAAGAGGCAGTTAATTGGAAAATAAATATTGCAATGTAATTCAGACGTCCCAAGAAACCTCTTACTTCTTTCTCAGTACGGGGATCAGGCATATCTTGTATAGCTTTTACCTTTGCAGGGTCAACTTCAATACCTTTACCACTGACAACGAAACCCAATAGTTTACCAGATCTTACTCCAAAGATACATTTGTTTGGATTTAACCTCAGTTTGTATTTCTTCAACCTCTCAAACAACTTGTGCAGATGATCAAGATGTTCTTCTTCAGTCTGAGATTTGGCTATCATATTATCAACATATACCTCTATCTCATGATGAATCATGTCATGGAATAAAGCTACCATAACACGCTGATATGTTGCCCCAGTATTCTTCAAACCAAATGGCATTACTTTATAACAAAAAGTGCCCCACTGTGTGACAAACGTAGTCTTCTCCATATCTTCAGGGGCCATCTTAATCTGATTGTAACCAGAGAAACCATCCATAAAAGAAAATACTTTATGCTTGGCAGTGTTGTCTACCAGAACATCAATATGTGGAAGCGGAAAATCATCTTTGGGGCTGGCTTTACTCAAATACATGTAATCCACGCACATGCGTACTTTACCATCTTTCTTAGGCACCGATACCACATTTTCAACCCATTGAGGATAAGAAGTGTCAGCTAGGAACCCTGCATCGAATTGTTTCATCACTTCAGCTTGGATCTTTTCTTACATTTCAGGACGCATACGACGAATTTTCTGCTTTATTGGATGACAACCTTCCTTCATTGGTAGACGGTGAACCACAATATCAGTATCAAGCCCTGGCATGTCTTTATAAGACCAAGCAAAGATTTACACGTAGTCATGTAGCATATGAATTATCCGGTTCTTAACACTATCTTCGAATTCAGCTCCTATCTTGACCTCTTTCTTGTCTTTCTCAGTTCCCAGATTCACAAATTCGATTGGTTCCTCACGCGGTTGTATAACTTTCTTTTATTGCTGTAGCAACTTAGCAAGCTCTACATGCACTTCACAATCTTCCTCATTTCCATCCTCGGCTTGATAGATCAGATTCTCGAAGTCATAGTTGGCAATAGCAGAAATATTATCAATGGGATCCAGAGTGGATGAGGATTTGTATTTTAGTGATGTGGGTGTGTGTAAGAACATATAGCTTTTTGATAAAGGGAAAAATAAAAAAATAAAGACAAAGAGCACAATATTTACGAAAGCAAAAAACGTCCATTGATTTTATTGAATGAAGATATGCAAATGAAATGACATCCCTAACAAGCATACCATTGTGCCCCAGGCAAGGCACAAGGCTTAAAAAAATTTAATTGTTCAAAATTAAAAAACCAAAAAAAACAAGAAAAACAAAAATAGCATTTACTCCTGACTAAAGGAGATAGGAATAACGTCTTCAGCCTTCCAATTATTGAGCCCACTACCAATGGTAGGAAAGATCCAACTTTGTGATGATCCTCGTATGGATGTATACAAAGTGTTTAGTTCGAAAATGTTTTTAGAAGTGGGGGTGTGAAAAGTATTTTGAAAGAGTGAACATGTAATTAAGTGCTACCTACCCTAAGTTGGTCTTTCATGTTTCTTTATTTACTTTAGGGGTAAGATTGTCCTTACTATTAAGGAGTAAGTAGTCATTACCTTGGATTTGATAAGGAATAGGCGTAGGGTCATCGTATGGTTATATAAGGCAGCTTGTAGGGGTGTCTTAGTAATTCGAAGGGACGATCATCATTTTTTCTGTAGGGTCATCGAGGGACAAGATCATTATTTCGTAGGCAACTTTGAGGGGACTATGATCTTTTATCTTTGAAGGGGACTATGATGATTTTTGAAGGGACATTTCTTTAAGACACCCCCACGTTCGAGGGACTTGACCATTTGTTAAAGACAACCAAGAGGGGAAACCCTAGGAGGTGCAGATGGCGATCGTAAAACGATCGACTTATGTGTGTATATTATTTTCAATTGTTTATCTTATAATTAGTGATCTAAGTCCAATTATTTTCATTTACTATTTGCACTCCCTAAATTACTAACTACGCATTTAAGTTTTTTACAAAAAAAAGCAGAAAATAAAATCCTACGCTATTACATGGCTTTGGGGCAATTACATAATAATAGATACAGAAAATAAAAAGTGGAAAGTTAAACCTACTCTATTACATATGAGATGCAATTATATAATCGAGCGGAAGAATAAATTACATAATAAGACATTCTAAAAATGATAATAAGAAAATAAATAGAGAAATAAGTTTTTTTTTTTATAAAAAAAATTAGGTTAAGAAAAATAATTAATGTTTTTACGAAAAGAATTAGGGTTAAGAAAAATCAGGTTTTAGAAAAATTAGGATTGATAAAAAGTTAGGGTTTAATTAACCTAAATCTAATTAATTAATTTTATTTACAAATTTAATAAAAAAACTAATAAACTAACTTTTATGAAAAATAATTAGGGATTAATTGTAAAATTTGTTTTAAAAAAAAAGAAGATTAGTGGAGTGATTAATTTTAATGATTAGTGGTTAATTAATTAATTAATTATGTTTTAAAATAATAATAATAATTAAGAAAGAAGAAAAGGATGAAATTCACTCAATAATAATGGTGGAGGCTAGAATCGAACTCCCACCCTTTACCTCATATGTCACGCTTCTTACCACCAGGCTACCTGCATACTTTGTGAAACATAATGAAAACAATATTATATAAAATAAATCGAAATTTGAATTTCAGAAACTCGCGCACGTCATCATCTTCTACCTCCGGACCTGCGAAATTTGATATGAATTTTGCTGCAAAATTTTTCTTGTAGGTATTCCTGCGTTTTCTTAAACATACACTTATACATATGATTAAGTCAAATTGAATATACCAAATGATTTCCCACGAGCTCTACAATCCAAATATGTCATCAAATGGGCTTTAAATTGTCTAAATCCAGAAACCCCAAATTGAAGTTCTAAACCCTAAGAATGGCATAACTCGATTCCGACAATGAAACTCCAAACAAACAATCCAGAAAGCATCTATACAATCATACAAACAAGAAAACAAGATCAAAACTAATTAATTATGCATAAATATTCATAGTCGAATATAAAAAAAAATGAGTTTGGTTCATGCGTTTTTGTGTGAGCTTGATGATGATGATCAGAGTAGGTGTAGAATGCTTCAATGAATCAGTTTCAACCTTCAAAGTGCTTGGTAAAGGCTTGGATCAAGGAAACCGGATTTTGAAATTTTGATGAGACTTTGAAACTTTTGAAGTGGTTCTTTCTCTAATTTTTTTCGTCCCAAGTCTTGTGGTATTGTTGTGAATATATAGTAGTGTAATTAGGTTAAGATTTTTGGGCCTTAGAAGATGGATTTGTGGTTGCTTGAATGTGAAGAAACCAAGTTGCCAAATTTTTCAAAAAAATCATATAAGATCATGTTATTTTGTCTTGTACGAATTTTGCCATGATCAATCATCTTAATCATCAAATATTTGATCCCAAAATAATTTTGGAATCAAATATTTGATTTTTTTTATTTATTTCAATTAAAATTGAATTTAAATAATTAAAATTCAATATAATATAAAATAAATAATAAAAATCAGAAAAATTAATCATTGGGTCGTGAATAGTCTCATCTTTGAGTTTGGGTTGAAATATTATGGGCCTATTTGGAGAAATCTATAATTTTGGCCCTTTTTGCTTCATACACCTCTTCAAAATTAACCAACTTCAACAATGCATAACTCCCTCAATTTTTATCCCATGAAGGTATTCTAGGACTTTTTAGAAATATTAGACTTTCCTCTAACTTCTCCTTTCAGTCCCATGTCCATATAATTTTCCATTTTTAAGTTATGAGCTTTTGAAAAAGTTGACTTTTTGTTGACTTTCAAAAGGACCTGTAATGTCTTGGCTCATACCTCTTAAATGAAGCATTTTTGGACTTGGCTTATGATACACAAAGTTGTAGGGAATTGAATTTCCTTCAAAATGAGCTTTGGATGGGAAATTTTTGATGTAGTATGTGAAAGTTATGGCTGGTCAAAGTTCAATTGACTTTTCCTACACAAACCCTAATTTAGTAACTCCTGATTCTTGATGATTCTGAGGTTTCCTTGATGAATCATGATCAAACCCTTGATAAAATGATGAATTTCACCTCATAATCTTGATGTTGACCAAAAATCTTGAAGTTTGACTTTATGTTGACCACAATTGACTTGTTGACCAAATTAACTGATTTTTAAGTATCTGAGCATCTGACTGACCAAACTTGTGGGGAAAGCCTTGAAACTTTACATGAGGATTCCTTGAGGTATGTGGGATGTCATGAAGTCCATTTGAGGTTTTGGAAGTCCAATTTGCTTTGATAAATTCAAAACCCTAGTGTTAAGATCCATTGCTTAGGAGAAGGCTTTGTCTGATGAAACCTGAAATCCCTTGAGCAATTGTGAATCTTGTGACCATCAGGAGACCTCTTGAAACACATTATATTAAATATTTGAGGGAAAATTTCGGGGTACAACAAGTATGACCTTGAATTTCACTTCATGAAATTTACCAAAGCTTTAGGTAACTTGTTGAAGAAGGCATGGAAATAAACACATGAACCTTTGACTTTTCTTAAAGAGCAAGCTACTAAACCTTGGAATATCTTTGCTCAAAATGAAGTTGAATGAGGCTTGAGATAAAAACCTTTGATATTATAGGTCATTCATTGAAAGTTAGGCCCTTGAGAATCAATGGCTGACCACATTTTGACTTGATAAATCACACTCTAGTTGAGGAACCAATGCTTTATGTTCTTAATTCAAAACATACATAGTTTGCAAAGAACAAAAGGAAACAAGACGTATTTTTGATATTTTGATTAATGGTTAGTTAAACACAAACATATAAACATAAATTAAAATACACACACAAAGAGGGTGCTTGATGATCCATGAAAAAAGAAACCCAAAGGTGAGAGGGTTAGAAAAAGACCAAGTAATAATATGTGATCTTGTTTGTATGCAAAGATTCACATGTTATGGGGAATATGAGGTTAAAAAATTAGTGTATGACCATAAAATGTCAAATATTTCTTGAGAATTCTGACTATACCCTAGTTTCTTAAGGAACTTAACCAAAGGTTAATAATACAAGTTACATTTACAAGTTACTTCTTAAAGTAAGCAGATACACAAGTTTAAAATCAAAGATATTACAATTAAGAAATATAACAAGAAGGTGTTTTAAGTGTATGAAAGTGATAGTTTTCTTAGTATGAAACTCTTTTCCTTTTCATTTTCATGTATGAATGTTGTCCAGTGTTATATATTGTTTTTCTTGTTTTCTAAACTCCCAAGACCTCTTTATATAGGAGAAAATAGATATGTTGGAGGGTGAAGTTGGAATATCCTCAAATATCATAGTTGTAAGTTGGTCAATTTTTTCTACAACTGTAGAGTGGCGCTTGTAGAAGATAATATATGAGGATGGGATGTGAGGAATGATAGTTGTACAAAAGTACAATCCTTTTCCTAATCTCCAAGGTAGTGGAAAGGATATTTGATTTTTGTATTGATTATACTTGTTACATGCTCTTCTCTCAGTTGTTGACTTTACCATATTAAATTCTAGTAAAAGGCTTTATATTAAAGTTGATAAGGCTTGAGTAGAGTTCAAAGTCTGTCTTTAGAAATTGGTGAAATGAAACCTCAAAGTCTATGGAGTTCTGGGTTTTGAGACTTTAGATGCTTGAATTATCAGAGTCTTTATCAGAGTCATTCTGGATATTTTCTTTGTAAAAGAGTTAACTAGGTAATTGTTAGCATGAATTTCGATGCCCAAGATTAAGATGAGCAAAAAGAGTTGAGACAAATATACTGAAAAGAATTTATGTGGATTTCGACAGAAATTTTTTATGGATAAATATTTAGTTGAAAAATATCCCTTTTGCATAAGGGGGATATTGGTCTAGGACTTAGAAATATTTTAAGTTCAGACTTAAGGTTCAACGAAGACAATTCGTTAGAAGTTGTGTTCGATGAAGCATTAATTCAAATGAGGCTAGAAACCATTTTTTGGCTTTATCCGTTTACTTGAGAAAAACATGTGAAAAGCTATGGATAGCGAAATACATGCCAACGAAAACGTGTCATTTTCTGGAGAAGAGACCATTAGTTACAGTTATTTTCAAATTAGTATAAATAGGAGTCTTAGTGTTTAGGATTCAGTGTATTCCATTATTGTACAAAACCCAAAAATTTACTATAAGTATTTGTGTATTAAGAAACGAGTTATTGGGAGAATGTACGTGTGATAACCACTCTTTACATTTCATCATTTTATTCTTCATTGCAATTTTACTTTGAAGCTTTTTATGTAATTTCTTAATGTTCCTGCATTTACTTTCAAACTTTAAATATTTAAAATCAAGAGCATTGTTGAAATGTTCATGACTTGCAAAACCTAAGATAACAAAAACATATGTCCTGGGATTCACTGGTTGAACCTGCTAGTAAACCATAAGTTTGGAGTTCAATAATTGTTTACCATTTTTTTACGATAAACATTAATCTAGATGTTAAACTTTTATGTAAACACACTTTTGATTGTTCCTTTGGCTTAAAGTGTGTATTTAGTTCAGAGTATGGCTTGACCAATTGACTTCTTTAGAGACTGGTTTGCTCATAGTTGAATTCTTCAAAGTTAGAATTTTATTTCTATAATCTGCACTCTTAACAAAATAATTAGAGTACACAATTGTTCTCTATAAACATTAAGCTTGTTATCATCAAAAATCAAGGATAGTTGCACAACTAAACATGTTCAAATAAGATGAAGATTTAAGGTGTTTGGGTGAGCTTCTGGATGCTCAACCCAGATCCCGACAAGGTTTAATTCTTGAGGTAAACAATAATTTCTGCATATTATTGTTTACTTCTTCTTCTTTCCACTTTTACTCATTCCTTTACTCAATTACCTTGAAAATATAATTGATTTGTGGATTTTCTGTTTGAAAAATTGAGGTTTAATTTGTGACAGTTTAAGGATTAATGGAGTTTTGAATATGAATGAAGTTTGAGAAAATTTTGAAGGTGATAATTATGGAATGAATTGGATAAATTAAGGTGAATAAAGGCTAGTGGTGAAGGTGAATTAAGTGGTGTGTTTGCTTTGATTTTTTTGGTATTAATGGTTGTTTTTATGTAGAAAGTTTCATGGAGATGAGGTATTTGAGAGAGATGAAGAAAAGTTCCGAGTGAGATGAAGGTTTCAAGGTCTGTGTATGATTTTCGTGTGCATTTTTCCTGATTTTGGGGGCTCCCCTCACTCATTCTACTCCTTTTTATTTATAGGGTAAAATTATGTGTAAGTGTGTGAGCATTAGCGAGTGTGTTAGAGGTCATAAGGATTGTGTGAGTGTAGAGATATAAGAGAAAATTGAGTGAATGGAACATGTGATGGAGGAAATAACGTGAGGTTTGTTGTGTGAGGAAAATGTGACCTTGTGTGAGGGTGAAGAGAGGTTGGAAGTTTGTTAGAGGATCATATGTGATTCAATTTGTAATAATATCTCATGTATGTGTATGTGTGAACATGGTGTAATTGGATTATGAAACTTTGGATGATGTGTAATGATATTTTATTCCATTCTTTCATGAATTTGTTTTTTTTTCTTTTGTGCATTTTAGTTTACCTTTACTTGTGCATGTATGGTATGTATGGAGATTTTAGTGATGTAATGAATATGTATGATAAAATGATACTTTAATTTATTTATTTTTGCAACATTTTGTCTTTTATGTCTATTAAATATTTTTGATTGATTTAAAATAAAAAATGAAAAATGAGATGAGATGATGCATATGATAAGAAGATAAAAATCAAATGTGATATTTTCAATTGGTACTAAAATACGAAAAGTGAAATGGTCCTAAAAATTCAAAGTATGAAAAAGTGAGAAATTATTATAAAGTTCTTGAAAAATATGGTGAATAATGAATTATGCTAAGCTGACACAACAATACAAATATGCGAGTACAATCAGATGAAATGCAAATTCCTGGACAAAATTAGGGTACCACAATCCTCACAACCAAAGTTTTGAGGTCTTCATCCATAAACTCCAACAACACCAACATGAGACAAATCCCACCGAGGAGACATATCTTTTGCATACACCTTTTCTATATGACAAGATTTTGGGGCCCTCGTACCAGAAAGTTTCAAGTCCCTTTCAATCGTAAAATTCGATGGAAGAAGTGATCCCTAAGTACATGTCGCCTCTATTATCACGCAGGTGAAGCCCCATACTCTATGGAATGCTAGCTTCTATCCAACACCTTCATGGATGCCGCAATGAGATAATGTATGAATCTACTACGATTATTCGTCACTAGCTATTAGAACATGGTAAAGAAGTTTGTCCAGCAACCTAGGCAAGTAGGCACGGGAAAATGTCAACCACCACCATATTCAATATTCACTATCGCTCTTGGGATTTTCATCCTGGTACAAATGCGAAAGTGGCGTGAAAAATGTAGAGTCGCCAGCCATACATTTTTATCTCGAATGAATGGGAGAGGTAATGTTGCACAAACCTAAGGAAAAGGAAAGAACAAGGTCTTGCAAACTAAAGAGACTGGGTTTGGGAGTCGGTTACGAACTAGTAAGGTATTAGCACCCCAGATCGTCTGTCGTACCCGACGGGATCCACACTTGCTGGAACTATTTCAAAGGGTAAGGATAAACTGTCGTTGAATAAAAACCTCTACTGGAACTGGAATGAGAAAGAAAAGGGAACTGGAAAAAGAGAAAGAAAAGGTACGGGAAAAATGTAGGGAAGTAAAAAAGGTGTGCTCGAATGAGCCCTACCCCACTGCCTATGTATCTCATGGGAAATGAGAATTAGAGTCGACGTAGTTCGCCTAACTAAGGCATGAAATTTGTTTGTATTTTTTATGAATTGAACTGCTTTTGCCTATGCTCAGGTGTTGCAGGCTCGTCCGGTACGAGTGTGTTTACCGTATTGCGAAGAGACAAGTCGAAGAGAGTTCTTTTGTTATGAGTGAATGTGATGAGAAGAGAATTACCCAAGGAAAGAAGTTTGTTATTTGTTTACTGCCTTTTAGAAGAAGTGTTTTGATTTTGTTGTTTATCGTATGCACAACACTAAAGACTATGATATAGGAGAGAATACTTTCCAAGGTCGTCCCCAATGGAACGTTTGTAAAGAATTCTAGAAGAGTGGAGGATACCTCCACTAATCCTTTCCTTTATAGCTTAAGGCCCATGGCGTACTATGCACACTTTTATCATTAAGTGTTTTTTTTGCTTTTCTTTGAAGATGAGAAGAGAGACTCAAGTTGAGAAAGGGAAAACACTAAGGAAAACTAAGACTCACCCTAGGTTATTATACAATGGAGATCCTAAAGGTTAGTGAGGTTTGAAGAACTCTAAACCTAGGAGAATAGATAAGAAGGACAAGTTCTAACTCACTTCAAAGGATGAAGATGAGATAAGAACTCGAAGAGATGAAATGAAGTTAAGCAAGCAAAGCACAATGTGCTAAGGCAATCACAACTTGAAAGCATTTAAAGAGATGAAGGAATAAGTTGTATGTGGGGAGCCCAACCACAAACATGACTTACCATAACTCCCTACAAAACAAAGGTTAGTTAAAAATAATACATATTGAAATCATATAGAAAGCAAAAGCAAAGTAACATCCAAACAAGTCATAAGAATGCTACTAAGAGTTGAATAAGACCAAGTCTTAAGGAAAAGGAATTATAAATGATCAAAGACCTCTAAAGTCAGTAGATAAACCCTAAGAATGTATTCTAAGATTATGAGATCAAACACTAACAAACTATGCCCAAACTAGGTACTAAACACCAAAGAAGTTCAAGGTGAAGTTAGATGAAGAAAATTGAATGATTATGCAAGGTAAACATGTATTAAATCATGATTAAATGTCAAAGTTAGAACTTAAGATAAATTATAAGTGTCTTGAGATGCCTATGAAAGTGTATATAAAACAAGAGAATGGATACTCATGTACAAGGGATTAGATGGAGAAGAAGTGAGGAGAAGTGAACAAGTTGTTTCATAAGAAAGGACTTAACTTGGAACACAAGTCAAACATGAACAATGAAATATGAATCTAAAATACAAAAGTAAGAAACTAATATTTATGTTGATATGAATACTAAAAGCACCGATTGACCACAAGTGAATAAGGAGAAATCATGTTAGGTTTAGAGGAGAAGAGAACAAGTTTCAAGCAAAATTAGTTCCAATAAGGATGCACTTTGAAACACAAAAACAAACCAAATGAAGATGGTTCAAAAAGTGACCTATGATTGGAATTCAGGAAATTAAATGGAACTATAATTAACTCCTAAAGTTTACCACAAATTATCTCAAGCAAATGACATGAATTCCTTCCTAATATCTAGGATATGGAACAAGTAGACACATAAATGGACCTATAATCTAGGCGACATGAAAAATATCAAAAAGGCTGTAAAATTTATGAAATTAAATCCCTAGAATTATGAAGTCAGTAGCTTACATTGTCCAAAAATTATTCACAAAATTATTCACCAAAGTGTCACAACAATTCACTTAATGGACAAGATAACAAGGCATGATTGTCGAAAAACAACTCCATAAAATGGATCCAAAATGTCACCAAAAATTATGTAAAAAATTCCCAAGTATCATCAAAATGTTAAAAATTCCAGTGGTTAATCATACACAAACAATAGGTCTCACACCTATTGGAAAAAATTGTTTTCGGTCCCTTTAACCAAAACAATGTATTTTGGGACAGCTTAGAATGAAAAATCCAAATTAATTACTAAAACCATCCAAAAATGTAATAAAAAATTATAAAAAATTAATTAAGAGGATAAGGATCAATCATGAATTTTTCCATAATTTTATCACACCTGAAACTATTTTTAATAATTGCGACGAAACGGGAAAAATGGTGATTAAGGGAAAGTGTGGTGAAAGCAAATCCTATCATTCATAACCTAATTCCTAAGCTTCGATATCGTCACACATCATCATAAAGCAAAAATAAATCCAGTGTATCAGGTGGAAGGGCTCAATATGCATCTTACGTTATATGATGTTAAGCCGCATACAACTAGAATGATGCATTAAAGTGGAGAAAGTCGAGATTTCTTATTTGATTGAAGTGTCGATTCTTCATATAAAAGAAACCCAAAAACTTCATGCAAGGTCTTGTAATCTCACATAAGAAAAATAAATGTTTATCTTCCATAATTTCTTCTTGAAGCTCCACCATAATCGAAATCGATCAAAAAAAGCTTATGAACACTTATCCAAAATTAGTCCTAAACAATAATGAAAATTAGTACAAAAATTCCAATTAAAATTGTCAAGAAACTAATCTGAATGTTAATCATCAAAACCTAATTAACAAGAAAATCCAAACACCGTTTTTGCCAAGAAAAATGAATATACAAATTAAATAAAAAAATGAGAGCAGGGAGAGGTGTAATAGGAAACACAAGGTGTCAATAGCCCAAACAATGGCCTGAAGCCCATCTCTCAAAAGTACTTCACAGGGAGGGGTTTGTGAGTAACATTAGAGGTGTAAAAATATTTTCCATGACCTGCAGGCCCAAATCCTTGTAGATGTTCGTAGGAGGGGTGAGGATTGGAAAAACGGGGTGTAATAAGAAGATCCATGGTGATCTTGGCCCAATTTAACGCTGATAGTTCCTGAACCACAAAAAATATCAAATACATGTACCAAACCCTAATTTATACATCAATTCAAGAACACACAAAAAAATCATCCTTCTCATGTTCTCAATTGACGTCGTCGCACCAACATGCCAAACTGCGGCAGTTATCTCTTCGCCTCGCTTATCTCCCACTCATCTTTGTTCAATATCACGCTGATATGCCTCCGCAATGCTTCATCTTCGGAAAGCATCGCTCTTCGTCGGATACTCCCCAGAAACAACACAAACTCCACCGTGACGGCTCCATCATCTCCCTTCGCACATTACCCTTCACCCATAAATTCTTACGCTCACTGACTTCGATTCGTCAGAATCAACTCCATTAATGGCGTCGGAATTCCCTATCAAAACACGAAGCAAGCCAAATCAAAAAAAAGATGCGAACCAATCGCAAATACTAGAGGCGAATCGAACAACAATCTCAATGCATAATCAAGATTCCGAGTGAGATAATTATGTCGGTGCGACGAACAAAATACTATAACACTTCGGGTATGCTATTCGATTCATTTTTCTCATCGATTCCCCTTCTCTGAATTCTCCCCTGATTCTTCTATGATTCTTGCAATTGTGAATCTTGTGATGTGTATTCTTGAATTTGCAGATAGTTGAAGGTGGTTGAATGGTACAATGATGGTGATTTGATGAAGATATTGAAGAGCTATGGATATGCTTGTGGTTCACAGCTGATATGTTATGTATATTGTTGATGTTCTTGCAAGTTATTGATGTAGGTTCTGAATTTCTGCAGATTATTGGTGAAGAGAGTTGATGAAGATGTTGACGTTTGATGAAGCGATAATGAGGATTCTTGCGAAGATTGAAGTTGAAAGATTGAAGGTGAAGGATGATAAAGGTTTTAGAAGATTGTTATTGAAGAGATTTGATGATTGATGAAGATGGTGGAGAAGAGAGTGTGAGAGATTGTTAAAGTGTTCAGAAAAAAATCAGAAAGAGTTTGTTAGTCTTTGTAACTGTTTCTGTAACTGAATTTTCATTCCCTTTTTTTCTGTTATTCAATTTTCTAAAATTTTGTTGTAATTAATCTGAGTTTTTTTTCTTCCGATTTTTGTTATTGAGAGAAGAAGAGATTGAAATTAGTTTTTTTTTGTGTAACATAATCCTTGTTATGGTTTTCTCCATTTTTATGATATGGTTTTCTGTTATGGTGTAAATTTTCTAGTGTGACTATGCTCGTTAATCCCTGCTTCTTCCTCCGTTTTCCAACCGACTTGTTCCTTTTTTTTGTTATTATTTTAGAGATGTGTAATGGGCCTTAGGTTCAGGATTGTTTGTGAATGGATAATTGCCAATGAATTGAAGATGGATTAGGAAGAATTTTTTTTTGTAAATGGTTAAGAAAAAGATAGAAATGAACATTAAATGGATAAATAATGGTTATGGTAATTAGATTAAAAATTGAATTCGGGCCTAAAAATATGGTCTTAGCTTATTTGGTTTTTGAATTGAAAAGTTAAACAAAAAGGTTAATTGGACTTTAAAATGAACATGGAATAATGTTCGCATTGAATATGAATCAGATATCAATAGTGACGTATTATTTTCCTCGATAACTTGAACTCAAAACAAACCACATGAACACTTCTAATCTTACTTGAATCCATAAAACCAAGTTAATTTCTTCAAGATCCATGTCTTCAATGCAACTCTCTAATCCGTATCGAACTTTCATGATAACCAACAAACATCGCCAATGGCCATGATCACCCCTACCACTGCTTCGAATCCTTGGACATGATAGGATGGAGCCATAAAAGAACACCTTGATACCCAACGATCCTCAATTGATGAAATGCTAACCCTGATTGAAAACGTATATACCAATCTTTCTTTTGAAATTTTCACTTTAAACAACGATGGAATCATTGAGTGACAAGATGCCCTAGTGTCATACTTTATAAGGAAGCTCTTGATGGCCAAATGATCGGGGAAATTAACCCTAATCAATGGTTGATGGTGAGTACCAAAGAATAATACCCCTTATTATTACGTTGGCCAAATCTTGAGAATCCACCTGATAAACATATGTACAAGAGACAAACCATAACCACTGATCTTTGTATTTTCCAACGAACCACGCCTTCCAAAGAGTCAAATCACAAGGCACTACAAAACCCTGATTCTTCAATCTTCTAATCCAAGTAACAAGCCTATGACAATGAATGCATGACATGTTATAGATGACCTAATGGAAGATGCACGTGAATGTGAAGCGAAGTCAGTTAGATGGTAATAAATAAGAGGGGAAATTTTGGGGTGTTACATTCACCATGGCCCTTCAGAATCCTTAAAGGAGTATCTTTCCCATTTGAATGAGGAGACTATAAAGGTCATCCACCCGGACCCGTAGATGTTTTTAAAATCCTTCTAAATTATATTAAGGGTCGGACATTTTAATCGATGCCTCACCCATAGAACTTCCATTTTCATGGAGAAGGTAGTGATGTATGTCAAATGTTACAAAAAGTGCATGAAAGTAACATGTAGAAAAAGCTAAGGACTTAAAGGAGAGGACATTTGGCAATCATAACTCTTCATAACAATAGCACAAAAGCCATTATACCTCGCCTGTTAGGGATAATGAGACCGTTAAGTAGGTTGGGAGGTTTATAAAGAACTTCACACCTCTAAACAATGATCGTGGAATTATATGGCGCAAAGTCCTCCATACACACAACATTCCTCCTCCACCAACCCCCAAGACATGCATTATGGGAACTGAGCCCAAAAGATGGTGTGAATTTCATAAGGTCAACGACCACTACCCAAATAATATTACAAGCTCAAAAAGGAGATTGAGCGCATCAACTAAGAGTGTGGTATGAAGAAATAATTTGAGGTGGATCTCACCCATTACCAGGAGATTCCAAATCTTAAGGACGAGATTCTGTTGGGAGCCCTAGATCCAAGAATGACAATGAGCTAAGTAGAGGTGATAAATATAGACACGTACATCATACCCTCAACACTATAGCCGAAGTGTTTGCTAGGGGCTGATAGACTAGCCTCACTTGTAGAGGATATAGGAGCCAAGTCATGACCGTAAAAGTAAGGGGATACATCACCTTGAAAATCGTCTTCGAAATAGAGGAAAACGCAAAGATGATCAAGGTAAGACATCTCGCAATAGACGCCTATTCCTCGTATAACATTATCATATGGAAGTTTTCTTTAATCCTATTGGGAGCTTCTATGTCCACTTTATACTTGTCTATGAAGTACCCATTGCCTAATGGGCGTGTTGGGGTTATCCAAGGTGATCAGAGACTTCCCAGAGGTACTATCAAGACATCTGGATACTAGATAGGGTGACTATAGTTGTGGCACACATCTAGAAACCAAATGCATAGAAAGTGAATATAGTGGACGTGTGGTCAAGAACATTGCTTCATATGAAGGATATGACACCTCTTGAAGAAGTAAAATTCACCACACTATTCTAGAAGAGCATACGAGTATAAGGTACGAAGGCCAAGGTGAACTATGAATTTTTTTATAGGTTTAGTGTTATGTTACATTCAATTATGTTATCAACTTGGTTAATTATGGTTAAATGTCACCTGTCAACTATGTAAGTTATTTTAAAGAAATGGTTTCCTTGTGGTAATTGGGTGACACTTATTTCCCTTATGTGGGAAGAGGTTTTTAATGAGGCGTCTAACATTCTTTATAAATTTCCGTACACCTTTGTTTTATTGAAGTATCCTTAACGCCCACAAGGCTGTTGAATGCTGGAACTTCAATAAAATATCCTTACCGCCCATGAGGCTATTGAATCCTAAAACTTATATGAAATATCATTGCTACCCACGAGGCTATTGAATATTGAAACTTTAATGAAGTATCTTTACTGTCCACGAGGATATCGAATCTAGAACATGAATGAAGTATTATTGCCTCCCTTAAGTAGGGGTGAGAATAGGCTGACCTGAGTTTGGTTTTGCCAAGCCTAAGCCTAGTTTATTAAAAATTTCAAAGTCTAAGTCTGACCTATGACCTATTGTAGGTTTATTTTTAGACCTTAGATTGGCCTTTCAAATGACTGATTAGCCTATTAACCTACATACAAGCCTATTTTATTTAAACATTTATAAATAAGCAAATCAATTAATGTTTAAATAGACTAACAAATAAAAAAATCAACGATATAAATATTTATTTGCATTGACTTATTCAAGTTTAGATATTAACATAAATTTTGTGATACTATTTATTCGAGAGAAGAACTTATGAAAACAACTTATGACATTGTTCATAAGATTTTTTTAAAATTATTTTCCAAGTTTTTCAAGATAACTAAATTTTACCTTTATATTTTAATACAAAATACAAAGACAAAATATTAAATATAAAAATAAATATTTATATTTATTTAAATAGGTCAATTTGATAGACTTAAAGATTTTTTATGGATCATAGTATAACCCTTTTAACTAAATAGACTGTAGACTCGTGTTAATTGATCTAACAAATTCCAAAATCTACTCACAAAACTATTGAATACTAGAAATGGCATTTTCGTCCAGGAAGCTATCAAATGTTAAAACTTTAATGAAGTATCTTTATAATGATCTTTTGTGGAACTTCAAATAAATCCAAATCTTGAAGAATTAAAGTCGGAGACTCAATAATAGCTTAAGAATAGTCTAGTGGTGGAAACTCTAATCAAAAGAATGAAGAAAGTAAAGATTTCAAGTAATAACTTCAGAATAGTCTTTAGTGGTATACTAAAAATGACATTAACACTATATTGAAATTAAACTAATGTTGTGTTACATTTAGTTTTATATCTCCCATATGTCTTTCTCTTACTATTTGGGTAAGAGTTTGAGAGGAACACAACTAAATCTAAGATAAACTATACTTTAATGAAATACCTATATAATTAATAATGGAATACAAATATGTCATATTCCACAGTAGCATCTCCTGTTGTAAAATCAACAGAAAAAAACTTAGCCTGAGCATATCCACGTACGAAACGAAAAGCTCCAGTCCCACCAACAATGGCCATTTCTCTAACAGCTTCACTCATGATCATGTTCCTTCCCAATATGCTAAGTGTGCTTCCATTAAAGTGCCCATCTGAAAACGCCATAGTCATCACCATCATAAGTCCCATCTCTCCTTGTGATATAGAAGTATAAATTCCCTGTGCCTTGCCCACAAGCTTCGAGTCACGTTCCGGTCCAGCCGTTAATGGATCGTCCATCGCCACAACCGTCCCGAATGGCAAGCTACTTTTTGCTTTGCCATTAGGTTCGGCTACAAATACCATGCTTGGTTTTGGGCCTGTGACGATGTCGTGAAAGTAAAAGTGAAGGTGGGTGAATTTCTCTTCTTGAAATCCTAACATTGTTGGGGATAGACTTTGATAGTATTTAGTGGCAGTGGCAAAGGATATTATAGAGATGAAAAATGTTATGGAGAATGATAAAGATTTTGCCATGTTTGATGTGAATGAATGAACTAAGAATAAGAATGCTTATTTCTATCAAAAGTTTGTTAGATGTTGGTATATTTCAATTTGTTTTGATCCATGCTTATTTATAGTGTGTGTGTGAGCCTACTTCATTTATTTCTTGTAATATTTCTACTCCTCAAGTTGATGTTTTTTGACCAAAAATTTTTGAGATGTGATATGTTCACACCAAATTTACATCAAAATTTGATACTATATGTATTGTTCATGTTCATTTATACGTTGAAAAAGTATTTCTTATTTAAATAAAATAATATTTATGAACATCTGAACAGCCGTAGGGATAATTACAAAATTGGTTAATGAAATATAAAAAATTGATTCATAATAAAAATGAATTTGGTTAATAAACGTTTAAATATTAAAAATAATTTTTAATAATAAAAAAATATTGATTAATTGTTTAATGAAGTGTTAAGTTAGTTCGTAAATGTTCAAATATTAAAAATAATTTTTAATAAAATAAGAGTTATTTAATTAAATGTATAATATTAATTAATAAAATTATGAAGTTTGTTAATCACATTGATATCTCTTAATTTAGAAAATAAAAATAAAAATATATTTTTATATATTTTTTAAAAGATAAATTATTATAATATTTCATTGTGTTATTGATTGACAGTGAAAAAAGGTGTACATTTTTATGATGGTAAAATAAACTTTTGAAAACTTTTAGATGTCATAATATGGTGGAAAGATGATAGAAGCAACCGAGAAACACAATAGAAGACTTGTGAAAGACAATTATTTTCTACCTTTGTGGAATATCAATATTTAAACTTAATTTTAAAATACATAAAAATATTTAAATAAAAAAATAATATAACACAAAAATATTCAAAATAATCATTAACTATGAGCAAAATTATGTTACAATATATGTTATATATTTATTATAAAAAACAAGAGAATGTTATTGACACACGTACATATGGAATTGTATGATGTATATATTTCTAAATTTCTGAGTTTTATGACTTTTAATTATGAAGAGTCTCCAAAATTTGATTCACCTAATATTTATAAGTGGGAAATCAGGTGGCCACGTTTCATGATAGACAATTCTATGCACGACATTTCTTTCTTTTGTGTTGAAGCCATTGGTCTATTTTTTGTTAATTAATTTTATAATTAATAGGACAAAGTAAGTTAGAAGCTTCATACCACATTACTTGTTGACATTTACTTGTCTAGTACCTAATGCAACTGGAATTTTGAGAAAATTTTAGAAAATTTTAATTTCCTGTCATGTTTTTCAACCATATATTCCCTACCATCATACTTTTCAAACTATGTATTTTAAATATATAAATAAATGATTAAATAATAAAATTATAAATAATAATTAAAATATTATAAACTAATTAATTAAAATATTAATTAAATAAATAAATACATAATAATTATAAATAATTATTATAATATTATAAATTAATTAACTAATTATATAATTAAAATTATTTATAATTAATAAATTAAATAATTATAAAATTAAATAAATAAAAATTAAACGAAATGTTTATTTATTGATGGAAAAAAATACATTAAACTCATATTTATCCTTGATTTTGACTCGATCGATGAAACCGTTGGTGGGTTCCACAGACATGAGATTATCCTATTCAGGTAGTCCTTCTACGATTTTCATCAACAATTGTTGGTTGAGTAGAAGGTCCTGCTTCATTATGTGGATTAATAAATTGGGATACTGCATCATTACTAAAGATGTCTGGTATCGTCGCCGCACTGCCATAATCTAATCTTGTTTCCTCATTACTCCAATTTGGTTGGGTAGTATGTGGCATTGAGGTATATGCATGTAGGGTATGTATAGATGTTGGTCTTGGAATGAATTAAAGGTGAAAGTTTGTAAGGGGTAAAGTGGGATTTGTGGTTGGGGTGTTTGGTAGTTGTGTTATTGTAGGGTAGGTTGAGAGAATGAGTATTGGTTATATTGGATGTTGGGTGGTGTTTGTTGTTGTGTGTATCATGATGAGGGAGTAAAATTTAGGCTTTGTTGTTGGGTGTTGAAGGGGATTGGGTTAAATGATGGGTATAGTTGATTGTAGTGTTTGGCATAAGTCAAGAATGCGAAGGAACAAGAAAGGCTGCCCAGTCAACACACGTATTAGAACATAAATGGATATCGTTGATAAGCTCGAGAGAAAATGTTCCATGTGTCGTCAAAATGGTCACAACCGAATTCGGTGTCCAAATGTTGGAACTAGTAATAGTTAGTGTTTTATGTTGTTATCATGTATCATTTTCATATTGCCATGAAGTGCCTCGATTTTCTTTATTATTAATTATTGAGATTCAAATAAAAATAACAAGAAATCAGATATTAACAACAAATACATTTAACCTTAAATAAACAACACAACACATACAACTGACATCAAGACAAATAAAAAATCTTAAACATAACAACACAACATTTAATACAACATTTCTAGCTGATTACAATAATCAATTTGATTTCATTATATCCAGACATCATTTCCCTCGCTTCCTTATCGCTCTTAATTCGCACTCACCCACGCTAGAAATCATACCTCTTAATACTTCTGATTGTTTTCCTTCTTGTATGTCTCCTTCTAACCAACGGTTCAACTCCATCATTAATTGCTCTAAACTACAAATATTCCATAAGAGCATACCCTTAACCTAGGGTGGCAAAACAGGTCGTCCGCCCCGCCTAAAGCCCGCAAAAAAAGTGGGGCGGTGTTGCACCCCAAAATTTGCCCTCACAATACAAGACTTTGTGTGCTAAGAAGGTTCACAAGGTTCACAAGTTTCTCAATGCTTATATAACCTTTCATGAGGTTCATGAAGTCTACAAGTTACTTTATGAAGGTTCACAAGTTTCTCAACATTTACAAGACCTTTCATGAGATTCATGAAGTCCACAAGGTACTTCTTGAAGGTTCACAAGGTTCACAAGTTTCTCTACACTTACAAGACCTTTCATGAGGTTCATGAAGTCTACAAGTCACTTTATGAAGGTTCACAAGGTTCACAAGTTTCCCAATGCTTTCAAGACCTTTCATGAGGTTCATGAAGTCTACAAGTTACTTTATGAAGGTTCACAAGGTTCACAAGATTCACAATGCTTACAAAACCTTTCATGAGGTTCATGAAGTCTACAAGTCACTTTTTGAGGTTCACAAGGTTCACAAGGTTCACAATACCTCCCATGAGGTTCACAAGACATTTTATGATGGTTCACAAGGTTCACAATACCTCCCATGAGGTTCACAAGACATTTTATGATGGTTCACAAGGTTCACAAAATTCACAATTGGTCAGAAGAGTTGACAATTCCCTCAGACAATGCACCTCCTAAGTAGTGTATCCAAAACTAGGGTTTTGACTTTAATCAGACTAAATGGACTTCCAAGACTTCAAGTGAGCTTCATAACATCTTATATGAGTGTAAGAATCCCCATGACAAGTTTCAAGACTTTTCTCAAAAGTTTGCTCAGTCAGATGATCAAATAAGTCAAAATCAGTCAATGCAGTTAAAAAGTCAAACTGAGGTCAACTGTGGTCAAACCAAAGTCAAACTTCATGATTTTTTGCCAACATCAAGTATATGAAGTAAAATTCATCATTTGATCAAGGGTTGATCATGATTCATCAAGGAGATTCCAGATCATCAATAATCAGGAATTTCTAAATTAGGGTTTCCTCAGTAAAAGTCAACTGAACTTTGACCAGCCATAACTTTCACATACTTCATCACCAAGTCTCCACTCAAAGCTCATTTTGAAGGAAATTGAATTCTCTACAACTTTGATCTTGCAAGTTAAGCCCAAAAATGCTTCATTTGGAAGATATGAGCTAAGACATTATAGGTCATTTCAAAAGTCAACAAAAAGTCAACAACTTCAAAAGGGCATAACTTGAGATTGGCAAATGATATGGACCTGAAACCAATGGGGTTGTTTAGAGGACTCTTCAAGCTTTCCAAAAAGTCCAAGAACACCCTCATACCTTTAAAATTGAGGAAGATATGCCCTTGCAAAGTTGGGAAATTTTATGATGATTTATGTTGAAAATGGAGGTTTAAAACCACTTCTTTCCAAATGGGCTGCCCAAATTGTGATCCAATCCATACCATATCATCATGCACGACCCAATTGGTTAAAAATCATAATTTTTATTATTTTATTTTTATTTATTTTGATTTAATTCATAAAAAATCATTTTAAATAAATATAAAATATGAAAATATATTTTTGGATGAAGATTGAGCTTCTAGAATCTCATCAATATTGATTGAAGTTGAAAGAGAAAGAAATCATGTGATTGATCCAAAAATAGTAAACTTTCATGAGCAAATATTTGAAATTCAAAGTTCAATCTTTTTCAATCTTCAAGTATCAAATCTTCCACACAACTAATCAATATTATTGACCTAATTCACTCACATATAAGTACTTAGCATAAACCTAACATTGGGACACGATTTTCCAGCAGCCAAAGGTAGGTTTCACTTCAAAAAATTTCAAGCAAAACTCATATTCGGATTCTTCAATCCAAGAGGTTTCAAGGTAAAATAAAGACATAGACGTGTTCTTTGATCATCACTGAAGCTAAAGCATCACTCACATTCATCCAAATCATGCCATAATGCCTCACCCGAATTCAATTTGTTCTTGAATATAACTTTTTCGATTGCATTAATTTGTTGTGTTTCAATGAAATTTGCTTGGCTAATGTTGTTTGTTATGTGATATAGATCGTTTCTGGACAGGAAAATCAAAGAAACCGTGGCTAATTCATAAAATGCCATTGTTAGGGTTTGGACCTAGGTTTAGGGATTTTTGATTTAGTGAATATAAATTGATTCTAAAGACATAGAACAAATCGTGTGAATGTCAGGATCATGTTGCTGTGATTGATTTTGTGAAACTGTATGGTTTTGTTGGCCATTGATGTTTGTAGGTTTTGCTGGGAATTGCTTTTTTCGCAGGAAAACTCATAGTTAATTTCGCAGCAAATTTCGAAGGTCCTGAGGAAGGAGACGACTGGTTTTGGCGCGGAGCCCATATTCAAATTTTCGATTTAAAATATTATTTTATGACTCTGTTTGTTATCACAACAATTGAGTTGTCCCAGTGGCTGGAGGCATGCGTACACAATAGCTGGGTCTGGGGTTCGATTCCCCGTTTATGATATTTTGTTCTTTTATTTTGTTTGTTTTTCAGGTTTAATATATTATCAATTGTAGCCAGCATGTTAACAGAATTGGCTCTTCCAGCCGGGTGGTGATGCGCGTGTTTGAACCTTCAAAGGTCCTGGGTTCAATCCTCCCCCAGGCCTTTTTTTTTTATTTACTATTTTTCTGATTTTTAGTAGTTAAAGAACAAAACCAATTGAAGCTCATTCTCTAGCACCTGTGCATGGGCTGGCCTAGTGGTATGTTTTGATGGTTGCAGCCTGAGTGTCCTGGGTTCAA
Organism: Lathyrus aphaca; assembly: GCA_963966055.1. NCBI lineage: Eukaryota > Viridiplantae > Streptophyta > Magnoliopsida > Fabales > Fabaceae > Lathyrus > Lathyrus aphaca. The sequence goes on along the minus strand of OZ014525.1, from coordinate 97,401,773 downwards.
ACCCAGCCAAGGTAAGTTTATTTTTTACCAATTTTTTCTGTTTTATTTGTTTAATTAAATATGTTCTTATTGTTAATAAAAGAAAAATAAATTGAATTTGTAAATCATCACTTATATTTCTTTTTCCTAGAAAAATTTCTAAACTTTTGTAATTAAAATTATAAATATAGGTATATTTATGTAAATAATTTTGTATTATAAATTAAACACTAAAACTATTTTTTCTAACAAATCCTAATTTTCAAAACCCTAATTTATTCTTTTTCTAAATACTTATAAAAAAAAACCCTAGTTATTTATTTTCTAATTCTTAATATAAATTGTTATGTATATATTTATTGAATATAATCTTTAATATAATTTTTGTAATAATCAATAAAAATTAAGTTTTGTAAATATACTTATAATTTATTTTTCTCTTTATATAATATGTAAGTACCTTTTATAACTTTTTGTTTAGAAATAATTGAATTTATAATAATTAAATTTTATAATATATTTAAAAAAATAATAATTTAATAATTTGTAAATTAAAATAATTATTTGTTCATATTTCTTTTTGTTTATATTAAAAATTGTTAATCTTTTATTCTTATAATATTTTGGTTAATTTTATTTATTTTTTAATTATTGTTACTACTAACCATGTTATTACTAATATTTTTGCTTATTTCACTAACCTTATTTAATTTTTTATTATTATTATTACTAACCCCTATTTTATTTTTGCTTATTTATTTATATCTTGCTAATTATTTTTGCTATTTATTTTATTTTGCTTATAATTATGTAATTGCTTCCTTGGTGTAATTTTGTAAATATTTAATTATTTAATTGTTGCTATGGTTAGTAATTTAGGGAGTGTAAACATGTATTCAATTTAAAACAAATTTAGATCACTTTAATCATAAGATAAATAATATTGAACACTCACACACGTAAGTCGGTTTTTAATCGCCATCTCACATTTCTAAGGTTATCCCTCAAGTTGCCTAAATCATAAGGTCAAGTGGGGTGTATAAAGCAAGTCCCTTTAAAAGAAAAATCATCAAGTCCCTCATGGTTGCCTTTACGAATCAAGTCCCTTCGAATAATGATGATAGTCCCTCCTATATGCTTAATACACCCCACAGTTGCCTTCAAAAATAAATGTCCCTCACATGTCCCTAACATCCAAGGTAATGACTACCTACTCCTTAATAGTAGGGATAGTCTTACCATTTAAAGGATAAAGAACAAGAAAGACTTAAACTTTAGGGTAGGTTCCTCTTATGTACTTGCTCACTATTCAAACTTTTCAAACTCTTCACAATTTCAAACAAATTTTCAAAAACAAGTTTTTACGCATCCGTACATGGATCATTATTAACTATTCTGAAAATTTTTCTATTCACACACTGCACTTTCAAAAACAATTCAAAAGTGAGCTAAGTAACTAAGAGCCCATGGATAACCATGGATGTAAAGGGTGCTAACACCTTCCCTTTACATAACCTACCCCCCGGACCCAAAAATATCTCTTAAGGTCTTTCCTGTTCTTTTATACCCTTTCCTTTTGGATAAAATAAAAGTCGGTGGCGACTCTTGCTATCCGCAACATAACTAAAGTCAGTTCTCCCACCGTGTTACAGGCGGGCATACCCGCCAAGTTGAAATAGGCATAAAAGTCTAGCCCGTCCCGCCAAAGTGGCGGACGGCGGGCTTGCCCGCCTTCTTTTTTATATATATTTTTCTATTTTTTTAAATAAATTAAAAGGCTCTTTTTTTTTTTTTACATTTCAATAAAAAACAATTTAACTAGTCATGTATTTTACTCATTTAACTAGTCATGTATGATAATAAAATTAACAATTTTATCGATGAGTTTTGCTTGTTATATGCATAATTCATTTGTAATAGTGATTGTAATTTGTAAAATATATATACAAGTTGATTTTGAATTTTTTCACAAAAGAGTTTTGGCATTTTAACACCCCATTCGCATTTGAAATGGAACATACCCATATGCTTTCAACTGGTTTCTCAAAGAGGGTGGTTGTAGGTGAATGTGGAGGTTTAAAGCATCCACAAGCTACTTTCATAGGCTCTTTCAAATACTTAAAATGTGTTTATTTCATAGGTTCGGCGGACTTTGGCGAGCAGAGGGTTTTTGCGAGACAGGCTTTGCCAGGTGGCGGTTTTTAGCGGGGCGAACTTTTGTGGGCGGCGGGTCCAAAATCTCAACCGAACCCAGCATTTTCTGGCGGGTGTTCAGGCCATCCCGGCGGGCCACAACCCGTTTGGCTATCCCTACCATAACCGGTTTTTCTCTCAAAAAAAAACTTTACCGTAGCAACGAAGATACATGTTAACACTAGTATAAGAAAAGTAGAATATCTGCGAAAAAATAGTTCACACCTCACTTCTATTTATATTTGATTTGCACTGTAGTATAATAATATAATATTAAAAGTTTCTGATCATTACAGTGACAAAACTTTACTTAAATAATATAATATTAAAAGGTTTTGTCCATTGCAATGACAAAGTTGTACTTAAATAATAAAATATTAAAAAGTATGGCTCATTGCAGTGACAAAACTATACTTAAATAATAAAATATTAAAAAGTTTCGTCATTATGGTGACAAAACTGTACTTAAATAATAAAATATTAAAAAGTTTTGCCCAATGTTGTCAGAATCGATATCTTACATAAGATCGGGATGAGACATTAAAATCGTAAAATATAAAATCGCAATTAAGATCGAAGATCTTACTTAATTAATTTTATAAGATCGGAAGGTAATAACAAAATCGTAAAACATAAGATCGTAACCAAAATCGTAAGATTTCACTAAAAAAATAATACTTAAATATTTTATAAAATTCATATTAAATAGTGCATAAGTTTGCATATTAAATATAAAACCACCATGTCTAAAATTTTAACCATAAAATTAAAAATCTAAAATCTTAACTTAAAATAACAAAGTCCATAAAATAAATTACTCAAAAATCATAGAGATTAATACAAATTACAAATACACCGATATTTTGGATTTCCCCCCATAATGTCATCTTCATCATCTTCATTAATCTCATCATCATCATTCCTTCATCATCTTCATTAATCTCATCATCATCATCATCATCATCATCATCTCCTTCATCACCTTCATCTGCATTTCCTTCTTCATTGTCACTTTCTATAGTTTCAAGGACATCAAATTCATCTACGTGTGAAGTTAATTTAGCACCAGTACTTTGCATCAAATCTGCATCTAAATCAATCACATTGACATGATTACCACCTGCATTTTCTTCCTCGGCAACATACCACCAATCTTCATCATCTTGGAAATCATTGATGCGTGTTTTTCGCAAGTGTACGAACGCGTCAGAGTAATATAAAAGATTGTCGAATCCACATAGACCGAATGCCAATCTATCGTTATCTATTGTTATGGTGTGTATCTAAGGCAATTGAAAATAGTAGTTTCAAGGAGTGCACAATGATAAATAAAGTAATAAATTTAAGTTAATTGATAAAGACAAGTTCGAATGCAATTCACATAATCAATTGATAATCAAGTACTTGCTAATAGAACTACTTATGGGCAATGTTTTCTACTTTGAGAAGAACCAATTTAACGGGAAATGTCGCTTTCGCGTAATCACAACCGAGTTGTACTCCCTAATCAAACCCTCTTATTGTCACGGATAAAAAGGTGCACATTGCGTTAGAGCAGTAAACCTATTTTTAAGAAATGTAGTATCTTAACTAAGTTGAAAAGCTTTTTGACCTGAATTTTCTAACAAAAAGAGGTTCTTACGAACCAGACTCTAAACTTCTTAACGCGCCCGTAAATAGTTTTAAAATATCCTTTCTTTTTTAATTAAAAAATCCTAATGAACTAAACAAAGCGCTTTCGCTGTTTTTGAAATAGTTAAAAACAATTAAGTTTAAATAGACGTCAGACGGCTTTCAATCTTACCCAGCGGAACTTTAAAAAACAGGAAAACTTATATTGAAAGTCAAAATAGCTCATAAGTGTTTCTACAAACAATTGTATAGATTATCGGTTCAATTATGATCCTTACATTCTAACCTTTATAAAATTAGCTAGACATGGTAAAGTAAAAGTTCATTTTAATATTTTTCATAAAAGGTATTTAGTGCGAGTGCGGAAAATAAATTAAGTAAAGTGCGAGTGCAGGAAATAAAGGAAAGTAGTGCAATGCGGGAAATAAAGGAAAGTAAAGCAGTGCGGGAAAGTAAATAGACAAAAGTTAAAGCAATGAAAATATGCTCCAATCGGAGGGTTGAATAAAATACGAACTGAAATTAAAATGGCAGCAGGATTAACTTCCTTCCAAAGTGCTCCAAGACTTAATCGCACAAACACATACAGACTCGATCACTCGATTGTAGTAACACTCTGATGTGAATCAATTACTACTTTTACAACTGATACATGCTTAAGGTAACTAAGTTTGGATCAAGAAAAACAAAAACTAAAGGCCTATTTATAGGCAAGGAAATAGCATGGAAAAGACAAGGATGCCCCTAGCATTTGAATTTGGGCGGGAACTCTTTTCCTCTTGTGGCGCCCGCCACACCTCCATGGCGCCCGCCATAAGTTAAAAATGGTTGGAGCAGTTGGAGATCGTGGGGAATTGGCAGTTGAGGAGAGGTTGAGATATGTCCACGTCATGGCTGACCCTATGGCGGCCGCCACAGTGGGTGCCACAAGCACAAAATGCTGATTTTCTTTATTTTAGCTCTTTTTAGCTCCTTTTTCACTCCTTTTCTCGCTCGAGGCTCCGATTAAACTAAAAACCTGAAAACAAAGGAAAACATAGTAATAACATAACAAAATGGCACTAAAGGACTTAGAATGCATGCGAAATTAGAGTCAAAAATACGGTAAAATTCAGTGTCATCAATAATCAATTGTTAGATCTCGCTTTTTCCTTTCAGTCTTATTCTTTGTCAATCTTGTATTTACCATCACATACACAAGATCATTCATAGTCTTTTGTTTCAAGTGGTTTCTTTTCTTTGTATGAACCTAAAAATGAGAAATGTTAAATAAAAAATGCATAACATATAATAACTATAAAAAATATATATGAAAAATTAAAAATATACCATCTCAAAAGCACTCCAATTTCTCACAGCCAGAAGAACTTCATATCAAACTCAACACATGAATAGAAAAGTTTTGCAACTCTGGGTGTGCATCACCGTAAGATTCCCACAATTGAGTTGGTGTCTTGTTTTTTAGTCCATGTTGAGCTATTTCACTCCCAAAGAACCCTTTTTTACTCTTAAAATCCTCAAGTTGACCATCAATTTTATTCATCATATTTATGTCTCCTCCCATCATCCTTTCTAAACATGCATACATTCCTTGTTTCACTTCATTATCTGCTTTAAAATTAGGTTTGTAATGCATCATTAGATTAAGATAATAGCATGCGGCATGCAAAGGCCTATGTAATTGTTTGTCCCATCTATCATTTATAATTTTCCATAAAGGTTTATAGCTTAAGAAAGAAAATATTAAATTAGTTCATAAATAAATACTAATATACTTTATATATCAAATCAATCAATCTAAGATATTTTAGAAAATTATACCTTTTTTCTTATTATTGTAACTAGTTTGTATTTCCTCTTTTGCTCGATCCATTGCTTCATAGATGTAGCCCATGGTTTCCTTCTTATCATTATCCACCATACGCAAGACTTTAAGTAATGGAAAAGAACCCTTAAGGCAAATAATCAAATCCTTCCAAAAGTCCTTGTTTATGACAATATTTTCAACAAATTTTCCATCTTTTGTCTTGGAAAATTGATTATCCTTCCATTGCTTGGAAGTGAACATCCTATACAATCCTACCCTTTTATCATTCAAGCAACCCAAACACAAATATGATGTTGCAAATCGAGTGATGTCAGGTCTTATCAACTCATCTCCTTTAGTGTAGTGATGCAACAAAGTTATAAGACCAGTCCTAGCATAAATATAAGTTGTGATCTTTTTACCTGAAGCAATAATCTCCTTATGCATAGGTATCTTGCTCTCAAAATCCTTTAACATTAAATCAATGCAATGAGTTGCACAAGGTGTCCAATAAATCTTATTCCTTTTATCCATCAACATTTGTCCAGCCAACTTGTAGTTTGCAGTATTGTCTGTTACAATTTGGACAACATTTTCTTCCCCCACTTCCTTAATAATATCATCCATCATTTTGAAAACTTTATCACCTGTCTTTGAAATTCCAAATGCATCAATTAATTTAAAAAAGAAAGTACCCATAGGACTATTGACTAAAAAATTTATGATAGTCCTCCTCTTTTGGCCAGTCCATCCATCTGTCATTATTGTACATCAAAAAATTTTCCATGCAGCTTTATGCTCCACCAATATGCTATTTATAGACTCAACATTTTTCTTTAAATGTTTACCTCGAATGTCATGGTAAGATGGTGGCTTATATCCTTTACCATATTGGGAAATCATTTCACACATCCTTATAAATTCTTCATCTTTTACAACATTAAAGGAGATAGCATTGTTGTAAAAATAAGTTGCAACTTGTAAGTTTGTGTCCTCCTTCTCTTTTTTCTTAAAAGCATCGTTGATAGTTGATTGAGAAGTTATCCACCTCTTGAAAATATTTGCAAGACTTGAAGATTCAGCTTTTTTTCTTTTACCATCTTCCACATCAACCTCTACTACATCTTCACTTAGAGTTATCTTCTTGATGAGTTTGCTTTGCAATCTATGAACAATGGTCCACAATTGTTTGCGAATTTCATCTGGAACAGATACACAGGATTCAACATTACTACTTGTACCTGCTAAATGATGCTTAAATCGAAAAGCATCGCCGCTATACTCTTTATGACAATAGTTGCACTGGATATTTCTTGATCTATCGTTTACGGGTGTTCCATGTTCCCATGCCACATCTTGTCTTTGACCATAAGCATTTTTTGCAACTTTCTTATTTCTCGCACTTCTAACACTTGGGTTTGTTGGAGGAAGTATTGACATACTAATATCTGTACCACCAGCCATCTGTCCCATTAAAAAAAATTAAGATAAATAACTTTTATATAAAAAAATTTAAAAATACAAACATTTTTTTAAAATTAAAAAACACAGTAATATAAAAAGAAAATAACGAGTGTAAAAAATATTTTACAAATATATATAAATTAATTAATTAATTAAAAAATATAAACATTTTTTATAAAAAGAACAAATTAATTAATTAATTCAAAAAATAAATAGGATACAGATTAATATAAACGTTTTTTATAGTAATAATTAACATTTTATGAACGTTTCAATAATAGTAATATGAACATTTTTATAGTAATAATGAACACTTTATAAATACAGATTAATATAAACGTTTCAATATTTTAATATTTTATGATAAACTATAGTAATAATGAACATTTTATGATAAACTATTAGGTTATCTATCTCATATTATATTATTATCAGATAACCTACTCTGACTTACACACAGCTATATTATACATATCTTATCAGTGATACAAAATCAATGAGTAAACAATATTATAATATAATCACATAGAAGATTACACTACACACAACTATATTATACATATCTTATTATATCTTATTAGTGATACAAAACCAATGAATAAACAATATTATAATATAATCACATGGAAGATTATATTTGTTATAAACAATATTATAGTATTGAAACACATAGTGTAAAAACAAAACAGAGACGTACAATATTCTTCTTCCCCGACGGTAAAACTTGTAAAGCTTCAAGTCTATGGCGGCGGCACCGATCTTACTGAAGAAGACTCAGAATTATTGAAAAAATTAGGTATTTCTGTATTTATAGCCCTCGGATCCTAAACCGGGTCGCACTTGACCCGGGTTTTTAAACCCAGATTTGTGGATTCAATTTTCAGATTTCAAAATTAATTTTTGTTGCCGTGATTTCTGCTAGAAAACGATTTTATTTTCGATCCAGATCGGTGGAAGTGCATGAGATTGCAAAATCGTGCGATTTTACGATTTAGATAGCGATCTTGACAACATTGGTTCTGCCCATTATAGTGACAGAACTATTTTCAAATTAAAAAAAAATCTTTAATTTTAATTATATTATTAATTAATACTAATTATTAATATATATATATATATATATATATTAATTATTACTAATAATATAACTTAGTTATTCTAATTAATTATATTAATTAAAAATATACTATTTAATATAAATTAATATTATTATATATTAATTATTAATAATACTAATTTCTGTAATTAAAAAAAATGGTTTGGCATGTGTCGCCTTTTCAATGAGCGACAATGTCTATTTTTTTATGTACCGCCCTTTCAATAGGCGGCAACCTTGTTGATCGTACCTGAGATCAGAATCTCCAATGATTGCTGACGTGGATTCCAAGATTTGCTCGAATGCTGAGGAGAATGGGGGGTTGTACCTGCAAGGTTCTCCGATGCCAAATTCAGAACGAGCACAAGAGATAGCAAGTACTATTAAGTGTTAAGGATGGATATTTGATATCTGGCTCCCTCAAATGAGAGTGTTTATATAGAGAGCCCCCAACGTGTGGCCAACGGTTTCTATTTTTGGACCTGGATCGCGGATCCCCAAAATATAGGTAACTTCTGGGAACTGGTCGTCGAACGAGCATCATGGTCGGGGGATGTTGTGTCGGGTACAAGATCCTCCGAGCAAGAACTGTCCAGGCCGCTCCTGGGAAATCTCTGTCGTTGTCGAGCTTAGACCAGGAACGAGGAGAGTGGAACGACCATTAATGCAATGGGTCCCCTGTATCTTGGGTCATTGAGTTGTTTCATGGGACATAAAGGATTGGGCCATGCCTAGTCGTTGGTCTAGTCCAGAACATGAGCCCCCCAAGTCCTTGCTTTTGGCCGTAGAAGCGATGACTTAAGGGTGCTCGACCATACACAAGGTGATTGTGAAGTAATGATACTTCGTCGACCTCGGTCTGTCATTGATGGTCGTTCGCGAGATTGGTCGTAAAATGTGGTCGCTTGACCGAGGATCCCAAACGTTTGGTATAGACATTTAGTCACACTTGTGTATTGGGAAGCGTGTTCATTTAATGCGTAATGATGACTACCCTACGACTGTCCCTAGGTAATGAGTGCGTTGTTCCTATTTTTGCAAGCTTCATGTGCTCGTACACGTGCTGGAGAGGGCTATAAATAAAGTGTTGGGCTTCATTTTCACACTTTCGCTTCTTCCTTTACTGCTCATATTGAACAAGTGCTCGTTCACCTCTGTCAACCACCATCAACCACCGCGTATTCCGAGGAGACTCTCCAAGCAGACCAGAACTTCTTCTAAACTTGTAAGTTTTAGTGGCTCTTTGTTTGATTCAGCTTCTGATTCTGGTAAACAAACTAGTTGCATATGGTTAGGATTTGATTTAGGTTCACTAGGATTAATTAGTAGAATTTCTAGGTTTCTGGTGCGGTGTTTACCGCCTCTGCAAGGTGGTTTCCGGCGATAGCATTGTTTCTGATGCAGTAACTAGTTTTAGTTTTCGCCGTCCATGGTTGCTCCGTACGTCACCTCCGGTTGAGCTTCAACCGGAGTTCAGTTCTGTAACCTACTCGTTTTCCATGACATGATGGTTTCGTCGTGTCAGTCTTTCCCCTTACTCGTGTGATTGTCTGGTTGTCGTTACGACCATGATTTTTCTTTAAATGAGGGCTTTGATCGAGGACAACGTCCTCGTTCCTTAGCGCGCCCTTTCACTTGAACAACGGTGGAAGGATGGATTTGATTTTCCCATCGAAATCACATTTACTTTCACTGCTTTTCAGGTGTCGAGATGTTCAACGACGAGTGGATTCAAATGGAGACTGAGAATCTGTCGAGCAACTCCGCGTCCTCTCCCGCTGAATTTGAAGAGAGCTCGTATGCGGGGAGGAGTTCAACATCCCCTAGTGATTTAGAGGAGACAACTTCAAATACGGCTGACCTTGATGATCTTGAAGAGGACGAGGATAGGGACGTGCCCATTAGTGAGTGGGTCGTTGATGAACCAGTGACCATTGCTTCTCTCTACACTCAGAACTTGGAGGGCCCACTTCCTATGGTCGGGGACCCAGAAGACTGGACAGTGAAGTACCCGTGCTCGGAAGATCGTATTTGTTGGGCATTTGGTTCTAACAGATTTCCTTTGTACGATATTCTATTTAGGGAGATGAAGTTTAGGTTGCCTTTCTCCGACTTCCAACAGAGCGTGTTTGTTCACTTGGAGCTCATACCCTCCCAGCTGCACCCGAACTTGTTTGCTTTCATTCGGGCTTTCGAGATGACATGCCAGTACTTGAATATAGGGGCGACGCTCCCTTTGTTTTTTCATGTCTTCCATCTCCAATGTCAGATCGTCAACGGGAAATTCGGTTGGGTTTCCTTGAAGCAGAAAAAGAAGATATTCAAAACGTATTCTAAGTCGATCAGGGACTTCAGGGATTGTTTCTATTTGGTCGAACCGATCTCAAATCGCGCTTTAAACTCCTGTAAATTTTGGGGAGTAAATACGGACGACCAAGGGAAAGTTCTGCTAGATGAGGAAGGAAAGGAAATCCCTCGCTTACTGTGGAAGTTTCATTTCTCCTGGTCGTGCGACCATTTCCTGTGCAGGACCAAAGAATTCCTCGAGATCGCTTTTGTCTTGAGAGAAAGTGACCAGGTCAGCTACAAGGCCATGATGGGTTATATCTCGAGGATCACCATGACTATGCACATTGACAATCATGGTCATATGATCAGAGATAAGGACGGGGGCGCCAAGGTGACACCAGATTTATAGAAGTGTCCAAGCTCTTAGCTTGTGAGAGGGACGAGGACGTTCACCAGTACTTTGGTATTTTATTATTTATTTGCTCGTATGTCATCTATGCTTGTCTACGATTTCTGACCTAACTGTTTTTCTCCGTGTTTTTCAGATTCGATGGTGAACGTCTAGGATAAACTAATGACCATCCACGACAAACGATGAGGACCGAAAAAGTTAACGCAGACACGACTGAGCAATAAGTTGGTGACGGGCTCGGGTACCTCTTCGCCCGCTCCGCATGGTTCTCCCGGTGGGACTTCCAGGGCGGGGAAGAGGTCCAGGGCCGACGACGTGGTGAACTTGGACAATGCCTCTCCAAAACCTTCCCATGAACTCCCCCATGCTTTATGAAACCCAATTACTTCGAGGAGAATTCCCTTTAAGTCCCTCGGGCAGAGTCACTTCAATTGGAGGGAACGAGCAGGCTGGACAGACGCGCGTGGTTTGCTCGGGACGCGAGCTCCGTAATGCGGGTTCTCACCATGGCCTCAATGTTTGCTGACGGGACTGCCACCCAAAAGCAGGAGATTAATTAGTTGAAGGCCAAACTGTCGTCCTCCGAGGAGCTATCTAGCGGGCGGGAGAAATCGCTGAAGGAAGCTTCCAAATGGGTGAAGAAGCTGGAAGATACAGTGGCATCCAATAAGAAGTATGTTGCGGAGGAGGTCGCCCGTTTTAAGGATGCTCTGGCTCCGGTTGAAGACGAACCCGAGGAGGTAAAGTCCATGAAGTCCAGGGCGGAGCTGGTGGCATAAATCGAGGAGGGGTATGCTGACCTTGAAGAAATGGCCAGCGTTGCGTTCAAAAACGTGGTGGACCAACTAAAAATAGTAAATCCTGAGATGACGTTAAATGAAGAGGGTATCCACTTCTTATACAAGGTTGGGGACAACATTATCCACATCCCTGACCACCTCAAGGAGTCCGAGAAGGGTAACACGATGGACGAGGACCTCAGCAACCCAGCTGATGGCCAGCCCGATGCCAAGGTTGACGCTTGAAGACTTTATCCTGTGTTTGTACTTTTTTGGCCGGCCTGTATGCCATAGCCTTTTTCTTTTATGACGAGGGAGTGTGTTCCTCCTTTTGTGTAATATAAGAACAAGTAGGTCCTTGTGGCCACACCTTTAAATGTTTAATGTTTTCGACCTGGTGGTTATTTCTTCACTTGTTATTGTGTATGGGGGTATGTCCGTCAGAGGACATGCTACATTCATTATTTTTATTAAGTGTTTATAGGTTCGGGGGAATGATGCTCACTTTATGTGTCTGTCGGTTTAGGGAACCGGGCAAAATTCCATCTTAAGGTTGGATGGGGAATGATGCTCGGAACATGTTAATGATCCATGCCTCGCGGTGTGATCGTCCCATCGCGAGTTGGGTCTTCTGCCTGGTCGTGGTACGTAGACGACGATGGGCTTGTTTGAGGACCCAATCATGTGATGATGATCCTCCTCGTTCTTGAGGGGATCTCATAGTAGTGGATGTTTGGTATGCGATACTTGTACCTAGGTACACATGTTAGGTCGGTGTGGGTGCCGATTGACGCCTTAACTAGAATATTGTTTGAGTTTTTTGGTGTTCCAAGGATGAGCAAGTTCCTCACCATTTAAATTTTCTAGGTAGTATTCCCTGTTGTTCATTTTTGCTCGAACTCGGTAGGGTCCTTCCCAATTCGCAGCCAGTTTTCCTTCTCTGGAATCCTTATGGTTTCTCCTGAGGACGAGACTGTCAACCGCGAACATTCATTTTATGACTTTGGAGTCGTGTCTTAAAGAAATCTTTTTCTTAAGGGATGCCTCGCGCAGGGCTTCCCCTAATCTGACTTCTTCGACCAGGTCAAGCTCATCGTTTAGTATCTCTGAATCGATATCCTCATCCATTGGGACTTCTTTTTTCTTGGACTGGATATGCATCTCTATGGGAATAACGACCTTTGCCCCATATGCAATTTGAAAGGGGGTTTCCCCAGTAGTCGAGTGAGGGGTAGTTTGGTATGCCCACAGGACGCTGTGTAGTTCCTCGACCCATTGTTTCTTGATCTCGTCCAATCTTTGCTTGAGTCCTTGTTGAATAACCATATTCGCTGCTTCTGCCTGCCCGTTGGTTTATGGATGCTCGACATATGCGAAGTGTTGTTTAGTCCCTATGTTGGTGACAAACTCTTGGAAGTTCTTATATGTGAATTGTGTGTCGTTGTCGGTAACGATGGCCTGGGGTATTCCAAAGTGGGCGAGGATGTTGTGTTTGAAGAAGCACAATATGTTGAGGGTTGTGATCTTGGCAAGAGGTTCAACCTCGATCCATTTCTTAAAGTAATCAACTCCGACTATTAGGTATTTGTTTTGGTTTGAACTGAAGATGAAAGGATCGAGGATATTCAGGCCCCACCATGTGAATGGCCATGGGGATGACATCATTTTAAGCTCGTTGGGTGGAGAGAGGTGCATGTCCCCGTGTTGTTGGTATTTATCACATTTTTTCATGTTCTCCTTGGGGTCGTTCTGCATTGTAGGCCAGTAGTATCCTGCTCAGAGGGCCTTCCTTGCAAGGGATCTTCCGCCTAGATGTTAAGCGTTGATGCCCTCGTGGACTTTGTGCAATATGTGTGGAATCAATTCCTCCTCGACACATTTGAGGAGGGGAATGGAGAATCATCGGTGATATAGTTTTCCTTCGAACAAGACGTATGAGCAGGCTCATCGTTTGACGAAGTTGGCTTCCTTCGGGTCTTCAGGTAACTCATCGTTGGTTAGGTATTTATATACTGGGGTCATCCAGCAATTGGTGTCGCTGATGACGTTGATATTTAATTTCGAGCTTGATTTTTCGATACTGGGTCGAGGAAGTACTTCCTGAATGACAGATTTGTTTCCTCCTTTTTTCTTTGTACTCGAGAGTTTCGAGAGTATGTCTGATCAGATGTTATTTTCGCAGGGTACATGATTGACTTCCACAGATGTAAATTTTGCGATCTTCTCCTTGTCTAAGGCCAAGTAATCTGACAAGTTGTCGTTTTTGACCTGGTATTCACCTTTTACTTGCATAGCCACGAGTTGGGAGTCTGTGCAAATGGTTATCTCCTCTGCTCTGAGGTCGTCAGCGAGTCTCAAGCCTGCTAGGAATGCTTTATATTCCGCCTGGTTGTTGGACGTGACAAATGATAGGGGGAGGGATACCTCAATCAGGATTCCCTCCTCATTTTCCAAAATGATTCTTGCCCCGCTTCTCACCGATCTCAAAGCACCGTTGACGAAAATGGTCCACATCTTGGGCGTGTAGACTTGGTCCTCTGGAGCGGTCATTTCGGCCACGAAGTCGACGAGGGCTTGAGCTTTGACAACTTTTCTACCCTCGTAACGGATGTCAAACTCGGACAGTTCCATGGACCATTTAAGCATTCTTCCGGCCATATCAGGTTTACCGAGGAGTTGTCTAATGGGTTGATCGGTGGGTGCCGCTCCCTGGATTTCCATCCTGGTACAAACTCGAAAGTGGCGTGAAAAAGGTAGAGTCACTAACCAGGCATTTTTATCCCCGAAGGAACGAGAATGGTAATATTGCACAAAACAAAGAGAAAGGAAAGGACAAGGTCATGTGAACTAAAGAACTGGGTTCGGGAGTCGATTACGACCTGGAAAGGTATTAACACCCCAGATCGTCTGCCGTACCCGACGGTATCCATGCTTGTTAGTTTGTTTCAAAGGGTAAGAAAATTGCTGCTGAATAAAAGAACTAGAACTAGAATGGAAAAGATAAGGAAGAAAAGATAAGGGGAAATGTAGGGCAAATAAAGAATATGATTGAATGGGCCCTACCCCATTGCCTACATATCTCATGGGAAATGAGAATCAAAGTTGACGTAGTTCGTCTAACTAAGGCTGAAATTTGTTTGTGTTTTTTAGGATGACGTTGCCATAGCTCTAACTCGGGTGTTGCAGGCTCATTGAATCGAGTGTGTTATCGTCTCGTTGTTGAACTGTTGAGACAAGTCATGATCGTCCACAAAGAATGGGAGGTGAGAAGAGAAGACGTGGCGTCTTTGTTTATTGTCTTTTAGAAGAAGTGTCTTGATTTTGGGGTTTTTGTATGTACAACACTAAAGACTATGATACAGGAGTGAATACTTTCCAAGGTCGCCCCCAATGGAACGTTTGTAAAGCATCCTAAGAGAGTGGAGGAGACCTCCACTAATCATTTCCCAAATGGCTTAAGGCTCGTGGCATATTGTACACATTTTCATTATTACATGATTTTTTATTTTTCTTTAAGGATGAGAAGTGAGACTCAAAGTTGTAAAGAAAAAACTATGGGGAGACTAAGACTCGAACCCTACTATTAGCATGCCATTATTGATCCTATGGTTGAGGATTAAAAGGAAAAATCTACCTAAGTTAGCATACACGGATGACTATCCTAAAGTCTACCACATTGTGGCTTTAATTGAAAATTAAGTCCAAGTTGTGAATCCTAAGGGAGCATATGAAGCAAACACAAGTATGTGGAAATAGAGTATGAAATGTGAATATTAAAATGAAATAATGAACATGATCCTCCTATGTCATGGTTGGTGAGAACGTATGATGATTCGCGAAAAGAATAGAATTGATGATCAGGTGGGTCGATTGCATGGTGCTGAGACACGCGACTTATGATTCGTATCATACAAGGGTGTGCTTTGGTTTATTGGAGTGAAGCAAAGGTGTAATCGAGGGATATCCTAAAATTATATGAAATTCATTTATTATTATTTTTTGAAACTATTCGACGTTGGATCGAATATCTCTTTTCTTCCCTTTTTGAAATTTGGTTTTCTACCGCTTTATTTTATCACTTTCTACCCTAATTATAAGTAACATACAAGCATAAAAAGTATTTTAAACTATTACATCATGAAAGCACAAAAACCATAAAAATATCAAAGCATAATGTGAAAAATAATCCAAATTTGTAAGCATAGTCCTCGAATAATACATTGCACAACAACAAAAAATTGTTAGTGAGTGAAATTAACATGAGCATGCAAAAATATGAACGAATGAATTAACATGTAAAAGTGCAAAAAATATTAAAAGGTATATAAAGCAAAAAAAATAGAAATGAACGCGAAAAAGTAGAAAAAAGAATTAAAAGAAAAACCAACTATTTTTTTATATACTAAAATGTAACAATTAAATTTTTCTGGAACTTTTTACTTTGAAAACTATTTTTAAAAATGGATTTGTAAAAGAAAATCTAAAAATATAAAGAAAAAGACTAAAGAAAATATCGGGGGTGTTGGGAAAGCAATTTTCTAGTTAAACAGCACATGGGCCAGGTTTTGAGGGGTGCAGAAAGTGACTTATATTAAGCTCTACGTAGGGTGAGCCTGGTAGTGTACAGTACACCCTCAGTCAATTCTGTTGACTTGAGGGATCAATCTGAACCGTCCGATCATGCTGATGATATTGATGATGAAATGAAGAGTTGTGATGAGAGGGTGCATGATGGCTAGATGGGGTAACGTGAATGGGATTGGGATCCGGTGGTTCTACCGAACGGTGACACTTTTCACCTCCGGAATGGACCACCACAAAAAGGAATCTTATCCTTTACCAAGATCAAAATTTACGGTGGAAATTTAATGAGTTTTTTGTGATTTTAGTTAATTCAAACGGTGGTAATTACTATCGTCTTTTATGAGTTTTTAATTTTTTCTTAATCCAAAAATCAGAATCAAATCATAATTAAGAAACAACTCATAAATTAAAAACAAAATATTGAGACTCAGCCTTCAAAATCTCCTTCTCCCACCTCACAGAACGTGTTATCCTCTCTCCCATAAACATTTCACCTCACTATGAACAAACTTCGACTATTTCTTCTTCCTCATCTCAAATTCGCAAACAATTTATCCTAAATCTTTCACAAACCTATGGATCGAACGATTCATAAGCAAAGTAGCAAGAGGAATCGAATACATATCAAGAGTCTCGTACCTTCGACCGGAGTGATGAACTTCGTTGATAGTTCGTTGAAGCTGAAAATTCGGATCGGTGAAGATGATGATCAAAGCTACGTATATGTGTTCGTTTCGTTACTCTTCTTCTCGTGCAATTCGGCTCTTTAGCGATCTGATTATTGATTCGATTACATTTTCATGATCTTTGCAGGTTCTTGTTGATGTCGTGCGATGAAGATGAAGGTGCCAATCGAGGAAGTTGCGTTCACGTTTGTTCGTTGATTCTTGTTTGGTTATTTTCTTTTTCCTTGTTGATTCAGACTTGATGCGATGTAGTTTATCTTTTTTTGTGATTTGATTTTGTAGGTTGTGGTTTATGCTTGGTGCGATGAAGGATGAATGAGGGTGATGAAGATTGATGAGTATGAAGGAAAATCAGAAAGAGATTCAGAGAATGTGAATGAGGGAAATTAAAGAAGGATGGAAAATGAGGTTTTTGCAAATTGAAAAATGGAAGAATGAAGGAGAGTTCAAGATGAAGATTCTGAGTTTCTGATTTATAGAAGATCAGAGGGGTGGTTTAGATATTTCCCAGGTAAATTTCAGTTATGAAGTTAGTTAGAGTTTTTTGTAACTGAATTTGTATTGTGATTTCTCTTCTTTCATTTTATTCCAGTTTTTATTGTTTTTTTTTAGTTTTTGGTTATTGTAGGGAGTATGAAGATTTGAAGGAGATGAACGGTGGAGATTGAAGGAGTTTCAGATGATGAAGGTGTTTGAATATTGAGATTGAGTTTGAAGGAGATTTCTTGAAGGGTGAAGAGTGAAGGCACGTCCGGAAATAAAGAGGGGGTCGAGTTTGTTTTCTTCAACGTCCTACAAATGTTTCTGTTATAATTTAGGATTGATATCAGTTGTATTGAGTTTTTTTTCGTTTCTGAACTTATTTCTGGTGTGTAATAGAGTAGGAGTTTTGAATTTTCTGTTATTGAAACCTTTAGTCCTTTTTTATGGTGTAACTATTACTTTCAAGCAATTTCCAGTTTCACAGTCAATGATCATTACTGTGTGGTCACCATGTGTGGAGGCAAGAACTTTCCCGTCTTGACTAAATGTTGCTGCAATATTTGGCTGATAAATGTCGTAATAACTCAGCCACAACACATGAGGGAGACCGCACTTCACATCTATCAATGGTTTATGATCGGAGCAATTATATCTTGATTTAGGAGATTCTCCCCTGTGCCATTTTCATACATGTTTGGTTCTAGGCGAAATCTCTCTTTGAGCTAGCAAGTTAAAGACATTTCTACCACTGGTGTTGGAATTATAAGAGGATGAGGGTTGATCATGACACGGAGGAGGAAGTTCTGTTTATTCCATGGTAAATTGAGATTATAGAAAAAGGATCAAACCTGAGATGTTGGTGTTACGATCATGAGACCAAATTGTTTTTGAATGACTATTGGTACGGACAATTGGACTCGCATATTGACCTTGGCTTGAACATGGACATTGAATAATCATGGACATTAAATGTGGTTTTGAATGATGATTTTAAAAATGGAATTAATGAAATGGTTTTAAATTTGGATAAAGAAGTGAAAATGGATTAACCAAGTTTATTCTCTTAGAAGAAAAACGGGCTTAAGAATCGGATGCAAAAGGATAAACAGTATGCCTTGATAACCTGAACTCAAGCGACCCTTAATTGATGAAATGCTAACCCTGATTAAAAGCATATAAGCCAATATTTCTTTTGAAACTTCCACTTTACACAACGGTGAAATCCATTGAGTGACAAGATGCCCTAGTGCCATACTTTATAAGGAAACTCTTAATGGCCAAATGATCAGAGAAATAAACCCTAATCAAATGTCGATAGTGAGTATCAAAGTATAATGCCCTTGATTTTTATATTGGCCAATCCTTGAAAATCCACCTGATAAAACATATGCATAAGAGACAAACCATAACCACTGATCTTTGTATTTTCCAACGACCCACGCCTGCCAAAGAGATATATCACAGGGCATTGCAAAACCCTGATTCTTCAAGCTTCTGACCCAAGTAACAAGCCTATGACAACGAATGCATGACATGTTATAGATGACCTAATGGAAGATGCATATGAATGCGAGACATAAAGTCGGTTAGATGGTTATAAATTAGAGGGAAAATTTTGGGGTGTTACTGCTGCCCCTATTCAATAACTGTAGACCTGAATGGATGATAGCAATTGCTTTTAGACGTTTTGGGTATGCATGAATTGAATGCCAAAAACAACCAGAAAATTTGCACTCTGTGGAAGAAGAATAGGGAAATAAACCCAACCATACGAACTCTGATCGGATATAATTCTGATGGGAAGAATCATAAATGGGGAATGCCTTTTGAATGATGCCAGAAGACTACTGATTTTCCACACTGCGGGTGGAGTTTCGATAGTCTGTCTTTTTGAACCACGCCAGACGACTACTGCCTTGCCACACTGCAGGTGGACTTTTGATAGGCTACAACAGTGCCTGAATGATGTCTTTTGGATGGAGTCGGATGACTACTGACTTGCCACAATGCGGGTGGACCCTTGACAATATGTAGTCGGACTTCAAATACTTTTTCATCCTGAGGACGGGCTTTCGCCAATCTGCGGTTGGACTTCGGATACATTACCGCCCTAAGGACGGACTTTCGCCAATCTACGGTTGGACTTCAAGATATTTTTCCACCCTGAGGAAGGACTTTCGCCAATTTACGGTTGGACTTCAAGATATTTTGCCACCATGAGGATGGACTTTCGCCAATCTATGGTTGGACATTTGCCACACTACGGGGGACTATTGCCACACTACGGGGGACTTTTGCCCACTACGGGGGACCTTTGCCCACTGCAGGGGACTTTAGAATTTTTCCACCTTGAAGATGGACTTTCTCCAATCTGCAGTTGGACTTTAGAAATTTGCCACCCTGAGGATGGACTTTCTCCAATATGCGGTTGGACTTTAGAAATTTATCACCCTAAGGATGGACTTTAGCCAATCTACGGCTGGACTTTAGAAATTTGCCACCCTGAGGATGGACTTTGGCCAGTCTACGGCTGGACTTCAGAACATTTCCACCCAAAGGATGGACTTTTGCCAATCTACGGTTGGACGTTTAGAAATTTTCCACCCAGAGGATGGACTTTCGCCAATCTACGGTTGGACTTTAGAAATTTTCCACCCTATGATGGACTTTGGCCAGTCTACGGCTGGACTTCAGAAATTTGCCACCCAGAGGATGGACTTTCGCCAATCTACGGTTGGACTTTTAGAAATTTGCCACCCAGAGGATGGACTTTCGCCAATCCATGGTTGGACTTTAGAAATTTGTCACCCTGAGGATGGACTTTGGTCAATCTACGGCTGGAATCAGAAATTTTCCACCAAGAGGATGGACTTTCACCAATCTACGGTTGGACTTTTAGAAATTTTCCACCCTGAGGATGGACTTTCGCCAATCTACGGTTGGACTTTAGAAATTTTCCACCCTAGGGATGGACTTTTGCCAATCTACGGATGGACTTTGGCCAGTCTACGGCTGGACTTCAGAAATTTGCCACCCAGAGGATGGACTTTCGCTAATCTACGGTTGGACTTTTAGAAATTTGCCACCCAGAGGATGGACTTTCGCCAATCCATGGTTGGACTTTAGAAATTTGTCACCCTGAGGATGGACTTTGGTCAATCTACGGCTGGAATTCAGAAATTTTCCACCAAGAGGATGGACTTTCACCAATCTACGGTTGGACTTTTAGAAATTTTCCACCCTGAGGATGGACTTTCGCCAATCTACGGTTGGACTTTAGAAATTTGCCACCCTGGGGATGGACTTTTGCCAATCTACGGTTGGACTTTGGAAATTTGCCACCCTGGGGATGGACTTTTGCCAATCTACGGTTGGACTTTGGAAATTTGTCACCCTGAGGATGGACTTTGGCCAATCTGCGGTTGGACTTTAAAAATTTGCCACCCTAAGGATGGACTTTTACCAATCTACGGTTGGACTTTCGAAATTTGCCACCCAGAGGACGGACTTTGGCCAATCTACAGTTGTACTTTGCAATATATCAAACTTGGATTATGCTGGATATGCATATGTTGAATTGCACGTCATGATACCCCATGACACTGGGGATGTTATGTCTTGAGTATGTCAATGAAATGATGCAAATTCAAGGGGAATTCCTGATGAGGAAGTAATAAGTTCCTGCTGACTCTGCTGAGAATGAAATGATCACTAATTCGATCTCGAGGAATCCTGCAGGGATAACATCTCTGCTGGAGAAGAGCATGAATAATCCATCTATCTTGAATTATCACCTTTGCCAAAAACAAATTGGAATTTTGATTTGAGGGTCTTGCCAGGGATACTTCAACTACTGGCAACTGAATCTTACCTATAACTCCGTTGGGGGATCGACAACTTTCCGACTTAGCTGGGGAAAGGTTTTATCAAGGCTCTACTGAGGAGAACTCTCTGTCTACATGAATTTTCCATACCTCTGTGGGGAAGGGAATCATTCAGTTGGCTACCGGGAATTCTTGTAAGAAATACTTCACGGTGGGAAGATGACTCTCTATTTGGGGATTATAAATCCTTACTGCTCTGCCGGAGCAAGGAAATCTTCGATATCTTTTGGGAGAGAGAAAAATTTGTCTAAGATCTGCTGGGGAATAGGAGCCACCCTAGATTTGCTGAGGAACAGAATCAGGGAAACCTGTTAAAGAGAAAAAAGTATGTGATGTACTCCGCTAGACATAACTTCTATCCGTTTGTTGGGAATAACAAAACCGGAACACATCCTACTGGGGAGGAAATACTTCAAGTAGTACCGTATTGGGGATCATTTGCTTTTGTCCGGACTTTACCTCAAGAGGATTTTACAAAAGACTTAATGTCTTTAAACTCTTAAGTATCTCAGTGACTGCATGAATTTGCGTAATAACCTTGCTGGGGAGGTAGCCATTATCAACACAAATCAGCTTGTAGATAATGGAAGTATTGAACGAGAGAATTGGTTTGACGAACGACCGCTAGATGAGTAATGGACTCAATCAGTAAAATTAGCATAGACACCTTCATTAACTCCGACGAACATATACAACATATTCAACTTTTTCAATATCAGCACAATCGACTTTACGAACATAAACATATAAAAAACTTAGGCAACATAATCATATAATCAACTTATCCAACATAATCATATAATTAACTTAGCAACATAATTGACTTATCCAGCATGGACCACTTACTCAACGTAATCAACATAAACCACTTAATCAACTTAAATCTACATAAACGACTTTTTCAACTCGAGCAACTTAAACAAATTTATCAATTTAAGCAACATGAACAACTTTATAAACTTGACAATATAAACAACATAATTAATGTGGCACATGATGTGAATCGACTGTGCATATGCATGCGGTACCATTGGAGTAAAACTCCCAACTTAAAATATAATAGGTTATCGAGGTATCTGCAAGGCATAAGCCTTCAACTTAATAATTTTGCCAATCCAGGCCAACATGGTGAGCATCCGCTCCAACTTAGAAATGCAATGTATGCCATGACACCAACAACGCAACACATAACAACGAACAACTCAAAAAAACATACAACAAACGACATAGCAACTTAAATTCAATACGATTCAACCTTGCCCATAGGCCTACAACTTTCAATGTTGGTCATACGACCTACAACTTTAAAATCAACATTGGTCCTTCGACCTTCAACTTAAAAATGCCCCCAAACCGGGACAAAACAACATAAGCAACTATACTAGAAAATACACACATTCAACACTAATTAACAAAGTACACTGACTAAAATCACCTATTTATTATTCCGAACTAACTCGACAATTTTCGTTATATTCCAGACAACTAATTTTTCCGTGTAATTCGGCTAATTCGACTAAATCGACACTGTTTTTAATATTATGTTATCATCACAAGTAATGTACAACCTCTGTCAATTAACGCCTACTATTATAGACACTTTTACTCCCCCAAAATATTTTGTCATCAACGTTTAACTATTCTGGAAAATGCCAACACCTACTCAATTTTATTTTCTACTTAAACCCATTACTGTCATTCCTAAATTCTGCTAAACTGCTACTACTGATATTCTTACTTCTGTCTCTTTCAATGATCTGCTAAAATATGCTACTGCAATACTCCACCTCTTACAAACCAATTAACATTATTATTTAATTATACTAAACATTTATGTGCATTTTATTAAAAATAAAAAGGTAAATAGTCCTTTAGTTATGTTCTTATTATAAAATTAATATGACATTATTATATATATTCCTTTAAACTAAAGTGGCGTGCTATATTATTGATTCATGGAAAGCGCCACGACCTGTGCCATAGCTTTATGGCCTGCGCCATAAAGTGAAGAGTGGTGGCCACTCTTGTGTGGCATGCGCCACGTATCCCACTTGCAATCCATGGCTTGCACCATGTCTCATTCTACCATGGATGGCCTGCGCCACCCTCCCTTTTATAATGGGTGGCCTGTGCCACCCTCTTCCTAGGGGTTTCGTGCCCAATTCCATTTTTTCACGGAATCGACAAATCAATAACAATTCCTAAAAAATTAATCCAGCCATAAATTATTACAAATCGATTACTCAATTATCACAAAAATTATGTTCTTCACAACAATTCAAAATAACACGATCAACACAAAATCAACACCCGACAATATAGAAATTATAAAATCTCAATCCCACATATTAATCATCATAATCCCGATTATAGAGTTCGAACCTCGCCCTTACCTTAATCGATACCTGCTCGAATCTCCGATCAACTTTTCGATTTGGCTTCCGACGGCGATTTCTCGTAACCGTTTTCTCCATTTTTCCTCGTTCTCTTTCACGATTTTCCTTCGTTTCTCTTTTTCTTAACTTCTACTGATACTTTTTCCCATCTTGACTAATTCTTCATTTATTTTTCTTATTTTTAAAATAATAATAATAGTCCAATTATAACTAATGGGCCTAACTGCAACATCCCTTTAATTTGTTATTTCCGACGCAATCCAAACCCAATAACCAACATACTCCAATAATTAATAATATCACTTATAATAGTATTTTCCTCTATTTTCTGACTTAACAACTTAATTCTTCGCAACATAAAATCAACCGAATAATTCGCAACCAACTACTTACTCCCGGCTTAATAGATTAAATTCTGATTATCAACCAAATGGTCCAACAATTCTAACGACATATCCAACAATACCCGGAGAATATTTCATATCGTATTCCACAACTTATATCAAGTTAATTAATTAAATTCGACTTAAATCAACTTATAATTATCAACATAATATTCCGATATTTTGGAAATTAACTTAAATACACAAATCACCGCAAATCAACACAACGCAATACACTAATATTTAATTAAATAATTAATTAAATAAATGGGCGTTACAGTAATTGGTGCAACTTAAGCATGTTTCCAATATAAATGTCGCTGCTTTTCATTGTATTTTATATCCCAGATTGTTTTTTTCAAAGAAAACATTAGCGTTTATATATAGGAAACAAACACAATATTGTAGATAATTGTGGGTTGAATAATTGGGCTTAGTTTAAAGTAAAATTTTTTTGTTTAATATATTAAAATTTGCATTAATAAATGATTTTTAAATAATTATCTAAATAAATTTAATTAATTGATTAAAAATATTAAATAATAAATAATCATATTTTTCATACCCTAAATTTTGACCCTAAGATATATACCTCATCAGAGGAAATCCACTGACCTAAGGACTGTGTAATCCCCACAATGAATCAGGATTCCAGAGTCCCTCAGAGGATTCAGGCAAAGGACCAATCATTTATACCTAATATTTTCAACCTTTCAATCATTCTCAAAGGATCAAGGAATCTCAAATGATGAAGAATCATTCAAAGTCTGTACAGAAATTTCAGTGATCAGGGTCCCGAGTCATCAGTATCACCAATTAGGATTTCAGTCAACTGAGCCCTCCAGATGAAAATTTTCATGAAAAAGGAGACAAGGCCTCCACGTGTAATCAAGAAAGGTTGACATGACTTTGACAAGCCATCTACAAGTTCAAAAGATGCAATGATCATCAATCACCAGACTAGGGTTTCACAGTGCCCAAATTAGAGTTTCTAACTTATCAGGGAACCCAAAGTTGAAATTTTCATTAGGACATGAGCCAATACCATAGGGAATTGTTTAAATAGCTCATATACACCTTGGAAGTCCATTCATAGGTTTAAAAAACCTCAGAATATGTCCACTCAAAAGATCAGAAAACTAGGGGTATCTAGTGTAATTTCCATCTGGACCAAAAATTCAAAGTTTGAATTTTTAACTCAAAATGATCCCCATGACCTATATTACAAGAATATATGTTCTGTTGATGCACTTGATCACAAAAAATCAATAAAATTTTTGAGATAACATGCAAAATGGGCAATCTTTAAAACTTAGAAAATTTTCAAAGTTATAAGAAAAAGTGTGCAAGTACCCTACTTCCGAGCATCATATCTTGTGATCCAAGTATCAAAAAAAATTGGTTCCAAACTTGAGTGAAAGCTCTTGCTACATACTACAAATGATTCAACTATAAGAAACTCCAATTCTTCATGGAGTTTAAGTTATGGTTGGATCAAAATCAAGAAAATTAAGGATTTTCCAACACTTAATTTTCCAAGTGCAGTTAAGCCTCAAACTTGGTCATCTCTCAATGCATGCATATTTCCTCGCACTATCTTTTTGCCATGTGTGCGTAATCATATATCAAATGTTTTCCCTCAATCAATTTCACAAAATCATCATCATGCAGAATTTCAAGAGACTTGGGCCAAATTAGGATTCTTCAGTGTTCTTCACTAATTTTTCACTCTACACATAAAATAAATGAAATTAATTGTCACCATCATGTTCGTGGGTTAAAATCACACAAATTTGGTCTTTATTTCATTCAATTTCATTGCATATTCAGTGAGATAACTTAGATTTTGCAAAATCTCAAATTCTAGGCAAAATAAAGAACACGCGCGTGTTTTTCAGCTGTACTTGGCGCCTTTTTACAAATATTGAATTTTTGAATTTTATTCATTTTGTTTAATTTATTCAAATATTAATAAATTTCTGATTCTTTTGAGTTTTTAATTCATTCTTTTTTCATTAATTTTCAAAAATGTTTAATTATTTTATTTCATAAAAAACTCACAAATAATATATTTTATATTTTTGTAAAGAATTTATTTTTAATTGTTTTTAAACATTTAAAAAATATTATTTCTCTTGATTTTTCAAACATAAATGAATCTCAAGTCATTCTATGGATAAAATATGAATTTTCAAACATTGACCCAAGAATTTCTCTTGTTTTTCACTTATGTTTGAAATTTATCAAATGTTTTAATCATTTTATTCAAAAATAAATGTTTAGAATATCAAAATTAGGGTTTTGATTTTTATCACTCTCAAATTGATTTTATCACACTCATGAGACTCTATTAGAGTGTAAGATACATCCCTTTTTAAAAAATGAACCATTATGGCTTATTTGATCCA
Source organism: Lathyrus aphaca (assembly GCA_963966055.1). Taxonomy (NCBI): domain Eukaryota; kingdom Viridiplantae; phylum Streptophyta; class Magnoliopsida; order Fabales; family Fabaceae; genus Lathyrus; species Lathyrus aphaca. Next base: position 97,375,298 of record OZ014525.1, on the reverse strand, counting down.
TTTTCAAAAACCTGGCGCTATCGCCTTTTTTCACTGCATTGCATTTTCATATGTGAATCTCTTTCTGTGAATTTCTTTACACATAACTTTCTTTTAATCAAAATGAATTGTGAAAATGTGTCATGAGGAATCATTTGTGTTTAGGACCCATTTTTTCTGTTTTAAACTTTCTCCGGTCTGTTTTAAAACTCCGTCAGGCTTCCGTATAAGTCTTGATCCCCCCAACTATTTTCTTAAACAATTTCTCAATATCCTCTTTCTCTTTTCATATTCTCAAATTAAAGATCTAATACACCTGCAATAGACTGAGCTTCATAATCAGGTGGAGCTGCTTTCTAGACGGTAGGTAGCTTTTGCTTAAAAGCCCTACCTTGTGTATGAAATCACAAGATAATAAAATACAAAATAAATTCCAAGGCATTCTTATGTATAAGCCCTATCATTGGCTTTTGAGCCATCTCTTCTCCCTCTAACTTCTTGTTATTTTCTTAAACTGCTATTTTCTTTTAAGATTGGGGTTTATGTTTAAAAATAAATCTTTCTTTATCTCATACTAAAGCAAAGTTAATAAAACACTTCTTAATCATCAAAGAGGATACAATATAAAACATATATGTAATCTCTCTCCCTCAGGATTTTGGGTATCTGCTTCCCAGTGTAACTCCCAACATCATTCTTAAAAATCATTAAAGAATATTTAAACTGTAACAATGACATACTAAAAAAATGTTCAACACATTCACTGACACATTTTATTTGTCTGTATGCATCTTATCTGTATATATTTGCATCTCTGCTTGAATCTCTAAGTACTTAGGTTATCTTCATCCAAACAAATACACCATTCAAACTCAAACTTAGGATTTTTCTTTACAACTTACTAAGGGTTTACAGAGATAAGAAGTTCCCCAATAAAGTGCTTCTTTGTAAACCATCCTCAACCTCATCTTGGGCTTTGTTTAAGGACCCGTGGGCATCTTAAAGGTAACACAACCTCCTCTTAGGCTCAAACACAAGGACCCTCAAAGGCTCCCTAAAAGCATATGAACAGATCCTTTAGAATCAAACACATACAGTAGTATCCCTCTCCCATATGGATAACCAAGATAACCACCTCTTAGGCTTTATACAATAGAACCTACCCAAACAAAGGAATGTCTGATGACCTCAAACCTTTTATCAAACAAACAGACAAAACACTCTTCATATAGAGTCAGTCTCCCATTAAAAGTCAGCCTACCATCCTAGGCTTCATACAAGATACAAATAAATCAAGAGTCAGTCTCTCACAAAATAAGCTTCCCACCTGGGCTTCCAAATCAAGACACAGATAAAACGGTCCCCACATAGCCAGTTTTCTTTGTTTAGCTTCAACCTTGGGCTTCAGTCAAGGCACATATAAATCAAACTTTTCCTCTTTAGAGATGATGAATTCTCTCTACTGAGTATTTTAGCTTCAACCTTGGGCTTCCACCAAGGCATAAAAGTCAAACACTTTACAGTCAACCAATCATTACAGTCATAGTCTTGGACTTTAACTAAGCTAATAACTCATTACAGGCATAATCTTGGACTTTAACTAAGCTAATTAATTATAGTCATAGTCTTGGACTTTAACTAAGCTAGCAACATTACATTCATAGTCTTGGACTTTAACTAAGCTAACAACATTACAATCATAGTCTTGGACTTTAACTAAGCTAATCCCCAAAACAATACAATTATAGTCTTGGACTCTAACTAATCTAATATTTTCAGTCATACACTTGGACTATAACTAAGATCACTTTCCACCAATCATTTTTCCACCCAAGTTCAGCTTTCATGAGCTATGCAATTCAGTTCAACCATTCATTCCTCCTTGAGCTATGCAATTCAGGGTACCCATTCAGCCTTTCTTGAGTTATACAAATCAAGATACCAGATTCAGCTTATGCCTTGAGCTATGCAATTCAAGCACCCCTATCATTTACAACAAACCTTTTCAGCTTCAATCTTGGGCTTTGATCAAGACATAAAATACAAACTTTTTTAGCTTCAATCTTTGGCTTTGATCAAGACACAAATATAAACCATTTGAGCATCATCATCCTGTCCTTTAACCAGGATACAAATTAGCTCTCCTCCTACCCTTAGCTTTAGGAGGAACTACGATGATTTGATACCTCAATTCTCTTTTAAGGGGTATGTAAGAAAAAGGTCGTAAGATCTTTGCAAGCACACCAAACAAAAAACACAATTAGGTCCCCAAATCTAAATCAAAAACATCAAAAATATCCAAATACCAAAACATCAACATCACCCTACTTACCAATACTCACCTCATTCTCATACCCAAATTGAAGAGAACTTATCAATATCAAGAAGAACAAATATGCCATATACCTATAGGAAATAATCTATGAAAGAATCCAAAACCATGTGGGCATCTGTTAATCAACAGTATGCAAAGCGGGGTTAGTTTAAGATAATTTGTTCCATTCCATAACCAACTTCATCAAGAAAAATATAGAAATTAGAAAGTAGCAAAAATGTGATAGTGATTAAAGACCATAAAAATCGAGTTACAATAGTCATCATTGCCAACTCATCAAAAAACAATTGTTCTAATCATCATTGCCATGTATGCAAAATTGGAGTGTGTCATCAAAATTCCAAGTGATGTAAAGTTGAGGGACCAAAAAGTTGATTTTTAAAACGTAGAGACTAAAAATTAAAAAATATCAAAATAGGGGGACCAATATTGCATTTAAGCCATTTATATATTTATTAGTTATTGGAAACCAACAAATGCATGCAAAAATATAATATAAAACAATTAAGGGTTTAATATACGATACCCCTGCAATGTTAGCGAGTTTCAGTTTACCCGATATAATTTTTTTAGATCCCCCCTTATAATGTCTAGATTTTGTGTGTTTGGCCCCTGGTTGACTATTTCAACCCAAAATCTTTTTTAAATCCTACGTGGTTGTCCATTTTTTTTTTGTTAATTGCACGCTGCATTTTTTTTTATATTTTTAAATTTATTATTTTCTATTTTTTTATTACAAGGGGGAAAATCAAGGTACCTATTAGGGTGAGGATTCAACAAATCTCTAATTGTGAACCACTATTAAGAGTCTTTAGATTAATAAGATCTACGATATCTTACAATGAACTTTTCACACTAGATTATGTTTTTGAATTTTGTTTCACTTTTACCTACCTTCATGCAATTCAAGTGATGGAAAAAGACATTGCAAGTACAATCTTAGAAAGAACATCATTTTCAAAAAAGAAATGAATCTCCTCTGATTGATTTATTTTTTAGTGAATTTATAGCCCTTTAAAACTAATGAATTTTATTCTTTAATATTAATTGAGATGAAACTCTTAGTTCCAAAAATTATTTTTTCATCTTTTGATGTTTCATCACACCACCATGAGATCTTCATCGCGTTCCGCAGCTTTTGCCGCCACACTTATTCAACCATGGAACCCTTTAATACAATGGTTATCAATCATGATTCACCATGAACCATATAATTGGTGGTCCACCTTAGACATCACCGTAAATCAAAAGTCACTCACATTACAATGTAAAATATAATTTTGTTGTTTTGGATAGTAAACCATTGAATAAGTTCTAACTTTTGCTACCGATGGGATTTAAACTCACTACCTAAGCTTATATGCAAGATTTTTAACCATTTGACTATTGTTCCTTTTGTTTATAATATTTACATCTTAAATATATATTATATGCACAACTAATTAATATCTTTTTCATTTGTTGTAATTTGACAACTAATAATGTATTTTGCATGCAACATGAGTTATAACTTAAATTCACTATTTGTTGCACAAGTGATGTTCATTCATGTCCAAACATGATATATAGCCTTATAATACAAGTTTGCATGTAATTTTTTTATACCAAAGTTTATTTCCCGCTGTCCATTACTTTGCTTTATGATCTTAATCTCAAAAAATATATAAATTAAAATCGAAATAAGACGACAAGATGATGTTTGTTTGGAACGAAACATGTATACATCTATTTTCGTCACAAGTATTTTCTAGTTAGTTTATCATTCTAGCATAGTATTTGTTAAATTTATAGAAGCTATTTTAAAAGTTTACTTTACATGATGCAATATTCTAGTTTTATATTTTGCATTTCTTGACATTGTTGCTTCATCATCCTTGGAAATATCATGCACTTATAGAAAATTGTTTTTCATATGAAAAATTTTAATATTTGTTGGCGCTTTTGCATGATTCCTTTGATAGGTTTTCTTTTGGAAATTTTAGAACCTTCGTTTGCATGATTCATTTAATTGGGTTTCTTTTTGAAATGCAAGAAAATTTTATTTGGTTGAATAATTGGTCAAATATTTTGGCTCCGTTAACTAATTTTGATTGTAATTTTTCCTACCAAAGTTAAACATTGTGACCAATAAATCTTTAGAAAAGAGCCACATTGAATATTGGAGTTGATTGGAGAGGTTTAAATGAGGATGTAGAGAGGTTCAAGGATAACTTGGAGTTGACAGAGCTAAAAAATAATCAGGAAGGAATTGATCCCGATGATGCGTATTCTTAGTGTTGCGTGGTTTTCATGACTTGTTATCACTAAACTCCTTTGATATATATATATATATATATATATATATATATATATATATATATATATATATATATATATATATATATATATATATATATATATATATATATATATATATATATATATTATGGTTATGAATCACTATCAATGGTCAACAGTTCGATTCGTTTTTTATCCTATGAAGATGATAAAGGAAGGGTAATAGAAGTCTCCAACTAACCTTGCTTGCAAACTGAGTTTAAATAGATAACTATTAGGTTTCAGATGCTACCAAAATATTGGGGTCACCTTTATCTTATTTCACCTTAGGTTCAGGATAATATCTGTTCTTTTCGATATCAGGTGCGGGGTCTTGAATTTTGGATTGAGAGTGTGTTGAGATGAGGTAAGATAAGCGAGATTGTGTTTTTGGTATTTTGATAATTTTCTGGAGTTTTTGATAGGCCTGAGAACCTATTGTTGTTTTTTGTTTGGTATGCTCGCAAAGATCTTACGGTATTTTTCCTACGTACCTCCAAAATGAGAATTGAGGGATCAAAGCATTGTAGTTCCTCCTAAGGCTAAGGCTAGGAGGAGGGTTGATTTGTATTCTAGTTAAAGCACAAAACGATGAAGCTTAAATGGTTTGTATTTGTGTCTTTATCAAAGCCCAAGATTGAAATTGAAAAGTTTGTTATAATTGATAGGGGTGCTTGAATTGCATAGCTCAAGGCATAAGTTGAATCTGATATGTTGATTTGTATAGCTCAAGAAAGGTTGAATGGGTACCCTGAATTGCATAGCTCAAGGAGGACTGAATGGTTGACCTGAATTGCATAGCTTAGGAAAGTTGAATTTGGGTAGGAAAATGACTGGTGGAAAGTGATCTTAGTTATAGTCCAAGTGTATGACTGAATAGATTAGCTTAGTTAGAGTCTAGGACTATGATTGTTGATGTGGGTATTAACTTAGTTAAAGTCCAAGACTATGACTGTAATGAATTAACTTAGTTAAAGTCCAAGACTATGACTGAATTAATTTAGCTTAATTAAAGTCCAAGACTATGACTGTATATTTGATTGACTGGTAAGTGTTTGACTTTTGCACCTTGATTGAAGCCCAAGGTTGAAGCTAAATAAGGCTCAGTAGTTTGTCATCTCTAAAGAGGGAAAGGTTGATTTATATGTGCCTTCATTGAAGACTAAGGTTAAAGCTAAACAAAGAAAATTGACTATATGAGTGAAAGTTTTATCTGTGTCCTGGTTTAGAAGCCCATGTGTGAAGCTTATTTGTGAGAGGATGACTCTAATTTATTTGTATTATGTATGAAGCCTAAGATGGTAGGTTGACTTTTGATGGGAGACTGACTCTGTAAGGAAGAGTGTTTTGTTTGTTAATTTGATAAAAGGTTTGAGGTCATCGGACATTACTTTTTCTAGGTAGGTTCAATTGTACAAAGCCCAAGAGGAGGCTATCTTGGTCATCCATCGGGAGGGTCAGGCGTATGTGTGGGATATCGCTTGCAAAGAGAGTTTTGTATAGCTAATGAAAAGGTTAACGACCGCACCAATGTTGGTTTTACCGAATCCAGATGAGTCCTTTGTAGTTTATTGTGATGCTTCCAAGATGGGTTTTTGTGGAGTTTTGATGCAGGATAATAAAGTTGTTACTTATGCATCTAGACAGTTAAGATTTTATGAGAGGAACTACCCTACTCACGACTTAGAGTTAGCAGCCGTGGTATTTGTGCTTAAGATTTAGAGGCACTATTTGTTTGGTTCGAAATTTGAAGTATTATGTGATCACAAAAGTTTAAAGTAATTGTTTGATCATAAAGAGTTAAATATGAGGCAGAGGCGGTGGCTTGAATTATTGAAAGATTTTGATTTTGATTTGAATTATCATCCTGGTAAGGCAAATGTTGTGGTTGATGCTTTGAGTAGGAAGTCGTTGCATATTCCGATGCTTATGGTGAAAGAACTTGAGATGATTGAGCAATTCAGAGATATGGGCTTGTTGTGTGAGACTACGATAGATAGTGTGAAATTGGGTATGTTAAGGATGACCAGTGAGATTTTGGAAGAGATTTGTGAGGTCAGAAGTCTGATTTGAAATTAGTTGATCAATTGATGTTGGTCGATCAAGGTAATGAAGGTGACTTCAGAATTGATGAAGAGGGAGATTTGAGATTTCGGGATAGAGTATGTGTTTCGGATATTCCTGAAATTAAAAAGAGTATTTTAGAAGAAGGACATAAGAGTCAACTGAGTATTCATCTTGGCACTACAAAGATTTATTAGGATTTATGCAGGTTGCTTTGGTGGCCGGGTATGAAAAGAGATATTGTTGGATTTGTATATGCTTGTTTGACATGCCAGAAGTCGAAGATTGAAAATCAGAAACCTTCAGGTATGATGCAACCTTTGAAGGTTCCTGAGTGGAAATAGGATAGTATTTTCATGGATTTTGTGACTGGATTACCTAAGACTGCAAGAGGTAATGATTCGATTTGGGTAATTATAGATCGGTTAACTAAGTCGGCGCACTTCTTGCCGATGAAGATTAATCATTCCATGCAAAGGTTAGCTGGGATTTATATTGAGGAAATTGTGAAGTTGCATGGTGTACCTTCGAGTGTTCTATCGGATAGAGATATGTGGTTTATGTCGAGGTTTTGGAAGAGTTTGCAGGATGCCTTAGGAACTAAATTGAGGATGAGTTCTGCTTATCACCCGCAAACGGATGGTCAGACGGAAAGAACGATCCAATCTTTAGAAGATTTGATGAGAGTTTGTGTATTGGACTAAGGAGGATCTTGGGATAGTCATTTGTCGTTGGTTGAGTTTACATACAACAACATTTTTCATGCTAGTATTGGAATGGCTCTGTATGAAGCGTTGTATGGTAGACGTTATTGTACTCCGTTGTGTTGGTATGAGTCAGGAGAGAGTTGGGTGCTTGGGCCTGAGATTGTCCAAGAAACAACAGAGAAGATAAGAATGATTCGGGAAAGGATGAAGACATCTCGGAGTCGTCATAAGATTTATCATGATAAGAGAAGAAAATCACTTGAGTTCCAAGAGGGAGATCACATGTTCTTAAGAGTTACTCCTATGACTGGTGTGGGAAGAGCTTTGAAGTCTAGATAGCTCACTCCACGTTTCGTCGGTCTGTATCAGATTATGTAGAGGATAGGAGAAGTTGCCTATCGAGTGTCTTTACCGTCGTCACTAGCGAATTTGCATGATGTGTTCTATGTGTCGCAGTTGAGGAAGTACATTCCGGATCCGTTGCATGTGATACATGTAGATAATGTTCAGGTGAGGGATAATATGACAATTGAATCTTTACCGGTAAGAATTAATGGCATAGAATTGAAGCAACTGCAAGGTAAAGAAATTGCCTAAGTGAAGGTATTGTGGGGTGGACCAGTTGGAGAAAGTTGGACCTGGGAGTGGGAAGATCAGATGAAGGAGTCGCATCCGACTCTATTTACTCTAGGTAATTTTCGAGGACGAAAATTTTTTAAGTAGGGGAGAGTTGTAACGCCCTGAAAATATAAATTTAATTATTTATTTGTTTATTTAATTAATTTAGAAGGATTGGAAGATTTGGATTAAAATGGAGAATTTTGGAGAAAGGTGTATTTTTATATAATAAGGATAAATAGTGCATTATTATGCTATTTTGTATTATTATTAAAAATATTTTAAAGAAAAAGGGTATAGTGGTTGTTATGTGAAAAGTGTGAGGTTAATTTAGGAAAAACATAAACTGGGATAGTTTTGATCAAAAAGGATTATACGATCAAAATGCTCATTTTATCGTGTTTTGGTGAAGGGCTCTGAAGAAAAAAGGAAGGAGAGGAAGCTCGGAGTCAAGAAGTTGTGAAGAACCTTGGAGAAGAGTGTCTATCGGTGAAATTATTTAAGGTATGGGGAGTTTTCATAATCTATTGTAATTATATAGGAATTGATATATGAGTAGATTAGGTTGTGTGAAATTTTGTGAGTTTTAGGGGTTTTGACTTAATTGGAAATTAGGAGTATAAATTCATGAATTGGAGTAGATTAAATGAACTAGTTTCATAAGATTGATATATGAATTGATGTTTGTTTGATGTATTTGATTGTTGAGTGAGTTTGATGAATTTTGGGGTCTAATGGTATGGAACCCGTAATGGGAATTTTTGGAGTTTTTGGTGCAATCTGCATAAAACATCAGAAGACTGCTAAAATACGTGCGTTAACCGGTTAACCACTGCAAATTTGGGATTTTTCTAAAGTTTCGTAGGCGTTAACTGGTTAACGTTATGGGTTAACCGGTTAACACTGTGTTGGTGGCAGATTTTAGTTTCTTAAAAATTTCATAACTTTTAAACTGTAAGTCCGATTTGCATTACATTTGAAGCGTCAAAAAGAGTATAAAATGAACTTTATTTTGATGAATGAAAATGAGAAAAATGAAACAATTTCCTGAGCTGAGTTTTTGAAAAACGATTAGAATTACCTTATATTTTTACCGGGTTTGGGTTATATCTTGATGAGTTAAAGTTGTTAATGAATAGAGGTTTTTGATGTGTCATTGAGATGAAATTATAGGATCAATTGATATTTGAACAGCTGGATATAAAATAAATGATGCACATTTGATTTCTCGATGAATTTTTACGGTGTAACGCATCATTGCATTTCATGACATTCTCGATGGGGTTTCGGCCTATTGGGCAGCTTCAATCCCATTGTGTGGATTGAAGTTACTCGGTGATTACGGTGTGCTCCCTTGTGGAGGGTTGATGGTCATGTATCCATCTCACGATGAAATTGGTACCACATGCATAACTGCATATCATGATAGTTAGAATTGCATTATTGGAATGCGTTCGTGATTGTGTTGTTGTTGCTGAATTTTTATTGTTGTTGATGTTATGACATGCTTATGCTAATTTATTTATATTCCATATTCTTGTATTTTATGATAAATTATTATTACTCACCCTGCCTGCTTGGAAATGTTACCTCCTTTGTGGGAAATTTGCAGACGATAGAGAATAGTCTTGCACTGCAAGAGGAGTTTTTCATGGGTCTCGAAGCGTACCTTATTTACTTTTAGGAATGGTCTAGAGTCTTTGTGTCCTGCTCTGTATCATGTAACACTAGGACGTGGTTTTAGTTGTTAAACTTGTTTCGGTATATTTTATTTGAGGATATGTTTCCATTATTTTCTTAAGTTATATTCTGGATTGATAATGTTATGTTTTTAAATTAAATTAATGATGTTGGAACAATGAAATTTTATTCCGCTGCGAAATGAATATATTATTTTATGATGTTGTTTAACCCGTGTTATGGGACATGACACTGTATGTTTTATGTTTTCGATTGATATGTGATACACTTCTTGTGGTTACTCTGATATTATTTTAAATAATTGCTTTGGGGTAGAAGGGTGTTACACTAGTCTTCTTTTAAAAAGTTTTCTTTCTTTTGGTGATTGGGTGAAGTCTAGGGATACTTTTGTTATAATTTTACATGTCGTTTAGATTAGTTGGAGGGCTGAAAATGACATTATATTTTCTAGTTTTGAGACAAACGTGAACAAAACTGAGGATAAAGGTATTTTTTTGGCTTGAAAATGATATTCAGATAGATTAAAGGGGAACTAATGCACTTTCTCATAATAATTTAAGAACTATATCCTTTGAATTAACTAATAGCATATCAATATTTTTGACTTGGTCTAGAGTGTTTGTGACTTTGCTTCTTCTCTTAGGGCATTTGTTATGTTGACGATAATATCATTGGTTTGAGATCTAGTTTGGTTCCTTTTTTGGATTAAAGCATAGTAGGAATAGGGTTTGCTTATTGGTTTTTCTTTTAATGCTTATATGCTTCATTGCTATTTTTTTCCATCTTATGTTGTTACTTTTCTTCTCTTTTATGTGTTCTCTTATGGTACTTTTTATGCTACCACTACAAGAAAGTTGACCTATTGTGACACTCATTTTTAGTGATGGTTTGATTTTTGTCACTAAATATTACTTTTACCTACACCTATATCACTTTTACCTACAGTTAAATCTTATTCCTTGTAAAAAATATTTGAATATTTTTTATTTTGAATAAATAATATTTTAGTATTAAAGTATAAAAGTTTCATTTACATTTTCAGTATAAAAAACAAACTAATTTTTTTTATTTGTATTTAATATTTTAGGTTATACTTTAATTATATTACTGTTTAATTTTATGAGTTATTAAACATGAATCGATCAATATGGTCTATAATAGATTTAATAAAAAATCATTTTAAAAAATTAACAAAAAAAAAATGATGATATGTTAGATAAGAGTTTTTGCGTGTTTTTAGATCAAATTGAATCGCGTAAACCCAAACATCTGAAAGTTGCATTGATCGATTTATCAATGTCAACGATTGTTGCCGCAACTCCGACCTTCTTTTCATCGCCATGCGTGTCTCCGGAGGGAGTAACGAGTAATGAGCAACAAAGGCTTAACGGTCTTCACCATTGCCTTCCTTCGCCAGTAACCTAATTGTATTATAACTCCTCCACCCCTTACTTCATCGGTAACCTAACTGTATTCCAACTCCGTGGTTCTTTCTGATCTATGATATATCTAGGGTTTTTTCGAACTTCATGGCTTCCCCAACACGTTTTGAAGATGTAAGTGTTGTTAATACCTCTCACGATTGCCTTCTATGATTCTGTTTGATCTTAATTTTGATTAAAATGTAGGATTTCGATTTCGGAGGTGAAATTGGCGGAAGAGAATCATGTTTTTTATTTGTTACTAAAATGGTGTTTTCTTAGATTTGTTGGTTATTTGTTGATTCTGATTGATTTCTTTGTTGTTTGGAAAATGCAGGTAATAAGAGACCATCGTCATATTTTGATGAAAATTATGACAACGATCCTTTTGCAACGAAGAAGGTAACTTCTTACACAAATCTGTTATGAAATAATTGCATTTAGCTTAGGATTTTAGGAAAGGAGAGCGAGAGGTAAGAAGTGTTTCCCAATCTTGTTCTACATACAAATCAACTTGTTTTGTTACATATAGAATGTATATAAAATCGCTTGTTTACTAGATGGAAATATCTACAACACAGACAAATATGCTTAGAAAGAAACGCAAAAAATTGGAAGTGAAATTCTGGTATGACAGAACCAGATGTCGAATATGATGTCAAGACATTTGGTCTGTTATGAAAAACATGATAAGGTACAAACAATAGCAGTACTGTATTTTAATATAACAAATTCTAAATATCCTACAGGATATTTTGACATCTGGACTGACATACAACAATCCAGTGAATAATATAATACAGAAAAACATAAACAACACAACCAAATTGTTAACCCAGTTCGATGCAAACACATCTACTCTGAGGGCTACCAAGCCAGGAAGGAAATCCACTTTGTAGTATCAATTCAAAGACCTTCAGCAAACTACTCAGTTTATGATCTTCTCACTTAATCACTACCAATGCAACTTCTATCTAGGAACTCCTAAATATGAGACACCTTTCGCTCCCCCTCAATCACAACAGTGATAACAAACTAACAATCAAGAAACAAAAGACTCACTTCCATGACACCACCTTAGAGTTTTCTTAAAAGCTTCCTCCAAGAACAATATACCTCTTACTTAACAGCTTCGAGGTTTTCAAATACACAGCCCTAAAGATTACATCTCTTTGTATACGGCTGCTAAGAACTCAACCCTAATGATACACCTTTTACATCTTTGGTTGGTTACTAAATCTAGGTTACAAGAATTCTTTTTATAACTTATTCCCAACTGGATTTTGGGCCTTCTAAAACACAGCATAACAATTGCTATAAATATGCAGAAAAATATGCTACAAAAAGATCTTTAAAACTATAGCTTCCTAAAATATCTCTATATTTAGAAAGTCTACATTTATTCAATATTTTCTCTAATTCATATTTGAATCTTCAAGATCGTTAAATCAGCGCCACATTGGATTGCTTTAAATTCTATGAATATTCTGCTTCTGTTAAATTATAACAGAATCTTCAATCCACCTGTACCAGTTCATGATGTAGAATGAGCTGCATATGACATCTTCTTCGACATGTTGCTACAGATGTTGAAACACTTCAACTCAACATGTTCAGGTGCACAATAGGACTTCTTTGCTTAACTGTTCTTATTTAGCAAGATCTTATACAATATATTGCAGCTATATTTGTTTTACAAAAATGATGCCAATCCTAGAAATTCAAAACTAACAATCTCCCCCTTTGGCAAATTTTGGTTAAAACAAATATAAGCAAATTACAACATAAATTACAGCAGCAAAACTGAAAAAACAACAACAATTTCTTCATCTTGTCAGGACATGTTGCTTGAAATCTTCATCAATGACCTTCCTCAACATTAGTGGAAATAGCAGTGGACAGGGAGTAGAAAGTCCTAAACTCTTGGTCGAAATAATCCACTACTACCCTTATCCATTCAGCTTCCCAAAAACATTCCTCACTGGCTGCGAAACACCCCCCCTCAAGGACACCAATGGTGACATAAGAGAACAAGTAACCCATCCCCCTTTGTAACTCAAAACACAAGTCACAATTGTGTTCATAACTCAGAACACAAGTCACAATAACTAACATTCAACATCCTCCCTGACATCTTAGGACCATATCTGAAGCACATATGGCACAACCATTTGAACCGAACCTCTATGCACACCATCTGAGCGAGCCCTTTCTCCCCTTTTTTAGCCAAAAATTGGCAAAGACATCCTTCACAACACCAAACCCACGCAGTACTCACCCATAAACAAATAAAACCCATAAGAGATAAAAAAAAAAATGTTGAAAACACTCACAGGATGAATGAGGAGAAATGCCTTCTATAAGTAGCAAGTAATAACCTAGAAAGTAACGATCGTTCCTTGAATACATACGCGTTCTTGTTCAAGGATCATTAGTTTAGGAGCAAAAACTTCTATACCAATTAAAGTGAACCGACCAAACTAAACTTTGAATGTCTGACTTGACTCTTCCAAACAAGTTGTACCAATAGCAAACATGCAAAAATAACACGTGTTTCACATACTAATGTCAGCGCCGTCCATAATAACTCCTTCTTTGGCTTAAGAGAAACATGTCCTGGAACATGTTCTGACATCTAACCACAAACTGTCTGCAAGTTCACCCAAAGCAATACTACATGCACAGTTCACACCCCCTTTTGAATTTAAATAATACTGCATGTAGCAACATTATCATATATGGACTCACACTGCCCTTTGGACACGCAAGAAAAACCTCATATAGATCACATAGGAGAACATATTGTAACTATAAGACTCTATTTGTGTTTGAAGCAATAAACACAGGACACAATAAAACTTGCAAATTGAGAAATAATAACTACAAAATAAACAGCAAACTCATAATAGAACATTTTATTCAACATTTTTGCAAAATAACTGCAAAGATTGACCTCAGACTAAGAAATGTCTGAACACTTACCTTTTTCCCTATCTTTGCCACAATTTGACAAACATAACAAAAACAATCTCTATCCAACCAAAGGATATGAGCACACATCATCAAAAAAAACTCAGGTTTATCATGTCTATCATGATTCAGGATATAAGCACCATTATTTCCAGCAAAACAAAGACTCGGGTCTATCATGATCCAGAATCATGATACCATTATTTCCAACAACTAATCTTGCCCAACAACAACCACAATTGTTCTTCAGACTCCTCCTAAGTGAGCTTATGTTCCAATCCAACTAGCTTCACATAGCTAAGAAAACATATCAGCCTGAGAACCAATCAATTACACTTAGTAGAGCATGTTGCAACATGATGTGTGACATCACAGACCCTTATCAGAGACAACATTCTGAACACACCTGATCATGAGCAATCAAGAGACCCTTGATATTACTTACTTTTCTCTCCTTTTAGCCATGACATGTACTGTCTGGATTACCAAGAAAAATGCTACTCCCCCTTAACTTCACAAGTCCAGCTTCACAAAAATGTAACACTCTCCCCCTATCAAGGATGACATGTGTTCCTTTGTACATAAGACACATCTTTGTGTCTTCAAGAGCACACTCTTTGTTCAACCTAAAAGTTGAACACAATCATTCCTTGTACCAATACTCACATGATTACCTCTTGGTTTATCATCTTCACATGCTCCAAAACATCATATCTTTCCAAGCTGATCTACTAGCATGACTAACAATAAGGCTATGTTTTCTTCTTAGCCAGATACTCCAAAACAATACTCATCCAATTCTCATTAAGATTAGTTGATGAATATCCATATTCGTACTTTCAAACAATCAATGCATGAACTACTTCAGTCCTCTCTTCATTCTTCTTTCAAGGCAGGCTTTCTACTTCATCATTCTCCCATATGATTAGGTAGACTCTCTTTAGATACAATGTAGACAATCATCCCTGATAATTTCCTAACAAAAGTTAGAACATCTTCCACACACCAAGACATCATCACCATGATTCTTGATATGCTCCACCAATTGGACTTACTATAGCATAATAATCCATAAACTGAAGACCTTCAACAACCCTGTGCCACCAGCTTGAATCAAGACTCCAGAGAATTAAACTCTCATCCATCTTCAAGAAGAACAAAAGTCCTTGAGTCTTCAACTCATCTCCAAGACAATCCTCAAGCCCAACCAGCTGTCACACTCTAATTATCTTGATTCTTAGAATCCAGTATAGAGATCAACCAATTGTCATAGTTTGATAAATCCTCAAATGAAAAATCCAACTTCTGCAACTTGTCTTCTTCACGTTTGTCAAAATTCTCACAAAGATATACTGATCTATCCACTAAAATTGATCTTCAAGACACATGTTCCACTTGCTTACTATCAAACACACTTCAAATCTCTAAGACATGTAATATTTTCTTCTTCTTGCAGCTCCATCAAAATATCAAGAAGCCAATCTTTTTGAAGCATTCAATTTTTCATTCCTGTATATCATCCTATCTTATTTTGATGTGCCACTTCACCAATTGAGATTCTGACGTTGAACTAGATGTCAGGACATTATGAGTCAACATCCAGTTATTGAATTCAGCTCCTTCTTCTTCCACTTGAAAGAACTTCCTCCCTTAACAGAACAAGAGTCCCATGCTCTCATAGACTTGATTCACCAACCAAGTTTGAGTAGACAACCTCCATTTTGTTGAATTTGCAGTAATTCCAACCAATATCACACATTGGTGAAAGTCTGTCAGAGCTTCTCCAAAGTCCTCAAACATGTCACTGTCTGAAACTTCAAAAGGAATAGTTAAGAACTACACCTGATAGCCATACCAAGGATGACATCATTCCTTGAGTAAATCAATCTTCACAAGGTTCTGATATTTCCACCTATTTTAACTTCATGATGAACATTCTGGTCTGCACCTGAACCGGAAATAAACCATTCCAAGTTGTCATCAAAGTTATGATGTCTACATAGTATATCATATCAACAATATCCAGACCAACTTCTAGCCAGGAAACTTTCCATAAAAAAATGCAACTCCTATCACACAAGAGTGAATCCAATTCTCAGCCAACTTCCAAGAAGTAACACTGATTATGCACAAACACTAAGATGTTACAACCCTCTTGTTGAATATCACCAGACAGACATTTCTACAACAGTCTTATCTTTTAATTTTGAAAGATTTTTAGATTAGCTCCAGATAAGATTAACAAACTATCCCCATATCATGGAAAATACAAAACTCCAGCTGAGCATAGACTACACTAATTCTCAGCTTCACACACCCGATGAACATATTCTCAAACTAGGATATCAATCACGACTTTTACTAGCTCTCTGAGAGTAGAAAAACAACTTGAATTTTTCACATATTCCAAAACAAATGCTCTTAGTTTGCTTGCCACAAAGGATCCAGACTTCCATTATCCATGACTAGTAGTAGAAGAAACTATCAGTTAAACAACCATTTTTATCAGTCATCAACAGCATGTACACTTCACAAAAACAATATGCACCCTTGCAGAAATAGACCACAACCTTAACTTCCCTTAACATGAACAACCAAAGCTCCTTCTGAAGATGACCACTTGACACCAGAAGAAAACACACTGAGATTTCCACATTCTCAACATGAGGAACTGCCACTTCTTGCACTTGTTGAGCATAATCTCACCATGTTTATTTCAGATACATGGTATGCCGTCCAATAGAAAGCGCAACCACACAATATACAACCCTACTAATCAGATCACATTATCTGATAATAAGCTTTTGTCTTTTCAGCTAATGAAGTCTTCAACATGAAAACAATTATGTATTTCCAGAACATACCACTTAGATCAGAATTTGCACATTCTAATCCATATTATGTCAAAATTGCCACTCTTGACAATAATGTCACTCTTCCAACTTCACACACATAGTCCCAGATTACCTTCCAGGAAAACTAATACATTAATGTTGTAACATCATGTAGGACATCAGCTTCACATTACAGACCAAAGAACACACCCTCTACATTATTGTCTAATCACATAAGAGAGAAATAAACTCTCACATAATTCCTGAAACAGAGACTTCAGAAACCTGAATTGCATCCACACATCAGATAAATACTCAGCTCTCGACAAGGTATTTATTATCCAAGAAGGATCCACAAACAAATAGCAGATGATGATATCTTCTTTTCACACACTGATACAGTCAGCTGAATAAGGCCATATCAAGAAAATCAATCATAACCATTAAAAACAAATTCTCAGTACACTTACTGAAGCATAATGTTCAGACTACAAATATGTATAACTTCCAAATAAATATTAAGTTTCCCTCTCACACGAAATAGAACAAGTAGTTTGACTTCTTCTTCTGCATCCATCTGACACCTTCTGATGATAATTAGTCATGACATCCAAATAGATCAGTGGCTTAATCCTGGACTCCATCTTGAGCAAGGCAACATTGGTTGAACTGTCATACACACCTGAGATGATGTTCTAACATCTTTTCAGACATCAGTCTCAATCACAAAATACTTCACAAATTACTATGGCTCTGAAGGCAACCTCCATAGTAATCTACACAAACACATGTAGGGGAACACAATGGGATCAACCATCAGTAGATGATCAAACTTCCAGGCAGAAACACAAACACATGCAGCAGTAGGGACATCTCAAGAATCTTCTCTTTAGAGCTCAGTAGTCAGACCTCTTGTCTGATTTTGAGATGTTAGATGTCTTCACACCTAATCCACCTCTTTCAGAAAACAACTGGACCATTCATCTCACATCAATCATACTGACACCAATCAACTTATACAAGTTGATATAACTCCACAACACCAGATATTTACATGTAGTTTTGATCAGTTGGAGGGCTCAAAACGACATTATATTGTCTAGTTTTGCGACAAACGTGAACAAAACTGAGGATAAAGGTATATTTTTTGGCTTGAAAGTGATATTCGGATAGATTAAAGGGGAACTAATGCACTTTCTCAAAATAATGTAAGAACTATATCCTTTGAATTAACTAATAGCATATCGATATTTTTGACTTGGTCTAGAGTGTTTGTGACTTTGCTTCTTCTCTTAGGGCCTCTGTTATGTTGACGGTAGTGTCATTGGTTTGAGATCTAGTTTGGTTCCTTTTTTGGATTAAAGTATAGTAAGCATAGTGTTTGCTTATTGGTTTTTCCTTTAATATTTATATGTTTCAATGCTATTTTTTCCATCTTATTTGTTACTTTTATTTTCTTTTATGTGTTCTCTTATGATACTTTTTGTGCTATCACTACATGCAAATTGACCTATTGGGACACTCATTTTTAGTGATGGTTTGATTTTTGTCACTAAATATTACTTTTACCTACACCTATATCACTTTTACCTACAGTTATATCTTATTCCATGTAAAAAAATATTTGAATATTTTTTATTTTGAATAAATAATATTTTAATATTAAAATATAAAAGTTTCATTTTCATTTTCAGTATAAAAAACAAACTTTTTTATTTGTATTTAATATTTTAGGTTATACTTTAATTATATTACTTTTTAATTTAATGAGCTATTAAACAATGAATCGATCAATATGGTTTATCATACATTTAATAAAAATCATTTTAAAAAATTAACAAAAAAAAAATATGATGATACGTTAGATAAGAGTTTTTGTGTGTTTTTAGATCAAATTGAATCGTGTAAACCCTAACATCTGAAAGTTTTATTGATCGATTTATCAACGCCGACGATTGTTGCCGCAACTCCGACCTTCTTTTCACCGCCATGCGTGTCTCCGGATGGAGTAACGAGTAACGAGCAACAAAGGTTTAACAGTCTTCACCGTTGCCTTCCTTCGCCAGTAACCTAACTGTATTGCAACTCCTCCACCCCTTACTTCGTCAGTGACCTAACCGTATTCCAACTCCTCCACCCCTTACTTCGTCGGTGACCTAACCGTATTCCAACTCCGTGCTTCTTTCTGATCTCTGTTGTATCTAGGTTTTTTTCGAACTTCATGGATTTCCCAGCACATTTTGAAGATGTAAGTGTTGTTAATACCTCTCACCATTGCCTTCTATGATTCTGTTTGATCTTAATTTTGATTATTTAAAATGTAGGATTTCGATTTCAGAGGTGAAATTGGCATAACACAATCATATTTTTGATTTGTAACTAAAATTGTGTTTTCTTAGATTTGTTGGTTATTTGTTGATTCTGGTTGATTTCTTTGTTGTTTAGAAAATGAAGGTAATAAGAGACCATCGTCATATTTTGATGAAGATTATGACAATGATCCTTTTGCACCTAAGAAGGTAACTTCTTACACGAATCTATTATGAAATAATTTCATTTAGCCTAGGATTTTAGGAAAGGAGAGCGAGAGGTAAGAAGTGTTTCCCAATCTTGTTCTACATACAAATCAACTTGTTTTGTTACATATAAAATGTACATAAAATTGCTTGTTTACTTGATGGAAATATCTACAACATAGACAGATATGCTTAGAAAGAAACGTAAAAATTGGAAGTGAAATTCTGGTATGACAGAACCAGATGTCGAATACGATGTCAAGACATCTGGTCTGTTATGAAAAACATGACAAGGTACAAACAATAATAGTACTGCATTTTAATATAACAGATTCTAAATATCCTACAAGATGTTTAGACATCTGGACTGACATCCAGCAATACAGTGAATAATATAATACAGAAAAGCATAAACAACACAATCAAATTGTTAACCCAGTTCGATGCAAACACGTCTACTCTGGGGGCTACCAAGCCAGAAAGGAAATCCACTATGTAGTATCAATTCAAAGACCTTCAGCAAACCACTCAGTTTACGATCTTCTCACTTAATCACTACCAATGCAACTTCTATCTAGGAACTCCTAAATCAGAGACACCTTTCACTCCCTCTCAATCACAGTAGTGATAACAAACTAATAATCAAGAAACATAAGACTCACTTTCATGACACCACCTTAGAGTTTGCTTAAAAGCTTCTTCCAAGAACAAAGACACATTCCTAAAGATTACGTCTCTTTGTATACGGCTGCTAAGAACTCAACCCTAATGATACACCTTTTACATCTTTGGTTGGTTACTAAACCTAGGTTACAAGACTTCTTTTTATAACATATTCCTAACTGGATTTTGGGCCTTCTAAAACGTAACATAACAGCTACTATAAATATGCAGAAAAATCTGCTACAAAAAGATCTTCAAAACTATAACTTCCTAAAATATCTCTATTTAGAAAGTCTATATTTATTCAATATTTTCCTCTAATTCAGATTTGAATCTTCAAGATCTTTAAATCAGCGCCATATTGGATTGCTTTAAATTCTTTGAATATTCTACTTCTATTAAATTATAACAGAATCTTCAATCCACCTATACCAGTTCATGATGTCGAATGAACTGCATGGGAGATTTTCTTCTACATGTTGCTACACATGTTCAAACACTAAAACTCAACATGTTCAGGCGCACAATAGGACTTATTTGCTTAACCTGTTCTTATTTAGCAAGATCCTATACAATATATTGTTGCTATATTTGTTTTACAAAAATAATGTCAATCCTATAAATTCAGAGCTAACAGGAAGTAACTAGAGAGATGTTTGAGGATGAGCACGATGACAAGCCAAAAGTATGCCCTCATTACCTGTTAACTTTCTCTATTATGGTTAAGGATGACAAGCCAAAAGTAAGCACTATTTACCTGTTAACTTTCTCTATTATGGTTAAGATTGTACGTTGTAATCCTTATTCCTCACTTTATGTTACACTGAAAATGAAATGCATAAAATTGCAGGGTAATGGGACATATAAGAATGAAAAGAGTGGAATGACACTTGCTGATCTTGCATACTGACGTGCAAAAGCAATAAAGGCTATCGAGAGGGCACTAGATTCTGAAAAGATTGTGAAAAAGCCTCAAAAGAAATCGAATAAATCTCGAAAGACTTCCTCTTCAAGGACAGAAGAGATGTGGGAACTATTCCAGACTGGCATAAAGGATAAAAAGCCCAATAAATCATTCAAAAGCAAGTCAAGATATCAAATAGTGCTTCTAGATATTATCTATTTGATTAAATTAACCATATTTTGCACATAGTTAGTCATAACTCACACGGATCTACGGAAAAATGGGTGTCTATTTAACATTTTCCTACTATATATATAGAAACTGAGTCAAATATATGTCATGGCAAGCCAAAAGACAGACCTATTTTGAGTTTGCAAATTGCAAGTGTTTGGAACTGAGCGAATCCTTGTAAAACAGACTTTCTAAAGATGAATTTAATTGTTCTGTCATTCACATTTCATGTTTTTCCCGATTATTCTGTGTTTTAATTTAATATAATCTATATATCTTTGCTTGAATGTTAGGATATTATTAATTTGATTTCTCAATACATACTGGATGAATGATATTATTGTTATAATTGTTAGACACCAAAAGCTGGAGGAGTGCAACCTTCACGAGCACAAATTTACATTGATACTCGAACTAGAAAAGATGGAAGTATTGTGACCGAAAGTGCAGAACATGTGATTGTAAGAATTTTGAAGTTCTTTCTTCCATATTCTTTTGTTATCATGATAATTTTAAAACATATGTGTTTGGATAAATATGGAAGTGAGAGAGATCTTTACAATTGCAAGATCTTTATATAAACACTATGCCAAACAAGACCTTAGACAGCGTTTTTTTTAGCCTTAGACAGCGCTTTAAAGCGCTGTCTAAACCTCCGCTGCTAAAGGTTTAGACAGCGCATTTTTAAATCTTAAAAGCGCTGTCTAAGCCCCCCCCCCCTTAGACAGCGCTTTCTAAGCCCCTCCTATTTTAATTTTTTTAGGTATACCTTAGACAGCGCTTTTCAAAAGCGCTGTCTAAGCCCCCCCCCCCCCCTTAGACAGCGCTTTGGCCAAAAGCGCTTTCTAAGCCTCTCCTATTTTAATTTTTTTAGGTATACCTTAGACAGCGCTTTTCAAAAGCGCTGTCTAAGCCCCCCCCTTAGACAGCGCTTTTTCCAAAAGCGCTTTCTAAGCCCCCCCTTAGACAGCGCTTTTTCCAAAAGCGCTGTCTAAGGTATACGAAAATTTTTACAGCTTTTGTTTTAAACCACATTTTTTCCAGGTTTATAAACCAGAATTTCTACCTGTTTTCAACCAAATTTTGGCAGACAAATATCACATTTTATATATGCCATTTCAAACCATTTTGGCTAACAAATATATATATATATATATATATATATATATATATATATATATATATATATATATATATATATATATATATATATATATATATATATATATATATATACCAATTCAAACCAATTTTGCCTTAAATGTATCAAAATATATACAAATTTATGTACACATTTACAAGTCATTACATATACTACAAATGTACAATATAATTACACAAATTTATGTACACACATTGAGCTCTATCATGAATTGACACCACTCCTCTTTAATTTCGTCCACTTGATCCTTTGTATAAAATGCACACTTGAATTCATCAAAGTACTACATAATAATATAACATAGTTTGAATTAATTTCAACTATTTAATTATATGAGATATGTGTAAATATAAAAATAACTCATAAGTTAGAAATACATACATCGGTGGGAATCTCTAATCGGCCCAAAAAAAGAGTATCTCGCATAAACCTCAACATGAAATACCCGCAATCTATTTGATTACGTTGTTGAGGACACTACATATGAAAAATAATATGGATTATAAATCCTAAGTTTTATCAAGTGTCATCACTAATATAATAAAAAATGTGATAACAAACTTTCATATTTTTTAGGAAGCTCCGCATCCACATAATTACCATCTGCATCCCTAAGGAACTTGGATGATAAAAATGTTCGAAACCCTCTTAGAAGCTTTCCGGCCAATTTCATACAAAAACCTATTCTTTCTTCTTCGATGTTAAAACATCGCTAAGAAAAACATACAGATTGATAGTTAGTATCGGTAATTGAAAAAACATAATTGATACCGTATAATTAAGGGCCAAATGATTGTACCTTTATCTCACTCCAAATTTTTTCTTTGGAGTCATTCAGCTCTTTGTTTCTCCAATCATCACATGTAATGGAAATTTCATTCCTTACTAGTGCACCGATAAAACTAGTTAAGGTATGCCCATTAGGTTCTATAAGTTTTCCCTGGTTGCTCCAATAGACATCTAGTATGATGCCTCGAGATCTTCCTTGGACCACCCTTCTCATTACTGTGATGCCTCTTCGAATTTCTTCTTCCGTGGATACTTTTTTACTAACTTCCTCATGTTGGTCATCAGCCATGTCTAACCTGTAATAAACCAAGGAAACCATCAAATATCAAATATAACTTATAATCAAAGCAATTGAAAACAAAATAAAGAAATCATGCATTATCAGATGTAACTTATAATCAAAGCAATTGAAAACAAAAATATAACGAAATCATGCATTATCAGATATAACTTATAATCAAAGCAATTGAAAACAAAAAAATAAAGAAATCATGCATTATCAGATATAACTTATAATCAAAGCAATTGAAAACAAAAATATAACGAAATCATGCATTATCAGATATAACGTATAATCAAAGCAATTGAAAACAAAAAAAAATAAAGAAACCATGCATAATTTACCTCAGTCACTAACATCTCTTTCTTTTCTTTGTTGGAATATTAATCACTTGTTTCTTAGCAATGCGTACGGATGAATTGATCCAAATTACCTCATTATGATCGTTTCTTATATATGACTCATCCGGTATAAGATCCTCAACTTCATCATTTCTATTCAACTCATTCCGTCTAATGCATGACTCATTCTCAACATCAATATCACATTGATCGACACCGCTATCATCAGTCACTTTGTTAGAGAAAAGCACTATAGACCATTTTGTACTCTTCGGGTCATTCACATAGAACACTTGTTTAGCTTGAGATGCTAGAATAAAAGGTTCATCTTTGTACCCCACCCTAGTAAGATCAACTTGCAAAAATCCAGACTTATCCATTCGTATGCCACTACTATTCACCCACTTGCAACCAAAGATGGGAATCTGAAACTTCTCGTAATCAAACACCCAAATGTGCTCAATAACTCCAAAATATGACAAATTTGCATATTTGGGGTTTAAGTCCTTCATACTTGATATATGCATTGCTTCAGCTAGCACGGTGACACCACTATTTTGCATAGTACTCTTATCATCTTGTTCTTTGGTATAAAATGTGTATCCATTAATTGAGTATGCGCTATGAGAAAACACATGCAAACTTGGACCATATGCCAAACATCTCAACCTTTCTGTTACCGAAGAAGGATTTGAAGAGCGCTTCAAATAAATATGATCCTTCAACCATTGTATGAAACTTTGATTGTGCTCTATAACTATCCAATTTTCATTTCTGTTCGGATTTAACCTTCGGAGTACATCCTTGTGCATTTCAACATATGGCTCAACCTCATTATTATTGTGCAGAACATACAAATGAACTTGATCCCGTTCATCCCTTGATATTGTCACAATTTTATTCCCAATTAATTTTTTACCTTCTTTTTCGAAAATCTGAGCTCTGGGGAGTCCAATCGATTGAACGTTAGACAAATATTCAGTACAAAACTCAACAGCTTCTTCAACAATGTATCGTTCAACAATACAACCCTCTGGTCGACTTCGGGATTTCACGTACCCTTTTAATATTTTCATATACCGTTCAGCAGGGTACATCCATCTCATATAAGCTGGTCCACACAACTGTGTCTCTTTCACAAGATGAACAACTAAATGAACCATTATGTCAAAAAAAGACGGAGGAAAATACATTTCAAGCTCACACAAGGTAATTACAATCTCTTTTTGTAGTGTTGGTAAGATCTCGGGATCGATCACCTTACTACAAATTGACCTAAAGAAAAAACACAATTTAGTTATGGCACTTCTTACTTTTTCTGGCAAAATAGAACGTATACCTATCGGTAGAAAATGTTCCATTATAACATGGCAATCATGTGTCTTCAAATTCTTCAACTTGAGGTCTTTCATAGAAACAAGTCTTCTGATATCAGAAGAGTATCCTTCTAGAACCTTAACTTCACTCAGAGACTTACACAAAAAAAATTTCTCCTTTCTAGATAAAGTAAAAGCAGCAGGTGGTAGATATGTTCGTCTTCCTTTCTTCACGGGTGCTAATTCAGTTCTCATTCCCATTTTTAACATGTCCTCCCTTGCTTTAAGGTCATCCTTAGACTTGCCTTTTATATTGAGTAATATACCGATAACACTTTCAAATACGTTTTTTTCAATATGCATAACATCGAGAAAATGTCTCACGTACAAAGACTTCCAATATGGCAATTCAAAAAATATCGACCTTTTCTTCCACCCACCTTTCACAATCTTATATGCAAAAGGCTTGCCAAACTCAGTACGCACATCTTTCACCTTTTCAAAAACTTGTTCACCTGACAATGCGGGTGGAGCTCTACGATGTTCGGTGTCTCCATTGAATGCTTTTCTCCACCCACGGTAGTGATGTTTAGAATGTAAGAATCTACGATGACCGAGAAACACATTCTTCTGGCAAAGTTCCAATCGAATCGTATCGGTTCCGTCTTCACAAACAGGACACGCACGTTGACCTTTAATGCTATACCCAGATAGATTCCCGTATGCTGGAAAATCATTAATTGTGCCAAACAACATCGCCCTCAAATTGAAACTTTCTTTCTTATATCCATCATAAACCTCCACACCGTTCTCCCACAAAATCTTTAAATCTTCGATCAGAGGTGTCAAGTATACGTCTATGTCATTCCCTGGTTGTTTAGGCCCAGAGATTAACATAGATAACATCATGTACTTACGCTTCATACATAGCCACAGAGGTAGGTTATAAATCATAAGAATCACATGCCATGTGGTATGTGAGATACTTTGAAGACCATGTGGGTTCATTCCATCAGTAGATAATGCCAATCGAAGGTTTCTTGCTTCTGATCCAAACTCAGGATAATCATTATCAATCTTCGACCACTGTGGTGAATCAGCCGGATGCCGATACTTTCTATCAATAATTCTTTCATCTGCATGCCAAGTAAGATGTCTTGCATCGGTTTCACTACGAAACATGCGCCTAAATCTCGGAATTATCGGAAAATACCATAAGACTTTTGCGGGAGATAATCTTTTCTTATATCGAGACAAACCGCATTTAGGGCACTCAGTTAACGTTGCATATTCGTTACGAAACAAAATGCAATCGTTAGGACAAGCATGTATCTTATCATAGCTCATGCCAATAGAGCACAACATTTTTTTGCCTCATAGGTTCGATTAGGAAGAACATTATCATCCGGTAGCATTTCTCTCATAAGGGCCAACAACTCTGTGAAACTTTTATCCGACCATCCATTGCCCGCCTTTAAGTTGTACAACTTTAATACCGCAGAAAGTCTTGAGAATTTAGTGCAACCTTTGTACAACGGTTTCTCTGCATCGCTTACCATCCTCTCAAACATTTCAGGAAAATCATGAAGATCTTCTTCCAGTGCTTCTACAATCTCTTCAACTCGATCACAATCGTATGTTTCCGTATCTTTGTCGTATGAAACATAGGTCGTATTACTTTTTCCACTCGATTCAACATTCTCGTTAATTTTCTCACCATGAAATATCCAACACTGATAACTTTGATCAATTCCATGCCTCAGCAAATGCGATTTCAATCCATGTGCGTCAACCTTACCAATATAACAACAACGCAAGCAAGGACAATGCATTCGTCTGGGGTTTTCAGCGTGTTGAACAACATACTTAACGAATTCCACAACCCCACTCTCGTACTCTTTGGTCATTCGATCGGCACAGATCCATGTTTTATCCATGGTTTTCCTACTTATTAAAGTAAACAATCAATCCAGACGAAAATACATAACTAAGGTAGTATCTTTGAATATCCTAACAATTTTAAACTTCAATTCATTTTAAACTTCAATAACGTATACATAACCAATGTTAATATAAACTTCAATAACGTATCCGATACGCCAATATACCAACTTTAATTACCTCATCACTTCCATTTTTTATATTACAAGAATCAAACTTTTTCTATTACAATATACCTATAACTATATCTATAACACGTTAATTTTTCTATAACTAACTTTAATTTTCTATTAGAATATACCTATAACTATACCTATAACTATACTTATAAACATTTTCTATTACAAACATTTTTGTATTACAACATTTTTCAAGGAAAAACATTTTTCTATTACAACATTATTACTTATCAAACATAACAACTTTAATTACCTCATCACTTACATTTTTTCTATTACAAGAATCAAACTTTTTCTTCCATTACTTTTCTCTTATAAACATTATTCTATTATAAACATTTTTCTATTATCAACATTATTACTTATCAAACATAACAACAACAATGTACCTTATGAATCAAAACAACTTAAACAAAGGATAATACACTAAACTCACTTTTTATGAATCAAAACAACAATGTACCTTCTAAACTCAATGTACCTTATGAATCAAAGCAACTAAAACAAAGGATAATACACTAAACTCAGTTTTTATGAATCAAAACAAAAATGTACCTTCTAAACTCAATTTTTATGAATCAAAACAACTTAAACAACAATAATACACCAAACTCAGATTTTATGAATCAAAACAACTAAAACAAAGGATAATACACTAAACTCGGTTTTTATGAATCAAAACAACAATGTACCTTCTAAACACAATTTTTATGAATCAAAACAACTTAAACAAGAATAATACACTAAACAGTAGAAACGAAAAATCAAGAAATTAGGAACATACCGCAAGAATGAAGAACAGTAGAAAGAAAAACGAAGTCAAACACGTTCACTGATTCTTCAAACACGTTCACTGATTCTTCAAACACGTTCAAGTTCGCTTCTACTGTGTTTCGCTGTTAGGGTTTCTTTCGCAGGAGGGAAAACAAAAGAACAGAGAACGAAAATAGAAGTCTGAAATTTTATTTTAATTAGACCTTAGACATCGCTTTTGTGGAAAGCGCTTTCTAAGGTATGCCTTAGACAGCGCTTTCCAAAAGCGCTTTCTAACTCCCCCCCCCTAGACAGCGCTTTTGGTTTTAAAATTTTTTTTAATTTAAAGACTTTAAACAGCGCTTTATCAAAAGCGCTGACTAAGGTCTATATTTAAAAGCGCTTTCTAAAAGCGCTGTCTAAGGGGGGGTCTTAGACAGCGCTTTTAGAAAGCGCTGTCTAAGACCCCCCCTTAGACAGCGCTTTCATTATTTTTTTGGAACATTTTTCCGTGTTTTATTTTAATTTTAACCTTAGACAGCGCTTTCTTTTTAAAGCGCTGTCTAAGATGCGCTGTTAAAAAACATTTTTGGCGTAG
Source organism: Lathyrus aphaca (assembly GCA_963966055.1). Classification (NCBI taxonomy): domain Eukaryota; kingdom Viridiplantae; phylum Streptophyta; class Magnoliopsida; order Fabales; family Fabaceae; genus Lathyrus; species Lathyrus aphaca. The sequence continues at coordinate 97,346,680 of OZ014525.1, read as the reverse complement.
TGAAACTATTCTAGAGAGTTTATCAAACTAAGGTGTAAAGTTTTTAAGCGCTTCTAAACATTTAAACAAGTACTTTTGTGACAGGATTTATGATGTATGCTTTCTTTAGAATTATGATATTGAGTTATGTTTAATCTTTATTCTTGCATTTGGTGTCTATGTAGTGTGTGTTATGCCCATCATTAAATTAGTTATATTGTCTCCAGTCTTTAGGATTGTATTGTCTTGAGTTGTAGTTTCTTTATGATTCATTATGATATTATGATGATGGTTAATCATAGCTGTGGTATATATCTAACTTTGAAAATATTTTAGTTTCAAGAGTTTTTTCTTGATACAAGATGAAAAGTGTTCGTGTTAGATCATGAATTTAGGTGAATAAATGCATTGAACTTTTATCTTCCATGGCCACAATTTTAGAGAGAATTTAGATTAATGATGTGTTTGTCTGCGTGTTAGTTTCTTGTCTTTGTTTGTGTTGGGACTACATAGAAAATACCAAATAATAAGATACATATGGTATGTTCTTTAATAAGACTAATCCCTTATGGATTTGGTCTATCTTTACTTGGATAGCATGTAGGAAGAGCTGAAGCATATGGTAGAGGAAGTAGGCAGCTCACATAATTCTCATGCCACCAAATATTCTACAAGCTGAAAGAATGATACTTACTCAAAAGTTAAAGGGCTTGAAAAGAGAGGACAGGTGCGTTGTCTTGACAAGCTTCCCCGACATGTCAGTTCTAGCTACAATGCATATAATAGAGTTTCAACATTAGATAATTTGTTTGGAAATCTAGTTTCTATTCTTCAAGTGTGGTTTTATGAAGATCCACAAATTAACGAGGTTTTACGAACTATAACTGAAGAGGTTTGATTTTCTGTCTCCTATTAACCACAACCGGTGAAGTTCTTCTCAAGATACTCTTCAAGTGCGGTTTTTTTGAAGATCCACAAATTGAAAGTGAATATACAAGACCATTTTGAATTATAGAAAGTGAATATATAAGAATATTTAAATACAAATATATATTTTGAATTATAGAAAGTGAATATATAAGAATATTTAAATACAAATATATGTGATTTCATCTGTAAGATTCATATATTTGATTTAAATCTTTTGTTTAAAGATTCTAAGTATATAGAATAAAACTTTCTATATGTTGAAATATTCTAACCAATCTGTAAGACAAAAGTTTCTAAAATATCTCTCCTTAGATTACGACATTGTGTGAATTAAAATACTAACAAATCTTACACTTTAAATATCAAATCATCTCACCCCAATCTTTTGGTATGACATGTCATGGTCACATGTCCCAACATCATGCTGATCATGATGTATGATTGACCATTTCAGACATCTGTCTTAACATCTTGTTGTGAGTATGTTTTATCAAAAAGTTGTCAATCCAAAACCAGAGAACTTACACTAACAATCTAACTTAATCAGATAAAAGATTGTTTGAATATTATACTTGATATAAACTTAATGGTGTAAACAAAATATAACTAAAAAAACTCTTAAGACTTATGAATATCTAAAATATACAAATGATAATAAATTCTAAGTTAAACTTGTTATTTTTATTAGACTGACTAACATTTATTTTGATAGTTAAGGATTCATAGTTTTACTTCAATTCTTCACAAGTGAGTCTTGGAGAAACTTGATCATATGCTTTAGAATATTTCTTGATATGACTAATGTCGTTGAAAGATATTTAAATCATATGCTTAAGAGAAATTATATGTTACATCACAGTTATCTGTGTATATTTTTGTTTCAATCTGCACGTGATCAAAAGACAAAATGATCTTTGAGTCTAATAATGACCTATCAGAGTCTTCTTGATCCTTGCGTTGACCTTCTTCAGAGTTTGAGAACTTTAGAGGAAGTTGACCTCCTCTAGAGTCTAAGTCTTTAGAGTCTGGATCTCAAGTTATGATCCTTCAGAGTTTGGATCGTTTAGCTTCTTTTTAATGTTTATTTTCAATCTCAATACTAAATTCATATCATAAGTTTTAGTCAATGTTCATGTACATTTGAACATATATTAGTATACCTAATTGTTTTTTAAATATTTTGTTATTATCAAACTTTAGAGATATAGTACAAACTATTTTTTCCCAACAATCTCCCCCTTTTTGACGATGACAAAGATAAGTATTTAAGAACATGGTTGTTGATTTAATTAACAAGTTAACTTCAGAGTCTGAGGTTCGTAAGCCCCTCGAGTATGACAGTCCAAAGGGTGATGGTTATAAGCTCCCCCTAAGTTTTAACTATGTTAATTAAATTTATTCTTTAAAGCACCATTAATTATTCATCAAAAATAAATATAGAATTAGTTCTTTAACCATCAGATTCAGATGTTTAAATACTTATATATCTTAGTCCCCTTTTTTTTTATAGAAAAAATGAAAAACTATTTGTATTGGAATTCGAACCTCAGATTCAGATGTTTAAATACTTATATATCTTAGTCCCCTTTTTTTATAGAAAAAATGAAAAACTATTTGTATTGGAATTCGAACCTTTTAGCCTTAACATATCTCCACAGTTTGTAGTATGGACCATAGTGAAAAAGACCTTTAATTTATTAAAAAAATAAAAAATGCACGTGCCTAAAAAAGAGTTATTACCTCATTTGATTGAATAGCCTATGTAATAACATGTTGTGATGGGTTTATTTTGTAGTAATTAGTGTGTGTGCGCAACACACTTGTAAATGTTAATTAAGGTTTAAATGTGTGATGTGATTGATAGTCCTCATAGTAGTGATTGAGACATTGTTAGAGTTTTTATCTCTTTTCTAATGTTATTCTATGAAGCAACTAACAGAGGCGGATCTACATGGTAGTCAGGGGGTGCAACTACACTCTCTTAACTTTTTAAATTTACACTAATAATCTACATTTTATTTTATTTGCACCCCTTGAATTTTGTAGGTTTGCACTTTACACCCACTGTAGTCACTTAAGCCATTTTTCAATTCTTTTGTCAAATAATACAAAATTATTTAAATATAATACTTATATTTAAAAATAATACTTATATTTAGTTTTTGTTTTTTAATTAATATAATATTAATGATGTTTTATAAATATTATCCTTAATTATTTATTGTAAATATATTGAATTAAATAACAAATAATTAGATATCAAAAGATTAATAAAAAAAATTGCACTCTTAATTTAATTATCACTTCTCTCTCTAATTTTCTCACTAACCCTAGTTTCTCTCATCTTTTTCATTGACAGTTCCAACAATGTATCAAACTTGCTCATGCTCTCACTAACAATTTTTAATCGATTTCGGATGTGGTTTTAGCTATTATGTTAAATCGTAGTCAATTTAGAAGCATTTATCTTCAACATTTATGTTATTAAGGTAGGATATATTGATTTTAAGGTTTTTTTTAGTTTAGGGTTTTTTGAAATTAGAAATTAGGGTTTGATGATTTTGTTGTTAAATTAGAACTGTGTTAATTTTGAAATCAGACAAAATTAACGATGTTGTTTGATTGAGTGTTTGAAGTTGTTGTTGAGTATGTCTCTTTGTTGAGTGTTTGACTGATGGAAATCTTTATTAGATGAAGTAAATTTATTTTGTAATAAGCATGACATTCACATTCCAAACATGGATGATATATATTTTTCGGGAAGATCAAGGCGTGGAAGTAATGTCGAGTCTATCACAGTAGAGAAACATTATCACATTGAATTATTTTATACTGTCGTAGACATTCAACTTCAAGAACTTAAGAATCGTTTTAATGAGACAAATAGTAGGTTGCTCATTTGCATGTCTTGTTTGAATCCAACAAATTTGTTCTCTTCTTTTGACATGGAAAAATTAGTTGAATTTGCAAAGTAGTATTGAATTTGCTTGATAATCAACTTGATACTTATAATCAACTTAAAAAAAGTTGGTTGAAACTAGAAGACATGTTGTTTATCCATTGGTTTATCAACTTTTGAAGTTAGCAATGATTTTTCATGTTTCTGCGGCAACCGTCGAACGATCCTTTTCTGCTATGAAGATTGTGAAAACTAGATTGCGTAATCGAATGAGAGATGAATGGATGAACGATTGTTTGGTGACTTATATTGCGAGTGATGTATTGAAGGATATTGATAATGATCCGATTATTCAACGATTTTAAAATATGAAATCGCGAAAAGGACAATTATAGAACATGTATGTAATTTTTTGAATAAGTTATAATTTGGGTATTATTTTTTTTTGTTAAGTATTTTACATTTATTGATATAATTATAATAATTTATTAGTATGAAATATTTTACACCCCTAAACTAGGCAATATTGTGGAAGTGCTACTAAGACGAAGAAGTTGATTTATATTGAGTGAACTTTTAAGGATATGCATGGAGTTGAAATTTTGTTTGTTACCCAATTGATCAACTCTATAAAAGAGAGTTCACAAAAATTATATGATTGGTATAAGCAAGCTTATGACCAAAAGCATAATAGACTACCTCTTGACAGTGGTGGAAACAATGTTTCCAATTATGAAACAATCGTTGGTCGTCATTTACTAATGGCTAGAGTCAATGCTTTTGAACAACATTTAGAGAAATAAGATTTGATTGATCAACAAAATGAGATTGATGGTTATTACTCTAGAAACTGTATAAAAAATGATCCTATTTTTGACATTTTTGTGTGGTGGAAATACAATTTAGCACAATATCATATTTTATCTACAATAGCTAAAGATATTTATGTCACACCAGTGTCCACTGTTGCATCCGAAAATGCATTCAACATGGGACATGCTGTCTTAGAAACTTATAGGAACTCCCTAAAACCTAAAATGACAGAGGCACTAATTTACATCCAAAACCGGTTAAAGTCGTCTTTTACCCATTTCAAATACTTGAACATCATAGAAGATTTTAAATTTTCTAAATACACCGCTGACAAACTTGGAATTTAAGATTTACACTCGGTATAACTATGCATCATAGCAGTATTTAATAGACACTTGAAAGATAATTATAAAAATAACTAAAAGAAAAAAACATAGAGTAAGAAAAGGAAAAGTAAAAACTGTGAGGAGAACTAAAATGATATAAATTACATATAAAATTCAATAACAATTGAAAATGTAAGAAAAAAATAAGGCAGAGTTCTTAGAGTTCCAAACAACCATCAAATCTCTCAATGATAATGGCAGAATCTAACAAAATAGTAGAACATAAGAATTATACATGTCTTAACCCGCCTTCATCAATCAAATATAAGTTTACAGTCCCTTGGACACACAGATAATTTCTGCAATATTTGATACTTTGTGTTTAAATCTATGGAAGATGAACAGTGACACCTCATGGTACTTAATACTTTTGAATTTTGCATGACATATTCTGCAAGTAAAAGCTCACACTTTGTGCCTCTATAATATCTAAACAAGCAAGTTTTGAGCTGAGATGAAAGGCATTCCGGAACAATAGGTGGCTCCTCCCAATTCTTCTCGTTGATTCCATTTTCATTTTCTATTTCCTAAAACAATTCAATTAATATTCCACCCAAAACAAAACAAAGTCAGTATTTAAAAAATAATAATAATAATTAATAATAAAGTCAAGTTATCTATAAAACCAAACTCATGATGAGTTTTTAAGAAAAAAAGTCAAATTATCTACCTCATGAATGATAAGATGTTGAAGCTTGGGACTCTGTTGAAGAATTTTTAGTATCCACTTCCACTTGGCGCACCAGCTTTGTTTAAAGTTAAAGAATAGCTCCATTTGAGTTAGATTGTAAAAGATGGGGACTTGGACAATGCTGAGAAGTGGTCTCTTCATGAATTACAAACCAAAAACATTAGAAACCAATTACTTTTATGATTTATAAAATTTAAAGTGACAAAATCATACCTCCTTTATATTGAGAAGGAGTTCCCTGGAATGGGAGAAGAAAGGAATAAGTAGAATGTCAGAAATATTAGCTCTCAACAAGTTGGGAAAACATTTAGGCATTTCTCCTGTTTTTGGAATAAATTTCCTCTTACGAATTAAAAGTGCTTCATTTGTTTGCAATTGCAATTCCTTTACAACGGGAAAAGCTAATAAAAAGCTGATCATATGTTTATCTTCTCTGAATTGGACATTATCCAAATGAAGAGTTTTGATAGAAGAAACATTAACTTGAGGAACGTGTTCCCTAATGTATATGTTTGTCAACTTGAGAACAGTGAGAGTCTTACAAGTGAGTATGTTAAAAAGAGGTTGGACCGTCAGTAAAGGTACACACATCGGGTTAAGTTCTAGGGTTTGAACGCCTCTTTGTGTTGCTGAGCTGATAAGACTGTTGAAATATTTGGATTCGGAACACATGAGGCGGAATAATAGTATTGGTAATTTGATATCACGAGATTGCATGACTGACCATAAAGCATGATCGGGGAATTTCCGAAACATATCAAAAGTGGGAACAGAAAGCCATATTGGTTTCCACCTCTTTGAGAGGATGCTTGTGCTGACGGCTAATTTGGTAGGGAGAAAAGAGAGAATGTGACACAGAATTGAGTCAGGAAGGTCACTAATCCTATCTTCAATTTGCCTAACTTGGGCTAACCTATATTTGGCTGATCTAGATGGCTTTGGCTTGTACATGAGTAACATGACTGTTGTAAAACCAAAAACTAATGAATTATGGTTTGGTAAAACAAGAACAAACTGTTTATTGTGAAACAAACAAATTCTGAAACATATCTCCACTAAAACCAATATATCAGTCGACAAACCTAATTAAACTAATAAACTACGGATCTAATTCTGAAACAAATCTCCACTAAAAACAGCATATGTGAGAAGAAAAACCTGATTCATCTACTGATCAAATTCTGAAACACGGAGTAGTAAAACATAAGGGGGTTTGAAGGAGCTAACTGCTTTGTTGTTGTTGAGGGATGTTGCGAAAAGGAAACGCAGGGCTACTACTTTGAAACAACAACTACAAAACCTATATATATATATGGTTTGGGACAATTCATATTTTTTGACCCAACAATAGGTTATTGTTAAAAGTCTATTTAGAAATAACAATTTAAAATCTTTTAGTGAAAAAAAAAAAAAAAAAAACTGTAAATACGTACTTGGAAGCAATTGTTGTTTATATTGTGAAATTTTAAACAATTTTTTCCTACTTTCTAATAAATATTTTATTAAATTATTTTTAAAGAATGGACTTCGTGTAAGTTTTTTTTTTTTTAATTTATTACTATTCATTATAAATCATAATTTTTAAATTGAATTGAATTTAATACTTAATTTTTTATTGAATTAAAAATCTTGGAATAAATTGAATTTAACCCTTTTTAGTGGGGGAATTATGCATTTAACTATTTTTTAACGATAGATCAACTAAGCATAAGGTATACCCTAGAAGAAGAGTAACATCGCTACAAAGTCAATACAAACCAAAAGTAATTAGCCTAACAAAAGTCAAAGTTGGCACAAAGCGACATGGCCAAAAAACAATTTGTAAGATATTGGATCAAACTCTATTAAAGTCAAATGGTGGATTCTCGTTCGACATGAATTAAGCATGAGGTTGAAGTCTGTATGCATCTTGTTGTCGAAGTAATGCGTGTTGTAGTCGAAGTTGTTCTAACATGCATTAGTATTTTTACTCAATTAATCATTTTTTTTTAACTTTTCTTTTTGGAAGGCTTTACCCTACACCCCTACAATTAATCCCATACCCCCACATCATATTTTTTTTGACCAAAATGCCCTTGTATAAATAGTTAAAAAATCATATTTTCTTTCCATTTTTACCATTCGTCCAAAGTTACAGAGAGAAAAAAAATTTTAATTTTCAGAAGTGTTTACCGGAAGACTATAAGTAAGTTTTCCGGTTTGATAGTTTGTTTACCGGAAGAGTTTTTGAAAGTCTTTCGGTACTGGAAGACTTTATGAAAGTCTTCCGGTATGATGGAGTGTTTTTAAAATGACTTCCGGAAGACTTTGATGAAGTCTTCTGGAATGATGCGTTTTTACAAAGTGTTCCGGAAGAGTTTCATAAAGTCTTCCGGAATGGTATTTCCAAAAATTGTGTACCGGATGTCTTGAAGAAAGTCTTCCGGAAATTTTTTTTTTTTTTAAATTTTTAAAAAATTTTTTTTTTAATTAAATAATTTTTTTATTGTTTTTTTTCCAGTGGTGCGTTCACGAGGCAGAGATGGGAGGATACTGGTTCGATTGATGGGACGAGGCGATACGTCGAGTAGGACACGCATAGATGATGTTGGTACATCTGCAGCTGCAGCAGATCCTGTGGGATATCCTGGAGGTCCGTACGATACCAGTATTTTGGTTTCGTACGAGCATCATGTGGCCAGACGGATATGGTTTGGTGAGGTAAGGAAATTATAATTTTTTTACTACTAGTATAAAAAAAATTAAAATTAAAATTATTTAGTTTTGAATAAAAACCGAAATTATTAGTAGCTATTGTATAATTTGTTTAATTTTATTTGATTTCAGGAGAGAGGGGCAAAGAAGGAGTTGAAGGTGGCAGGACATGGGTTGAAGTTGACCCAAATGGTTCCACAGCAGCTTCCACCGGAGATTGATGCTATCATATCTAGGTCCGGTTTAGCTTCCCTACAGAGATCAAGTTTGAAGAAGATCGATGCAAACTTGGTTTCTGCATTTGTTGAGAGGTGGCATCTAGAGGCATCTTCATTTCACCTGTCGTTCGGTGAAATGACGATTACTCTAGATGATGTGGCATGTTTGCTTCACTTTCCTATCAGGGGGTATTCTGGAACCCTCAACCCATCAGTGAAGAGCTAGCTATTGAGTGGGTCGTTGACTACCTTGGAGTGTCATCGAGAGTGGCACTATTCCAGGTTCGTGAGTGCAGAGGTTCGTACTTCAAGATAGAGTGGTTATATGATCGATTCGTAGAGCATCGAGCATCTTCATCATGGGCATATGCGACCAGATGTTATTTGATGATGTTAGTGGGTTGCACGATCTTTGCGGATAAGTCGTTTACACTTGTGGAGGCACGATACCTTGCATTATTTAGGGACTTGGATGGGTTGTCGAACTATAGTTGGACAACAGCTGCATTGGTGACATTGTATAGGTTTCTTGGAGATGCGTCCATGTTCAGTTGTAAACAGCTTGGTGGTTATCCGACTCTCTTACAGGTATATATTTAAATTCAGTTTATTGATATTTTTTTAAGTCTAATGTTAATTTTATTATGTTAAAGGTATATATTTAAATTCAGTTTATTGATTTTCTTTTAAGTCTAATGTTAATTTTATTATGTTCATTATGTTATATTTAATTATTAAGTTATTGTTTTTTTAACAGTGCTGGATTCATGAGTATTTTCCTACACTTGGGAAAAAACACTATGCCAAACAAGACCTTAGACAGCGCTTTTTTTAGCCTTAGACAGCGCTTTAAAGCGCTGTCTAAACCTCCGCTGCTAAAGGTTTAGACAACGCTTTTTTAAATCTTAAAAGCGCTGTCTAAGAGCTGTCTAAGGTACCCTTAGACAGCGCTTTTAGGAATACCTTAGACAGCGCTTTTGAAAAGTGTTTTCTAAGCCCCTATACCTTAGACAGCGCTTTTGGTGAAAGCGCTGTCTAATCCCCTCCTATTTTAATTTTTTTAGGTATACCTTAGACAGCGCTTTTCAAAAGCGATGTCTAAGCCCCCCCCTAGACAGCGTTTTGCCAAAAGCGCTTTCTAAGCCCCCCGTTAGACAGCGCTTTTGCCAAAAGCGCTGTCTAAGGTATACGAAAATTTTTGCAGCTTTTGTTTTAAACCACATTTATTTCCAGGTTTATAAACCAGAATTTTTACCTGTTTTCAACCAAATTTTGGCAGACAAATATCACATTTTATATATGCCATTTCAAACCATTTTGGCCTTTTTTCTACCAATTTTTGGCTAAGAAATATATATATACCAATTCAAACCAATTTTGCCTTAAATGTATCAAAATATATACAAATTTATGTACACATTTACAAGTCATTACCTATACTACAAATGTACAATATAATTACACAAATTTATGTACAAATTTACAAGTCATGTACAATATACTACAAATTTACTAGTCATTACTTAAAACATTGAGCTCTATGATGAATTGACACCATTCCTCTTTGATTTCGTCCACTTGATCCTTTGTATAAAATGCACACTTGAATTCATCAAAGTACTACATAATAATATAACATAGTTTGAATTAATTTCAACTATTTAATTATATGAGATATGTGTAAATATAAAAATAACTCATAAGTTAGAAATACATACATCGGTGGGAATCTCTAATCGGCCCAAAACAAGAGTATCTCGCATAAACCTCAACATGAAATACCCGCAATTTATTTGATTACGTTGTTGAGGACACTACATATGAAAAAAAAATATGGATTATAAATCCTAAGTTTTATCAAGTGTCATCACTAATATAATAAAAAATGTGATAATTAAAAATATACCGCCACTTGAATCCATGTAATGGAGTTGGCGCCCCTCCTTGAGGTTTGGATATCTCATTGGGCCCGAAAAGCTTGTAGGATGCTAATAAAATAAAAATGAAGCAATTAGAACAATTCACATAAACTAAGAAAATTTTTGAACATTCTCACTTACGTGTCAATTATGACCTTCATATCCGGGTATGTTGTCCAATCATTTCCTAACGAGTCAAGATAATACACGATTTCTCGGATAGGATTGATTGCGAGCAACAACCAATGTCCACTGTAATGATTAAGCAAATGTTAGATGTTAACTTGGAAAAAAATTATAATAGATGAATTTAGAATGAAATTCTAACCCGGTATTAAACGGTATAAAAAACAACTTCTCCGCATCTTTATTGTCCATGAGGATCCGAAGAACGTACTCCATCACGGTATCCGGTCTACTTAAGATTAAACTTAAGTTGACGGTCGCGGGTGCTAAGAATCCGAATGACACGTCCAAACCATTGGGGCGTATCAATTTGTCATACAAAAACCTAATATAAAAACATCATTAACATTAGACACCTCTTTTGAAACATAAAGTAAATAAGTTGTTCAATTAATAAAACAAAGTAGACCGGATTTACCTAATATATGTATTGACAACATTGACGCCGATTTCTTCACGACCAAAAACTTGCATGAAGTCTTCATTACCAATCATTTGGTCGTAATCAAAGCCGAAAATCCCTACCTCCATATGTACAGTCCGAACACCTCTGGTCGGTATATCGGTCATCTCTAGAAATGTCCTGAGGCACGACCTATACTTGGTGATAGGTTTTTCCCTAGCTACGGTCTTCTTAGCACCAGCACTTTTTACCCGTGCGGAGGCGTTGCTAACCTCCTTTTTTTGTTGTGCGGAGGCATTGCTAACCTCATTTTCTTGAAGCTACATGTCATATAAATAGTTAGATCAAATTAAGAATGTAACAACTTTCATGAATATATGTCATATAATTGTATATTACCTCTTTTCTTGAAACCACGGACTCGGTATGCCGCGGAATCGCATTATCTTTTGATTTGGATTTTGTGGGAGTCTATTTAACATAACCAAGGAAAATATGTACGTAAAATGCGCATACAAACTTTGAATATACACATTAAAGTTACATAGGTTTTAGGCATACCTCATATCCTACGCATATGAGGTTTGTCGGCCATGTAACAAATGAACCTACTGCTTCGTCCACCGTTGTTGCATCCGAATCATCGTTAGGATATGGTAATGATGCATTCGGCTCAACTGCAATATCAACCGATACCTTCAAACATCCAGCAGGATATGTTATTCAATTAATGAAAAAATGTTATACTTACACATTTCTGGTATACGTGTAAAACTTCTTCTTAAGGAACTCCAGATTTGCCCACACGGGCTTCCTTCCACAAAACATGTGCAGGAAGAGATGTTTCTGAACTTTTCTCCTTCTGCAGCTACACATTAAGTCATACAATTTGATCAGATAAAACTAATATATGATGAACAAATTTGTTATCGCAATTTATAAATACTTACCATGGATTGTTCTAAGCGTCCATATCCGACACGTCCTTTTCGGTACGGATATGCGGGACTTGATGCTCTTTCCCGATTTGTGGAACTTATTCTTTTAAAAATCGGGTCTTGTCGTTTAGATTTGAAAGCTTCCCATTCTTCAGCTGATATCAAACTTTCCTATTTTTTAGGAAGCTCCGCATCCACATAATTACCATCCGCATCCCTAAGGAACTTGGATGATAAAAATGTTCGAAACCCTCTTAAAAACTTTCCGGCCAATTTCATACAAAAACCTCTTCTTTCTTCTTCGATGTTAAAACATCGCTAAGAAAAACATACAGATTGATAGTTAGTACCGGTAATTGAAAAAACATAATTGATACCGTATAATTAAGGGCCAACTGATTGTACCTTTATCTCACTCCAAATTTTTTCTTTAGAGCCATTCATCTCTTTGTTTCTCCAATCATCACAGGTAATGGGAATTTCATTCCTTACTAGTGCACCGATAAAACTAGTTAAGGTATGCCCATTAGGTTCTATAAGCTGTCCCTGGTGGCTCCAATAGACATCTAGTATGATGCCTCGAGATCTTCCTTGGACCACCCTTCTCATTACTGTGATGCCTCTTCGAATTTCTTCTTCCGCGGATACTTTTTTACTAACTTCCTCATGTTGGTCATCAGTCATGTCTAACCTGTAATAAACCAAGGAAACCATCAAATATAAAATATAACTTATAATCATAGCAATTGAAAACAAAAAAAATAAAGAAATCATGCATTATCAGATATAACTTATAATCAAAGCAATTGAAAACAAAAATATAACGAAATCATAAATTATCAGATATAACTTATAATCAAAGCAATTGAAAACAAAAATATAACGAAATCATGCATTATCAGATATAACTTATAATCAAAGCAATTGAAAAAAAAAAGAAACCATGCATAATTTACCTCAGTCACTAACATCTCTTTCTTTTCTTTGTTGGAATATTAATCACTTGTTTCTTAGCAATGCGTACGGATGAATTGATCCAAATTCCCTCATTATGATCGTTTCTTATATATGACTCATCCGGTATAAGATCCTCAACTTCATCATTTCTATTCAACTCATTCCGTCTAATGCATGACTCATTCTCAACATCAATATCACATTGATCGACACCGCTATCATCAGTCACTTTGTTAGAGAAAAGCACTATAGACCATTTTGTACTCTTCGGGTCATTCACATAGAACACTTGTTTAGCTTGAGATGCTATAATAAAAGGTTCATCTTTGTACCCCACCCTAGTAAGATCAACTTGCAAAAATCCAGACTTATCCATTCGTATGCCACTACTATTCACCCACTTGCAACTAAAGATGGGAATCTGAAACCTCTCGTAATCAAACACCCAAATGTTCTCAAAAACTCCAAAATATGACAAATTTGCATATTTGGGGTTTAAGTCCTTCATACTTGATATATGCATTGCTTCAGCTAGCACGGTGACACCACTATTTTGCATAGTACTCTTATCATCTTGTTCTTTGGTATAAAATGTGTATCCATTAATTGAGTATGCGCTATGAGAAAACACATGCAAACTTGGACCATATGCCAAACATCTCAACCTTTCTGTTACCGAAGAAGGATCTGAATAGCGCTTCGAATAAATATGATCCTTCAACCATTGTATGAAACTTTGATTGTGCTCTATAACTATCCAATTTTCATTTCTGTTCGGATTTAACCTTCGGAGTACATCCTTGTGCATTTCAACATATGGCTCAACCTCATTATTATTGTGCAGAACATACAAATGAACTTGATCCCGTTCATCCCTTGATATTGTCACAATTTTATTCCCAATTAATTTTTTACCTTCCATTTTTTCGAAAATCTGAGCTCTGGGGAGTCCAATCGATTGAACGTTAGACAAATATTCAGTACAAAACTCAACAGCTTCTTCAACAATGTATCGTTCAACAATACAACCCTCTGGTCGACTTCGGGATTTCACGTACCCTTTTAATATTTTCATATACCGTTCAGCAGGGTACATCCATCTCATATAAGCTGGTCCACACAACTGTGTCTCTTTCACAAGATGAACAACTAAATGAATCATTATGTCAAAAAAAGACGGAGGAAAATACATTTCAAGCTCACACAAGGTAATTACAATCTCTTTTTGTAGTGTTGGTAAGATCTCGGGATCGATCACCTTACTACAGATTGACCTAAAGAAAAAACACAATTTAGTTATGGCACTTCTTACTTTTTCTGGCAAAATAGAACGTATACCTATCGGTAGAAAATGTTCCATTATAACATGGCAATCATGTGTCTTCAAATTCGTCAACTTGAGGTCTTTCATAGAAACAAGTCTTCTGATATCTGATGAGTATCCTTCTGGAACCTTAACTTCACTCAGAGACTTACACAAAATTTTTTTCTCCTTTCTAGATAAAGTAAAAGCAGCAGGTGGTAGATATGTTCGTCTTCCTTTCTTCACGGGTGCTAATTCAGTTCTCATTCCCATTTTTAACATGTCCTCCCTTGCTTTAAGGTCATCCTTAGACTTGCCTTTTATATTGAGTAATGTACCGATAACACTTTCAAATACGTTTTTTTCAATATGCATAACATCGAGAAAATGTCTCACGTACAAAGACTTCCAATATGGCAATTCAAAAAAATATCGACCTTTTCTTCCACCCACCTTTCACAATCTTATGTGCAAAACGCTTGCCAAACTCAGTACGCACATCTTTCACCTTTTCAAAAACTTGTTCACCTGACAATGCGGGTGGAGCTCTATGATGTTCGGTGTCTCCATTGAATGCTTTTCTCCACCCACGGTAGTGATGTTTAGAATGTAAGAATCTACGATGACCGAGAAACACATTCTTCTGGCAAATTTCCAATCGAATCGTATCGGTTCCGTCTTCACAAACAGGACACGCACGTTGACCTTTAATGCTATACCCAGATAGATTCCCGTATGCTGGAAAATCATTAATTGTTCCAAACAACATCGCCCTCAAATTGAAACTTTCTTTCCTATATCCATCATAAACCTCCACACCATTCTCCCACAAAATCTTTAAATCTTCGATCAAAGGTGTCAAGTATACGTCTATGTCATTCCCTGGTTGTTTAGGCCCAGAGATTAACATAGATAACATCATGTACTTACGCTTCATACATAGCCACAGAGGTAGGTTATAAATCATAAGAATCACAGGCCATGTGGTATGTGAGATACTTTGAAGACCATGTGGGTTCATTCCATCAGTAGATAATGTCAATCGAAGGTTTCTTGCTTCTGATCCAAATCAGGATAATCATTATCAATCTTCGACCACTGTGGTGAATCAGCCGGATGCCGATACTTTCCATCAATAATTCTTTCATCTTCATGCCAAGTAAGATGTCTTGCATCGGTTTCACTACGAAACATGCACCTAAATCTCGGAATTATTGGAAAATACCATAAGACTTTTGCGGGAGATAATCTTTTCTAATATCGAGACAAACGCATTTAGGGCACTCAGTTAACGTTGCATATTCGTTACGAAACAAAATGCAATCGTTAGGAAAAGCATGTATCTTATCATAGCTCATGCCAATAGAGCACAACATTTTTTTGCCTCATAGGTTCGATTAGGAAGAACATTATCATCCGGTAGCATTTCTCTCATAAGGGCCAACAACTCTGTGAAACTTTTATCCGACCATCCATTACCCGCCTTTAAGTTGTACAACTTTAATACCGCAGAAAGTCTTGAGAATTTAGTGCAACCTTTGTACAACGGTTTCTCTGCATCGCTTACCATCCTCTCAAACATTTCAGGACAATCATGAAGATCTTCTTCTAGTGCTTCTACAATCTCTTCAACTCGATCACATTCGTATGTTTCCGTGTCTTTGTCGTATGAAGCATAGGTCGTATTACTTTTTCCACTCGATTCAACATTCTCGTTAATTTTCTCACCATGAAATATCCAACACTGATAACTTTGATCAATTCCATGCCTCAGCAAATGCGATTTCAATCCATGTGCATCAACCTTACCAATATAACAACAACGCAAGTAAGGACAATGCATTCGTCTGGGGTTTTTAGCGTGTTGAACAACATACTTAACGAATTCCGCAACCCCACTCTCGTACTCTTTGGTCATTCGATCGGCACAGATCCATGTTTTATCCATGGTTTTCCTACTTATTAAGGTAAACAATCAATCCAGACGAAAATACATAACTAAGGTAGTATCTTTGAATATCCTAACAATTTTAAATTTCAATTCATTTTAAACTTCAATAACGTATACATAACCAATGTTAATATAAACTTCAATAACGTATCCGATACGCCGATATACCAACTTTAATTACCTCATCACTTTCATTTTTTATATTACAAGAATCAATGTTTTTCTATTACAATATACCTATAACTATACCTATAACACGTTAATTTTTCTATAACTAACTTTAATTTTCTATTAGAATATACCTATAACTATACCTATAACTATACCTATAATTATACTTATAAACATTTTCTATTACAAACATTTTTGTATTACAACATTTTTCAAGGAAGAACATTTTTCTATTACAACATTATTACTTATCAAACATAACAACTTTAATTACCTCATCACTTTCATTTTTTCTATTACAAGAATCAAACTTTTTCTTCCATTACTTTTCTCTTATAAACATTATTCTATTATAAACATTTTTCTATTATCAACATTATTACTTATCAAACATAACAACAACAATGTACCTTATGAATCAAAACAACTTAAACAAAGGATAATACACTAAACTCAGTTTTTATGAATCAAAACAACAATGTACCTTCTAAACTCAATGTACCTTATGAATCAAAACAACTAAAACAAAGGATAATACACTAAACTCAGTTTTTATGAATCAAAACAACAATGTACCTTCTAAACTCAATTTTTATGAATCAAAACAACTTAAACAAGAATAATACACTAAACTCAGATTTTATGAATCAAAACAACTAAAACAAAGGATAATACACTAAACTCAGTTTTTATGAATCAAAACAACAATGTACCTTCTAAACTCAATTTTTATGAATCAAAACAACTTAAACAAGAATAATACACTAAACAGTAGAAACGAAAAATGAAGAAATGTAGAACATACCGCAAGAAATGAAGAACAGTAGAAACGAAAAACGAAGTCAACACCCAAATGTATGATTCTTCAAACACGTTCAATGATTGAAACTGAAGGATGACGGTGTATTCAAGTTCACTGTAATGGGTTTCGCTGTTAGGGTTTGTTCGCAGGAGGGAAAACAAAAGAATAGAGAACGAAAATAGAAGTCTGAAATTTTATTTTAATTAGACCTTAGACAGCGCTTTTGTGGAAAGCGCTTTCTAAGGTATGCCTTAGACAGCGCTTTCCAAAAGCGCTTTCTAAACCCCCCCCCCCCTAGACAGCGCTTTTGGTTTTAAATTTTTTTTAATTTAAAGACTTTAAACAACGCTTTATCAAAAGCGCTGACTAAGGTCTATATTTAAAAGCGCTTTCTAAAAGCGCTGTCTAAGGGGGGGGGGGGGGGTCTTAGACAACGCTTTTAGAAAGCGTTGTCTAAGACCCCCCTTAGACAACGCTTTCATTATTTTTTTGGAACATTTTCCGTGTTTTATTTTAATTTTAACCTTAGACAGCGCTTTCTTTTAAAAGCGTTGTCTAAGATGCGCTGTTAAAAGTCATTTTTGGCGTAGTGAAATGAGAGAATTGGATACGTGCTCAGAACTGTGGTATCCCGCGAGCGATGAGGTGGACATACAAACAAGGCGCGTTAAAGGTGGATGAGTTGCGACCTATTGTGGATGAGCTGAAACCGACCGATGTCATATGGTGGCCATTCGAGGATCATAGAGTTCATCGTCTTTTTGATGAGATTTCTCTATATGGGGGTTGTTTGAGGTGGGGAGATACTATTGTTCCATACATGCCTGACAGGTGTCTTCGACAGTTTGGATACCGTCAGTACATTCCACCTGCACCTATTAATCTTAGGATGGCTGGTGATATTGATGTTGAGTGGATTAGTTACATCCCTAGTGTTGGCTAGGTGATTCGTTCGGCTGCACTGGCGACTACCCCATTTGAGGTAGAGGATGGATACCTTGAGTGGTATTATCGTGTTTCGCATCCTCGATTGGTATCGCCTACCCATGATGAGCCGCCAGTTGCATCTATTCCTGAGTACGATGCGGGACCATCTGATCCTGCCTGGGGTTGTGTGTCTACATTGATTCATCGCTACCTTCAGCAGAATGCAGCTGAAGAGGATGATCCACATTTTGCTGATCTGTTTGCAGCTTTATGTATTGCTCGTTCACAGTGATGTATAGTTATGTTTATGTTATATTTTATTGATATTTTTTAGACTTGGTTTCTTAATATATTGACATTTGAACTTATATGTACGATCATATTTATGTTATATGTTATTGATAGTTTTTCGACTAAAAAATTGAAATTAAAATTTAATTCCATCGACTATAATTCATAAAGTGTAGCAAACATATAATATAATTCATGAATAAAAATGAATAACATATTTTATAATTCATAATGTGTTTGTAATATAGGCGTAAGTTGTTGCCAATATTGTAGACGTGCAGCAAATCCTACCATCCACGATGTTGCTGTTGGATAACGAAAGTTCTTCCAATCTGTTATCACTGATGGCAATGGAAATCCTTCTTTCATGTTAACCTATATACAAAATTAAACAATACATTATTTAACATTACTCAAAACATTTACTAATAATATCACATTATAACAATGTTTACCTGAATCCAATGATTTGAGTTTACAAATCCAATGCAATAAAATGAGACATTCGGTGAGAATGTAGTTGTCATAGGGAAGAAAGTCAAACATTCGACTCCTAAACAGACAAGTACCACATTATACCGATTCACAATCACGTAACCCATATCTGGTAGATTCAACCATTTATTTATTGGTTGAGAACCACTTCCCTCTATCTTCAAAGAATCTCTCACTTCAGCTAACCGATCAGCAAATAAATTGGCATATAAAGTTGATCTTTCATTATGTATAATTTCCAACTCTAAGTCCCGACGAACCATTGGCCAACTATCTTCAGCATAACCCCGCAATGAAGCAATCACTCTAAATCCACAATTACCATCTGACAATACGTTGACTACGTCATCAATAAATGACCTAATTTGATAAGGAAATTGAAGGATGAACCGTTTAGATGATTGTGAAGTTTGTGATAATTTTAACTTCTTTTTCACAGGTTGTGATGGTTGAGATTTCTTTTTTGAATTTTGTGATGGTTGAGATTGTCGTTATGAAGATTATGATGCTTGATCAACATATTCATGATAGGAAGGATCCCTGTAAACATCATACCCTTCAGGTTTTTTGTCTTTTTTCTTGACTCCACCTTTTGTTTTTATTTTTTCAGGTGGTGCTAACAAAGAAGTCGTTGTGGGAAATGCAAGTTCATAAACCCTACTATGTAATGCCCTTCTTCCAACAACATCTTGTGACCTATACCTTTTCCATAACTCATCCATTGCATATTTCATACCCATATCTGATTCCTCATCTAAGTCTTCTTCCAACTTAATTTTCATACTTAGTTTCCTCCAATGTACATGCACAGCCTCAATTGGTATCGGAATACCACTAATTCTATACCCTGCCAACTCACACGCTCAAGGTAATCCATAGGTTGTTCTAAGAGTACATCGACATCTGTCCTTGTTAGTTCCAATATAATCAATTCTAGTTAACTCTTCAGCAACGCGCCTCAATACAGCTCGCGACATTGAAGTACGTAAATATGTGTAAAATGGACTTGAATAGACATGTGCAACTTCATACACACTCTTTTGAAAAGAAGCTCGAATGTTGCTAATTTTTATCTTTAAGTTGTCATTCATGGCCTCCCAACATTTGACTATGTCACCTATACTGTTACCCAACATCTGCTTTAACTTCCAATGAGCAGACTCAACCCTATAATAATACATATTTAAACTAAGTAAGAAAAATACAAAATTCACAAAAAGTATATTTTGGGATCTAAATCAAAACATATCGATTAGTCGTTGTGTTACCCATATGTATGACTCGATTAATCCATGCGCAAACAAACCTTTGTCTATGTGGTGTCAACCATGTGTCGTTCACGTACTCAAAAAATTTAGGACAATCAACACACTCTTGCTCAAGTTCTTTTAAATGTTGAGCATACTCCACCTCATCACTAGCCCATACAACATCCGTCCATAATTTGCCAATTGACTCCTGCATATCAGGAGCCACTAATAGTTTCCTTTTTGCACCAACATTTTTGTTAATGTGAAACTGACATAGCAAATTATTTGTCCGTGGAAACACAGTCTCAACGGCTTTCATCAAAGCAAGATCTCTATCTGTCATCATCACTTGTGGAAATAAATCTTTCTTCACAAACAATTGTTTAAGCTTATCTAACACCCAACAAAAAGTCTCAGTCTGCTCAGACTCAATATACGCAAATACGACAGCAAAAGTCAACTCGGTTGATGTCATGCCAACAATTTCAAACAAAGGTTGCCTGTATTTGTTTGTCTTATAAGTGTTATCCATAACTAACACAATAGGAAATATATTCAACAACTTAACTGAATCTGGATGTGCCCAAAATATATCTTTAATAACTTCAGAGTCGTCTCTTTTTCTACTCCAATAAACATAACCTGCAGCCTCGATAAGCTTAAACAAATGTTGTATCTCACTTCTAGAACCTCTTATCTCTTTTTCCATCATACTCTTCTGCTTGTATATTTGCGTGATCGAAGTGACACAATCTGGATCTCGCTCGTACAAGGAATGCAATATATTTCTAGGTGCAACCTTTCTCTTTGTTAAATCAGCAACATGTTGCTTCTGATCCGCTGTCAACCTACCAACGAATGAGTGACCTTCTAATCTATCAGGTAAATCATGGTTATGAATGCCACATTTTACATCAATCTTCCATCCAGATCCATCTTTTGTCGGAGTTGACCTGATCTTAAATGGACATCCGCATTTTTTGGTCGCACTTTCTAGTCCACTACGAATATCCTTGTATTTCCCACCTTTATCGCAACCAAATATTATTTGGTTACTTCTTCCTCTCTTGCCTGTTTGTGTATCTGAACGAGTGATGATGACCGTCACTTTATTTCGTAATCCGGTGTCTTTAACCCATCTTATCACCTCATCTCGTGTACCAAATCTCTCTGACGTTGTAAATACATCTGATGTATTCACACATATCGGTTCTTTTTCGTATAAAGGTACTGCACCTACAAAATAAAAATATTTATAAAAAAAATATATAAATAAAATAAATAAATAAAATTTACATACCGGAAGACTTTATGTAAGTCTTCCGGTATTGTATCTCTTATAATACCGGAACACTTACATAAAGTCTTCCGGTACACATACTCAGGGATACCGGAAGACTTAATAAAAGTGTTCCGTACCGGAACACTTTTATTAAGTCTTCCGGTGAACAAACATTAAAATACCGGAAGACTTACACAAAGTCTTCCGGTTTGTTAATTAACGTACCGGAACTCATATTAAAAGTCTTCCGGAACGTGTTTTTTGGGTCTAATTGTTTTTAGAATCTGACGGTCTGACACAAATGGTAAAAAAATAATAATAATAATAATATAATAAAATATAATAAGGTTATAATAGGCATTTTGAAAAAATTGTAGGGGTAAAGGTATGGATGTAGGGGTATATGGTAAAGTCTTCTTCTTTTTGAGTTGTTGGTTTTTATGTGGACCCAATAATTCCTAATCTGGTTCGCTTTCCACAGACTCGTTACATACATTATACAACATAACGGTATCCCCTTTGTTTTTATATTTTCTTTCTTTTTCTATTTTAATTTGTATTTATCTTTATTCTTATTCAATAATGTTAGATATATGATATATGTTTCTATTTTATTATACATAATCTATTTCTTTTATTTTAGTTTCTAATTCTCTTTATTAACTTAGAAAAATGTCTTAAAGTATATATATTTTTTATTTCTTTTATTTTGGGGCCAATGATATATTAAACGGTTAAATTATTTCCGATTTCATTAAGTCGGGAAATTTAATCAATATGAGATCATTTAGTTAGGTTTTTATTTTATCATTTTATTTTGACCAAAAACATCTAATTTAATTTAGTTTATTTATTATATTATTTCAAGTATTCGCCACATTATCAATTTATTTAATTATTTGCATTTATATTTCTATTTCGATTTAATTTCTGCAATTTAATTCGATAATTTAATTTATCGCATTCCAACAAAAGCGTTCGACTCCTTATAGAACGATTTCAATTTTAAATCGGCTCTAAGGAAGTAAACGAATTATATTTCGACGCGCCCGAATAAAAGGTCCAACGCCTCCGAATAGTTGCCTTTAATTTATTTTGCCGCATTTTATCGCTTTAATCGATTCGCAAACCATGTAAGTCGAGCACACCGTGCCTAGCCATCAATCAAACCTTTCCAAACTCAAATATTCAAACATTTTCTTAATTAAATAACGAAAAAACTGAATTCTGGAATCTATCATTCCTCGAATTCTTGAATGAACGCTCCTGAGGCTCGCCCCACGGGACGTGGTTCATTCGACTTTCCGTAATCAAAACGGTTAATCTACGCATCAAATAACGAAAGAACTGAGTTCTGGAGTCTAACATTCCTTGAATTCAAGATATTTGACTTTTCTAAAAAGCATTACATAAAGATGATGAATAGTGTTCTTTAAGTAGAACACGTTTTTTTCATAATTTTTATAACCACATTATTTTATTCAGTTACTGTAATTTATTTCATTTCATATTATGATACTATTCCATGTTAGAATTAATTAAGGTTTATCATGCATGCCATGTGTCTTCGTTACATTGGCCCTTGTTTTGATTTTTAGTAAAAAATTGTTTTTTGTAATTTCATTTAAAAAATAGGCGCTGTTATAGTTCTCTTGACATTTAAATTTTTGTCTTGCTTAACTTTTAGTAGTAATATATTAATGGGCTAAATCAAACTTTGTTAGGCCTAAGTGTTTCTTGTACCCCATATCCAAATTCATATTTATTTCATGTTTTGATTTCATTATTTCTATTTGGTTGCTTTTTTTCTTCCAATTTAATCTTTTATCATTTTTTTAGTTTAAATATTAAGTTTTTGTGCTATTTAATAAATTGATTATTTGACCAATTCATTATATTGCAATATCGGAACATAAATTGATTGTGCTTTCGAGAACCGTTTTAATACAATATAAACGCTCGACTTCTCATAGAACCATTCTAACATTGAATCGGTTCTAAGGTAGTTAACGAGCTACATTTCGATGCCTCCGATTAATTTCAAGCTCCAACGGTTCCAAAATATTCATACACTGCACACATGCTTTCTCTTGGGCAAATTACAACGAAACCCTTTATTTCTTCGCAATCCCGTGTAAATTATCACGTATCCCTCTCCCGTTTATTTTGTACACAATTTATTTTCCCGCCTTTATTTTACAGTTTCGTATTGCTAGGAATATCCATAGGAACTAGAAATTGAATCCACTTACAGAATCAATTAAATAATTCATATGCTTATATTTTACACACACGTAAGTCGGTCACCTATGTGATCGCCATCTACACGACTTTACGCGTCTTAATTAATTAACGAGGAACTGAACTTTGGAATCTAGCATTCCGTGGGTTCTTTAATGAACCACTCTTGAGGCTAGCCTTCGAGTTGTGTTTCATTTACTCCTTTGTTTCTAAAACATTAAACCCTAAAGCATCCAAAACAAAGCATCTAATTTTTCACAAATCAAATAACGGAGGAACTGGATTATGGAGTCTAGCACTCCACATAGTCCTTGAATTAAATCACTCCTGGGCTAGCCCCACGTGACGTGGTTTATTCTCCCTCTCGTTCCTAAAATACCTAATCGTACAATTTAATTCACGGAAGAACTGAACTCAGGAATCTAGCATCCCTCGGGTTCTTGAATTGAATTACTCTTGAGGTTAGCCCTCAGGTTGTAATTCATTCACTCTTTTGTACCCAAAACACTCAAAACTTAACAATTTCAAAGATGAGATATGATTCATCTCCATAGGAAGATATTCCTTTTATTCCCACAAACACAAACAACATATTTCATACAATTAATCTCAAAGGAAGAATGTGGCATTGCTTGTCGATCTTTGTATCCAAGTTTAAAGCTTCTTCCGATTTTTATTTATTCTCAAAGAAAGAATGTGGTATTGTTTGTCGATCCTCGTATCCAAGTTTAAAGCTTCTTTCGATTTCATTCCTCAAATTTTTGTGGTGGAATAGGCGAGACACCTCCCTTAAAGATGACGACTTGTCTTTTTCTTTAAAATACAACTAAAAACCTACCAACAAATACAAATTATTTTTCATAATTAATTAGCGAAGGAACTGAATTCCGGAGTCTAGCACTCCACATAATTCTTGAATGCAATCACTCCTGGGCTAGCCCCACGCGTTGTGGTATGTTCGCCCTTTCGTTTAAAACACCTTAACAAAGGTCAAACAAATTTTTCCTAAATGGACATTGTTTAAATCTTTCCATCTCACAAACAAGCTAGCGTTTCATCCTCCACCGCGAGTATAAGCTAACACTTAGCAGATTAGAAAACGTTTTCAAACAATCGTTCAATTAAAAAACACAAACCGTAGTTGCACGAACTACGAAGCTCTGACTTTCCCATTGCACAAGGGAATACGTAGGCACGGGGATTTTCATCCTTCGCGAGCACAATAATAAAACAATTTAAAATATGTCCCTGTCATATTCACAATAATAATAATTAAAACATTTCCTTAAAAGCAATCTTAACAAAAAGAAGACAATAATACAAATTAACATTTAAGCTCAAATTAAACTAAGAGGTTCCCGTTGAGTACAACAGAAGTGAGGGGTGCTTCATACCTTCCCCTTGCGTAACTGACTCCCGAACTTAGATTAGTGGTTTCGTTGACCATTCCTTGTCCTATTTATGTTGTGTCTATATCTCTCTTTTCTCTCGTAAAATAAATAGAATTAGATGGCGACTCTATTGTTGTTTATTTTCGCGTCCATCGCGAGGATCGTATATTTTTCGAGGTACGACAGACTTCAGCCAGTTATCTCCTAAAATCCAGTGTTTCAAGATAGGACAAATCATCCTTGTTTACTGATTAGTCACTAGGCCATTGTTTCCTTTTTGTTTGCATTTTCCTTGTATTTGTATCAAATATTTGCCTTCAATTTTGTTTGTACTTCCATGATTAATGAAATTAGAATTTTTGCAATAGTTTGAATTCAATTCATTTGTTTATTTGAATCTTAATACTTTCTTTTTAAAATAAAATATACCTTTTGTGTAAAACTTTTGATTACTCATAGTTGTTGTGGTTTGCTTTCGGATAAAATCTTGTCGATGATGTACAAACATTGTTTCAATTCCCGAACACTAGAGAGATAAGGAGTTAATCCCTAGTTTACCACTTAGAGCTTAGAAGTAGGAGTTTCTTTCAGATCTAAACCCTTACGTTTAACCTGGGGCAGGGTAGTGTTTAGTTAACTTGACTATACATTCAATTTACTAGAAGAAACATCTTATTTAAAGGTCCATTACAACCAAGGATTTGGCAGTTACCACTTTCAATCTTTAAGAAAAAATACAAAAAAAATCAAATAAAAAAAGAGAGATAAAATCCCACTAAGTCAAACACCCTAAGAAAAGACTTAGGCGAAAGTTAGGGATCATATAAAAAGGAATAATCAAGAAAAAGAGGCCATCATATCCTCAACTTCAAACAAATAAGGTTTAGTGACCACCAAATCAAAATTAGAGGGTCATTGACATCCGTCAAAGCCAAAATGACTGTCATTTCCAGTCAGCCTTGAACCATCATCTTTACCTGTCAAGACAAATGTATGTAGATTTAACTGGACGTAAGACTGGAGATCATCATGAAGAGAGGTGAGTACAAATAAACTTTGAGTCTATATCCTTTGTTTTAATAACTGTCAACCAGACCATGTTACAACCCTTAAAAGACCTAATTGAGGCAAAAATTACTTTGAAAGCATACTACAACTAGGTTGCGTAAACTGACTCCAAAAGGATCTTTTTGTTTTGAAACCATACCTTTGATTTTGTTTCACTTTGAATGTCATAAATCGTAGTGTTTTGACTAGTGATCCATATGCTTTACTTTCTTTCCAACAATGATTTTGATTTCAGAAGTTGCATTTGCTTTAAAAATCACCATGTATGTATGAACGTTTTTTGCAAACTATCTTTTATCTCAAGGAATTTTCAAACAGTTAAGAAACTTGGTCAAGTGATTCGATCAGGAGCAATGTTCTTTCCAGACCCTGTGAGAACCAGTTCAAGGTTTGTTTGTTCAGTATAAATCTAATTCATATGTGGTTTATTCAGAAGATCTTTCCAAGAATCATATTGGGGAAAATTTCCAAGTTCATCATAAAGTAGTCATCAATAATCAGTCAAGATGAAGCAATGATCAACTCATCTACAAGAATCAGCTTATTTGGGGCAATTCATTGGAAGAATCCATAAGCAACTCTCCTTTTATTTTTTCCAAGGATCGTCAACTTGGTACAGTTTATCAGTGTGACAAAGATTTTTTCAACATCAACATCTTTAGTCCCCAAGAAGTATGGAAGTGATCTACATGTTGAGGAATCAGTCTCCAATCTTTCCATCTCCACAAAAGACTCAACTCATGTTGTCAGCATTTGCATTACATGCATTTGATCATACATCATAACAAATTCGCAAATCATGCATTCATAAGTCTTTTAATCCTCATATTCATTTTCAAGGATTGTTTAATCCTCATCTTCATATGTATACATTCAAGAGTGTTTTATCCTCACTTGCATTTACTAGAGGTCATCAACATCTTACCTTATGGTCAAAGTCCAAAACATTTGGAACCTACCAAACAAATACTTCTATGTCTATCTGATCTTCCTCCATATATGACCTTGTCTATTTGATTGATTTTCCGGTTATGTCTTTGTTCTGATTGATTTTCCAGAACCCCTTTTTTGTCTATCTGATTGTTCTCCAGATATGAACCTTGTTTATCCAATTGATTTTCCGGATATGTCTTTTGTTTTGGTTGTTCTACAAAACTCCTTTTGTATCTATCTGATTGTTATCCAGATATGACCTTGTCTATCCGATTGGTTTTCCGGATATGTGTATTATTCTGTTTGATTCTCCATAACTCCTTCTATGTCTATATGATTGTTCTACAAATATGACCTGTGCTTATCCGATTGATTTTCCGAATATGTCTTTTATTCTGATTGTTCCTCCATAACTCATTCGTGTCTATATGATTTTTCTCCAAATATGACCTTTTCTTACCCGATTGATTTTCCCGATATGTATTTTATTCTGATTGTTTCTCTAGAACTCCTTTGTGTCTATCTGATTGTTCTCCAAATATGACCTTATTTATCTGATTGATTTTTCAGATATGTCTTTGTTCTAATTGATTGTTTAGAACTCTTTCGTGTCTATATGATTGTTCTCCAGATATGAATTCACTTATCTGATTGATTTTTTGGATACGCCTTTGAGTTTGTTACCCCTCTCTTTCCAAGTATTGTTGGATACTCTTAGTCGCCTTGACGGATTTCTACAATATCTTGTATTTCTCAATTATTACTTATTCCCCGGTGCCCGCAAACCTTTCCCCCAGTGGAATCTTACCTTCATAATTTGTCTTATGTTCCGCATAATTCAATCATTCATGTATTCATTAACATTGTATTTCATTTGCATTCAATCAAAATTTTAGGTATTCCAATATTTAATCCTCTTCTACCTTGAATGTCAAAAAATATATATGATACCCATGCATTCAGGTTCAATATGATTAAATAGGAATATCTATCACACCCAAAATTTTGACCAGAGATTTTCTTAAAAATTCCCATCCATCTGACGCATGTTTATCGCATTACATATAAATAATTAGTCATTTGTGCATTTTTTTAGTCCATTAATCCTTCATCATTGTATTTTCTATTCAATTTTAATAATTTCAATGCCATTCTCATTCTTTATTTTTATTCAGGAATTTACCTCATTTTTTATATTTTAATTTTTTATATTTTAATATTTATTTAAACTTTCATTTTAGATTATCTTAGAATTATTTTAAATTTAATTTGAGAGCTTAATTTAGTTTTAATTTTAATTTTAATTTATTTTAGAATTAGTAAGTTTAATTTAAATTTAATTTAATAGTTTTAATTATTTTATTTATTTTATTTTATTTTTTATTTCAAATTAACTAATTGTTCTTTTCTTTGTTTAAAAACAATTAAAAAAATATTTTAGTTCAGTATAATTTGTAATTTATGTTTAATTTCAATTTAAATATTAGTGTTAATTTAACTTTAATTTTAATTTAGATTTATTTAGAAATAATTTTTTTAGTTCAATTTTATTAGTTAATTTTTAATGATTTAATTAATTAGTTACAAATGTATGCCTCCCACTATATTCTAAATTCCACCAGCTCCTATGCCTAAATCGTATTAGACCATTTGTCCTTGCCACAACCATCTGCATACAAGCTTTCACACAATGCCACACAAAACCTGCTTTAATACTTGTCCACAACATGCACTAGCCTCCAAAATCTGCAAAAACAATAGTCATGAAACCAACCTGCTACAAACCGCAATCTGTACACAACAACAATTTTGGAACAAGACCTGCAATTTGGACAAGGACTCAACTACATAATATAAGACAAAAAATACTTTTAAACTTAGTGAACAAGTCTTTAATTGGTTTTAAAAAGGAATGAAAATAAGAGAAAAAAGGGAGTTTTAGACAAAGCAAAATTCAGGAGAAAAAGGAAGGAGAGTGGGAAAACGAATCTTCTTCTCATGACCTTCTCATTTCCATACTACACATCCTCATTCACAACAATATCAATATAATCGTTACTTTCCTTCACACTCTCCAAACACAACCACCATACATGAGAAACTCTAACCAAAAGCATCAAGGAGACCATAGAAAGAGAGAGGACTTGGAATATAAAAATTTAGATATAAAAAAAACTGTGTAAAACAAAAGGGGGATCCTTAAACCGAACCTCTCATCAGTTTTTATCATCAACCTTAATTTTCAAAACCTTCGTTCACACTTGAAGGACACATCACGCAACAACCAACGATCCTCCCTTCACGGTTTCGGTGAAAGCCACCTTCAAAACACCACCTCTGCCGCACCGTTTTAGCTTCCGACCAACTTCCTTCCACGCCATCACATTCAAACCCCTCATCCTCCATTCACCTCAGCCATCCATCGCCACCCAACACCCTTAATCGCACACCCACCTTTTCTCACCACACATCATCAACCCGCTTTCTGGCGCGTAATCAAGGAATTTGCGAGCAACAAACGCAACGAGAAAGAGAGGAACCGCGACCGGGAGCGAATGAAAGAAAACAAAGAGGCATGTGACGAGAGACAGAGGAATCGTGTGAAAAGGAAAGGGATTTTGTTTGATATTTACGTGTGATGAGAGACAGAATAATCGTGTGAAGTGGAATGTGACTTAATTTGGTAATCTGAACTTTTGCCCTGTTTTTTATTTATCCTTTTATTTTTTATGGTTATTAAAATTAGGTTTGTTATGTAAACTTGTTGGACCCCTCCCCCAATTCTCTTGTTTTTTTAATAATTGATTGTTCCTGTGCGATCATAATCTATAATGGGCAATGGACGTTGATGAAGAGGATGATGATGCTCGGTCGTCGAGCAGAGGTGGGGGTCTACCCGCAAAACACTCTGATGCCAAAGTAAGACAAGGTATAAGAGTGAGCAAGTACGAGTAAAGGAGTTAAGAGAGTGAATATTCGATACCTGGCCCTCTCGAATGAGAGGGTTTATATAGAGCCTCCAGCGCTTGGATATTGGTCCCTATTTTTGGGCTTGGATCATGAATCCCCTGAAAATAGGTAACTTCCAGAAACCAGCTATTGGGACGAGCATACCTTGTCAGATGGGATGTACGTCGGCAAATGGATATCCGAGCAAGAGTTGTCCCTTAGCTGGACCTGGGTGATTTCTTCGGGTGTCGGGCAGAAGTCTTAAAGGAGCAAGGGAAACTGACCACGGGTGACCGTGGTCGACAATTCCTCATCGTCTGATGGGCATAAATCCAGTGGGTCGCTTTTACATTAGGTTATTGGGTCGTCCTGGAAGTGAGGGTGGATAGGGCCATGCCAAGTCATTGGGCCAGTCCAGAACAGGAGCCCTCAAGTCGTTGCTTCTGGTCGCAGAAGTGATAACATAAGGGTGGCCGACTATGTTCAGGGTGAAAATCGGGACTTGTAAAATTCTTTCTTCATCAGCCTGACAGGAGAAAGCCCAACTACACCTAGGCATTAAAATGTGGTCGACGAACAAGGATCTCAATAGTTGAAGGTATGTTGAGAAGTCACGCCACGTTTGTGCCTTGGGAAGCATGCGCATTTAATGCACAATAATGGCTAGCCTACGACCGTCCCTAGGCAATAAGTGCGTCTTTTATAGGCTTCAGGACACACATGCTCGTGCATGTGCTAAAGGAGCTTATAAATAGCGCATTAGAATTCAGTTTCATACTTTTCGTTCATCATTTTTCTGCTCGACAAAGCAAAGTTCTCGAACTCCGTCATAAACCACTGTCTACCTCCGTTGTTACCGAGGACAACCAACCGACCACATCTTTATTCTTAAAAACTTGTAAGTTTCTTCATTCTCTTGTTGTAGGAAGACTTCTGATTTTAGCTGGTTATAGATGCATGCGGTTAAGATGGATATTATGGTTAATAGGACATGTAACTTAAACTGTTAGGGTTTCTGATATGGTTTCCCTGTCTACGCATGGTGGTTGACTCGTAGTGTGTCTTTGTCGCTGCGACAATTAGGACTTTTAGCGGCATTCTCCGTAGTTTTATATGACAACTCCGGTTAACCTTCAACCAGAGTTCTGGTCTTCTGTACAGAGTTATCTGTGTTTTATGCGAGCTGAGAGTTTATGTCCTTGCAAATTTTTCTTCTCGTGTAAGGACATGGATACCATTACGAGGATACGAACACATATCACCTTAAATAAGGGCTTAGGTCGAGGACAACGTCCTCGTCCCTCTACACGCCCTTTCACTTGATCAGTAGTGGAAGGGTGGATTTCATTTAACTCATCGAATTCAGATTTACTTTCGCTACTTTCCAGGTGCAAAGATGTCTGCAGACGAGCCTGCTGTAACACCCTAATTTTTGCCCTAAGATTTCTTCGCATATCATCTCCATTTCGCATACAAACAAGATCGTACTAGCTTTCGAGTTTCTCCTCGGATGTAGGTCTATGCTTCGCAGGGGATCAACATTGTTTTTACTTCTTTATATTTGTGTATATTTACTGACTTCTAATAAAAAAAAATATGTTGCAGTGTTCTTCTTCTTCTCTGTGTTGCAGGATTTCAAAGACAGGGCAATGATTTCATTCAGATGCGTTTGTTCAGTTACAATCCGATCCAAATGGATGTTTGACCTAATTTTGGTCAAACTATCAAAAGTTTGTTTCGACTGCCAGTTGTGTGTGCCAGTTGGTTTAGACAATGTGTTTTCAAAGTTCAGGTTGCGTTGTGTGTGAAAGGCTATCAAACAGTGTTTTGTGTGAAGTTTGGTTTGAATATGCATCAGTTCATCAGTGCATTATTGATTCGTCTGTGGATTTATTTTCCTCAGCACGTATTCAAATAATCAAGGAAGTTTTCAGACAATTTCAGTGGCTGTGGTTGAATTGGCAAATTGATCAGTGGTTTAGTAATGGCTGTTTTCATCAAGTGGCTTGTGAGAAAAATCGGGAATTGGTCGTGAAACCTAAAAAATCATCACCTTATATCTCTTATTCATTTTTTTCTGATTAAACCATTTCCCTTTCAATAACTATTTTCAGTTATCCATTTATCCACCCATTTTCCATTTCTTATAATCATTTTCATATCTTCATTTCTTTTTTTGTGTTTTTTATCCAATCTATACATTGTCCATTTCTTTTATCCATTTTTTGACTTTCTTTTATTTTTTCACAAAATATCCATTCTCAATCCAATTACCATTTTCTTTTATCCATTTCTAAATTCACATTTTAATTTTTTTATTCATTCCATTTATTCCAATTTATTTCCTTCTCCATTTTTTTTTCAATATTACCATTTTTTATCAAATCCATTTATTTATTTTAACCATTTGTCAAAAAAAAGATTATAAAAAAAAATGTTATTAGAAAAAGCCCATATCATTTTCCTCTTAAGCCCAATATATTTTTTTACAATATTCATTATTAAGTTCTTGCATTTTACAAAAAAAAAAATTAACAAGATGAGGTGGCTTCAATCCCCAATTTCCCATTAGCTCAACAGCCAAACTTCACACACGCATGTGAACTCCAAGCTGCCAACATTTTCCAAGCCTCATACAACAAATTAGCCACTGCTCCCAGCTCCTCATGCGCATCAGCTGCAAAAGCAAACAGTCAGCTTCATCAACAACAAAACAACTCCCAACATCATGCCTGGCCCACACAAGCCAAGGCTTCAAGCCCCAAACGCCCATCAGCCAACTTACAAGTTTCCGCAACAATTTCCCAGCTGACCCCACATACACCAGCTTGCCAACACGCGCAATCCGTAACCAAAAACCAAAACACGCCGCAGCAAATTCCAAGCCAAGGCCTCAAGCCCTTCACATCTCCAACCTATGCGCCGTGCAGCCAAAACAACAAAGCAGCCAAGTAATTTTTGCCAAAACCATAACATGCCGTACGCCGCAAGCCCAACATCCATACGCATCCCGCAGCTTCACAAGCCGAAGCAAAAACAAACATCAATCCAAGCCTCTCAGTCGAGCTAACTCCAACACAAACGCATTCCCCGCACGAGAATCTCACGCATCTCACAATTGCAGCAACAAAAACAAACAAATCAAACGCACACACAAACAAAGCAAAACGCAAGAAATTCAGAAAATCAAAATGAAAACGCGCACGAGAATTTCACCTTCCAAAACGCAACCCAATCCACTTCAAAACGACATCAATTCAAATCACTCTTCCCCTATTTAAACAGACCTCACCCCTCTCTCAATTCAAGCTTCAAAAGCCCTCCAAATTGCTGCCAAATTGAAAACCCTTCCAACCTTCAATTTCAATTCCTTCAAACCATTTCTCAAAATCCCTAAAAACTAATTTCATCCCTAATCTCCTCACTCTCCCTTTTCTGTGAACCGAAGTGAAGAAGAAGAAAGAAAGCGGAAGAAACCGATCGAAGAAGAAAGAAGAGGAAGAGAATTGAAATCGCGTGAGAAAGGAGAATTGATTTGTTGTTTCGTGAAGGTGAGGATCAGAGGAGTTCTTTTTCTCCTGTTTTTCTTTCTGCTGCGCACCAAGGGAGAAGAAGATCTTTTGTTGCTTCTCTTTGCTTTTTTCCATTTTTTTAATATTTTTTTGATGTTCATTTGATTTTAATAAAAACAAATGTATTGGACTTGGGTTTAGATCCAGTTGGATCTATTTGTTACCACCATCCTACCCGCGGGTTTCTCCACCTTCCCCCTCCCACTTCTTCCTTTCCTTTTCTTTTAATTCTTTAGTTTTTTTTTAATACTTTTATTTCATTTTGTTAGGATATAGGAATTTTCTAAATTTTATTTTAAAAATGTTTTTAGAAAAAGATTTTGGGAAAAACAATTTAGAAAAATATTTTAGAAATTATTTTAGGAAAAAATATTTTAAAAAGATACTTGGAAAAGAGATTTTAGAAAAGAATTTTTAAAAAAATATTCTATTTCTTTTATGGATCTATTTTTAGATCCATTTTTCTTCATCTTTTTTCTCTTTTGGTCGATGACAATCTCCGATTCGGGATTGTTGATTTCCGATTAGTTTAATCTTCATTATTTCAAATCTATGGATGAATGATCATTTGGATCATTCTCCATACTTTGAGATCGTGATAGGTTGCTTTTCGATAAAATCAACGAAAATCTCGATTAAGATTAGACCATCCTTTTTCTTTTAGTGTGGCATGTTTTCGGAGAACGATCCATTATATCGTTTCTCTAACATGTATTAACACAAATATTTTCCACTTTCATTAGTGGTGGCCGGCCTCATTTATAGGGTAATTACTTCGTAAATTACTCGGCGATTTCTTAACATAGACCTAAAGTTGTCCCGATTCGAATTAAGATCCACTTGGATCCGGTTGCCTCGATTTTATTATTCCTTGTTGTGGTTGTGCTTGATTAAGTTCATCATACCACTTATATTGTAAATATTATAATATTGTGAATATAATAATCTATTTAAATTTAATCTCTCGCACCTTATCCTTTTATTTTAATTTCTTGCTCCTTTATCTCTTTATTATGCTTTATCATATTATATCATATATCATTTGTTTATAGTTATATTGTTACTTGTGGTTTTTATTTTGTCCATTTGGATATCAAAACACTAATAAAGGATTGAACACTTAAAATACTTGTGACTTCTAATTTTGGACTATGGTTACTATCCCTTGCTTTGGAGAATGGACTTAGACTTTAAGATCTTCCCCCTTGCTCAAGTTGGAATGGATTAGAAACCTCGGCCTCAAGTTATTTCATTAGCCTTTGAAGAGGGAATTCCGAACTTTGAAGAATTGTGCATATTATGGTTTGGTAAACTCTTTTCTTAACTTTTAATTCAAGTATTAGGATTAGTCCCTTCATCTCCTTCCCATTCTTTAATTTTCAAAACTTCTCTCTATTTCAAAAAATATTCTTCGTTTTCTAAACTTCAAACACTGTCATAATCAAACCTTGACTTAGGTCAAGCGATTTTTAATCTTTTCACTTTGTTTCTTAAATAAATGTTAAGCCATGTAAATATATCAAAACCATTTTTTCTTACATACTTTAAAAAACACAAAACTCACTCAATTGTTTTTGTGCCTTTGTGCACCCTTTCTTTTCACATGTTTAGATATGATTCATCCTTTCTAGCGGAATTATTCGCTAAGGGATGACGACTTATCTCTACATTTTAAAATCAATTCAACTCATTGTTTCTTTTCAAATTTTGTACCACGAACTACGAGGTTTTGATCTCGCATTGCACTTTGTGGGTACGTAGGCATGAGGCATTAAAAACCTCATCAAACACAAAATCATTAAAAAACATTCTTCTCCTCATCTCTTCAATCTTTTCAAGCAAACCAATTTCAGACCAAAAAGCAATAAATATTTCAAAGGGCTCCCGTGGAGTACCACGGACGAGTCGGGTGCCTAAAACCTTCCTGGTTCGTAACCAATCCCCTTACCCATTCTCTGTTTGTTTATTTTAGCTTTTGCTTTTAGACTCCTAGGTTTTTATTCGTTCTTTTACCTTTTTCCTTTCGGAAATAAACAAAAGCGCGGTGGCGACTCTGTGTATATCGAGTTAAGTTAATCAATAGCTTACACTCACGATTTTACCGCTACACCTGCCCATTTGGATATGGAGGAACTCTCTGATGATACAACTTCGTCCCCAAATCACTCAGAGGAAAGGGCATCAGAAGAAAATGCTTTTGCTTCAAGTGATTTCGAGGAAACCACTTCTGATCATATCGAAAACAAAAACCCCAAAGAGAATGATGGCGATCAGGACATTCTTGTCTAAGAATGGGTTGCCGAGGAGCCCCTAGGTATCAAATAGATATATTCCAAACCCCTAGAAGGTTTGGATCTGGTGGTCGGGGACCCCGAGGATTGGTTCATTAGGTATCCCGACGAGGGGGATCGTATTTTCTCACACTATGATCCCAATAGGTTCCCTATGTACGACTTCTTTTTCAAGGAACTCAGATTCAGGATCCCCTTGTCGGATATTCAGATATCCGTGTTCGCCCATCTAGAACTTTCGTCGTCGCAACTATACCGAAACTCGTTCGTTTTTATGAGAGCTTTCAAGCTGACTTGTGGGTATCTGAATATCGGGGCTACTCTCCATCTGTTATTTCACATCTTTCACCTTCAGAGGCAGGTCGTTCAAGGGAGGTATGGTTGGGTATCCCTTAAACAAAAATGGAAGATTTATAAAGCCTATTCGGAGTTGATCAGAGATTTCAAGGATAAGTACTATTTGATAGAACCGGTCTCCGAGCGTGCTCAGGACTCCCGTGAAATTCTGGGGAGTGGATACTGATGATGAAGGAGTGGTCTTGATAGACGGTCAGGGCAGTGATGTACCATTACTTATGTTGAAGTTTCACTTTTTGTGGTTGCATGAACACTTTCTACGCGACATGGATACATACCTGGTCATTAGCTCTGACCTGAGTGTCTAAGACCAAGCTAGTTATGATATTCTGATGAATTTTGTTCCTGGTATTACTATGATCGAATATGTGGATGAGAAGGGTTGACCGCTTTTGGATAAGGACGAGGATGTGAAAGTGACCCCTAAATTTATAGAAGTGGCCAAGCTCCTCACCTGCGAGACAGACGAGAAGGTTATAACTTATCTTGATAGTCTTAAAATCATTTGCTTGTATTGAGTGTTTTTTCTCGCACACTTTTTATGTTCTAACTTATTTTATTTTGTCCTTTATAGATTCAATGTCGGACTTGCAGGACAAGGTGATAACGAATGTTGAGAAACGAAAAGGAACGAAGAAGTTGAAGCAAACCCGGTTGAATGATCGTTTAGTAGCACCGGGCACAGGTTCAGGCAATTCTACCTCGGCTCCTCAGGGTTCTATGGGCACTGCCTCTAGACTCGGGAAGAGGTCGAGCGTTGACAAAGTTTTAAACCTGACAAAAACTCCTATAAAGCCGTTGTTTAAACTTTCAACCTTCTTTCTCAAGACAAAGTTCTTCGAGGAGACTTCACTCAAGGTCCACCGGGCAGAAACACTGAAGTTGAAGGAGCTAAGTCAACCAAATAGGTGGTTGTCTTTGGCTCCGGATGCGAGTTCGATGATGACGGTTCTAGTTATGGCCTCTATGTACGCCGAGAGGACCACTACTCAAGAGCAAGAGATACAGAGGTTGAATATCCTCTTGTCTGCTTCTGAGGATAAGGAAAATAAAGCTTCTGAGGTGGCAAAGAATGCCTTGAAGAAGAACAAGAAGCTAAAGGAGTCTCTAGCCGCTGCTGATTCTGAGAGGAAGATTGCAAAGGACGAAATTAATTGTCTCAAAGATGCCATGGCTCCTTCTGAGGATGAAACAGAGGATCTAAAATCGCTGGTAACCTGAGCTGAGCTGATCTCAAATATTGACTAGGGGGAGAGGACCTTAAAGAAAT
Source organism: Lathyrus aphaca (assembly GCA_963966055.1). Lineage (NCBI taxonomy): Eukaryota > Viridiplantae > Streptophyta > Magnoliopsida > Fabales > Fabaceae > Lathyrus > Lathyrus aphaca. The sequence continues at coordinate 97,309,123 of OZ014525.1, read as the reverse complement.
AACAGGCGTGACATTTAAGAACATGGTGGATCAGTTGAAGGTCCTTAATCCTGAGGTTGAGTTCAACGAGGAGGGTATCAATTGCATATACAAGGTGGTGAACAGAGAGATCTTCGTCCCCTATTTTCTCAGGCGATAGGAACAGGACGACATGACCATGGTTGAAGAAAATCCTGGGCAAGAGGTCCCCATTGACGGCCAGCCTGTCGTGGATGCCAATATGTGGGAAAATGCCTGATGATCTTGTTCTTGCTTTTTGATTTTAGTGGTAGGCCTTGTTATACCCCAAATTTTTCCTCCCACAATCAAAGAAATGTGTCTCAAGAGTTTTCTCAATAGTCACAAGGTTCACAAGGTTTACAATTGGCCAAAAGGATTGAAGGTTTCATCAAACAAAGCCTTCTCTTGAACAATGGATCTAAAACTAGGGTTTTGATTTTATCCAAGCTAAATGAACTTCCAAGGCCTCAAGTGAGCTTCATAACACCCCACATGTCCTAAATAATCCTCATGTTAAGTTTCAGAGCTTTCCCAATAAGTTTGACCAGTCAAAGACTCAGATATCCAAAAATCAGTTAACTTGGCAAAAAAGTCAACTGAGGTCAACTGTGGTCAACTTAAAGTAAAACTTCAAGATTTTTTGTCAACATCAAGATTATGAGGTAAAGTTCATCATTTTATCAAGGCTTGATCATGATTCATTAAGGAAATCTCAGATCATCAATAATCAAGAAGTTTCTAAATTAGGATTTCCATAGGAAAAGTCAACTGAACTTTGACCAGCCATAAATTTCACATACTTCATCAAGAATTCCCCATCCAAATCCTATTTGAAGGAAATTTAATTCTCTACAACTTTGTGTCTCACAAGTCAAGCCTAAAAATGCTTCATTTGGAAGGTATGAGCTAAAACATTATAGGTCCTTTTGAAAGTCAGCAAAAAGTCAACTTTTTCCAAAGCTCATAATTTTAAAATGGTAAAAGATATGGACATGGTACCAAAGAGTTGGTTAGAGGACACTCTAAGCTTTCTAAAAAGTCCAAGATCACCTTCATAGCATTAAAATTGAGGAAGTTGTGCTTTGTCAAAGTTGGTTGATTTTTAAGGGGTGTATGAAGCAAAAAAGGCCTTAACTTCAAATTTTTCCAAATGGGCCCATGAAATTGCAACCCAAACTCAAAGATAAAGTCATGCACGATCCAATGACCATTTATCATGATTTTTATAATTTATTTTATATTATTTTGGATTTTATTTACTAAAATTCAATTTTAATATAAATAAAATATAAAAAATCAAATAATGGATCAAATCTTTGTTCTAGAGGCATTTACACAACATTTAAAGTGATTGGAGGCTATCCAAATTCGTGCAAGGTAAAAATAGCAAAAGGATATTTGATTTATTTGACAATTATGAGTGATTATTTCTTCATGATCAAGTAACATCAAATTGCACCCAAAAGCCCAAATTTTTTTGACATAATCATACAACTATATGTATACAACAATACCAAAGACAAGAGGACAATTTGACAGGCCAAAAACATAGGATTCAAACTTCAAAAATTTGTCAAAAACCTCACATTCGGTTTTGGAGATTTGGGCATTTTCAAGGCAAACTAAAGGTTGCGTTCGCATCCTTGAGGGATTTTGAGCATATTGCCATCATCACCATTGTTCATAGCATTTCCAATCGCATAAATCGAACCCACATTCTTCTTCTTTATTAATTTTTCGATTCTGCCTATTTATGCATAATAAATTGATTTTGTTTGTGTAATCTTGTTTGTTTGAAGGTTTAGAATGATTCTGGGTTGTTTAATTTGGTTTCTCGTGCAGGAATAGGAATCCACCATTTTTAGATTTCAAGCTCTAAATGGGGCTTTGCGATTTAATCCATATAAACAAATTCTAACAGCGTAGATAGACTGTAAAACATATGGGTAATTGTTTGGTGTGTTCAATTTGGACTAATTATATGTGTTCATGTTGTTTAAGAAAATGCAGGTTTACCTATGAAAACTAAATCGCAGGAAAATTCGCAGCTAAATGCGAAGGAAATTTCGCAGGTAATCTGAGGAAGAAGATGAAGACGATGGGGCCAAATCTGGAATTTCAAATTTCAGTCTCTTTTTATATTATATTTGTTTCCTCTATAGGTCACACACGCGTGTTTGGCGCAGTGGTTGAGAAACAAGTTCAAAGTCCTGAGGGCGTGGGTTCAAACCCAGCCTCAGACATTTTTTTTATATTTCATTTTATGTGATAAACTTATTTTATATATAATTATTTCCTAAGCATATTACTTGCGCACAGGTGTCCTAGTGGCTGGGAAGTAGGCTGGTGAAGTGAGGGTCAAGGGTTCAAACCTTAGTTTTGGCATTTTGAGGAAGAAACATGGTTTTTTCCCCTCTTTTTCTCTAATTTCTTTTATTTTATTAATTAATCTTAAACTTTTCCTAAAAACTAACTATTAACATTTTTTTTTAAAAGTAGCAAACAAAACTTTTCTTAACTTATAATGTTTTTTAATAAAGATTTTTATTAATTTAATAATTTAGTTAATATATATTTTTTAATAAATTCTAATTTAATTTCAAAAAAAACAAACTAATTAATCAATAACCTTTTTCTAATAATAATAATAGTATTTTGTATATAGTTTCTTTTTATTATCTTGGTAAATTAATTATAATTAGTAATTAAGTTATATTTTTCTTAATAAACCCTATTTTTTTAATTAACCCTAACTTTTAAAACCTAATTTTAACCCTAATTTAAAAATAAATAAAAAACTAAACCCTTAAAAAATTTCTTAAACCCTAAAAATGTTTTGTCCCCCTTTTTATGTTATTCATATAACCTGCCTTATTATTATTATTGCTTTGAAATTTTTATTATTATTTTTTCGCCATTATTTTTATGTATCTGCCCCGAAGCCCTGTAATATTTAGGATTATTTATCTTTCTTGTTTTTCTTTACTATGCCTGCTTTTATTTTATTATAACTGTGTGGGTTAATAATATATGGCGTGAAAACTTAATTGAATTAACCTGGACATAGATCACTAAACAATAAGATAAATATCTAAAAAATAACACTCACACACGTAAGTCGGTCATTCTATGATCGCCATCTGCACTTCCTAGGGTTCCTCTCTTGGTTGCCTTAATATGGTCAAGTCCCTCGAAAATGGGGGTGTCTTAAAAAGCAAAGTCCCTACAAAATAAAATCATCATAGTCCCTTCAGATTAAAAGATCAAGTCCCTACGAGGTTGCCTACGATATTGTGATTTTGTCCCTTCAGTAAATATGACGATAGTCCCTACGAATTGCTAAAGACACCCCTTATGTTGCCTTCATTGACCATACGATGAACCTACGCCCGTCCCTTAATAAATCCAAGGTAATGACTACATACTCCTTAATAGTAGGGACAATCTTACCCTTGAAAGAAAATAAAAGAACATGAAAGACTAGTCTAGGGTAGGTACCTATTTGTTGCTTGCTCACATTTGAAAAAATACTTTTCACACCTCACTTTTTTCAAATATCTTCAAAAATAAGGCTTTGTATACATCCATACGAGGATCATTACAAAGTACTTAGATAAATTTCTAAACACACACTACACTTTCCTTTTTCAAACAAATAAGTGAGCTAAGTAACTAAGAGCCCATGGATAACCATGGATATAAAAGGTGCTTACACCTTCTCTTTATATAACTTACCCCCCGAACTCAAGTCTTTAAAAATAGGTCTTTCCTGTTCTTTTATGTCCTTTCCATATGGATAAAATAAAAGTCGGTGGCGAATCTTGCTATCCGCAACATAAATAGAAAGTCAGTTCTCCCACCGTGTTACAGGCCTGCGGGCCATGACCTTTGTTTTGCTCGGGGGAGTTATTCCCCCATTTATGTAATATTTGAACAAGTCGGTCCTTGTGGCCGCATTTTTCAACGCTTTTTTGACCATGGTGATTATTTATTCTTTTACATTATATCTTGTTTGTGTGCTTGCACGTGCGTCCGCCGGAGGGCACACTTTAATTCTTTAATTTTCACTAAGTGTTTGTATGATGCTCTCTCATTTAGATGCCCGTTTTAAAACACCTGTGATGTTCTTTTGTACGCCCGCTGAGGGATTTGAGATGTGTTTGTATACTTGGGTAATTACGCTCGGTATATGTGTGTCTGGTGTTTTGTGTAACAGCCCGGGCCCCTCGCAAGGCAATCCCGGCACTGCCACCTCACGATCTTCTCTAATCCCCTCACTAGTAGAGTGTTTGCCTTCCGTGGGAATCGAACCCTGTACCCTGGGGTTCAAGTACATGTTCATTCCATTCCCACTACCACTTGAGCTAGTAGCTCAATTGGTAGTGGGAATGGAATGAACATGTACTTGAACCCCAGGGTACAGGGTTCGATTCCCACGGAAGGCAAAAACTCTACTAGTGAGGGGAGTAGAGAAGATCGTGAGGTGGCAGTGCCGGGATTTCCATGTGAGGGGCCCGGGTTGTTACAAAAAAAGGCGCCTTTTTTTTTGTAACAGCCCGGGCCCCTCGCAAGGCAATCCCAGCACTGCCACCTCACGATCTTCTCTACCCCCTCACTAGTAGAGTTTTTGCCTTCCGTGGGAATCGAACCATGTACCCTGGGGTTCAAGTACATGTTCAATCCATTCCCACTACCAATTGAGCTACTAGCTCAAGTGGTAGTGGGAATGGAATGAACATGTACTTGAACCCCAGGGTACAGGGTTTGATTCCCGCGGAAGGCAAAAAACTCTACTAGTGATGGGGGGTAGAGAAGATCGTGAGGTGGCAGTGCCGGGATTGCCTTGCGAGGGGCCCGGGCTGTTACATTTGGGGAATCAGGCAGAATGCCATGATAGATTTGGTCTGGAAACGGTGCTCGAGTTATTATAATGGTCTGTGCTCCGCGGCGTGAATGTCCTATTATGAGTTGGGTGTTCTGCTTGTTCGTGATACGAAGATGATGGTAGACTAAGTTGAGGATCCAGTCGTGTGACGGTGATATTCCTCGCTCATGAGGGAAACCCCGTCAACAAAAAGATTCATGTATGCAATACTGGTATCTAGGTATGCATGTAAGGTCGGTGCTTTTGCCCCATCGTTAAGATCCGAGCATGTCGACAAACGCCTTAACTGTAATATTGTTTTAGTTTTTCGGCATTCCAAGGACGAGTAAGTTCTTCCCAATTTAAGTTTTCTAAATAATATACTCCATTTTCCGTTTTCGCTCGGACACGGTAGGGACCTTCCCAATTTGCGGCCAATTTACCTTCTCTAGAGTCCTTGTGGTTTCTCTATAGGACAAGACTGCCAACTTTGAAAGCTCGCTTTATGACTTTAAAGTCATGTCTGATAGCGATTTTATGTTTAAGTGATGCTTCACGTAAGGCTGCTCCCGACCAAACCTGTTCGACCAAGTCGGGCTTCTCGCGTAATGCTTATGAATTGGTTATCTTCGTCCATTGGAGCTTCTTTCCGTCTGTATGGTATGTGTATTTCAATGAGGATAATGGCCTCCGTTCCATATGCTAGTCGAAAAGGGGTTTCCCCAGTAGTGGAATGAGGCGTGGTCAGGTATGCCCACAGGACATTGTGAAACTCCTCGACCCAACGCTTCTTTATTTCATCTAATTTTCACTTGAGTCCCTGTAGGATTACCCTGTTTGTTGTTTCCACTTTCCCGTTAGTTTGTAGGTACTCGACTGAAGCGAAATATTGTTTAGTTCCTATGTTGGCAACAGATTCCTAGAAATTCTTGTATGTGAAATGTGTCCCGTTATCGGTGATTATGGCTTGGGGTACCCCGAAACGAGCGAGGATGTTTCATTTGAAGAAACACAAAATGTTGAGAGTCATGATCTTGGCTAGAGCTTCAACTTCTATCCATTTTGTGAAGTAGTCTACACCGACGATCAAGTACTTATTCTGGTTTGAACCGACGATGAAGGGACTGAGGATATCTAGGCCTCACCATGCAAATGACCATGGGGAGGACATCATCTTAAGCTCATTTGGAGGTGTTAGGTGCATGTCCCCGTGTCATTGGCATTTATCTCATTTCTTCACGTGCTCTTTGGCGTCGTTTTGCATTGTCAGCCAATAATATCTTACTCGCAAGGCTTTTCTCGCTAATGCTCTCCCACCCAGATGTTGGGCATTGATGCCTTCGTGGATTTCGCGTAGGATATGTGGGATCAGCTCCTCCAAGACACACTTTAGGAAACGAATGGAAAATACCTGTCGATAGAGTTTACCCTCGACTAACACGTATGAGCAGGCTCGTCGCCTAACGACACATGCCTCATTTGGGTATTGGGGTAGTTCGACGTTAGTCAAGTAATTGTAGAACGGGGTCATCCAGCAACTGGCGTTGACGATAACGTTTATGTCTATCGTCGAGGATGTCTTTTCAATGCTATGTCGAGGGAGTATCTCTTGTATAACATATTTGTTTCCACCTTTCCTTTTTGTGCTCGCGAGTTTCGATTATACGCCTGCTCGTGCGTTGTGTTCATGAGGAACATATTTGACTTCTAAGGATGTAAACTTTGTCATATTTTCTTTGACCAGGGTCAGGTATCCTGACAATTTTCGTTTTTTACCTGGTATTATCCATTGACTTGCAAGGCCACTAGCTGGGAGTCTGTGCAGATGATTGTTTCCTTGGATCCTAAGTCGTCGGTAAGCCTCATACTAGTGAGAAAAGATTTGTACTCCGCCTGATTGTTGGAGGTGGGAAAGGATAGTGCGAGTGATACCTCTATCAGGATACCTTCCTCGTTTTCCAGAATAATCCCTACCCCAGTTCCCGTCGAGCTTTATGCTCCATCTACAAAAATGGTCCATTTTCTGGACGCGCAAACTTTGTTTTTTGGGGTTATCATTTCGGCCACAAAGTCAGCCAGTACTTGCGCTTTGAGGGATAGCCTGCTTTCATATTTAATGTCAAACTCGGAAAGTTCCAATGACTATTTGAGCATCCTTTCAACCATATCAGGTCGACCGAGAAATTGTCTGATGGGCTGGTCTGTTCAAGCAACGATTGTGTGCACAAGAAAATAGTGCCTGAGTCTTCTTGCTGCGTTGAAGAGGGTTAGAGAAACCTTCTCAATTTGTTGATATTTGAGTTTATTCCCCTGCAGGATTTTCTCGTGAAGTAGATAGGTTTCTGCCCTTTGTTTGTTTCTTGTATGAGGGCGACGCTTACAGCCTCGTTTGTGACGACCAGGTATAGAAACAAAGTCTTCGGGCCTCTGGTTTGGAGAGAACTGGGAGTTCAGAGAGGGACTTCTTGAGGTGTGTCAAGGCTTGCTCGCATTCCTCCGTCCACTCGAAAGCAACCTCTTTACGGATGAGCTTAAAGAGGGGGATAACATGTTGGGCGGATTTCTCTACAAAGCGAGATAGCAAGGTGAGAAACTCGTTTAGTGACTGGATAGATTTTTTTTGGATTTTGGCGTTGGTGTTTTGGAGAATGCTCGGCACTTGTCTAGGTTAGCTATGATTCCCCGTTTGGTTAGATAAAAATCGAGGAATTTGCCCACCTGTACCCTGAATGTGCACTTTTTCAGGATTAAATCGCATTTTGCATTTACGTGTTTGATTGAAACATTTCTTCTAGTGGATAGCATGATCGGTTTCCTCGTGGGATTTAACAATCACATCGTCCATGTAAACTTCGATCATGTCTCTGGTCTCCGCTCGAAAGACTTTGTTCATCATGTGTTGGTAGATCACACTTGTGTTCTTCACGTCAAAGGGCATTACGTTGTAGTAATAGTTGCCTGATTCAGTCATGAAGGCGGTGTATTTCTTGTAGGTCACGACCATGGGTATATTATTATACCCGGAATAGGATTCGAGGAACAAAAATAATTTAAAACCTGCCGAGTTATCTACCAATTTATCAATGTTAGGAAGGGGAGAAACGTCTTTCGGGAAAACCCGATTGAGATCAGTGTAGTCAACACAAATGCGCAATTTTCCATTGCTCTTTTTCACTAATACAACATTTGAGAGCCAAGTGGTATACTTGGCCTTAGTTACAAATTGTGCCTCTAGGAAGTCTTTAACCACCTGCTCGGCGAATTCTATCTTCTCTGGGGACTGCTTCCTCCTACGTTGTGCCACAACTCGGAAAAAAGGGATCTATGGCAGATGATGGCATGCAATTCATGGATCCAACCCGGAAACCTCGGTTGCGCTTCACACGAACAAATAAACATTCTCCATGAGACACGCCTTCAGCTGCTTCCTCGTGAGGTCGGGGAGATAGACTTCAATCTTTACCCCTTTGGTGGTGTCTTCACCGAGTACGATCAGCTCGAAGTTACCATCTGGAACTGGTCGTGAAAATGAGGAATTTTTTTTCCGCCAGTTGCGCTTCCTTTTTCTCTTTAGTAAACCTGCTATCAAGGTCAAGTGAATCAACCCGAGGAAGTGGCTTCGGCTCCTCGGAACTGCAAGGGAGAGCAACCTTGGTAGTTGGCTTTGGTTTGGCACATATGGCATTAAGCCCTTTAGATGCAACTTCAAAACATCAACGAACAACCTCGATGTCCCCGTGAAGGGTAGCTACCTTACCCGATGAGGTGTAGTAATTCCTCTTCAGATGCACTATGGACGACACATCGATGAGCGCAACAAGAGTCGGACGACTCAAGATGCATTGGTACAATGACGGACAATCTATAATGAGGAATTGTACTTTAACTTCCCTAGAAGTCTCCCCGCTCCAAAAGTTACTATCCAATCGACATAACCTCAGGGCTTGGATACCTTCCCATTGAACCCTTGTAGATTATACCCTATGTAGGGTGTCAGATGCGTCTCGTTAAGCTGCAAAGTAAAGAAGAGCTGAGAGTACATGATGTCCACCAAGCTTCCCTGATCAACCAAGATTCGCCGAACATCAAAGTTGGCCATTTGCGTCTGGATGAGGAGTGGGATGTTGGCATTGGGTGCGCCACCGAGGAGGTTCTCCTTGTAAAAGGAGATGGGTGTTGACCCTCCACGGGGAGGTTCAAGAGTAGAATTTTGATTTGAGCTGGTGCTTACTAGCTAGTTGAAGCGTCGTTTCACCGATCCCACAATGACTTTGTTGTGTCCGCCTTCTGAAATCACCATAGTTGAGGGGAAGAACTCCCATGGGCTGTAAGCAGCAAAATAAGCGGGATCGGTGTATGGTTCGGGGACATAAGAGTCCTCTGGCCGGGTGATGCTAAGTGCAACTGGGATATTGGTGTCCGTGACTATAGGAGCAACTTCCTCGACCTTCCAAGCTTGCTGCAGTTCCTATCGGGTAGCCTCTTTCCCCTTGGTGAATTTCTTCAGGTGGCCATCCCGGATGAGTATTTCGATGGCATCCTTCAGGTGGATGCAATCATCAATATTATGCCCATGGAATTTTTGAAATCTGCAGTACTTCGACTTATCCGTGTTTAGCCTGGGTGGTAACTGCTTGGGATACCTGACACTCGCCTGGAGGAATTCGGAATTAGCACATTCATATAAGATCTTCTCCCTCGACATAGTGAGGGGTATGTAGTCGTGGAACCTCATAGACGGGCCTTTGTGCTTCTGTGGTTCATGAAAGCGGTATTCCATTCGTTTTTCTCCTCCCCGACGAGATGTTGAAGGGTCTTCAGTTTTGGAGGGTTTGAAATCCTCACAACGCCTCGTATTACGGGTAGTATTGGTTGCCTTTTTCTCCCCGTATTGGATGTACGCTTGTGCCTTAAGGAGAAAGGCGTCAAGCGAGACAACGTCTCAATGCCTACAACCTTGGTGAAGTCACTACGGGGACAAAGCCCTCGCTCGAGAAGATATTTTTTCATGTCGTCGGTCTTAAGACCTTGACGACTTCTTTATTGAATCTTTCGATGTATGCCCGAAAAGACTCTTCCTTACCTTGAATTATCGCCTCAAGAGAGGCCTCAATTTCGGGATAGCGGCGTGATGCTGCGAGATATCGGGACAAGGTCCTCCCGAGCTGTCTCTAGGAGGTGATAAACTCGTAAAGGAGTCTTTTATACCAAGCCATGACCCCTTTTCTGATAGTTATGGGGAAAAATGGCATTTGATCGCTCCCCGGACACCCCTTTAATTGAGGAGAGCGTCAATGTTTTCAATATGCTTGTCTGGGTCCGTCGTCCCGTCATATGACCCCAAAGGATGAGGCTTCTCTAGCCCCTTCGTTAGTTTGGTAGACATAATCTCGTGGGAGAGAGGTCCACGAGGTTTGTCCTCGTCGCTTGAGTCATAGGAAATGGAGCGGGAGCGGTTGTCTCGGTGTCGACGAGGGGATGAAGATCTTGATTGATTGCTTGCATCCTCGGGTGATGGTCGCGTTCCCGTTTGGAGGGTTCTTCTGGGCTTCCTGGTCTCTGGGGACTTGTGTTGTCGGGGAGATGAACAAGTCCTTTTATTGATAGATCCAGCTTCCTTCGGGCGCTGACGAGTCTTTCGTCCTTCGGGTGAACGAATGAGGGATTTGCAGAGCCTCATTGCATGAGAGAGAGTTCTGGCGCGTCGAGCATCTTTTAGAGCTTCCAATCTTTCGCCCTGGTGAAAGATCAAAAAGTTGATGTTATTGGTGGTTTCAACTAGAGCAGCGAGCATTCCATTGGTCCCCTCGGGAATGGGAACGAGGGGGAGATCAACGGGGTTGATCTTAGGTTGCATAGATGGTTTTGATGATGGGGAGGTAGTGCACCAGTCCTGAAAACGGTCAGGCTCCTCAAGCGGAGGATTGGTTCCATCTATCTCCCGCCTCTTGATGAGGATGTTGGTGATGATCTGGGTATCAACAAAGTCGTCATGGTTAACCATTGAGAGAGTTTGAATTGCGATGTTTTGGTTTTCACAATCCAAGGATGAGAAACGGGGTAACACGAGACGGCGCCACTGATCGTTCCTATACGATCAGAATCTGTAGTGGGCCATAGACGTTAATGAAAAGGATGATGATGCTTGGTCGTCGAGGATATGTGAGGGGTATAACTGCAATACACTCTGATGCCAAAGTAAGACAGGGCAGAAGAGTGAGCAAGTATGAGTAAAGGAGTTAAGAGAATGAATATTCGATACCTGGCCCTCTCGAATGAGAGGGTTTATATAGAGCCCCCAACGCTTGGCTATTGGTCCCTATTTTTGGGAATGGATCATAGATCCTCCAAAAATAGGTAACTGCCAAAAAATAGCAGTTGGGACGAGTATACCTGGTCGGATGGGACGTACGTCGGCCAGAGGGATATCCGAGCAAGAGCTATCCCTTAGCTGGATCTGGGTGACTTCTCTGAATGTAGGGTAGAAGTCTGAAAGGAGTAGGGGAAAATGACCACGGGTGACCGTGATAGACAATTCCTCCTCGACTGAGGGGCATAAAGTCAGTGGGTCCCTTTGACATTGTGTTTTTAGGTCGTCCTGGAAGTGAGAGTGGATTAGGCCATGCCAAGTCAATGGGGCAGTCCGGAACAATAATTATTTTATCTTATTTTATTTTTTAATTACTTATTTTATTTTAATTAAGATTTTAAGTTTATTGAACTTTTAGGCTCAAGTTTGTGTCTATATTCTCTCTCATTTTTACATATTTTTAATATTTTTTTATATTGTCTATATTTTTTTTTGTAAATCATTTAGATTTAATGGTTTATTCTTATTATCTTTTATTTTCCATTTTTTTGGTCATATATCAAAAATCTATGAAGAAAAATCAAAAGTGCATTCTTATTCATTTTGTTATTTATTTTATTATTAAAGAAAGTCTAAGATGTTTTATAACTTTTTTATTTATTTATTTTATAAAATATCTCTCTCTCTCTCTCTCTTTATATATATATATATATATATATATATATATATATATATATATATATATATATATATATATATATATATATATATATATATATATATATATATATATATATATATATAAAATAGCATTCTTTAAAATAAAAATAAAAATCAATATCCCTTTTATTCGTTATTATGTTGATACCTGAGTTGATTACATGATATTTATGACATGCTTTTGTAAAATTTACTTGTTGATACTTGTACATTCCAAGGAAAATGATCTATTGTTGACTTCTTGTCTTTCATGTATAAATAGTTGTAGCATCTTTTACTTCTCATTTATCAAAACCTTAAGAATTCTCAACCACTTTCATTTTCAAATCACTACAAAGATAACCATTAATCTCTCATCACTTTACAATTTCAACTCTTTTCAATTTCAAAACATTTTATAATTAAATAACGAAAGAACTAAGCTTTTGAAATCTCGCATTCCTTGGATTCTTGAATGATCGCTCTTGAGGCTAGCCCTTGAGGTTTGATTCATTCAACCTTTCGTTTTAAGATACTTAAACTTACCAAAATATATTTTTTAATTAATTAACAAAAGAACCGAGTTCTTGGAGTCTTGCATTCCTTGAATTCTTGGATGATTACTCTTGAGACTAGCCCTTGGGTTGTGGTTTATCCAACCTTTTCATTTCTAAAACATTTAATTTTTTCATTTAGATATTTTCATAATAGATGACCATTATCTCTTCACCTTTACAATATTTCCTCATAAAATTTGCTTTCAAGCTTTTCCATTTGTCGTCTCAGACCTTCCTTTTACCCGTAGTTTCCAAACTATGGTGCTCTGACTTTCCCATTGCACGAGGGAATACGTAGGCATAAGGATTTTAATCCTTGGCGAGCATACTTTTATTTTTCTTTCGTTTTCTTTTTCATTATTTTCCACCTTTTTCTATCTATTTTTGTTCCCAATCAATAGCAAACAATTTTAACAATCACAAATATTTTCAAGAGGTTTCGTAGAGTACTTTAAATATTTAGGATATTAATACATTTTCTAAGTATAACCAATCCCCGAACCTTAGATTCTCTTTCAATTAAGGTTATTTGATATTTTCCCCTTCCCTTAGATAAATGAAAGTTTGGTGGTGAATTTTATGATTTGCGATACAAGTTAACTTAATAGCTTGATATTTGATTCTCACCGCGACACTTGGTGATAAGGTTCTCCGACGGGTATCAATGGAGACTACGACATCAAGATTATGGTTGAAACTTAAAAGTTTGTACATAACCAAATCGCTGGTGAATCGTCTCTACCTGAAGCAATCTTTGTATTCATTCAAGATGGGTGAAGACAAAGTGTTGCCTGAGCAGTTGGATATGTTCAACAAGCTAATTCTTGATCTTAAAAATATTGATGTGAAGATCGATGATGAAGATCAAACGTTGTTACTGTTGTGCATTTTTTCCATAACACATGCTCACTTTAAAGAAGCTCTCTTGTATGGAAGGGAGTCGTTGACCTTTGAAGATGTTCAATTTGCCTTGTACTCTAAGGAATTGAACAAACGAAAGGAGCATAAATCTTTGACGGTTGGTGAAAGTTTGGTCGTTAATGGGAAATTCTTGCGAAAGGATGGTAAGTTCGACAAGAAGAAGGGTAGAAGTCAGTAGAAGTCTTATAGTGGTGACACATCTGGCATTCAATGTTATCATTGTAATAAGGAGGGTCATACAAGAAAAGTATGCCCTAAACACCTAAAAGATCATGGAGTTAGGGATAATGGCAATGCATCTGCTGTTCAAAATGATTTCGACTCATCAGATGTTCTTGTGGTTTCAAGCAGCGACTCAAGAAAATAGTGGATTAAGGATTCATGTTGCACTTGACACATGACTCCAAACAAAGATTTGTTCAAGGAACTATGTGATAAAGATGGTGGATCAGTGTTGTTGGGAAACAACAAAGCTTGTAAAATTGCAGGTGTTGGATTTGTGAGATTCAAGCTCCATGATGAATCAATAAGGCTATTGACTGAAGTCAGGTATGTACTTGATTTGAAGAGAAATTTGATTTCTCTTTGTGAATTTGATAAGAAGGGATATGTTTTTCAAGGAGAGAAAAGTATCCTAAGAGTCATGAAGGGGACGAAGAAAGTCTTGAGAGACGTGAAGATAAATGATTTTTTTGTATACCATATACGGGCGGGCTGGGTCACCGTCGATTTAGAAAATATAAACCGGACCCGCCCATTATAACCCCTCAAACCGTGTATTTGGACTTTAGTAGCCGATGACCCATTCTAACTCGACCGAAATAAATAAACTCGTGTCGTTAGGCCGGTTTTTCTCGGTCTAGCAAGTCTTGTCAGCCTTCGCTACCACTAACCATTTCTTAAAGTTTCAATTGTCACAACTTAGGCTAATTACGTTACTAACATAATTGAATTTAACAAGCTAATAACCAACTTAATAGTCGAATGACTGAATTAGCCTTTAACCGTTTCTTAATTTCAATTTGGAATGAACTTCCGATTAAATAACCTATCTATATAATTCAGAATCAATCAGAAGTGAACATTCTTCGCTCTCTCAAAATCATCTTCATCTCTCTCAACCCACCCTTACACCACAGCTCACCACCGTCGTTGTGAGAGCTTCAACACTTGAATGTCCGCACTCTCTCAAGAAACAACTACACAACGTCCTAATACTTCAAGAATTTGATTCTTCGAATTTCGTCTTCGTTTTCTTCCGCTCATAACCGAAGCAATCTACGGTTGGTATTTTCTCCCTAATTCGTATATATTCCCTAGGGTTTGGAATGTCTACTCGGTGAGTTTATAGGTGCTTGTGTCTATTTGATGGAGTAATTTGAAAAAATTAGGGACATATTCTAGTATTAGTTCTTTGTTTAAGGAGCCAAATCCTAGGTTTTACTCCAAAGTCGCATTTAATCGGTGAGTTTATATACCTAGGGTTTGGACTACAAAGTCGATTTAATATGTGAGTTTATATGTTAGGTTTTGAGTTTATATATCTAGGATTTGGACTACAAAGTAGATTTAATCTGTGAGTTTATATCGGTTTATATCTTAGGGTTCTTGAGGAGGTGCTTGTGCTTTTGTGCTTGTGTCTATTTGATTGCGTGACAGCAAATTTGAAAAAATTAGGAACAGATTTGTGGAGATATTTGTGGAGAGGAGAGAGAGGAATCCATTTATACAGGATTTAACTTACTTTTTGTTTTGTTATTAGTCATGCCTCATTTTCCCCTCTGCAATTCACAATTCACAAGCTCACAAAATTAAGTGTATTTTGACATTGAAAGAGGTGAGCCACAATAATTTCAAGAGGATTGGTTAATATTCCTGTTGGTGTAATTTTAGGTAAGTATGTTTGTGTTGTAAATATTAGACTGTAAATAGTAATTAGTAGTATTAGTAATGAGGCCCATTAAATCCATTAGGTTTTCTATTCTCTCTTATTTAAAGCATGTAGTTACAAGATTGTAAGAGTAACTTTTGTTCTATCAATAAAATACTTTTTAACATGGTTTCAGAGCTCCTGTTTTTTAGGGGTCTCGCTTCCGCATAAACCCTAGCCGCCATTTGTAATAGATTTTTGTTTCTTTTCTTTCTTTCACTGCCGGTCATCCTTGCAGTTTGTTTTTTTGGTGTTTGTGTCATTGTTGTTCTGTTTGTTCCTCTCGATTGTCCCTTCAATGGCCGAGATTATTAACGAACAGCCACCTCCGCCTACACCTCCACCTCCCACAAATCCACCAGTCCCATTTAATGCTAAGGATTTTTTCGTTCAAAAAGGTTACTGGCTTACCGAAAAAAATTATTTTCAATGGTCTCAATTCATCAGACACACTCTAAAATGTTGTGACATGCTAGATCATATTGAAGGCAATCCTCCTCTGGTTACTGCTCCTAATTTCCCTTCCTGGGATAAAGATGATTCTGCTATTATTACTTGGCTTTGGAACTCCATATCTCCTGAAATAAGTAGAAATTGCATGTATCTCTCAAGTGCAAAAGCAGTTTGGGATTATCTTCGTCGAAGTTATTCCATGAAACAAGATATGTCTGCTTGTTATGATTTAAAGAGGAAAATCTTCAACACTAAGCAGGGAAGTCTTTAGGTCAATGATTACTTTGGAGTTCTCAATGGTTTTTGGATTGAGTTGGATCAATATCAGAATTTGAAGATGGAGTGCAGCAAGGATACTGCCACCTTGAATACTGTTGTTGAGTGGGATAGGATCTTTGATTTCTTAGCATGCCTTAATGCTGAATTTGACCCTATTCGGGTGCAGATTTTGGGTAAGGAAAAATTTCCTGATCTTAATGAAGTTTTTTACACTGTTCGTAGTGAGGAGACCCGTCGTCAAGCTATGCTTCATGAACAGCCTCCGGATGTGTCAGCACTAATAGCAAGCAAAACAACAAGACAAGGACCACCACCATCATCATCTAAGAATGGTCGTGACAAACTCTATTGTGAGCATTGCAACCGATCAGGGCATACAAAGGATAGGTGTTTCAAACTACATGGGAGGGAACAGGTTCTTAGCCGAGGAGGTAGTTCTCGCAACATGCACCAGCATCAGGCACATGTTGCCACACATGCCCATGATACTGAAAGATTTGAAAAAAGGGGAACTGATCTTTCCTCCTTCAGTCAGAATGACGTGGAACGGTTGAAGTCTATGCTTGACTCCATGAGTAAGCCTTCTGGTTCTGGGTCTCTAGCAGTTACTGGTAAGAGTTTGTGTTCCCGATCTTTTACTGTTTGTGGTAATATCCCTAAGAATGCGTGGATCCTTGACTCTGGTGCTACTAATCATATGACATTTGATTCCACATTATTATGCTCTTATACCACACCTTCGAGCATTCCTTATATCATTGTTGCTGATGGCTCTCATGCTTGTGTTGTTGGCACTGGAAATATTGACTTGCAACCTCCATTTCAGTTGAAAAATGTGCTTCATATTCCCACACTTTCCCACAATTTAATTTCCATCCATAAGCTTACCCGTGATCTAAATTGTAAAGTAATATTTTTTACGTCCCATTGTGTTTTTCAGGACCTTACCACGGGGAAGACGATTGGAATTGCTAAGGAAAAGGAAGGGTTATACTACTTCTCTGATGACCATCCAAAGGTGTTGTCCTCCTGTCTCCAGTCTCAGTCTTCCTCTTCAGCCTCACAAATTTGGCTTCAGCACAAACGTCTCGGTCACCCTCCATTTTATATAATTAAGTCTATGTTTCCGTCATTGTTCTTAAACCATTCTCTTGAGTCTTTTAAGTGTGATGTTTGTCAGTTGGCAAAACACAATCATGTAACTTTTCCTTCCAGTTTTAATAAAAGTGCTGAACCTTTTGATGTGATTCATTCCGATGTTTGGGGACCTGCCCCTACCTCTAATATTTTTGGTGCAAAATGGTTTGTTTCATTTATTGATGATTGTACTCGGGTAACTTGGATTTTCTTACTAAATCCGAAGTACCACAAATATTTATCCAATTTTATAATATGGTACAAACACAATTTTGGAAATGTATAAAAAGAATTCGTTCTGACAATGGTAAAGAATATGTCAATCATACCTTCTCCAACTTCACTAGTAAACATGGCATTCTTCATGAATTCACATGTGTTGACACCCCACAACAAAACGGTGTCGCAGAAAGAAAAAATCGTCATTTACTTGAAGTTGCTCGATCTCTCCTTTTTCAAATGTTTGTTCCCACCTCTTATTGGGGGGAGGCAGTTCTTACTGCTGCCTATCTGATTAATCGGGTCCCATCTCGAGTGTTAGGTAATATTAGTCATGCTCAATTTATGCTCTCATGTTTTCCATCTGTTCATATCTTACATAATCTTGAGTCTCGCGTGTTTGGTTGTGTTGCTTTTGTTCATGTTCACAAACAATATCGCACCAAGTTGGATCCCCGTGTTGTCAGATGTATCTTTCTGGGTTATGCACCCAATAAAAGAGGGTACAAATGTTATCATCCTCCGAGTCGGAAATTCTTTGTCTCCAAAGATGTCACCTTTCATGAAAATGTGTCATACTTCACTCATTCTCAGTCTCAGGGGGAGAACATGACTGACTTAGAGTCTGAGTCCGAGTTTCTGATCCTTGGTCCTAGCCTCCCTAGAGCACCTGTCAGTGTTCCCGTCAGTGTTCCCTCTCTTGAACCCGAGTTGTCACCTAGTTTGAGTTTGAGTCCTAGTTCAACACCTGAATCTGAGTCAGTAATTGTTCCTGGTCCTTCAATGCCTTATGTTCCACAGGAATCAACAACTTCAGCACCAACTCTAGTATATCAGAGAAGAAGTAAATCTGACCTTCTCCAGAAACAAGTTCAATCGTCTGAACCGGAGGTAAGTACTGAAAATGATTCGTCAAATGATGATTGTTCTATTTCTGATACTTGTGACACTAATCCAGTTGATTTACCCATTGCTTTGAGGAAGGATAAAAGATCTTGTCCCTCCGTATATCGACACCCTATCTCTCAATATGTCTCCACTAAACATCTTTCCACACAATATCAAAGTTTTATTGCAGCTGTTGATTCTGTGAAAATCCCATTATCAGTTGAAGAAGCATTGCAAAATAGAAATTGGGTCCAAGCTATGGATGAGGAAATGAGAGCACTTGAAAAAAATGGTACTTGGGAGATTATTGAAAGGCAAAGAGACAAAAAGCCGGTTGGATGCAGATGGATCTATACTGTAAAGTATAAATCTGATGGCACACTTGATCGGTACAAGGCAAGACTAGTGGCAAAAGGTTATACTCAGACATATGGTATTGATTATGAGGAGACATTTGCCCCAGTGGCAAAAATGAATACTGTTCGAATTTTACTATCTCTTGCTGCATCATGTGGATGGGAATTGCAACAGTTTGATGTTAAAAAGGCATTCTTGCATGGAGACTTAGAGGAAGAAGTGTATATGGAGATTCCACCGGGTGTTGGCATAACAAATGAAGCTAACAAGGTGTGTAAATTGAAGAAAGCCTTATATGGACTAAAGCAGTCCCCTCGGGCATGGTTTGGAAGATTCACAAAGGCAATGGTGTGTTTGGGCTATAAGCAAAGTCAAGGAGACCACACTTTATTTTTTAAACATTCACAGGAAGGAAAATTGACTGTACTACTTGTTTATGTTGATGATATTATTGTTACAGGAGATGATTTGACTGAGAGACATTTGCTCAAAGAGAAATTATCGGCAGAGTTTGAGATGAAAGACCTTGGACAACTCAAGTATTTCTTGGGAATTGAGGTAGCCTACTCAAAGCAAGGCATCTGTATCTCTCAAAGGAAGTATGTACTTGATCTTTTGCAGGAAACTGGCAAACTTGGATGTAAACCTGCAAGTGTTCCCATTGAACAAAATCACAGGATAAGCTTTGAGGAGGAAAGTGACAAAGTTGACAAGGGTCAATATCAGAGATTAGTGGGAAAATTAATTTACTTGGCACACACTAGACCAGATTTAGCATATGCAGTCAGTGTGGTGAGCCAATTCATGCATGATCCGAGGGTGAGACATTTGCAGGCTGTAGACCGCGTTCTACAATATCTTAAAGCAACTCCAGGGAGAGGACTTTTGTTTAAAAGAGGTGAGAATTTAACTATGAAGACTTACACTGATGCAGATTATGCCGGCTCAGTGAGTGACAGAAGATCTACGTCAGGCTATTGTACTTTTTTGTGTGGTAACCTTGTTGCTTGGAAGAGTAAGAAGCAAGGTGTAGTTGCTCGATCAAGCGCCGAGGCAGAATTTAGAGCTATGGCACTAGGAATTTGTGAACTATTGTGGATGAAACAAGTTCTAAAAGACTTGAAGATACAGTGTGAAGGCCCTATGGAATTGTTTTGTGACAATAAATCGGCTATTAGTATTGCTCATAATCCTGTTCAGCATGACAGGACTAAACACATTGAGATTGACCGACATTTTATCAAAGAGAAGTTGGATAGTGGACTGATAACTACATCTTACATTCCTTCCGGGCATCAGCTCGCAGATGTGTTAACAAAAGGCTTACCAACAGAAAGATTCGGGCAACTTACTTGCAAGCTGGGAATGATAGATATCCATTCACCAGCTTGAGGGGGAGTGTTGTAAATATTAGACTGTAAATAGTAATTAGTAGTATTAGTAATGAGGCCCATTAAATCCATTAGGTTTTCTATTCTCTCTTATTTAAAGCATGTAGTTGCAAGATTGTAAGAGTAACTTTTGTTCTATCAATAAAATATTTTTTAACAGTTTGATTTTTCTTTTTAATTGGAATGTTTTTTTGACAATGTATTAATGTGTCTGTGATTTTATTTCAGTTTAAATTTGACAGTTAAGTGAGGGCTAGCCCAATTCTAGAAGTTTAAATCCAGGAATCTAGGAATACCATTCATATTTTAATTGAAGAAGCAAAAAATAATCTTCATCGATATTTTGGCATTGAAGGAGGTGAGTTACAATAATTCAAGAGGATTGGTTAAGATTCGGGTGTAACTTTCATGAGGATTGATGAAGAATATTTTTGCTTCCTCAATTAGAATATGAATGACATCTCTTCCTAGACCCCTACATTAATACTTCAAATTTAAGCTGAAATAAAATCATACACACATTAATACATTGTCGAAAAAAATTCAAATTAAAAAGAAAAATCAAACATAACTTACCCAAAGTTACCCCGACAGGAATCGTAACCAATCCTCTCCTCTTGAATTATTGTGGCTCATCTCCTTCAATGCCAAAATACACCCTTCTTAATTTTGTGAGTTTGTGAATTGCAGAGGAGGATGAGACATGACTAATAACAAAACAAACAGAAAAAAAGGAAAACAAACAGAAAAAAAGGAAATTAAATAGACACAATCAAATTTTTTCAAATTTGCTGTCACTCAATCAAATAGACACAAGCACCTCTTCTGATATGTGACTACTTTGGATTTGATAGTATAATAATATGGAGTCTTTAGAATTGGTGCATAATTTGCCTTCTTCAAAGTTCAAGTTAATTAAAGAATTATAGGGCCAAATTGATATTTGTGTCCAAATGTTCACTAGTCATCCTGTGAAAATTGTAAGCATCTGTTGCTACTTGCTAAGGTTGCCAAGTATATTCCAATGTTTTTCTGGCTTCTGTGCCTTTTGTGTATTGCTGTACACAACTGCTGGGTGACATGTTTCAAGGCCATCCAATTGGTGAAAGGAAGCTAAAGGAACATGTTGGTCACATTTCAAGTATTTGTTGCTCTGTTTGGTTGGTCACACTTCAAGTATTTGTTGCTCTGTTTGGTTAGAAGTAGCTTTTATGCTTTGCCTTGTTGGTTAATTGGGTTATTCTGTTATGTTGCCCTTTTTTGGATCAAACTTTATTGAATACTGATTCATAGCACTCTTGTAATGTGATTGATAAAAACTTAATCAGTGATCTATATTCTTGGACAAATACTTCACATCATGAGTATAGTGTAAATGACGATTTTTTTCCTCTAGTGTCTTACACTGGAAAGGATAGATTTTTCTGATTATTTTTTTCCACTGCTTATTTGTCGTGCAGTCAGTGTATTGAAAACCTTTTGTTTGAAATCGAACTGTGCACATTCAACACGAACAAATATTTTAAAAATTGCTAATCAAATCGGATGGCTGAAATTATCTATTTGACCTTAAGGTGTCCCATTCTATTTGATCTGCTTAAGATAATTTGTCAAACAAGTTGAAAGCAATCAAAACAGGATAGAATTCTATTTATCTATTTTCACACTTTTCTTCTTTATCACTTTTTTCTCTCTTTGTATATTGTGATTTCCATTCCTTTTATTTTGTTTTTGTTTTTCTCTTTGTATAGGCCACTTTTTCCTCATCTTTCTTTTACCACTCAAATTTTTAATAAAACGACGACTTTTATTCTTGAAACTCTAGATTTATGGAATATTTATCAAAATTATTCTTAGACAAAGCTCCTTCAAAATTAGATCATATAATTATTTTTTACTTTTAAATTTTGAATGAATAAATCGGTGAATGAGAATAATCTCTACTGAATTATACTCAATTCCAAATTTTCTATTTCACTTATATATTTTTAGTATGTTTATGTTCTCACTATTACCATGCAAGCTTGCTTTATAAACACTCTAAGTTCCTTTTAAAAGTAGAAATGATTCATCCATTAATGTTTCGAGGATATGATTCATCCATTTTATAAGTTGTTAAAAGCTAGTAGTTAGTCGTAATTATTCTCAAAACAATATTAACACGATTGTTTTAGATAAATATATGTGTATTAGAATTTGGTATTCGAACTTGTCTCTAAGGACAATTTTTTCTTAGTACTTTGATATAATCACACACTTGCGGCATGTCAAATTTTCTGTTGTGTATTAGAATTTGGTATTCGAACTTGTCAAATTTTCTGTTGTGTATTAGAATTTGGTATTCTAACTTGTTTTTAAGGACAATTTTTCTTACTACTTTGATATAATCACAGGCTTGCGACATGTCAAATTTTTCTTACTACTTGATAAATATATGTGTATTAGAATTTGGTTTTTGATATAAGTTCTACTATTCAATCATCTAGACTAAGACACCCAATTTACTATTTTTCTGCAAATTTTCTCGTTTTCGATTGAATGCAAAAGACCCAAAGTCTTGGGAGTTTCGCTGAATAAAGTAGTACATTATTTCAATGAAAGGCGTCAACAACAACAACAATTACAAGTGATGACAATCCTCAATCGCACTTTGAAAGATTATGCTACTCATATTAATGAGGAGTCACACATGGATATTGTGTGCCTTGCGATTGAGGCCAACAAGTTTGAGTTGAAACCTTATTTGATGTCTATTGTACAATAGAACTAGCTTTTTGGTTTGTCGACGAAATATCCTAATTTGCATGCATATGTCTGTATTTATCGAACTCTGCACCACCATAAAAATGCATCGTGTTGACCCTGTCGCAATTCGGCTGAGATTACAATATGGAATGAGCTTAAAGTTGCATGTCTGATTTAATATTTCGCATAAGAGAAAAACTCCTTAGCTCAGAAACCAAATCGCCTATTTTAAGAAAAATGATGAAGAATCGTTGTATGAGGCTTGGTAAAGGTGTAAGGAGATGCTTAGACTTTTCCCTCAACACAGGCTTGAAAATGGTTAATAGACCATACGTTTTACAATGGTCTTCTCTACTCAATGAGAATGACTATATAAGTTGTTGTTGGTGTGGCTTTGATGAACCAATACTTTTATGATTTCTATGCACTCATATAGAACATGACGTGAAACCATTACAAATGGGGAAGCGAACGTGTTCTGTTAAAAAATCCCCTAAAATGGAGACTTATACAAAATGAGTACTTTATAACATGAGCATTAATGTTGTAGACCTTACCACGCACCCATGTGAAATCTGTGGAATAACCGACTGATAACTTATATTTTGTGAGTTATTATACACTTTAGGACTTGAATTTATACTTTTCTTTAGTTGTTTGCTGGTTTATTTTAATGTTTTTTTTTATGTAGTTTATAAAGAGCACACTAGATGCTCTCTTTTGTTAGTTATTATTATGCATTTGTTGCTTGTGTAGAGAACTTCTGATAGCATGACAGTTCTGGATAGTGCTTTAACATCCAACTTTGAGTACAAAGCTGACATGACAAAGGATACAATGTAAGATACAAGGAGTGGGCATTCATAATTGTAGGGCTTACGTGGCATGCATATACATAATGGAGGGTATTTGGTTCAAATTGCAAATGTATAAAAACAAAGCTCTATAGGACAAAACTATGCACCATAGGAGTAACATTACATTGGCATGATATTGCAAAGGAGAAAAGCAAGACACTGCCACCTGAATGCCTGCGCCACTAGCCTACCGCAAGATAATTTGTTCCCACATACTGATTGTACCTGGCTCTCCTTTGGCACGAAATGGAGGAATTAGAGGGAATTATGTTGATTCCTTTGGGTAAGAATTCAAAAATATTCAAAGGCCATGATCCAAGCAACACCAAAAGCCTAGATGGATGTAACTATAAAAGAATCTCTTGGAAGAAATGAAATGAAGTTCAACAACTTAGAGAAATATATACTTAGTGAAATCAGTGAGCAGAGCGGGTTGAACAAAGTGGAAAAGTTCTTATTTTCATCATCCCAAGTGTATGATACTAGTATTTAGCATAGCATAGGTCGTCTCTTGGTGATTAACAAGTGTTCAAGAATTTTTGTAACTAATTCTCTTTTATAAAAGTATTTGTAACTTATTCTCTTTTATAAAAATAATTGTAACTTATTACTGTCTATAAAATTATTGTAATTTTTGTTTTCCTTGCGCATTGAATCAGAATGTCAAATTATAAAAATATTTGTAATTTATTCTCATTTATACAAATAATTGTATAAATATTTAAATTTATTACGACTATAAAATTATTAATAACTTATTCTCATTTATAAAAATAATTGGGACTTATTCAGTTTATAAAAATGATTGTATCAATACATTTTTACCTTTTATCATCAATTTTTTTTATGATCACCATTTACATTAAATTTTCATAATTATCATTTAACATTTTTTTATGGTTACAATCATAAATTTAATTTGAAAAGATTCTGATAAGTTTTAGTTATTTTATAAGTTTAAAAAAATTAGAAAATCTCAATTGATTTTTGTTTTGTTATATTAATTTTTTTTAAAAATCTAAATAATTTTAAAATATATTTTATTTCAATTAATGATCTAAATAATTACAAAATAATTTTTATTCTTATATTTTTAGAATGATAAACTAAATATGTTTATAAATAAATGTCGTCTATTAATGATTAATATTAAATCTATTATTTTAATATGTATTTAATTTGATAAAAGTAAAATAAACATTCAAACTAATTAAAATAAATATTCTATGAAAAAAAACATAAAAGACAATTTTTAAGAGTTTTTTTTTAATATAACATATTATTTTTCTTCTGAGTAAAAAAATAATTATAACTTATTCGAGTTTATAAAAAATGATTGTAACTTATTCTTGTTTATAAAAAATAATTGTATCTACAAGTAAATTATTTTCCGTTTATAAGTTTCTTCTATCCGTGTGTCCATTTATAAAAATATTTGTAACTTATTCTCGTTTATAAAAATAATTGTATCAACATATAAACTTTTCTCATTTATAAATGTCTTGAATCCATGTGTTCATTTATAAAAATATTTATTTTTATAACTTACCCATTATAAAAATATTTGTATCAACATATAAATTTTTCTCTTTTATAAATATCTTGAACCCATGTATTCATTTATAAAAATATTTATAAAAATAACATTAGCTCATAATCATAGTATAAATTTCATGATTAAAATAGTTATTATATAAATTTCTCTATGATAAAAATAATTTTCACCAAAAAGTAACTAAATTAATAGTCAATAACACTTTTAACAATTTTTATTTATTGTAATTATAATCTAATATAATAAGAATAAAAAATATTTAAATTTTCCATCATTTAGCTATGAACATTTCATAATAAACATGGTTTAAAATTCTATAAAACATGATAACAAATTCTTTATTTACATAGTAAAATTCATTACTAAAATATTATTTAAAATTTTGTATAAACACGATAGAAATAAAATTTTATTTATCATTAAAATAAAGTCATGCCATTTTTAAAATAATTTATATATTGTTCTGGACTGGTCCAACACAGTATGCGTCGGGCAGAGGCCAAGTCGTCGAACACGGTCCACAGCCCAGTACAACCTTACGTGGGGAGAGCGTCTCCCCCCACGTACTCCACGTCACCCAATTGTCCACTATTATCTTTTGATATGTAGAGGCAATTGGACCAAGGGCAAGGCCACATGCTAGGTCTTATATGCTCCCACGTAATCCTTGGAAGTTCTTCCTTGGGCCTAGTTAATCCAACCCATGGGGAGAACCTTGGCCCAGCGTTGGGGGCACATTATAAATACCCTCTCTCACCAGAGTGTCAAGTATTCTGAATTCTATTCTCTTCTCTACCTATTCTGTACTTTCATTTTCTCACTTTAGCATCAGAGTGTCTTATAGATACACCCCCTAGTTCACCACCGTAGCTGTTCATCACTGGAAGGTCCCTTCTAATCAGATCAGATCAGGGGCGCCGTCTGTGGGAATCTGAAAGTTTTCCCCGTCTTTTGAAACAGAAGACCAAAACTTCACCTCGTTTCTTTAACCATCCAACATGACCAGCGAACACGGCGACAACCGTACCATTGGCCTTGTCGACTACACCACAGGTGGGGACGAAGATCAACATATCATTCATGAGTTCGACGCAAGAGACAGACAACCTGCCACTCCCTCACCTGAACTCGAGGCCAATGGAGTCCCCCAGCCTCAACTCACGACTTCCTTCTAACCCATCCTGATATCGATCGAAGGAGATTCAACGGTCATAGCCACGACGAACGCGCTCAACCAGATGAACTTCATAATGTTCCAACGGCAGGAGATGATCATGGAACTGGAGGCGAAACGCCGAGCTTACTCTCCTCGACAAGGATCTCACCGATCACGCAGCTCCTCACTCGCAAGCGCGGTCATGGACTTCAGTTCGAGAGACCTTAGCCGGAGACCACCAAGAAACATGGGCGCTCCCCTCCTCGACGTGGACGGAACTCCCCTGAGCCAAAGAAAAACAAGGCCAGGGGTACCCCGAGTAGCAAAACGACCGACCGAGGACATCCCCTCGTCAAGACTAGAGCCCCATAAACATGGATTACTCACTCCTGAGAAGCGATGAGGACGACCCTCACTGCCCACTTTCCCGGGCCATCATGGAGACTCCACTCCTTATGGGTATGGAGAAACCCCCTCACCTCGCGACATACGATGGGACAACCAACCCTGATGACCACGTCGACAACATCAACACCATACTAGATTGCCGCAACGACGTTGGGGAAACTTCAAATGTAGGTTATTCTCCACGAAACTTAGGAAGGGAGCCATGGCATGGTACAAAAGCCTGGCCCCAGAATCCATCACGTCCTAGAGAAGCATGAGATCGGCGTTCACGAGGCACTTCACAACCTCTCGACGCCACCAAAAAATGAAGGCTACCCTTGAAGCCATCGTACAGGGAAAAATGAAACATTACACTTATACATCGAGTGATTCAACCAAGAAGCTGTAGATGTGGATACAACTGACTATATGAAGAAGTACCTCCTCGAGAAAGGCCTTCTCCCCGGCAACAAGTTGAACCGGACAGTATGGATTGAACCCCCTTCGCACCCTCGATGAACTCTTGCACAAAGCCCAAGCGTACATTAGGTACGAGGAGAAACAGGTTTTCCATAATGTCAGGAGCAATCACACTCAGGACGAAAGCAAAAACTCCAAACATGACGACTACACTGCCCATCGCCGCACCGAGGAGAAGAAGAGAAACGAAAATCCCTGTGAGGTCCACGAAGGAAGAGGACCAGCCAGACGCTTCTCCAAATACACATTGTTGACCGTTCCCCGCGAGCGCATCCTCGCTAAATGCATCAATTCGGAATTCAAACAGGGTAGGGTGAGGTTCCCCAAACCGACAACACCCAAACCCCACGCCGTCAAATCCAAGTACTGCCGCTTCCACAGAAGCCACAGACACGTGACCGAATATTGTGTTCATTTGAAAGATGCAATTGAACATAGTTTACCTCAGAGAGAATGTAGACCTGTTTGCATGGAGTGCTGCTGAGATGCCCGGTCTTGACCCCGAGGTCGCCTGCCATCAGTTAGCCATAGATCCGACCATTAGGGTCGTAGCACGGCGTATGCGCAAACAGTCTCCCGAGAAAGTGGAGGTTGCTGAATAGGCTGTAAAAGACCTCTTAGAGGAAAATTTTATTTTTGAAGCTCGGTACACAACCTGACTCTCTAATGTAGTTCTTGTTAAAAAAAATAATGGAAAATGGTGAATGTGCGTTGATTATACTGATCTCAATAGGGCATGTCCCAAAGATGTTTTCCCCTTACCTAACATTGATAAATTGGTAGACAATTCTGCATGTTTTAAACTTTTGTCCTTCATGGATGCATACAACGAGTACAACCAAATTCCCATGTCGGACACAAACAAACGACACACGACTTTCATGACCCCGACGAGCAATTACTTCTACAACGTGATGTCCTACGGGCTGAAGAACGTCGGAGCTACATACCAACACATGATGAACCAAGTCTTCCGAGGAGAGATTGGGGACATGCTTGAGGTTTACATGGACGACATGATTGTAAAATCACACGAGCAACCTGACCATGCCCAACACCTCCGGAAGGTCTTCGAACAGACGAGGAGGTGCATAATGAGGTTCAACCCAAAAAAGTGCACCTTTGGCATACGTGCATGGAAATTCCTCGGCTTCTACCTCACCGAACGAGGAATTGAAGCCAACCCCGACAAGTGTCGGGCATTTTCGGAATTCCCAACACCAAATTCGAAGAAATCCACACAGTCCCTCAACGGGATGCTCGCCTCTCTATCTCGTTTCTTCGCCAAATCCGTACATAACACACTTCCTTTCTTAAAGTTACTACGAAAAGAAGCCACCTTTGAATGGACTAAGGAGTGCGAACAAGCATTGCTCCATCTCAAGAAAGCGCTCTCCGAAATGCCAGTGTTGTCACGACCTCAGGAAAAGGAAACATTATACCTATACATGTCCGTGGCCACTGAGGCGGTCAGCGCAAACCTCATCCGCGAAACAACCGACGAGAAGAAACCTATCTACTTCACGAGCAAAGCCCTATAGGGCCCCGAACTCAGATACCAATAGATCGAAAAGGTTTCTTTATCCCTGATAAACACAGTGAGGAGATTGCGACATTACTTCCTCGCCCATACAATTAAATCCAAACAGATCAACCCATAAAACAGCTGCTCGGATGACCAGATATGGCCGGGAGGATGTTGAAATGATCTTTGGAACTATCAGAGTTCGACATCCAATACAAAAGCAGGAAATCCTTAAAGGCACAGGTCTTGGCCGACTTCGTTTCCAAGATGACATATCACCCGACCCCGGCTAGCGGCACCCACAAATGGTCAATCTTCGTAGACGATGTATCTAGTTCGACAGGAAGCGACACAAGTATTATCCTCGAGAACAAAGATGGAATCTTGATTGAGGTGTCGCTAGCTTTGGCCTTCTCGACTTCAAACAACCAGGCGAAAACGAAGCATTACTGGCAGGCCTACGGCTGGCCGAAGACCTAGGGTCAAAAGAAGTAAAAATCTCCACCGACTCGCAACTCATAGCATCCCAGGTACGGGTAGAGTACTAGGCCAAAAACGACAATCTCATCGAATACTTAGCCCTCGTCAAAGACAAATTGGAAAAGTTCGACTCTTGGGAAGTCCAACATGTTCCGCGCGAACACAATACGCAAGTAGACATTTTGTATAAATTGACGAGCATGCAGAAAAAGGGAGGAAACAAATTCGTGATCCAAGAGATCCTCCCGTGACCAAGCATCGAGAAACCTTCTCCACCATTCGACGTGAACACCATCGACGACACCCACTATTGGATGACTCCCATTTACAATTTCCTCACGAAGGACGAATTATTAATCGACCCAAAAGAGACGTCCGCGACCAGGAGAATGGCATGCTCCTACATCCTCGTCGAGGGCAAACACTACCGACAAGGATTCTCCATCGCAATGCTCAAATGCGTTGACAAAGAAAAGGTCCCCGACATCTTGGGAGAAATCCATGGAGTAATTAACGCTCAACATCTCAGAGGAAAATCCCTAACACAGAAAGCACTCAGAGCAGGTGACTATTGGCCGATGATGCAGCACGACGTAAAGAGAACGTCAAGAGATACGACAGGTGTCAAAGACATGAACACAAGCACCTAGCTCCCCCTAACGAGCTAAAGAAATTGTCCTCCTCATGACCATTCACTTGGTGGGGATGGACATCCTTAGGCCCTTTGTCACCAAATCCAATCAAAACAAATATCTTATTGTTGGCGTCGACTACTTCACAAAGTGGATCGAGGCCGAAGCCCTCGCTAAAACCACAACACAAAATATACTACGTTTCTTCAACAGAAATATCCTCGCCCGCTTCGGCATACCCCAGGTCCTCGTCACCGAAAAAGAAGCGCAGTTCACAGACAAAAGGTTCCATGATTTCGTCGCCAATCTCGAAACAAACCAACACTTCACATCCTTCGAACACCCTCAGACCAACGACCAAGCAGAGGCGGCCAACAGGGTAATCTTACGGGGTCTGAAACACAAACTAGGCGAAGCGAAAAAAGCTTGGATTGAGAAGTTACATATTGTACTTTGGGCCTACCGCACGACTCCGCATTCAACGACCGGGGATACCTCATTCCGGCTAACCTATAGAACTGAGACGGTCATCCCAATAGAAATTCAAGAACCCTGAAGACGAATGGAGACGCCCCTCGACAAGGAGATGAACGACGAATCCCTGCGAGTGAATCTCGACCTTGTCGAGGAAATATGATCAGAGGAAGACCTTCGTGAAGCATCACTGAAACAAAAGGTGGCTCTGCGCCACAACACAAAAGTCATTAAAAGAGAATTCCAAGTTGGCAGTTTCGTCCTCCGGCGAAATCAAAAAAATCCACGAAAAGGAAAGCTAGTCGCAAACTAGGAAGGCCCGTATCGAGTCTGAGACAAGACGGACAACATAGCATACTACCTCGAAAACCTATAAGAAGAAGCACTTGATCGACCCTGGAATGCTGAAAAACTTAAGCAATACTACACCAAGACAACAACACGACCACAAGAGCATGAAAGGTACGACCATGATTCTCCATTTCAAATCAAAGGGAAGGCTGACACCCTTGAGAGACGGGAACGCCCCTCCTCGATAGAGAATACTTCAAACGAACTCCAATGTCGTAGTACCACGTCGGCAGGGCACCCAGCTCGCGATGGGAAAGCCCAAGCAACGTGATATGGGCTTCGATCACGATCCTCATCCCGTTTATCCATGGACGTAAAACCCATAACCTCGTCGGTTCCCTAAACCGACGAGTCCATCAAGTCGAGCAACACGTTCACATACACAATTAAGATTAAAAGACACTTAGAAATAAATTCATTTTATTGCATAAACCGACCAAAACCTGGCCGACACAAAATTACAAAAGAGGGGGTTGCACCCAAGTATAAAGTGGCATGTAGGCCAGGAAAATAAACGGCCCGCAGGCCAACAAAAAATCATGGCGCGCAGGCGAGACCTATTCATTATCCTCGCCCCCCTCTTCTTCATCGCCTGAGCTAACAAACTGATAGACAATCTCCCCGTCATCCACTTCATAGTCGATGGCATCCTTCAGGTGGATGCAATCGTCAGTATTATGCCCATGGGATTTGTGAAATCTGCAGTACTCCGTCTTATCTGTGTTTGGCTTGGGTGAAAACTTCTTGGTAAACTTGACACCCGCCTGGCGGAATTCAGAATTAGCATATTCAGATAAGATATTCTCCCTCGACACAGTGAGGGGTGTGTAGTCGTGGAACCTCCCGGGCGGGCCTTTGTGCTCCTGCGGTCTTCCTTACATTTTTCTCCTCCCCGACAAGATATCAAGGCGTCTTCAGTTTTAGAGGGTTTGGAATCCTCACGATGCCTCATATCACATGAAATATTGGATGCCTCTTTCTACTTGTATTGGATGTATATTTGTGCCTTGAGGAGAAAGGTGTCAAGCGAGGTCGGTGTCTCAATGCCTACGACCTTGGCGAAGTCACTACGGGGACGGAGCCCACGCTCAAGAAGATATTTTTTCATGTTGCCGGTCGTTGAGACCTGGAAGATTTCTTTATTGAATATTTCAATGTATGTCCACAAAGACTCATCCTTACCTTGAATTATCGCCTCAAGAGAGGCCTAAGTTTTGGGATGTCGACATGATGCGGTGAAATGTCGGGAGAAAGTCCTCCCGAGATATCTACATGAGGTGATAGACTCGTAAGGGAGGCTTTTGTACCAATACATGACCCCTTTTCTGAGAGTTTTAGGGAAAAAACGACATTTGATCGCTCCTCGGACACCCCTGTAGTCGAGGAGAGAGTCAATGTTTTCGATATGATCGTCTGGTTTTGTCATCCCGTCATATGGCCCCAAAGGAGGAGGCTTCTCTAGCCCCTTCAATAGTTTGATGGACATAATCTCGTGGGAGAGAGGTCCATGAGGTTTGTCCTCGTCGCTTGAGTCATAGGAGATGGGCAGGAGCGGTTGTCCCGGTGTCGACGAGGGGATGGAGATCTTGATCGATTTCTTGCATCCTTGGTTGATGGTCATGTTCCCGTTTGGAGGGTTCTTTTGGTCTTCATGGTCTCTAGGGAATTGTGTCGTATGGGAGATGAACGAGCCCGTTTCTTGATATATCTAGCTTCCTCCGGGCGCTGGCGAGTCTTTCGTCGTCCGGGTGAACGGATGAGGGATTTGCGGAGCCTCATCACATAGAGAGAGTTCTGGCGCGTGGAGCCTCTTCCAGAGCTTCCAATATTTTGCCCTGGCGCAAGATCAGAAGGTTGATGTTGCTAGTGGTTTTGACCAGATAAGTGAGTGTTCCATTGGTCCCCCGGGAATGGGAATGAGGGGAGATCAGTGGGGGTGATCTCAGGTTGCATAAATGGTTCTGGTGATGGGGAGGCAGTGCGTCCGTCCTGAAAATGGTCAGACTCCTCGAGCGGAGGATTGGTTCCATCGCTTTCCCGCTGCTTGACAAGGATATTGGTGATGATCCAGACATCAACAAAGTCGTCACGGTTAGCCATTAAGAGAATTTGAATTGATATATTTTGATTTTCACGATCCGAGGATGAGAAACGGGGTAACACGAATTCCCACAGACAACGCCACTGATCGTTCCTATACGATCAAAATTTGTAGTGGGCCACGAACGTTGATGAAGAGGATGATGATGCTCTATCGTCGAGGAGAGGTGAAGGATGTACCTGCAATACACTCTGATGCCAAAGTAAGACAGAGCAGAAGAGTGAGAAAATATGAGTAAAGGAGTTAAGAGAGTGACTATTCGATACCTGGCCCTCTCGAATGAGAGAGTGTATATAAAGCCCTCAACGCTTGGTTATTGGTCCCTATTTTTGGGCCTGGATCATGGATCCCCCGAAAATTAGTAACTGCCAGAAACTAGCCGTTGGGACGAGTATACCTGGTCGGATGAGATGTACGTCGGGCAGAGGGATATCCGAGCAGGAGTTGTCCCTTAGCTGGATCTGGGTGACTTCTCTAAGTGTTGGGAAAAAGTTTGAAAGAAGCAGGGGAAGCCGACCACGGGTGACTGTGATCGACAATTCCTCCTCGACTAAGGGGCATAAAGCTAGTGAGTCCCTTTGACATTGGGTTATTGGACCGTTCTAGAAGTGAGAGTGGATTGGACCATGCCAAGTCATTGGGCCAGTCTGGAACAATAATTATTTTATCTTATTTTTTTTTTAATTATTTATTTTGTTTTAATTAAGATTTTAAGTTTAATGGGCTTTTGGGCTCAAGTTTGTGTCTATATTCTCTCTCATTTTTACATTTTTTTAGTTGTTTTTATATTGTCTATATTTTCTTTTGTAAATCATTTAGATTTAATGGTTTATTCTTATCTTTTATTTTCCATTTTTTTGTCATATATCAAAAATCTATGAAGAAAAATAAAAAAGGCATTCTTGTTCATTTTGTTATTTATTTTATTATTAAAGAAAGCCTAAGATATTTTATAAACTTTTTATTTATTTATTTTATAAAATCTAAATATGTATATTTA
The DNA here is from genome assembly GCA_963966055.1 of Lathyrus aphaca. Lineage (NCBI taxonomy): Eukaryota > Viridiplantae > Streptophyta > Magnoliopsida > Fabales > Fabaceae > Lathyrus > Lathyrus aphaca. The sequence continues at coordinate 97,275,375 of OZ014525.1, read as the reverse complement.
TATTAGCATGATTTAAAATAAAATAAAATAAATATCAATATCCCTTTTATTCTTTATTATGTTGATACCTGAGTTGATTACATGATGTTTATGACATGCTTTTGTCAAATTTACTTGTTGATACTTGTACATTCTATGGGAAAAGATCTATTGTTGACTTCTTGTCTTTCATGTATAAATAGTTGTAGCATCTTTTACTTCTCATTTATCAAAACCCTAATTCAACCTTATGACTTCTCAACCACTTTCATTTTCAAACCACTACAGAGATAGCCATTAATCTCTCATCACTTTACGATTTTCAACTCTTTTCATTTTCAAAATATTTTATAATTAAATAACGAAAGAACTGAGCTTTTGGAATCTCACATTCCTTGGGTTCTTGAATGATCGCTCTTGAGGCTAGCCCTTGAGTTGTGATTCATTCAACCTTTCGTTTTTAAGATATTTAAACTTATCAAAATATATTTTCTAACTAATTAACGAAAGAACCGAGTTCTTGGAGTCTTGCATTCCTTGAATTCTTGGATGATTGCTCTTGAGGATAACCCTTGGGATGTGGTTTGTCCAACCTTTTCATTTCTAAAACATTTAATTTTTTCATTCAGATATTTTCATAAGAGATGACCATTAATATCTTCCCCTTTACAATATTTTCTCATAAGATTTGCTTTCAAGCTTTTCCATTTGTCGTCTCAGACCTTCCTTTTACACGTAGTTTCCGAACTACAATGCTCTGACTTTCTTATTGCACGAGGGAATACATAGGAACAAGGATTTTAATCCTTGGCGAGCATACTTTTATTTTTCTTTCATTTTCTTTTTCATCATTCTCCACCCTTTTCCATCTATTTTCGTTCCCAATGTGGCCTTGCCAACACCACCTTTAGACAAGCCTCAACAAACACGAGCAAATGTCCTCAACATCCGCTAGCCTCACCTCCATGAACCATATGCCCGACATGCTTGCTTAAGTCATCACTCCGCTCCGGAGCTGCGACTTGAGGGGTCCTGTTCTGGACTGGCCAACATAATATGCATCGGGAAGAGGCCCAGTCGTCGGGCACGACCCACAACCCAGTACAACGGAACGTGGGGAGAGCGTCTCCCTCACGTGCTCCACATCACCCAATTGTCCACTATTGTCTCCTGATATGTATGGGTAGTTGGACCAAGGCTAAGACCATGTGCTAGGTCTTATCTGCTCCCACGTAGTCCTTGACAGTTCTTCCTTGGGCTAATCCATCCCATGGAGAGAACCTTGACCCAGCGCTGAAGGCACATTATAAATACCCTCTCCACCAAAGGGTTAGGTATTCTGAATTATATTCTCTTCTCTACCTATTATGTACTAGTACTTTCTTACTTTAACATCAGAGTGCCTTACAGGTACACCCCCCAGTTCACCAATGTAGATGCTAATCACTTGAAGGTCCCTTCTGATCAGGTAAGATTATATATATATATATATATATATATATATATATATATATATATATATATATATATATATATATATATATTCATTTTTACATTAGTATATTATAAAATGGTTTTTTAATTCTAAATTATAATATCAAAATAACATTATTTAATATTAAAAGTTATTTCAATTTATTATTAAAAATAATACAAAATTATTACAATTTATTTCAAATCTAAAATTATAAAATAAAATAAATTAATAGTACATTTTATTATTTAATTAAATTTAACAATTAAAATAGAAATTTGAAAAAAATTATTTATCTTTGATATTTTTTAATCTTTTTTATTTATCAGATTATTAGTATTTATTATATTATTATATAGTATTTGTTGTGAATTGGATACCTTAGAAACAAAGTATAATAGGTTTCTTTATGATCAAGACACCCACAAAGGTTAGAGTTACCAAAGAAAACAACAAAGATTGGTTATAAACTGCTATTTTTTCTTTTCTCTTCAAACAAGATTACAAGTATACAAGAATAACAAATAACCTCTCTCACTTTTGAATTAGGGTTTTATCTTCCTATTTTTCCTTATGCAAAATGTGAGAGACTAGTATGTTATTTATAATAAAACTAACATATTAACCTAATGGGCTTTTTAACAATTACCCATTACAAGCTAACTTAAACAATTGGATCCATAACACAAGGCCCAATTAAACAATAACATGTGAGCATACTTCAAAGACATGTTATTCGTACTAGGGTTTGTTCCAATATTCCACAAATCTCCACCTTGGAACACACCTTATACTAACAAACTAGCTTTCTTCATGCAACTTTATCAACTCCATACAGTGGAAAAACTTGCAACTGGGTAAAGTCTTGGTGATCATCAACAGCATTATGATCTATCGAAACCTTCAGCACTTGGACTTCTCCACGCTCGATTACTCCTTTGACGAAATGCAACCTCACATCAATGTGTTTGGTTCGCTCATGGTAGGACGAGTTCTTCGACAGGTGTATTGCACTTTGACTATCACATTTAACAGTGATACTTCAACCTTGAAGTTTCAGCTCTTTTGCAAAACCTTCAAGCCACAATTCTTCCTTTATAACTTCAGTTAGGGCGATATATTCCGCTTCAGTGGTTGATAAGGCAACAACCTTCTGAAGTGTTTCTTTCAAATTAATTGTTGTGCCAAACATAGTGAAAATATATCCAGAAATAGATTTTATGGAATCCATACAACCTGCATAATCAGAGTCGACATATACTTTGATTTCTGCTTTACTATCTTCACCCAAGGCTCCACCATAAATCAAGACTCTATTCAGAGACCCATTTATGTACTTTAGAATCCATTTTAATGCTTGCCAGTGAGCCTTTTTAGGATTCGACATGTATTTGCTTACAAGACTTACTACGTATGCTATGTCGGGTCTAGTACAAACCATAATATACATCAAAGAACCTACTATATTAGCATATGGAATGCTATTCATATAAGCTCTTTCGACATCAGTAATGGGACACTGATGTATACTCAGCTTGAATTGAGGGTTTGTTGGAGTCACAACAGACTTTGAATTCGACATACCAAACTTATCAAGAATCTTCTTTAAGTACGCCTCTTGAGATAAACATAATCTTGAATGCTTTCTATCTCTCTGGATGTCAATCCCAAGAATCCTAGATGAAGCTCCCAGATCCTTCATATCGAACTCCTTATTGAGTTCAACCTTCACCCTCATTTCATCTTTGATATTGTTTCTTGCTATTAGAATATCATCCACATAAAGCAACAAAATAACAAATGAATTACCAGGCCAAAATCTGAAGTAAACATAATGATTAAACTGACTTCTGATGAAACTTATGCATGCCATGAACTTGTTGAATCTCCTATTCCACTGTCGAGGAGATTGTTTCAGCCCATATAAAGATCTCTTCAGTTTGCACACATACTATTTTTCCCATCTTCGACATACCCTTCAGGTTGCCTCGTTAGGATTGTTTCATCAAGATCACCATACAAGAACGCAGTCTTCACATCCATCTGTTCAAGTTCAAGGTCGAATTGTGCCACCATGGCAAGCAATATTCGAATGGAACCGTGCTTCATAACTAGAGAGAACACATCATTGAAGTCGACGCCTTCTTTATGAATGAACCCCCTTGCAACCAACCTTGCCTTGTATGTCTTCGAAACCACTCATTCGATTCCTTCCTTAACTTTGAAAATCCATTTACAGCTGACTAACCTGGCTCCAGCAGGTTTCTTGATCAGTTCCTAAGTATTGTTATCATGAAGAGATTTCATCTCATCATCCATGGTCTTCAGCCATTCAGTCTAATTTCAACTCCTCATAACTTCCTTATAGTCTATAGATTCTTCGTCTAGAACCTCACTTGCAGAGATTAAGGCATAAGCTATAAGATCTGCATACCCAATTCTCTGAGGTGACTTGATGACTCTTCTCGACCTGTCTCTTGCCAGCAAGTAGTCATTATCAGTCTCCTCATCTTCGACAACAATTTATGCTTCTTCTTCGACTTCATCTGGGTCATGCAATTCAGTATCACTATGCTCCACCTCAACAAGAATTTCTCCCTATTCTAGCTCTTCGACAACATCGCCAGTTTTCTTGAAAGCCATCTCAGCTTCATTGAAAACTACATCTTGACTGGTGATACACCTCAAGTGACCTGGCTCTAGGCACCATAGCCTATAAGCTTTGACTCCTTCAGGATATCCAATGAACATGCATTTCAAAGCTCTATGTTTGACCTTGTCTTGCCTAATGTGAGCATAGGCTACACAACCAAATAATCTCAGTTTGTCGAGATCCGGTGGATGTCCCGACCAAACTTCTTCAGGTGTCTTCATATTTAACGCAGTCGAAAGACATATGTTTATCAGATATGTTGCTTTCGAAACAACCTCAACCCAAAACACCTTCTTCAATCCAACACTAACCAACATGCATCTAACCCTTTCGAGGATTGTTCGATTGAATCTCTCAGCTAGACCATTTTGTTGAGGAGTACCTGTTACAGTCGTATGCCTTGCAATCCCAGACTTGACACAATAACTTTCGAAAGATTCATTATAGAATTCAAGGCCATTATCTGTTCTCAACCTTTTGACCTTTCTGCCAGTTTGAGTTTCAACTAGAACCTTCTAACTCTTGAAATTCTCAAAAGTTTCATCCTTCGTCTTCTGAATGAATACCCATAACTTTCTGGAATAGTCATCAACTATGGATATAAAATATATTGCACCTGAATGTGAAGGATTACATTTAGGCCCCCAAATATCAACATGAATGTAATCAAGGGATCCATGTGCTATTTGTTTACCTTTGTTAAACTTCACCCTACAGGATTTACCAGATACACAAGGTTCACAAAACTCCAACTTTTCGACTTTGTCACCACCTAGCAAGTTCTATTTTCCCAGTTTGACCAGGCCTCTCTCGCTGACATGACCCAATATCATGTGCCATAATTTTGTCTTCGACAACAGTTTCGTGGATGCAACATTTGTCAAACCACTTACAACTTCATCCTCAAGGGTATACAAGCCTTGTTTCTTCACACCTCTCAAGACTTCCTTCGACCCCTTCATGACTCTTAGGATACTTTTCTCTCCTTGAAAGACATATCCCTTCTTGTCGAATTCACCAAGAGAAATCAAATTTCTCTTCAAGTCAGGTACATACCTAACTTCAGTCAATAGTCTTATTGACTTATCATGGAGCTTAATCTCACAGATCCAATACCTGCAATTTTGCAACTTTGTTGTTTCTCAACAGTACTGATCCACCATCTTGATCACATAATTCCTCGAACAAGTCTTTATTTGGAGTCATGTGCCAAGTGCAACCTGAATCCATAATTCACTCTTTACTTGAGTCGTTTCTCGAAACCACAAGAACATCATATGAGTCGAAATCATCTTGAACAATGACAACATTGCCATTATCATTATCTCCATGATCTTTCAGGCGTTCATGGTACATCTTTCGAATGTGACCCTCATTCTTACAATGATAGCATCAAACACCAGATGCTTCACCACTATAAGATTTCTGCTGACTTTTGTCATTCTTCTTGTCGAACTTACCATCCTTTCGCAAGAATTTCGCCTTAACGGCCAAACCTTCACCAATTGTCGAAGGTTTATGCTCCTTTCTTTTGTTCAAGTTTTTAGAGTACAAGGCCGATTGAACATCTTCAAAGGTCACAGGCTCTCTTCCATACAAGAGGGTTTCTTTGAAGTGAACATGTATTCTCAACAAAGCGCATAATAGCAACAATGCTTGATCTTCATCATCGATTTTCACTTCAATATTTTCAAGATCAAGAATCACCTTGTTGAACATATCCAACTGCTTAGCCAACACTTTGTCTTCACTCATCTTGAATGAATACAAGGTTTGCTTCAAGTAGAGTTGATTCACCAACGGTTTGGTTATGTATAAACCTTCAAGTTTCAACCATAACCCTGACGCTGTCATCTCCTTTGATACCTGTCAAAGAACCTTATCACCAAGGCTCAACAATATTGCGTTGTGTGCTTTCTCAATCATGATCGTCTTTTCAGCTGTTGTCAACGCAATATTCATGGTCGTCTCTCCTTTCAACGCTTTCAAACAACCATGCTGACCAAGTATGACTTTCATCTTCAAGCGCCACAGACCAAAATCTTTCATTCCATTGAACTTTTCAATCTCATACTTTGTTGAATGCATCTTCTCCACGCTCACCGCACCAATTTGTTGTGAATTGGATACCTTAGAAATAAAGTATAATAGGTTTCTTTATGATCAAGACACCCACAAGGGTTAGGGTTTAGGGTTACCAAAGAAAACAACAAGGATTGATTATAAACTGTTATTCTTTCCTTTCTCTTCAAATAAGATTACAAGTATACAAGAATAACAAATAACCTCTCTCACTTTTGAATTAGGGTTTTATCTTTCTATTTTCCCTTATGCAAAATGTGAAAGACTAGTATGCTATTTATAATAAAACTAACATACTAACCTAATGGGCTTTTTAACAATTACCCATTAGAAGCTAACTTAAACAATTGGATTCATAACACAAAGCCTAATTAAACAATAACATATGAGCAGACTTCGACGTCATGCTATTAGTACAAGGGTTTATTCCACTATTCCACAATATTATTTTTAATTGGTTGATAAAAAAATATAGAAATAAATTGTTTAATGGTAATGGGAATAAACTTTTTAATTCTTAATAATATATTTGTGACAATATACATGATCAATCATTAATATTTAATTTTATAATATTGATAATTAAATATTATTTAATCTTGTATTTAAATTAAAATAAACTCGTTAATTCTAATAATTGAAGCATCATAATAATAATTTATCTATTTATTATTATTAATGATTAATATCAATAATTGATAATGATTATATGTATTACACAAAAATGACATATCTTTAAAATAAATATTTGGCAAAAAAATTCCAAAATAATAAATCAAAGCATATCAAATTAATATATGTCATTAAAAAAGAAAACAATTGTATTTTTCATTAGAAAATTGGGTATTATAATCATAATTATCTCATGTTTTTTTTATTAAAACATATATTATATTATATTATATTATATATTTTTTACTATGAATACTACTATCTTATATAAACCAATAATGAGATTTTTTTTTTTAAAATTTAATAATATAATATTACATAAAAAAACTTATAAATATAATTTAATATTAATATCGAATTGATATAGGAATCACGTATAAACTAATTATCTTTAAAATCTATAAATACATAAGATTACAATTAAGCATGTATTAACATCTCACTAATTAAATATCTCGATTTTTTTCCATTTAGTTCACCTGATTAAAATCTTATAATTATTTTTTTAATGATCTACTATTCCTGCATTTTATAAGTTATATTTAATTATACACAAATAATGAGTAACCATTTGGTAAAAAATCAAAGTTTTTTTATTTTCTGTATAAATTTTATACCTTATTTATATGTTGTTAATTTATACATAAACAACATTATTAAATACTTTATATTAACAATAAACTTTAAAATACGAAATTTAAAATTTTTTCTCAAAATATGAAAAAATAATTGCTACAAAATAATATAAAAAAATATTAAACAAAATCATCTAATTATACACTAAACACTCATTCATCTTCCATTACCATAAACACAAATCTATTTCAATTACTTCAAAAACCTTTTGTATTCCAAGCATAATGATCCGAATATTGTGTTTTGTTCCATATTTATTTAGCCGACTAAAACACGATCTTTGTTATTTACAATTCATATAAATAATTGTTATTAATGGTGACATTTAGTATGGACAAGTGACTTTTTGACCACCATGGTCAAGTTACCTTTTTAACCATTAATATATTATTATTTATATTCAACGGTTGAGATTAACGACCTGCAACTTGTTGGTGACTTTTTTTGTTGTTTTTTTTCTCAAAAATTTAAAATAATAAAATATAATATTTTGGTTTTTTTTGGGGGGGCTTTACATAATACATTAGGCATTTTCTATTGAATTCATTGCATTGGTTTGATTTTTGCAATTTAAGTGGTCCAATAAGAAGTTGGACTTCCATTTGTGAACTTATGATTTTATTTAAGAAAATTGAGATAAAATTTTCTGTTCTAATTTTTGGATAAGACGGACAGATATTTTGTTGTTTGCAGAAACTTCAACTTTTTTTTTTTATGGTTGAACAGAAATTCAAAATCAATACTTCTAAGATTCCATGTCATTAATTTTCGAATACAAATTCTTCATTTTTACCAAGATTAGAGGTGTTGAACCTTAGAAGTATTGGTTTCAGATAAACAATGTCATCCATCTTCTTCGTTTTTACAGATAAACAACTTCATCATATAGCTCTGTTTTTGTCAAGCAATTTCATCATGATTTTTTTCTTCGGGTTTCATTCAAATTTATATTGTGATCAGTTATATAGTTATATGTTATAGTAACAATGTCCAGTGATTGTGTGTTTGGCAACTCCCTGGTTTGTGTATGTTTGATTAATATAATTTTCTTTCATCAGAATAGTTTATGTAATAACGTGTTGGTTTAAAGCTTTCATTCAACTGAAGTTGAATGCAAAAAACATAACTTCCATTGTTGTATAAGTGACTGACCTTGAATCCATAGAAAAGTACTAGTATTGTTGTGTTAAATTTCTAATTAAAATTATAAATGGAAATACTTGCAGGTTTTTGCTCTACTGCTCTTGGTTCAACAACAACTCCAACCAATATATTGTAATGGATAATGTTTGTTGTGAGTTGACTTATCAATGCTGTGTGATTTGTATGTGGAACAAATTAATGTAGCAAAAATTTGTACTAGTATTCATAAAAAATCCACTACTATATTTTATCAAAATAGAACGTGGATGAAATGATGACGTCTCCTTGTGCCACCTCTCGACGAAGGTACTAAGCGGCGAAGCATTCAATATGGTCAGTGAACAGTGCCGAAATGTAACAAATTAAAGTCCTGAACGATCTTTTTCACATCATTAGCCATGGGAATCTTCGGGAAACCCTTCATCTTCACGCCATGAGACTGAACCCTCAGTACCGGTCGCTCATGTGCCACCAATATTTAAAAAACTTTGCTAAGACTTAAATAATTTTTGCATAAATAAACAAAAGTTAAAATTAAACGTAAAAACCATATATTTGGCCCTTTCATAAACATAAAGCTACATGCTCACTATACTCTATAAACACGGACTGGTCGATGGGCCCTCATAGAAATCCTGGATCAATGTGTACAGATGGATCAGTCGAAAGAACTGTGACATCTGTCTCAACGGTCTACTAAGTAACATCTCTAGCAACAACCCCTCAAGTACCCTTAGTATCACACTCAACAACCTCACTCGAATCACCCACATCATCCTCCTCGAATCACCCACATCCTCCTCCTCAGTAACATCTCTAGCAGCAACTTCCTCAATAATGTTGAGATAAGGAGCTGTGATACGGAGGGGACAACAATCATATTGTATCAATTTCCCCACTCCACAAAATGTACGTATTGGAAAGAATATTTGATTTGTACCATATGCTATTTTTCCCTCGTATAAACTCGTTCTTATATTCCATTCTTCAGTCGCTTCTGAATATATCTTTGTTTGAAGCATGCATTAGAAGAGTTGATTTTGCTTGAGTTCAAAAACTTCAATTATCAATCAGAAGCATGAACACATCAATATCTGACTTGAGATTCTTCATAGTCTTCAAGAACTTTCAGCATATAAAATTTCAGAAGCTTGAGCAGTCTTCAGAAGAGAATTAATCAAAGTTACACGTCAGAAGCAAGAGACAAGATAACATTCTTATATTCTCATCCATGAGTTTTAAGCAGAAGCGATTTAGATCAATATATTTAGAAACTTGTAATGTTTCACGTTCAAGAGTCAGAATCAAAGTTGTTTGCTAAAGATACACAATAACAAACCGTTAGGGTACCAAAATTGTTCTCACACAAATACTGACATGTTATAATAAAAACTTAGAGATACAAATGCAGAATCAAATCTTGTTCTAACAGTTTCTACTTTTGATGTTTTGGAGTTTGGTTCTAGATGTCTGTTTTGCTCAAAGGAAAAAATATAAAAACATGCAAAATGGTTGGATTGAAAAAAATATTGGACTTAATGATGAGTGAAATAAAATATGTAGAGCATAATTATAGTCGTTGGTCTGTTTTAACGGTTTGACAGTTCTTAAGAACTAAAATCGATAATCGAACTAAATCACATCACTTTTCATCGGTTTGGTTCAGTTTTGGAATCGAACCAGAAACAATTATTTTTTTTCCAGTTTGATTTGATTTGGATTATCAAATTAATAGGTTTTTCTGACCCGCTTACATTCTACCATCATTCCACTTGTATGAAAGCATATATACATTAGTAATGTTCTTATTATCACCAGATTCTATAAGTATTTCATAATTATGCTAGTAACTATAATATATATATATATATATATATATATATATATATATATATATATATATATATATATATATATATATATATATATATATATATATATATATATATATATATAATTAAAATTATTACATGTAATTTAATTAGTGATATAGTTTGTTCAAGATTGATTGGCTTACTAAATAAAATAGTAAATAATAATGTCATATCATATATTTCATAATTGAACACTTTGTGATATTTGAATATATCCAAACAATTAATAGTAAAATATGCACTTAACAAGAAAATATATAGACTTTTGAATTTGGAGTTTAATTTAATTATTGAATTTTGTGATGTAGAATTTTGAGATCCTAATCTCGGAGGATAAGAAATTCGATATTCTCACAAATGAAGAACTTCGCGAGGAAGGTTCTTTAGGGATTGTTGAAACACAACCCGAACTTGAGATAAGAAAAAAGGTTTGGAAGGCTAAAGATCTACGACCGAACAAAATCAATTTTCGAAGGAAATAATGAGAATTTTGTTCATAAGATTCCTATTATTCTTCAAGTGGAAGATGATCCTAGGACTTATAAGGAAACAATATCTTCAAAGGACTCCTCCTATTGGAAGGATGTTATCCAAGACAAATGAATTCAACAATGTCATACCAAACATATAAATTTGTCAATCTACCTAAAGAATTAAGATCCATTGGATGCTAATGGTTGTTTAGAAGGAAGTATCATAGTGTTATGGTACACTAAACACATACAAGTCTAGATTAATGACCTTGGATTTTAGACATGAAGAATGTGTTGATTATTTCAACACATATGCATTAGAAGATGGCACAACGAAAATTAGAGCTTCGTTTACATTAACTTCCATGCATGACCTTATGGTTCAAAAAATTAATGTAAAAACAACATTCCTAAATAGAGATCTCGATGAGGAGATTTACATGGAGTAAACAAAAGATTATGTGCTTCTTGGGAATGAATAAAAGGTGTGCAAGTTTGTCAAATCCTTGTATGTATTAAAACACGCACAAAACAAGAGATCAAAAGTTTGACTTTGTCCTTACAAGATTCACCAATTAATGGGGAGACACATATCTTAGAGGCGATTTTTCAATCATTATCAAAACACAAATTCAAATATTGTGTCATCATCAAAAGGGGGGAGATTGTAAAAAATACATCTTATATATAGTTCTGTTTTGATGAAGGCAAAGATTATCAAAGATGAAAAGGTTCAAAAGTGTCATGCACATCAATGATGAAGTCAATAAAGAAGGTTTAACATAGAAATTCAAGTGAAGATTTGAGACAAGTGAACATAACTAAGGTGCTCATTTCAATTTATATTATACTACTTTAAATTGCTCATAATTTTATTTCTCACTTCATCTAGAAACTTTCTTGCATCATCATGCATGATTATCCAAAAAAACATTTTTCATATAATTTTTGTTACAAGTGTTTGTACACAAAGTTATGTGAGAATATTGTGATATTAATTTGTCTCCATATTGATTATATGATTGATCATTATTAACGAGATGAATTAAATTTTGGAAACAAAGAGATTTCTAGTTTCCACGTTCAAGATGAATGATCTTAGACTAGTTGACACACTTTTGAGGATCAAAGTAAAGCGAAATAGTGGGGAGACACATATCTTAGGGGAGATTTTTCAATCATTATCAAAACACAAATTCAATTATTTTATCATCATCAAAAGGGGGGAGATTGTGAAGAATACATCTTATATATAGTTCTGTTTTGATGAAGGCAAATATTATCAAAGATGAAAAGGTTAAAAATTGTCATGCACATCAATGATGAAGTCAATAAAGAAGGTTTAACATAGAAATTCAAGTGAAGATTTGAGACAAGTGAACATAACTAAGGTGCTCATTTCAATTTATATTATACTACTTTAAATTGCTCATAATTTTATTTCTCACTTCATCTAGAAACTTTCTTGCATCATCATGCATGATTATCCAAAAAAACATTTTTCATCTAATTTTTGTTACAAGTGTTTGTACACAAAGTTATGTGAGAATATTGTGATATTCATTTGTCTCCATGTTGATTATATGATTGATCATTAGCAACGAGATGAATGAAATTTTGGAAACAAAGAGATTTCTAGTTTCCACGTTCAAGATGAATGATCTTAGACTAGTTGACACACTTTTGAGGATCAAAGTAAAGCGAAATAGTGGGGGTTATGAATTTAGTCAAACATATTATGTTGAGAAAGTGCTTGAAAAAGTGCATAACAGAAAGTCTAAGTTCAAATCGAAAGATACTTAACTGTATTAACATTCTTTATTCCTCTTTTTTGGAATTGGTCTTGTCATTATTAGAACCAGTGGCGAATTTTGTAGATTATTAAGAATTAATAATCTTAAGTGTGTTCTAAAATGACAATAAAATATGTAAGTGAAGATTAATTTTGAATTCGAAGAGAAGCAACACTTCGTGAAGTGTTGTTACGGTAGGAACATAAGCAAAAACAATTCAATTTTTGGTTAAACGGTGTCGTTTCATCAAGACTCGCAACCTTGTAAAATTCTGAAAACACGTTACAAACCGAATACCATCTTATATAAAATTCTAAACACTCTTCGCTACATAATCGAGTTTTTGACAATCTTATACAAATTCGATATAAATTTGAATTATCTTGAATATTCTTACGTTCTAACTCTTCTAACTCTAAGATAGTTTTGAAAATAATTAAAATATTTCATCTCAATCTATTTAATTTATATTAATTTTTTAAGAAAAACGAGACGTGGACGTGTTGAACAGTCTATAAAATAAATTTCTTATGTTGACATTTGAAAATTTGGATAAATTATCTAACAATGAAAACTAATTAGATGACCAAGGTTTCATTGTATATTTCTCATACTCCTCCGTGAACATCATGCGACAGAATAATAGCACAAATATATACAAAACGACATCAATTTTTGTTTTGTTTTGACAAGTTGACAACAAATTATTAGTTATATTACATCATTATATTTTAATAAAATTCAGAATACAACACTTCTTATGTAATATATAACTGTAGTCACTCCAAAGACTTTGGTAGTTAAGAAACTCCGGTCTAATTAGCTAGTGAATTATATATTAGTCTTGTTTTTTTTTTTCTTTTCTAATGCGTGTATTGAATTTATAATCATAGTTGGGGGGTTACTTGTGGGGTAAATCCAAGATTTTTTTTATAAATTACCGATGTTGTCATGTTGGAGGTGCAACGTCAAAGAGGAGAGAATTGCAAGTTCTATATTTTTTTTAATGGAAAAGTTCTATATTAATTAAAGATATAAATAGTTATATAGGTTGATAATTCTCCATAATATTTGATCATGTAGAAATGAGTTTAAATTAAAATCTAATTCTAATATATTAGTGTTTATAGATAAGATCACCCTACATACCTTTGTATCCATCATTAAATGTTGGCTGAAATTTTTGACAGATCAAATTTTAGTATAATGAAAAATTTTTAAAAGGTTGAAATGTTAAGAGGAGATGTCAACATCAACAAGACACGTTGACAAACAGTAATTAGCGCGAAGAAACATTTTCAAAACGAGTAATTATTTTTCAGTCTTATCCAAAGGGATATATGAATGACTTTTCAGAAGCAAAAAACATGTTGTAACTACGTGTCAATAGCTCAAGAGAGGAACGTTACAAGTAGTTACTTTTGCATCAATATAAATATGAGTTATATTGTTAGGATTCACGGTGTGTTGAATTTATTATAAAATTTTATAAACTCGAAGTACCCAAGCAAAGTGAGAAACGAGTTTATTTGAGCGAAATGTATGACTCCAAACACCATTTTGTTTTATCAAAGTATTTTACTTCAACTTATTTTCTTTACAAGTTCCCCCAAACTACAAAGTTTATTATGATTCATCGCCATAACTATAAGCTACGTCAAGTCCCCTCAAACTAAGAGATTTTCACTAAAATAAAGAAAATTACAATATCATTAAAATATTTTCTACTCCAACTGACCTATATATTAGATTTAAAACATAAATGACTAATAATAATTAGAACTTTATCATCTCATAGACTTTGGATAATATTTAACTAATTGAGGAATTACAATCAAATAATAGAAAACTGTTAGAGAAATGATTCGAACCTTATCATTCAAACATATTCTTAATCGTTAAAACAAATTTTTTGTTGAGTTCATTTCCATAAAAAAATTAAGTTGATGTAAGAAACTTCGAAAAAGTAAAGAAAAATAAAATACAAAAATAGATAGAAGTGTTATAAAATAAGGAGAAATAAATAAAGCGAAGAGAGAAAGAGAGAATAATTTTGTATTATTTTATCTGTGTATCGTATACAATGAGATTTGTCATATTTATAGGATATCATGTAAACATTATAATTAATACAAATTGATTAAATAAGGAAATAAGTTATTGAGAGACAAATCATCCAATTATTCATAACATTCCCCCTTAGATGTTTGTTTTTGATATGCCTCGTTAAAATTTTACTAGAAAAAACCCAGTGGAAAAAAATCTAGTGAAGGAAAAAGAGTACAATATCCTTTTAAAACAAATTTGTTTCTCCCCCTCAGCTGAACGATTATTTCTTCGATGATAAAGACCAATCTTTTGTACTAGATGATTAAAATTACTACTTGGGAGTGACTTTGTAAAAAGGTATGCAAGATTGTCACACGAATGAATTTGTTGGATGTTTATATCATCGTTCTTCTGAAGATCATGAGTGAAAAAAACTTTGGAGAGATATGTTTTGTTCGGTCTCCTTTAATGTAACCATCTTTCAATTGAGTGATGCATGCAATATTATCTTCATATATGGTCGTTGTATTTATTTTTCCTGAAGACAAACCACAAGTATTTTGTGTGTGTTGGATTAAGGATCTCAACCAAACACATTATCGAATTACTTCATGTAGTGCTAAAAGTTCTGCATGATTAGATGAAGTTGCTATTGTTGTTTATTTCACTGATCTCCACGAAATTGATGTGCCACCACATGTAAACAAATAACCTGTTTATGATCCACCATTGTGAGGATCTGACAAGTACCTTGCATCTGCATAACCTGTTAATTCGAGTTTGGATACTTTGGTATAAAACAGACTCATTTCTATTGTACCTCTAATATAACGAAATATATGTTTGACTTTGTTCCAATGTCTTCATGTAGGTGAATAAATGTATCTTGCTAATAGATTAACCATAAATGATATATCAGGATATGTATAATTAGCAAGGTACATCAGTGCTCCAATCGCATTGAGATATGGTACTTCAGGAGCAAACAATTCTTCATCCTTTTCTCGAGGCCTAAAAGGATCTTTCTCTACATATAATGATCTAACAACCATTGGAGTGGAAAACATGTGACATTTGTCCATATAGAAGCGTTTTAACACCTTTTTTGTATAACCTTCTTAATGTACAAACATTCCTTTGTCCAAATGCTCAATTTGTAAACCTAGACATAATTTTGTATTTCCTAGGTCCTTCATCTCAAACACTTTCTTTAAGCAATTCATAACTTTTGGAAGCTCTTCAGGAGTTCCAATAATATTTATGTCATCAACATAAACAACTATTATCGCAAATTCATTTCCTGATCTTTTTATAAAAATACAAGGACAAATGGAGTTATTTGTATATCCCTCTTTAAGTAAATATTCACTAAGACGGTTATACCACATGCGTCCAGATTGTTTCAGCCCATAGAAAGATTTGTTTAATTTTATGGAGTAGTTTTCTCGAGATTCAGAATTATGTGCATTTGGTACATTGAACCCTTCAGGGAGTTGTTACCTCCAAATTTCGACGCTAGCAGTAATGAGGTCATTGGGCTTAGAAAGAGTTTTCTTATTATAAGCTAAAAAATGAGGTTTTCGACCTTACTCATTAAAGGGATGGGATTCGAAGGAAGTCACTTGCAAACTCTGTAATTAGAGAAATTCTGAGTTGAAATATTTTTTAAGTGTTGGGATGATTTGACCATGCAGCAGTTCGACGAAGATGGAAGTTTCATGAGTTCAACACGTTCAAGTTTGGAGGGAAAATCTATAAGTTCCAAATTCAAATACAGGGAAAAGTGGCGCAAGATGAAGCTTCTTCAGCATGTAGTGGGACAAGTGTCATCATCTTAGGATAGTCTTAGGAAGAAATCCTCGAAAACGGTTACTTTGTGTAACACGGTGGGAGAACTGACTTTAATTATTTGGTCGCAAAATATGTTGGGTAAGCAAGAGTTGCCACCGACTTTTATTTTATCCAATAAAGAAAGGCATAAAAGAACAGGAAAGACCTTTGGAAAAAGATTTTGAGTTCGGGGGGTAAGTTATACAAAGGGAAGGTATTAGCATCCTCTGTATCCATGGTTATCCATGGGCTCTTAACTGCTTATCTCACTTTACTTTGTTTGAAAAAAAATAGTGTAGTGTGTATTTAGAAAAATATTTCATAAAGGTTTACCTTTGCAATGGTTCTCGTATGAACGTATACAAAGTGTTTACTGTTTAAAAATATTTGAAAATGTGAGGTGTGAAAGGTATTTTTGAAAATTGTGAGCAAGCACTTAAGAACTACTTACCCTAAATTGTAAGGTCTTTCTTGTCATTTCATTTTCTTAGGGGTAGAACTGTCTTTACTATTAGTTAGTAAGTAGTCTTATCCTTGGATTTGAATGGACAAGCGTAGGATCATCGTATAATCATAGAAGGCAACCTTGTAAAGGTATCTTAGCAACTCGAAGGGACTATCATCATTTTATCGTAGGGTCATCGAGGGACTAGATCATTTGTTCGTAGGCAACCTGAGGGACTATGATCTTTATGTCGAAGGGACTATGATGATGTTTATCTTTAGGCAACTATGCTAAGACACCTCTACGTTCGAGGGACTTGACCAGTATTTCGTAAGGCAACAAGAGGGGATACCCTAGAGGTACATATGTAAAGAGTGTGTTGTATTCAAGTATTCTCTTTGGATTAGTGATCTAAGTCCATTTTTATTCACATACATTCTTTTCACGCCCTATTGTTATTAACCACGCAATTAATAGTTTTACGGAATTTAAAAGCGAAAATAAACCCTAAGTTATTACATCACGGGGAGGGAATACATGATTTAAACGGGGGGAGTGCAAAAATTAAAATGACAGGAAATAAAATATTTAACTATTACAAGGAAAAAAGCATCCTATACATTTGTTCTAATAAATATAAATGGCAAAGAAAATTAAAATTAAGGAATAATAAGAATGGGGAAGAAGAGATATAGGAGGATTCGTGTAAGATCGATTAATCGGATAAGGTTTTCTATGATTTTTGAAACCTAAATTAATTATTAATTTAATTATATATAAAAACTATTTTTATATGCATTTAAAAAGAAAGTTATTAATTCCTAATTTTATTATTAGTTAGAAAATATTGATTATTAGTTAATTAGTTAAAAAAGAAATTAAAAAAGAAAATAAATAAGAAATTAGTAAGAAAATAAGAAAAATTAAAGAAATAGGTCAAAAAGAGAGAGGGGAGGGCGCTGGGGTTCGAACCCAGGCCATAAATGTCATTTGCGCTAGCCTCTACCACCAGACTATGCATGCCTGCGTGACAAAGAATGGAAAAGATTGAATAAATATTAAATGTAAATGCAATCCAGGACCGACCAATGAATTTACACCACATCTCGTCTTCTTCATCGCAACCTGCAAAATTAGCTACGAATTTGCTATGGTTTTGCTACGACTTCGTTCGTAGCAAAAAAACCTACAAAACAAAAATCCAAGAAATCAAAGGTTTAAACAAAGCAAAATTATCCAGATCCACTAATTTGAACCCTAGGAATCCAAATCTATCATTATTTTTGGCTAAAAGCAATTATAGAGGGAGATTCGAAGAACTCCTTCTTCGTGTCCTAACCATGGCAACTTTCGGTTCCTGCATGGAAGCTTAACAAGGTATATGAATATGAACATGCATGAAATATATCTTAATACATCATAAAACAAGAGATTCAAATGTGGAAAAATGTTAGAAACGACCATGAAGAATATGTCATGTTTCACGTGGTTTCAACCTTCAAGAATGATTGGGATAACCTTCTGGGATCTCCTTGATGATGTTTGAACGTATGGAATTGGTTGGAACTTGTTGAGATTGATTTTGCAACTAGCCCTAATTTCTTCACCTTATGGAACTTTTTATTTAGGGTTCTTGTGCAAGAAATTTCGTCTGTTGAACTTGTGCATGTGATAAATATATATAGAGGGTGATTTTAGGTTAGAAATTGGGCTTGGGGGAAAATATTTGATTTGTTATTCAAGTGTGATTCAAATCTTTCTATTTTGGCATATTTGGTCATCATACCTTCCCTATCTTTCCTTGCACGAATTTGGATCAAATATTATGACAATAAACCTCAAAATGTGATCCCAAAATAATCCATAGATCAAATATTTGATTTTGCAATATTTATTTTAATCAAAATTGAATTTAAATGAATTATATCCAATAAAATTAATAAAAAAATCAAAATATATGACTTAAAGGTCGTGACCATCTTAAAATTAAGTTTGGATTGTAAAAACATAGGCCCATTTGGCAAAAACTCAAGTTTGGTCATTGTTTGCTTTATACACCTCCTCAAATTTGCTCAACTTTAACAATGCATAACTTCCTCATTTTTTATCATATGAATGTGCTCTTGGACTTTTTAGAAAGCTTAAAGTGTCCTTTAATCACTACTTTTGGTCCCATGTCATATTAATCTTCCATGTTCAAGTTATGAGCTTTTGAAAAAGTTGACTTTTTGTTGACTTTTTAAAGGACCTGTAATATTTTGGCTCATATCTCTCAAATGAAGCATTTCTGGCCTTAGCCTTTGAGTCACAAAGTTGTAGGGAATTGCATTTCCTTCACAATGAGCTTTGGATGGAAAATTTCTGATGAAGTATGTGAAAGTTAGAGCTGGTCAAAGTACAATTGACTTTCTCCTTAAGAAACCCTAATTTAACAACTTTTGCCTTGTGATGAATTTGAGGTTTTCTTGATGAATCATGATCAACCATTGATCAAATGATTTATCTTACTTCATAATCTTGATGTTGACCAAAAATATTGAAGTTTGACTGTATGTTGACCACAATTGACTTTTTACCCAAGTTAATTGACTATTGATCATCTGACTGACCAAACTTGTAGGGCAAGTCTTGAAACTTGACATGAGGATCCTATGAAGTATATGAAATATCATGAAGTCCGCTTGATGCTTTAGAAGTCCAATTTACCTTGGGAACCACAAAACTCAAGAACACAATCAAGGATCATCACCTCCGGCAAGCTCCGACCACCACACGACCTCCCTCCGGCCACCTTGGACCGCCTCCCTTCCTCTCTATCCTAATTTTCGCGCACCTCACTCCCTCCGTCTTCACGATTTCGTTTCAATTATTCATTCGGTAATTGTCTCTTTATCTTTTGATTTTTGGTTAATAGAATAATTAATTTTATCATTAAGTTGAGAATTGTTTTGTTGAATATTCTTGAATAATTATAGTGTTTTTGATTAATTGATAATGAATTGGGATGAGTTAATTAGTTCTTGAAATAATTAATTATGAACTTGCATAATCCGATTTCTCATGTGTGATTTTTGTGCATTGATCTTGTTTTGACTTGTACTTATGTTTGTTGATCATTTGTCATCCATTGTGAGTGAAATTGCTTGATTATGGTTTAGGTTCACATGTGATTTATGTTAGTTGCTGCCCCATTTTGATACATGTGCTCCGATTCGTGTTCATGACTTGTATGCTCATTATTGTGTTTGGTTTTGAGTTGTGATGCATAGGTGCAACTTCCGGTTGCACCTCATTGTGGTTTCTAATCATTTTGTTGCGTTTATGCAAGGATTTGCAAGGTTTCGATAATGGTGGTTCTTCATGGATTAATTATGGAAGACTAAGAATTTATTTTGTTTATTGGTGATTACAAGATCTTGTACGAAGTTTTTGGGTTTCTTTTATGTGAAGAATTGTCACTTCGATCAAGTAAGAAATCTTTATTTTAATGCATCATTCAAGCTTGGATGCTGATTAAGATCATATAACGTAAGTTGCATATTGAGCCCCCCTCCCCCACCTGAGGCACTGGATTTATTTTAATTTATGGTAATATGTGACGATATCAAAGCTTAGGGATTAGGTTATGCATGATAAGATTTGTTTTCCTCACACTTGATAACGAGAAAATGTATCGATTATATTGCTATGTTTCAATACCGTTTTATCGCATAATTGTCGTTTTAACACCCGATTCCTCGAGTTTTCTTTGCCATTTTGCAGGTACATCATATACAGAGCTAAATCATGAGCCACAAGCAAAAGGAGCAAAAACAACCATTAAAAGATGAAGAAATGAGGAATTCTGCATAACCTGTATATTTTGTAGCACTCACGGTCGTCACCTAGGTGTCACGACCGTGACACCCCAAAAGGAGCACTCACGACCGTGACATATCCCTCACGACCGTGACACTTATAATACAAGGAACACGAACGTGATGCCCTTGTCACGACCGTGACAAGGGAAAAATAGGTTATTTGACTGAAGACTTGGTTATGAACGTCACGCTGCATGAAGTGCCTATTTTCCAGCTGACCCAGTATCCACACGTCCCTGGATTCTCTCAATTCTCCTACGAGGCCCAAGCAACAAACCAACTACCAAGCCCATTTAGTCTTCTATAAATAGCTTAATTTGAATGAACAATTTACAGAGTTTAGTTTTATTAATTTCTTGCGGAAGCTCTGCCGAATTATTTTACACCCTTTATATTTTTCCAGCATTATTTTCATTGCTTTATTTTTCTTGTATCCAAACCAACCCTATAACAATTTCCAACATCAGGAAATTGTTATAAAATTTATTTGTTTCAAAGCCTTCAGAATTTTTAGAATTTATTTCCGATTCCGACAAATACTCCGAGCTTTCCAGCCTGTGGAAGAAGGAGTCTGCCATTTTTATTGTTAACCAGGTTTATATTAATTTGCAATTTTATATTTATGTTGGATATTTATTTTTCTGCCATGAATATTTTGTTTTATGTTTCTCTGCCTCTGTCTGGTTCAACAAAAATGAGTAGCTAAATACCTTAGGGCGGTATGTAATTAAAACAAACTAAATCGGTAAAATCAACTATAGGCTTAAAATAATTAAGAGCTTAATATTCTGGCTGATACTTTTTATTATAAAATCAACCTTTTTGTTACGAGAGTAAGGAAAGTGTATTAGGTTAGGTCAAGACCACGAGAGTGTGAGATTTTAACCAGATAGCTAAAGTTAGGCATTTAAATTAAACATAGCGAGAGCGCTTTAAAATAAATTAGAATTACTAAGTTTCCAAAAATTATCTCTAAACACTTATGGGCTAGCGAGAGCAGGCATAGGGCTTTAGGGGTAAGATCTGAGATAAGACCACGAGAGTGTGAGTTAAGGATATTTAAACTGGTAACCTCTACAGAATAGATTAAGTGAACCATCTTTATAAGCCTAGGTTAGATTGACCCGCCTAAGTTAGCATAATTACATACCGACCGCCTTAGTATTATTTTATTAAACTTAAATTTAATTCCCGCCTTTAATCTTTAAAAACAACAAAAAATCGTGACAACCCTTCACCTTAGCTAAACTAGAAGTTCATCTAGCACTAAGTAACCATAGAGTCCCTGTGGATCGATAATCTTAAATATTACTTCGATAGGCTGTGCACTTGCAGTTAAGATACCGCTAGACACATAATTAGATACGTCTTTAGCCCATCAAGTTTTTGGCGCCGTTGTCGGGGAGCTTAATTTAGTTACTAGTGCGCTTTAGGTAGCATTGTCTAGACTAAGGTAACAACTATTTTCTTTTCTTAATCTAAATTCCCGAGTGTATGCCAAGTACTCGCTCCCAAGGCGAAGACTTGCAACCTCTAATCCCAAAATCGGAACGCTTCTTACACGTAAGAAGACGGATATTCGATTACGAACAAAATTACAATATTCCAGATCTTCAAATAGATCCACCTAAACCAGTCGTAACATCAAAGGACGCAGAGATGGCTGAAGAACAGAATCACCCACTCAAATATTACGCTAGTCCTTCGCAAGCTGAACCGCATTCCAGCATTTCCGCACCGGCTATCAACCAAAACGATTTCGAACTAAAATCTTCGTTGATATCAGCCGTGCAACAAAATCAATTCGCCGGAAATCCTACCGAGGATCCGAACCTTCATCTTTCGATCTTTGTGCAATACGCAGATACCGTAAAAGCCAATGGAGTTACCCAAGAAGCTATTAGACTACGTTTGTTTCCTTTTTCACTTCGAGACAGAGCAAGAGCCTGGCTTTAATCTCTGCCTTCGAACTCAGTAACTACGTGGGAGGAACTAAAGAGAGTTTTCTTGACCAAATATTTCCCACCTAGCAAGACAGCTATGCTGAGAGCTCAGATCAACGGATTTAAGCAAAGGGAAAACGAATCTCTATTCGAAGCTTGGGAACGCTATAAGGATATGCTGAGACTTTGTCCACATCACGGATTAGTAGAATGGATGGTCATCCATACCTTCTACAATGGACTCTTGTACAATACAAGAATGACAATTGACGCTGCCGCGGGCGGTGCACTAATGGACAAAGAATATAATGATGCTTATGCACTTATAGAAAGTATGGCTCAAAACCATTACCAATGGGGAAGCGAGAGAGTCGCAACTGAGAAACCAATAAAAGGAGGTATGTACAAAGTGAGTAGTATGGACCAATTCAATGCAAAGTTTGACCAACTAAACCAAAAGATCGACAACTTGGCCATAACACCAACAACCACCGTGGCTGCAGTAACACCTAACTGTGAGTTATGTGGAGTTCCAGGACATGAAGTTCCTGATTGTCAACTATTAACAGGAATTCCCACAGATCAAGTGAATTATGCTCAAGGAAACCCATACTCAAACACATACAACCCAGGTTGGAAGAATCATCCGAACTTCTCCTATAAGAATAACAATGCTTTATACGCACCAGGTCAAGCACCAGCTACACCACCAGGATATCAAAAGACTGCTCCTAATGTCCCTAGAAAATCGAACCTTGAATTGATGATGGAGAACTTTATAGCTAACCAATCTCAAACAAACAAGGACTTCTTAAACCAAAACATTCACACTAGTGAGCAGATTAAGCAATTAGTAAGCAAAGTAGATGCATTAGCTACACATAACAAAATGCTTGAAACTCATATTTCACAAGTAGCTCAACAACAAGCACCTACCGCTGCACCAACTGGAGTATTTCCTGGACAACCTCAACCTAATCCGAAAGGACAGGCCAATGTTGTGATATTAAGAAGTGGCAAGGAACTTGACGGACCTACCGATCCAAGACTTGACAATCCAGCCATGTACCAAAAACCAGATAAACCGACTGAAATGGTGAATGATCCAGAAGAAAAGGAAGATGATAATCAAGAGGCAGTGGAGAAAGAAAAGCCTTATGTGCCTCCACCACCCTATAAACCACCAATTCCGTACCCTCAGAGATTAACCAATTCCAAGACGATGGGCCAGTTTAAGAAATTTGTCGAACTTCTGAAACAGTTGAATATTACTATTCCGTTTACAGAAGCTATCACTCAAATACCCTCGTATGCTAAGTTTTAAAAATAAATCTTATCCAATAAGAAAAAGATAGAGGATAACGGAACAGTTACACTTACTGCTGAGTGTAGCGCCATAATTCAGAATAATATGCCTCCTAAGTTAAAAGATCCAGGAAGTTTCTCTATACCCTGTGTAATAGGAAAATTCGTCATTGACAAAGCTCTATGCGATTTAGGAGCCAGTATCAGTGTTATGCCCTTAACGATTTGCAAAAGGCTAGACATGGGAGACCTAAGACCAACTAAAATGTCTGTTCAACTAGCCGATCGCTCTGTTAAATATCCTGTAGGCATACTAGAAAACGTCCCAGTGCGTATAGGACAATTCTACATCCCTACTGATTTCATAATCATGGACATCTCTGAAGACTCCACTACACCTATCATACTAGGAAGACCATTCTTAGCTACCGCCGGAGCTATAATAGACGTAAAGAGAGGAAAGCTAACCTTTGAAGTAGGTGAAGAGAAAGTTGAATTTATTTTAACACAATTCTTACAATCACCAGCTATAGAGGATACATGCTATCTATTGGACGTAATTGACGAATGTGTAAGAGAAATGGAAATGAAAGAAACTACCTATTCTGAAATTATGAAAATTCAAATCCCTCCGATTTTCGAAGATGATAATTGACGTGCACCATATCAGGACGATAGTCTAAGCGAAAGTTTAGCACTTACACCGGATCCCATGCCAAGTAAAGATAAACCTACATTAGGATTAAAAACTTTACCTAATAACCTAAGATACGAATTCTTAGACATTGAATGTAAAAGACCAGTTATAATAAATTCCAGTTTAGGAACAATCGAAACAAAGAAACTTTTAGATGTCTTAAAGAAATATCCAACTGCATTAGGATATAACATATCTGATCTCAAAGGAATATGCCCTTCAATCTGTATGCATCGTATTCTGCTAGAAGAAGATTGCAAAACCTCCAGAGAATCTCAAAGAAGAATTAACCCAATCCTTAGCACTATAGTAAAAGAAGAAGTTAAGAAACTACTAGATGCCGGAATAATATATCCAATCTCTGATAGTAAATGGGTTAGTCCAGTACATGTAGTACCAAAGAAAGGAGGTATCACTGTTGTGAAAAACTCTAAAGGCGAATCGATATCGCAAAGAGTAGTGACAGGACATAGAGTGTGCATCGATTATCGTAAACTAAACAAAGCCACTCGAAAAGATCATTTCCCACTACCCTTTATAGATCAAATGTTAGAACGATTAGCCAAGCATTCTTATTTCTGTTATCTTGATGGTTACTCAGGATTTTTCCAAATCCCTATCCATCCAGATGATCAAGAGAAGACTACATTCACATGCCCCTATGGAACGTTCGCTTATAGACGAATGCCCTTTGGATTATGCAACGCTCCTGCAACCTTTCAAAGATGTATGATGTCAATCTTCGCAGATTTTATAGACAACATCATGGAAGTGTTCATGGACGACTTCTTTGTATGCGGGCAACGTTTTGAAGGATGCCTATCAAATTTAGAAATGGTGTTAGAAAGATGTGTAAAAGTAAACCTCGTGCTTAACTGGGAGAAATGTCATTTTATGGTCAGAGAAGGAATCGTATTAGGCCACGTCATATCCGACAAGGGAATTGAAGTTGATAAAGCTAAGATAGAAGTCATAAAAGATCTTCAACCCCCTAAAACCATTCGAGAAATACGAAGCTTTTTAGGACACGCCGGTTTCTACCGACGATTCATCAAAGATTTCTCGAAAATCACTAAACCTCTTACTGGTTTATTAATGAAAGACGCTGAGTTCATATTCAATGAAGATTGTCTTAAAGCATTCGAAACTCTGAAAACAGCTCTCATCACCGCACCAATCATGCAACCCCCTGACTGGAGATTACCTTTCGAAATCATGTGCGATGCGAGTGACTATGCTGTAGGCGCAGTTCTAGGCCAGAGGAAGGAAAAGAAACTTCATGCAATTTACTATGCCAATAGAACCTTAGATTCTGCTCAGATGAACTATGCCACTACTGAAAAAGAACTGTTAGCAGTTGTCTTTGCGCTTGACAAATTCCGTTCTTACCTAGTGGGAGCGAAAATAATCGTTTACACAGGCCACGCTGCTATCAGATACCTATTGACTAAGAAAGATGCTAAACCAAGACTCTTGAGATGGATTTTACTCTTACAAGAGTTTGATCTCGAAATAAAAGATAAGAAGGGTACTGAAAACGTCGTAGCGGACCATTTATCTAGAATAGAAGGTATTAAACCCGAACAAGTGCCGATTAACGATGATTTTCCGTATGAACAGCTGATAGCACGAATAGGAAGCGACCCAGTTCAGTTAGACATAGATGAACCAGAACCCGTGGAAACAATCCAAACGACTGTAGGACTGCCATGGTACGCTGACATTGTTAACTACCTAGCTGCAGGAGCTCTTCCACCTGATTTAACCTATCAGCAGAAAAAGAAATTCTTTCACAATCTCAAACATTACTATTGGGATGAACCATTATTGTTCAAAAGAGGACCCGATGGAATCTTTCATCGATGTATTCCTGAAGAAGAAATAGAAGATGTCATTGCTCATTGCCATTCATCTCCCTATGGTGGACATGCAAATACTTCCAAGACTTGTGCAAAAATCTTGCAAGCCGGCCTATTCTGGCCTAATCTATGGAAAAATGTCCACATCGCTGTTATAAATTGCGATCGGTGTCAACGCACCGGTAATATTTCAAGAAGAGATGAAATGCCTCAAAAAGTAATATTAGAAGTAGAAATATTTGACGTCTGGGGAATAGATTTCATGGGACCATTCCCATCATCTTTCGGTAATAATTACATACTCGTAGCTGTTGATTATGTTTCAAAATGGATCGAAGCTATAGCTTCTCCTACAAACGACACACGAGTAGTAATAAAGCTTTTCAAAAATATAATCTTTCCCAGATTTGGTGTGCCTAGACTCGTCATAAGTGACGGTGGCTCGCACTTCATTTCAAAAATCTTTGACAAATTACTATCTAAGTATGGAGTAAGACACCGTGTGGCAACACCATATCATCCACAAACAAGTGGACAAGTCGAAGTCTCAAATAGAGAAATCAAACAAATCTTAGAAAAGACTGTCGCCATATCTCGGAAAGATTAGTTATCTAAACTTAATGAAGCTTTATGGGCTTATAGGACCGCTTACAAGACACCCATAGGAACTACACCTTTCAAATTAGTTTATGGAAAATCTTGTCACCTCCCGGTAGAACTAGAACACAAAGCTTATTGGGCGATCAAAACTCTCAATATAAACTATAATGCTGCAGGAGAAAAGCGAATCCTAGATATTAACGAATTAGAAGAATTAAGGCTAGATGCTTATGAGAATGATAAGATATATAAAGAAAGAACTAAGTGATGGCATGATAAACGCCTATCTAGGAAAGAATTTAGTGTGGGAGATGTTGTACTCCTCTTTAATTCAAGACTTAGGCTCTTTCCTGGAAAATTAAAATCTAGATGGTCAGGACCCTTTGAAATAACTAGAGTGTTCCCGAGTGGAGCAATAGAAATTAAGGGTAGGAATAGTGAACCATTCACGGTAAACGGACAACGTTTAAAACATTATCATAAAGTTGAAAATAGAGATTATGCGAATAGTCTAAGGCTTTTAGAGTTGTCCACTAATTTCCCTGATTAATCTACACCTAAGCATTACGTCAGGCTTTAGACGATAAAAACAACGCTTAGTGGGAGGCAACCCATTTAACCATTAAATCATTTAAATCATTTAAATCATTTTCATCATTTTATTATTTTGTCATTTATCATTTTATTATTCATTTATTTGTTTTGTCATTTTATAGTTTTATTTCATTATTACTATTATTGCTTTTAATTTATGCATTTTATTTTCTTATTTTTATTTTTATTTTTCCTTATTTTAATCTTAAATCACTTTTACAGATTTTCTAAAGTCTTTTCCACTTTCCTTCTCCCCCTGATTTGTTTCCTCCGTATTTGCACTAACCATGGCAAACCAACCGATAAACCTTATGGAAACCAAATTTAGAGGTAGGAACCAAAGAATGAAATTTGAAGAGTTATCACAGAGACCAATGGATTTGACTCTGTACCCGGATGATCTAACTATGGAAACCCTAGGTATACATGATAGCATCATGTACTTGTTTAACCAACTTGGATGGGAAAATGCACTGATTCAACATAAGTTTGTGACTTACCGCGAGCTCACCCTTGAGTTCCTTAGCTCCTTAGTTTACCTACCCGAGCGCGGTTTTGGATTCAGGAAAGGATTTATCAGTTTCCGTCTATTTGGAATAGAATATGACTTTAACCATAAAGAGCTAGCTGACTTATTAGGATTCCCTAGTGGACCCTTTGCTTTTACTACCACACAGGTAGAATTGATGGACATTGAGCTGGATTTCTTTTGGGGAACATTAACCGGAAACTACCACCCTGAACCAAATAGCATGAACAATGATGAGATACATAACCCAGCTATCCGTTACTTCCATAAGATTCTTGCTCACACCTTCTTTGGAAAAGAAGAAAACCTTACTGGAGTATCTAAAGATGAGATATTCATTATGTCATGTTTCACTAATGGACAGCCTGTCAATAGTGTGCCTTTCATGATGCAAACCTTCACCCGAATCCAAGAAGAACTTGAATTACCTATATTAGTAGGAGGTCTTGTAACCATGATTGCTGATGCCTTAGGACTTAGATACCAATTGCACAGGTGTAACCGTTTAGGTACCATCTGTCCTATGAATCTTAACTTTTGCTTCAATCGCCATATCATAAGGAATTTAGGACATCCACCTTTCGAGTACCTAATCAGGAATGAGGTAGTAACCCTGTTCACACTACCAAACCATGCTAGAGTAAGTGTTCACAATAAGGATAACTGGCTTTATGAGTTAACCCCACCTGACTATCCATTTACTCCTGAAACACCTCAGTCTTACAAGATAAAAGATGATATAATGACCGATGTAGAAAGTGACCCTGAGACGCCTCCTGGTTACCATGACATTGACCACAATGACGAAGTGATTGAAACCCCTGAAGTGAATCAAGTAGATTATGCTAACAACTTAAAGAATATCATGAACACTCTTGAAGCTTACCAAACCGATATAAATACCGTTAAGGATAAGATTAAGAGCATGCGATTGGACATTATAGGTCTAACTGACATAACCTGTGAGCAATTCTACCACCTGAACTCCGCAATCGAAGATTTGAAGAAGCACTTTTGAAAATGCTATAGTGATCTAGCTTATTTTACTTATTGTTTTCGTTTCTAGTTAGTTTTACTTTTCGCAAACATTTTCGTACCGTATTTTCATTATTGTAATTTCATTTCACTTATCAAATGCAAAGCACTTCTAGTTTACAAATTTTTCCATTTTAATCAATTTATATGTTTTCAATCTATATACTGTTATGCTTGAATTGATTCATATTTTATACAATCTCTCGTGTGATGCAATTTACAAGTACTATGTTGATATTATTTATTATATGGTGTTTATATTTAATATTGAGTGAGAAGTGATCAAAAATATTCTATAAATTATATGAAGCGTGAGAGAGATAATGCTTTCTGGAAATTATTCAAGGAATTCAGCCCTCACGGTCATCATCACCCCCCTAACGATCGTGACAAGCTAATTAGCGCGTCACGACCGTCATCCCCTTGTCACGACCGTGACGACCCTAATTATAGGATTCGTGAAAAACAGAATTGTTTCTTCTTCGAAACCTCTTCATCTTTCTTCTTCCATAACTTTCAAAACCACCCATTATCTCCTCCAACTTCCGTAACCTCCCATTACCAAATTAAACCCCATTAACCTCTCCATTATCACCACACCTATCACATTCTCACCTTGCAATATTAATCCGAACCATTATTTCTCTCATTTTATCACTTTTTTCACAAAAATCAAAACTCCTCATCTCCCACTCTTGTTCTTGCATGCAATGGAAGCTATTCAATTTAGAGATGGTGAGCATGGAGAAAACCAGAGAGAGAGGTTCATCCGATTCCAGAACCGTGGTGTGCAACCCACGCGATATGTCGACACTGTCTGTTTGAGAGAATTGGGAATGCTTAACAGTGTCAAGAGCCTGCTTCAAAAAGTCGGTCTGTGGGATCTTTGCAGTCAGCCCCAGCCCACATTCGAGCTTCTGACATTGGAATTCCTAAGCTCATTCCATTACATCACTCCTACCGGTTCTCAGAGTCAACTTACCGGCTTCGCTAAGTTCAGATTGCTTGGCCGGGAGTTCGAACTTTCGCAAAACAGGATAGCCGAGTTGCTAGGCTTCGATCACGGGAATGAAGCTCACCTCCGCATGCCGGACAATTTCAGTGAAACCGCTTTCACCCTATGGCACGACATAACCAACACCCGTGCCTCAGCCTTTCAGAGCCTTAATGCTACACATATCCACAACCCGACAATCAAATATTTTCACCGCATCATTTGCAACACCATCTTTGCACGAGAGAGTAACCACAAGCTCAACTCTAAGGAGCTTCTGTTCTTGCACTGCGCTCTAAATGACGAGCCTATCAATGTTGCCGGCCACGGCCCCAATCATGATGATCAGGCCGATCCCCCAGCGGACGAGATGCAAGACACTTTGGATGCAACTGAGCCTGTCCAGGACATTCCTGAGACATCCACCCGACAGCCTCCTGCACACGAATACACTCTTGAGGAGGTCCTCCGTGCGATTCATCAGCAAAACCAGATGAATGCCGCACTGGAGCGAAGGCAGAAGGAGCAGCATGATGCATTACTCCGCACTATTGCAACCAACCAGAGGTCCACTGATGAGAAGCTCGGCGAGATTTTTAGCGAGCTAGAGGCTTTACGCATTGATATCACTGCTGTCACCGGTACCGGTTCTGACCCTGAAGCGACTCCGACCAGACGCTCCCGCACCAGAAGCCGAGGCCGTGGTCATCAGCAGCCTTAGTTTTAGTTTTTGTTTATGTTTTTCCATTTTCGTTGTTTGTATTGTACTTTGACCGCTATCATATCACAACATTGAGGACAATGTCTGATATAGTGTGGGAGAGGTACCTTTCATTTTCCGCATTTTTCCCTTTTCGCATTTTTCCATTCCGTTGTATTTCCTTTTTCGTAAGTTAATGAAACGAGCAATTTTTGTGTTATTTTCTTTAGTTTCGAACTTTCCCCGTTTATTCAGCCATACCGAAAAAAAATCTTTAATTAATTCTTTGCATTACCTACGAAATCATAATTAGGAAGCTGAGAACGATTCAACAAGATCAATACAGTCTTGACACCTTAGACTTCCCACTTAAGCAATCCCGTTCCGATGATTGTTACGACTACACCTTAAGTTTCAGTTCATAAGTAACCCCTAGTAGTTTATACTAGCAGTCAGCACCGTCTGAACACAAACCACGTGGGGAGCCGATGAATATAAGCGTTTGATGCCTAATCTATAATGATCCTTCATATCTCGATGCAAATGAAAAGAAATTGCACCAAAGTACACGGTCGCATATAAGAAACGAGAAATATGAGAAGGAGTCCATTGCGGGTTGGTTCAGAGGTACTGGTTCTGAACTTGGTAGGGCGTGCTACGGCTCGATCCCCCACAACCTCCAAATCGGATAATGTATATAGGGTTACCACATTCGTGTACCAGACCCCGTGCTTTTAAAGGATCAAATTCGCTAACCGGCTACTCCACTACGTGCGTGCTAAGGCAAAGGGCTTAATGTGATTGCGCTAGAATGAAACCGGGCGAAATAAGATCAAAAGACTCTAGGTGAAATCGTAAAGCAATTGCCGAATGTTTCGTTTAACGGGAAGTCGACGACTTAGCTTGTTGCTTGTGTCATTAGTGTATCGTTAGTGTTTTATCAAAGTACCGGTTTATCTGACAAAACGATCCCTCGTACGGTTTGTTATGTGTGTGCGTCGATAAAAACTTGTCCGACAATTTTCAACCGACTATTTGCTTGAGGACAAGCAAAGGTTTAAGTTTGGGGAAGTTTGATAACGAGAAAATGTATCGATTATATTGCTATGTTTCAATACCGTTTTATCGCATAATTGTCGTTTTAACACCCGATTCCTCGAGTTTTCTTTGCCATTTTGCAGGTACATCATATACAGAGCTAAATCATGAGCCACAAGCAAAAGGAGCAAAAACAACCATTAAAAGATGAAGAAATGAGGAATTCTGCATAACCTGCATATTTTGTAGCACTCACGGTCGTCACCTAGGTGTCACGACCGTGACACCCCAAAAGGAGCACTCACGGTCGTCACCTAGGTGTCACGACCGTGACACCCCAAAAGGAGCACTCACGACCGTGACATATCCCTCACGACCGTGACACTTATAATACAAGGAACACGAACGTGATGCCCTTGTCACGACCGTGACAAGGGAAAAATAGGTTATTTGACTGAAGACTTGGTCATGAACGTCACGCTGCATGAAGTGCCTATTTTCCAGCTGACCCAGTATC
This sequence comes from Lathyrus aphaca, assembly GCA_963966055.1. Taxonomy (NCBI): domain Eukaryota; kingdom Viridiplantae; phylum Streptophyta; class Magnoliopsida; order Fabales; family Fabaceae; genus Lathyrus; species Lathyrus aphaca. The sequence continues at coordinate 97,242,601 of OZ014525.1, read as the reverse complement.
CACACGTCCTTGGATTCTCTCAATTCTCCTACGAGGCCCAAGCAACAAACCAACTGCCAAGCCCATTTAGTCTTCTATAAATAGCTTAATTTGAATGAACAATTTACAGAGTTTAGTTTTATTAATTTCTTGCGGAAGCTCTGCCGAATTATTTTACACCCTTTATATTTTTCCACAATTATTTTCATTGCTTTATTTTTCTTGTATCCAAACCAACCCTATAACAATTTCCAACATCAGGAAATTGTTATAAAATTTATTTGTTTCAAAGCCTTCAGAATTTTTAGAATTTATTTCCGATTCCGACAAATACTCCGAGCTTTCCAGCCTGTGGAAGAAAGAGTCTGCCATTTTTATTTTTAACCAGGTTTATATTAATTTGCAATTTTATATTTATGTTGGATATTTATTTTTCTGCCATGAATATTTTGTTTTATGTTTCTCTGCCTCTGTCTGGTTCAACAAAAATGAGTAGCTTAATACCTTAGGGCGGTATGTAATTAAAACAAACTAAATCGGTAAAATCAACTATAGGCTTAAAATAATTAAGAGCTTAATATTCTGGCTGATACTTTTTATTATAAAATCAACCTTTTTGTTACGAGAGTAAGGAAAGTGTATTAGGTTAGGTCAAAACCACGAGAGTGTGAGATTTTAACCAGATAGCTAAAGTTAGGCATTTAAATTAAACACAGCGAGAGCGCTTTAAAATAAATTAGAATTACTAAGTTTCCAAAAATTATCTCTAAACACTTATGGGCTAGCGAGAGCAGGCATAGGGCTTTAGGGGTAAGATCTGAGATAAGACCACGAGAGTGTGAGTTAAGGATATTTAAACTGGTAACCTCTATAGAATAGATTAAGTGAACCATCTTTATAAGCCTAGGTTAGATTGACCCGCCTAAGTTAGCATAATTACATACCGACCGCCTTAGTATTATTTTATTAAACTTAAATTTAATTCCCGCCTTTAATCTTTAAAAACAACAAAAAATCGTGACAACCCTTCACCTTAGCTAAACTAGAAGTTCATCTAGCACTAAGTAACCATAGAGTCCCTGTGGATCGATAATCTTAAATATTACTTCGATAGGCTGTGCACTTGCAGTTAAGATACCGCTAGACACATAATTAGATACGTCTTTAGCCCATCAACACTTTCCCTTAATCACCATTTTTTGCTTGTTTCGTTGCAATTATTAATAAAAATTCGAGTGTGATAAAATTCTGGAAAAATTCATGAGTGATCCTTATTCTCTTAATTAATTTTTATAATTATTTATTCTATATTTGGATGGTTTTAGTAATTGGATTTTTGATTCAAACTTGTCCCGAAAGACATTGTTTTGGTTTAAGGGACCGAAAAGTAATTTTTTCCAATAGGTATGAAACTAATATTTGGTTTGTAATTAACCACTAGAATATATGACACTTTTATGCTCCTTGGGAATTTTTTTCATAATTTTTTGTGTCATTTTGAGTCCACTTTGTGAGGTTGTTTTCCGGTGATCATGCCTTGTTATCTTGCTCATTGAGTGAATTGTTTTGACACTTTGGCGTATAATTTTTTGAATAACTTTTAGTCAATGTAATATACTGACTTCACCATGATAGGGTATTAATTTTATAATTTTGCCAATCACTTTGATATTTTTACATGATTCTTACATCATAGGTCCATTGTGTGATTACTTGCCTCAAACCATAGACTTTAGGAAGGCATTTATGCCACCCTTTTATGTTATGTTTGCTCATACATTATAGGTCTACTTTAGGTCCTTAATTACAATTATAGGTCACTTTTTGAACCATCTTCATTTTGTTTGTGTGTGTGTTTCAAAGTGCATCCTTATTTGAATTAGTTTGACTTGAAATTTGTTCTCTTCTCTCCTAATTGTTAACATGACTTGTGTGTGAATCATAAATATATATCCATGCATCCCAATTTCATTTCATCCTTTGTGTGCTACTGACCCGTTATCATCTCATGCATATTTACATGTCATTCATCTTTAACTTACATTATTAATGATATTATGTGATACTTGCTCCATTTCTTCTCACTTCTTCTTCTTCTTCTTACTTCATCGTCTTAAACCATGGACTCCATAACTTGTATGTTAATTCATCCACATTAATATGAATTCACTACTGACTTTGCTATTCATTTCATACATCCATTCATACTTGTATGTCATATGCATTCATACTTCATCTGTGAACCCTAACTTGCATTTATTTGAACTTGTGTGAACTTTTTATGCATAGTATGACATAGTTTGAACATGTGAGGCTCTCTAGATTCTTTAGAGACCTATTACATCTAGCTACTGACTTTGGAGGTCATTTAACCCTTAGGAACCTTAACCTTTAGGTTTAGGCTTTGTTTGAACACTAATTTCACTTTAGGAGATGTTTGATGCCTAATTGTCTTCTTTTTCTTATTTTTGATGTCATATTAAATTGTTTAACTAACCTTTGCTTGTAGGGGCTAATGGTAAGTTAAGTGTGTGGATGTGCATCTACATACAACCTCTTCTCTTATCTCTTTTAATCTTTCAACTTGTGTTTGTGAAAAGCATATTGATGCTTCTTTGACAAGTAACTTCTTTCCATCCTTTTAGGATCCTAACTCATATTCAATCCTTGAAGTGAGTTATGTGACCTCTCCTCTCTTCTTCTCTTTTCTTTTAGGATTATAATACCACACTTAACCCCTGGGATATCCAAAAGTGATAACATTAAGGTGAGTATTAGTTTCCCTTAGTTTTTACCTTTCTCTCATTGAGCCTCTCTTCTCTCTTCAAAGAAAAGCAAAAACACTTAATAATAAGAGTGTGCATAGTGCACCACGAGCCTTAATCTATATAAGAAATGATTAGTGGAGGTCTCCTTCACTCTTCTAGAATGCTTTGCAAACGTTCCACTGGGAGCGACCATGTAAAGTATTCGCTCATGTATCATAGTCTTTAGCACTGTGCGTACGACAAACAAAACAAATCAAAATACTTATTCTAAAATACAACAAACAGACAACACGTCTTCTCTCTTCTCACCTCTTCCTCCTTTGCAGACGCTTTAACTTGTCACTTCAGTTCAATAACAAGACGATAACTCACTCGATTCAGCGAGCCTGCAACACCTGAGTTAGAACTTTGGCAATGTCATCATAAAAAATACAAAAACAAACAAATTGCCGCCCTAGGTTAGGGGAACTACGTCGCTCTGATTCTCATTCCTAATGAGATACGTAGGCAGTGGGGTATGGCCTATTCGAGCATAATTATTTATTTTCCCTACATTGTTCTCGTTCTTTCTCCAGTTCCAGTTTAGCAGCAGATGAAGCAGATCACAACACCCTTTAAGTAGTACAAGCAAGCGTGGATCCCGTCGAGTACGACGGACGTGAAGGGGTGCTAATACCTTCCCTTCACGTAACTGACTCCCTTACCCATTCTCTCTGATTCGCAAGACCTTATTGTTTCCTTCCCCAAGTTTGTGCAACATTACCTTATGGGAATGACAACTCATCTTCTTTTTCCGCGCCACTTTCGCATTTGTACTAGGATGAAAATCCGGGGAGCGACACATGTCTTGCTACATTCACTTATGGGAATGGAGTTGTACCTACATGACGAGCCTCCTAATTTTTCATCAAGAGCTTATTATTTTGTTCAACCATAAGTGTCGCTCCCGGGATTTCCATCCTGGTACAGACGCGAAAGTGGCGCATAAAAGGAAGAGTCGCCAGTCATACATTTTTATCCCGAAGGAATGGGAAAGGTAATGTTGCACAAACCTAGGGAAAAGGAAAGAACAAGGTCTTGCAAACCAAAGAGACTGGGTTCGGGAGTCGGTTATGAACTAGGAAGGTATTAACACCTCAGATCTTCTGTCGTGCCCGACGAGATCCACGCTTGTCAGAACTGTTTCAAAGGGTGAAGATAAATTGTTGTTGAACTGAAACTACAACTGGAACTAGATAAGAGAAAGAAAAGGTATGGGAAAATAAGAGAGTGATCGAATGGGCCCTACCCCATTGCCTGTGTATCTCATATGAAATGAGAATCAGAGTCGGCGTGGTTCCCCTAACTAGGGAGGAAAACTACATGTTGTTTTTTTAAAGCTTGAACTGCCTATGTCTATGCTCAAGTGTTTCAGGCTCGTCCGACACAACTGTGTTTCCCATCTTTCAAATAGACAAGTAGAAGCAAGTTATTTTGTTAGCTTCTTGACAATCTCTTGACAATCTCAAATAGTTGAGCAGCATCCGGATGCCCCGAGTCTTTAATTAGCTTCTGAATAAGCAAGTTTCTTTGGTCAAAGGAAGCATGCAACTCACTGATTTGTTGCAAAAACAGCACTTCATTCTCCTTACTGGCACTTGTCTATGATCTAGCCTTTATAGTTTTAGTAAGAATCCTGAGCTCTTCAATTCCTTTCTGATCATCCTCCATTGACTTCTGACTTTGCTATAGATTTTGGAAGTATTCCCTTCTCCGCTCGTGAGCTTTCTGAAGTTCTTCAGTTCTACTTTCTACCTGCATTTGTAAATCTTCAATCTTCTGTTGATATCCCTTTTCCATTTCCTTCTGATTTTTCTAATTTGTGTCTCATTGCTCTTGCCAAAGAGTTATGGTCTCATTTGCTTCATCCAAATACTTCTTGATCTTTCTACATTCACCAGCCTTGCTAATCTCAGCCAAGCCTTTCTTCTTGAAGTACAATTTTGTGTCAGCAAACTCCTTCTTCTTTTCTTCCATATCCTTCTGAGCCGGGTGAACTTTTTCCTCCAATGCCTTGTTGGTATACACCAAATGCTGATACAAACTGTTGATCTCGGAGTTCTCAATTCGGACCTTCTGAAGTTCAGCTTCTAGCTTCTAATACTCCTCAATAGGCATAGTGGTTTGAGGTTCAACCACCTTGGGATACAAGGGAGGCTCTACTGAAAATGGGAGAAACATAACTTCAACTCGGTGCTTTAACTAATCAGCACAGGGTGCATAAGTCTTTGGATCAATTCTTCCAAATTCTTTCTTCCCCTTCATAACCCTCACAACCCAAACCTGGGAAACTTGGATTAATAAGTCTTCATTTCCTTTGGCATGAAATTAAAGGGACTCTGCAACATGTTCTTCTCTAGGAGGAGCCTTTAAAGGATACCCAAACTATTTGAGCGCCAATACCAAATTATGGTTGATTCCCCCTTTCCTACCAAGAAAAGGCACATTGGGGAAATTACCAACACTTGTAATCAACTATTTCCCAACCAAGTCTCTGTTATACCACCAGGTAATGTCATCTTAATTCAAACTCACCAACCTCTTGGACCATTTAACATCTCCTTTAAGCTCCACGGAAGGTCCTGACTTTGGAAGGTGTCGAGCAAACCAGATGTAAAATAAAGATGCACAACAGAGCACAAGACCTCCTCTTTTCTCTCATTCTTGTAGTGAACAGAATAACAAAAATCTCCCAACAGGGTTCCTTTTAATGAAGATGGATATTGCATCCATGTACACAAACTCCTTCTCATTTGGAAACAAACTTATCCCATACACGGTCAAAGCTAAGACTGCACTAAAATTTGTCCGCCTTTGTTCTGTAGCACACTTTCTGGCTTTAGCAATCAATAAGTCCAAGTAAAATCCTTTACTCTCTCTCTCTCTCTCTCCCTTTATCTTGTTCTTGATGTTATTTGTGACCAAATCCAAATTCATATGAATAGCTTTAGCAATATCTTCGTTTGAGTGAACCCTATCTGAATTGTAGAAAGGAAGATTGTCTCTGATTGGAACTCTAAGAATACTGGAAATCTCCTCCAAAGTAGGCACCAAAACATAATCTGAGAAAACAAAACACCTCAGCTGAGGGTCATAGAACTGAAGAAGAGTGTGAAAAACATCCTTTTGCTCTTGAGTAGCCTCATCCAAGTAACTCAAAATCAAACCATACTTCTTTCTGAAATCATCTAGCACATTTTCATTCATCAAACCAACCAAACTCTGAATGTCTTCAGTTTCTTGCCTTGAGAAAGTATAATGAACATTGTTTTTCTGAGGAATATCGTGAGCTATCTGGAATGAGAAGATAAAAACCACCAGAACTGGGAATGACAGAGAATAACCTGAGAAATGAAAAACACAAAAGTTAATGATGATATGATGCAATGCAATGTAAGGCATGTGATTAATGACTGGTGTCTGGTGTTGGTACTGAGCCAAGAACCAAGTGTCTGAAGAACCACAATAACTAGGTTATCTGAATAACAACCCATAACTGAAAACCAGAGGATCGGATAGGACCAGATCAAAATAATAAAACAACACTGAAGAAAATGGGTATATTGAAGGACATGGTTCCTGAAAAAATTTAACAAACCCCTCATCTCACAGGTGTGCTACTACGGGTCAACATTACAGACTCTCAGTTTGAGTAGCGATAATACGTTCACCATTTCCGAGAAACAGTTTGGAATTATATACTAAAATAGGAGGTCTCAGCTGAGTCCTGAAAAACAAGCATCCCCCATAAATTCCCAACTTCAAGAACTGAGATTGAGAAACAATAGTACATTCATCCCGAATGGTACAATACTATTGTCATACGAACAATGCTTTAATTGAGTTCTTATGAGAGAACAAGGTCATCCTGCAAGTTCCCAGTGGACCCTCGGGTGCGAGTGGGTTTGCCAACAAATATGGTCTGCCACTGTCACCACTAGAGATGAGTGTTTCCACAAAGGTCCTTAATGATCGGTCCCCAAATGCATATAACTATCAAGGTCGTATCCTGAAGTAGGGAAGATCCCTATATCAGAACATTTCCAAGACGGTCGCAATCTGGGTGTGGAACTCACTACTACTAGCATGACAAGATATCATGAAAGTGAAGTAACCTTCCATGCTAAAGTCTAGGGTGCACTCAAGCCTTGGTATTGGGATCATATCACAATAATCCTCATCCCACACAAAAAAACCAGACAGTCTAGACAGTATAATAACGATGCATGATAAATAAATACTGAAAGCAGTAAATACAACTGTAAGTAAACTAAACACACAGCAGCAGGAAAATAAACTCCCAGAGGAACAAAAACAGACAAGCATTAGGATTGACTCGCATAAGGAACCAGAGAAACTCTGGTTAGGAGGTACCCAACATAGTCTCCAACTGCCTCTCCCGGGTTTTCCATCCTGGTGCAGACGCGAAAGTGGCCCGGAAAAGGAAGAGCCTCCATCCAGGCATTTTTATCCCGAAGGAATGAAAAAGGTAATGTTGCACAAACCTAGGGAAAAGGAAAGAACAAGGTATTCCAAACCAAAGATATTGAGTTCAGAAGTCGGTTACAAACCGGGAAGGTATTAGCACCCCAGATCATCCATCGTACCTGACGGGATCCATGGTTGCCATAACTATTTCAAAGGGTGAAGATAAAATGCTGCTGAACTAAAACTGCAACTGAAACTAGATAAAAGAAAGAAAAGGTATGGGAAAATGTAGGGAAAATAAGAATGTGCTCAAATGGGCCCTGCCCCACTGCCTACGTATCTCATAGGAAATGAGAATCTGAGTCAACGTAGTTCCCCTAACTAGGGAGAAAAACTGCTTGTTGTGTTTTTTAAAGCTTGAACTGCCTATGTCTATGCTTAGCTCTTGCAGGCTCGTCCGACATGAGTGTGTTTACCGTCTCATAAAGAGACAAGTAGAAGCAAGTTCTTTCGTTAAGAGTGAAGGTGATGAGAAAATAATTCTCGAATGAAAGACGTTTATTGTTGGTTTGAATGCTTTTAGAAGCTTTTCTTGAATTTGGCACAAGAAAATGTATTCAAGCCTTTTTCCATGGAGTATGTACTTCTTACATAACTCCAAGATGGAATGAGGAATAAGTACACTCAAGCAAGGAGAAGACCCCCAAGACTTGATTCTAAAGATTAAGGCTTAAGTACACTAACTCATTGAAATTATTTAAGTATTTTTGTGTTTTGAAGTGAAGAAATGTTTTTTAGCTTTCCTTTGTGAGAATGACTTAAATTTTAGAATTGTACATCATGCTAGACAAGTTCACATTACCCTAAGATGGGATATATGAAAATTCCCCATGGAATAATTCTATAACACAAGAAGTCACTTCAACCGTTATTAAGTGTTTTGAAGTTGTTCTGAGATGAGAAGAGAGAAAACATCAAAAGGATCTTCAAGGGTAAAATGTATAAGGGATACTAAACCTAATGAAGTCATCATTCTTGGATATCCTAGGTTTGTGAGGTTTGAGAACTCTATCCTAATGAAGAAAGAAGAATAGAAGAAGAAAAGAAAAGAAAAGAAGAAAGGAGAAAGGATTAGAAGACAACTTACTTCCAAGATGGAAGTTAAGTTGCTTCTAAAGGGGATGAAAAGCAATTTTGAAAAGAAAAAGCATATTTAATGCTTAACCAAACATAAGTATGAACATTAAAATAGAAAGTAGATATTGGAATGTGGAAGCTTATCCACATCCCCACAACTTACAAAAGCGCCTGCAAGGTTAGTAAAAGAAACATGGAAGTTCAAGAGATGGAAGATGGAAGCCAAACACATAAGGAACACAAATGAAAAGAAAAAAAGGTATCAATACCTTAAAATTCATAATTACATCATAGCAAAACATCAAAAGTACAAAGAACCCAATCAAAGTCAAACAAGATGCAAAGAAGCACAAAATAGATGAAGAAGTTCAAAGAAGTTCAAAAGAATAAGTAAGAATGCAAAGATGCATAAACATGATCAAAGACAAATGACAAACATAAAAGTCACAACTCAAATACCAAATTTAGATGTATAATGTCATCCTAAATGATCATGCAAACATTGTTGCACCCCAAAATTTGTCCTCACAATACAGGACTTTGTGTTCTAAGAAGGTTCACAAGGTTCACAAGCTTCCCAATGCTTTCAAGACCTTTCATGAGGTTCATGAAGTCTACAAGTCACTTTATGAAGGTTCACAAGGTTCACAAGCTTCCCAATGCTTTCAAGACCTTTCATGAGGTTCATGAAGTCTACAAGTCACTTCTTGAAGGTTCACAAGGTTCACAAGCTTCTCAACATTTGCAAGACCTTTCATGAAGTTCATGAAGTCTACAAGTTACTTCTTGAAGGTTCACAAGGTTCACAAGATTCACAATGTTTACATAACCTTTCATGAGGTTCATGAAGTCTACAAGTCACTTCATGAGGTTCACAAGTTTCACAAAGCTTCACAATACCTCCCATGAGGATCACAAGACATTTTATGATGGTTCACAAGGTTCACAAAGTTCACAATTGGTCAAAAGAGTTGACAATTCCCTCAGACAATGCACCTCCTAAGCAGTGCATCCAAAACTAGGGTTTTGACTTTAATCAGGCTAAATGGACTTCCAAGACTTCAAGTGAGCTTCATAACATCTTATATGTGTGTAAGAACCCCCATGACAAGTTTCAAGACTTTTCTCAAAAGTTTGCTCAGTCAGATGATCAGATAAGTCAAAATCAGTCAATGCAGTTAAAAAGTCAAACTGAGGTCAACTGTGGTCAAACCAAAGTCAAACTTCATGATTTTTTGCCAACATCAAGTATATGAAGTAAAATTCATCATTTGATCAAGGGTTGATCATGATTCATCAAGGAGATTCCAGATCATCAAGAATCAGGAGTTTCTAAATTAGGGTTTCCTCAGTAAAAGTCAACTGAACTTTGACCAGCCATAACTTTCACATGCTTCATCACCAAGTCTCCACTCAAAGCTCATTTTGAAGGAAATTGAATTCTCTACAACTTTGATCTTGCAAGTCAAGCCCAAAAATGCTTCATTTGGAAGATATGAGCTAAGACATTATAGGTCATTTCAAAAGTCAACAAAAAGTCAACAACTTCAAAAGGGCATAAATTGAGATTGGTAAATGATATGGACATGAAACCAATGGGGTTGTTTATAGGACTCTTCAAGCTTTCCAAAATGTCCAAGAACACCCTCATACCTTTAAAATTGAGGGAGATATGCCATTGCAAAGTTGGGAAATTTTGTGATGGTTTATGATGAAAATGGAGGTTTAAAACCAATTCTTTTCAAATGGGCTTGTCAAATTGTGATCCAATCCATACCATATCATCATGCACGACCCAAATGATTAAAAATCAGAATTTTTATTATTTTATTTTTATTTATTTTGATTTAATTCATGAAAAATCATTTTAAATAAATATAAAATATGAAAATATATTATTTAAGAGAGATTTGGTTTCTAGAACATTTAAAATATTGATTGAAGTTGAAAGGGAAGGAAATCATGAGATTGGTACAAAAATAGCAAGCCTTCATGAGCAAATATTTGAATTTCAAAGCATAATCTTTTTCAATCTTCAAATATCAAAACTTCCATACAACCATTCAATTTTTCTGACCTAAATGATCCTCATATAAGTACTGATCATAACCCTATCACTCATTGACGAATTTGCTGCCTCTAAGTGTAAGTTCCAAACCTCAAAAATCCATCCAAAACTCATATTCGGATTCCTTGATTCAGAGCACTAGAAGGTAAAATAAGAACATGGAGAGCTTCATTGGATATCACTGATCATAAACCATCATTCATATGCATCCAAATCGTGCCATAATGCCCTACCCGAATTCACTTTATGCTTGAGAATATTTTTTTCGATTCCATTAATGTGTTGTTTTTCAATGAATTTTGCTTACATAATCTTGTTTGTTGATGACTATAGATGGAATCTGGATCGTTTGGTGAAGTTCCATAGCCTGAAACATGATCCACCATTTTTAGGGTTTACGGCTCCAATTAGGGTTTTGTAATCCATCCAATATAAATGGATTATGAGGACGTAGAAGGATTGGAAATCTTGTTAGGAACTTAGTGGCATAGTCAATTTCGCAAAATATTACTGTTTTGTCAATGTATGAATTTTGTAGGTTTTGCTACCATTCTATTTTCGCAGGTAATCTCCTAACTATTTTCGCAGCTAAGTTCGCAGTTCAGGAGGTAGAAGAAGACTCCTTCGCGCGCGTTTGTGGATTCAAATATCTTGTATTATATTTTATGAATTATTGGCTGTTTGATATCACAACAATTATGTTGTCCCAGTGGTTGGAGGCGTGCGCATACATTGGCTTGGTCTGGGGTTCGATTCCCCGTTTATAGCATTTTGTTCTCTTATTTTGTTCATTTTTCAGGTTTAATATATTATGTTCAGTCATCATCATATTACCAGTTAGGCTCTCCCAGCCAGGTGGTCACGCGTGCATGCTTGTAATCAAAAGGTCCTGGGTTCAATCCTCCCCCAGGCCTTTTTGCTTCTATTATTTTCCTGATTTTCCAGACATTGCATAAAACTGATTCTACTCATTCCCTTGTTACCTGCGCCTAGCTGGCCTGGTGGTACGTTTTGAGGTTTGCAAGCTGGGTGTCCTGGGTTCAAACCCAGCCCAGGTGAGTTTTCTTTTTACCACTTTTTCTATTTTTATTTCTTTAATTAATTAGTTTAATTGTTTTCTTAATATCAATTAAAAATAAATTATGCATGTATAGATATTTAAAACAACCTTATATTTTCCAAAAAATTCTAAACTCTTGATTTTTTTCTCAATTTAAGTTTTATTATTATTCATATGATTAAATTGGAATATGTTTATATATTAAAATAATTGTTGTACATTATAAATTAATTCCTAAAAATATTTTCTAAAACAAACCCTAATTTTCAAAAAAACTCTAATTTATTTTCTAAGTACTTATTAAGAAAACCTAGTTATTTATTTTCTAATTCTTAATATAATTATTATATATATATATTTATTTAGTATAATTTTTAATATAATTAATTTTTGTAAATATAATAATTAATAAAAATTAATTTTTTGTAAATGAGATTAATTTTGTGAATATGATATTTAAAACTTACTTTCTTCATATAATGTATAAATATCTTTTAATAAATAATTGTTTTAAAAATAAATTGAATTTATAATAATTAAACTTTGTAATTATAATACATTTAAAATAATTTGTAAATATAGTTGCCTACATTAAAAAATTATTAATCTTTTATTCTTATTTTGGCTAATTTTATTTATTTAATTATTGTTACTAACCATGTTATTATTTATTTTTTGCTTCATTAATCTTATATATTCTATTATTATTATTATTTACTAACCTTACTTATTATTACTAACTTTTGATTATTATTTCACTAATACTATTTAATTTTTCATTATTATTTTAACTAACCCTATTTTTAATTTTTATTATTACTAACCCATATTTATTTATTTATTGCTTATTTATTATTTTTGCTTATTATTTATATTTTGCTATTTATTTTAATTTGCTTATTATAATTATTATGTAATTGCTTCTTGGTGTAAATTTGTAATATTTAATTATTTAATTTGCTTGCTATGGTTAGTAATTTAGGGAGTGCAAATATGTATTCTATTTTAAAATAAATTTAGATCATTTTAATCATAAGATAAATAATATTGAACACTCACACACGTAAGTCGATTTTTAATCGCCATCTCACATTTCTAGGGTTGCCTCTCAAGTTGCCTAAATCATAAGGTCAAGTGGGGTGTATAAAGCAAGTCCCTTAAAAGAAAAATCATCAAGTCCCTAATGGTTGCTTTCAAAGATCAAGTCCCTTTTCGAATAATGATGATAGTCCCTTCAAAATGTTTAATACACCCCACAGTTGCCTTCATAAAAACAGATGTCCCTCATATGTCCCTCACATCCAATGTAATGACTACCTACTCCTTAATAGTAGGGATAGTCTTACCAATTAAAGGATAAAGAACAAGAAAGACTTAAAACTTTAGGGTAGGTACCTCCTAGTTGCTTGCTCACTCCATTTTTCAAACACTTAACAAGTTTCAAACGAATTTTCAAAAAAAACAAGTTTTTACGCATCCGTACATGGATCATTATTAACTATTATGAAAAATTTTCTATTCACACACTACACTTTCAAAAACAATTCAAAAGTGAGCTAAGTAACTAAGAGCCCATGGATAACCATGGATGTAAAGGGTGCTAACACCTTCCCTTTACATAACCTACCCCCCGGACCCAAAAATATCTCTTAAGGTCTTTCCTGTTCTTTTATACCCTTTCCTTTTGGATAAAATAAAAGTCGGTGGCGACTCTTGCTATCCGCAACATAACGTAAAGTCAGTTCTCCCACCGTGTTACAAACATACATGAGTTATTTCATGATAGAATGGGAGATGGGGAGAGAAATGCAAGCATACATTCATGTTATGAAAACAAATGAAGTGAAGATGAAGATAGAAGATGCAAAGATGATATGAAATGGTAAAAGTAAAAGTCCGAAGCATATGAATAATATGACATGTTAAATATGCACAAATGATCATGGAAAATATTCAAGGCAAACAAGTTCATACAACTAAACAAACATGTAAGAAGAACTGGATGCTTCCTACTTGAAATGAAATGAAAATGATGCAAAATGGCATACAAATATGAATTTTTATGGATTATTCAATAGTATATCATGGATCAAAATGCAAATGAGATGATGATATGATCATGGTAGAAGCACATAATCAAACATGAGAAGCATAGGATGAAAGCATGTGAAGAAATTAGGTCAGAAAGTCAAATGAGATGCAACATACAAAACACAAGGTCAACATACATCAAGTGCACTTAACAATGATAAAACAAAGTTTCTAAGAGTCTAAACATGTCACTAAAACACAAACAAGGGACCTTAAATGGTGGCGCAAGTGCCTCATGCAATTAGGGTTAAGAGAAGTCAAATGGTGATCAAGTAAGATACCTTCAAACATAAGCAACAAAAAAATAGAAAATGGCATTCAAAAATTATGACATTAAAGCATAAATGACCTCAACCAGGGATAAAACATATATCAAAAGGTCATACAAAAATTCAGAGAGGAAGAAGCTCAAACAATTAAGCAAAACACATATAGGAACCAAACATCAACATGCAATGATGAAGGACCTAAATGAAATTAAAGAAAGTTTTAAAAATAAAACAAAAATATTTTTAAGAGGTTTTGGATGTCACTAAATGAATGCAAAAATATTAGTTCAAAAATGTTTAATTAACTATGAGAAAATAATTTTTGAAATAGATGTATGCAAATAGAAATAAGTTGAAAAAAGAAATAAAATAAAATATTAAAATAAAATGAAAAATGCATGAATTAAGAAATAAAAAATTCTTAAAATTATTGTAATATTTTAATGATTTTAAGAAAATAAAATGAAAAAGTGTGAAAATAAAAATAAAAATGAATGAGAATGATGTAATGGGTATGACATTAGGTCGAGGCTCAGTCCATCAGCACAGTCAACAGGGGGTGGGGTTATCACTTAGGTCGAGGCTCAGTCCATCAGTACAGTCAACACTCACAAAAGTCTATGGTCAACTTATGAGACTCACACATGCCCTTGGATCAATCAGAGTATCACAACAAGTCAAACAATTAAACAAATAAGCCAGATGAACGCGCCAGATAAAAAATACATCATAAATAACATGAGCGCGCACACAACATAAATTAAATAGAAACAAAAGGCATGTGAGATGCCATACACAATTTTAATGCGCTGGCCAAACATACACCCTCAGACCAAGAGATCCAAGGGTCCAAACATCTTCTATAAAAAAAATCTCCGGTGAATGAGCTAGGACTCCGATCACCTATAACTATGAACATGAACAAATTATCTCTCCAGAAATGAAAAGTAACAACCCAGATCCACTAAAAAACAGTTGCTGATCATGAATATCCAGTCAAAAACATCAAACAATGCATGAATCAAGAGAATCGAAGCAAAACTTCTAGATCTGAAAAACTTCAAACTCACAATATGAACATGTTACACGTCCAAAATCAATTCTAAACACATCAATGTTATCAGTAACATCCAGAGATTCAAACACACACAAAAACTAAGATCTAAGAGCAAGAATTCATCACTAACCTGAGACATTGAATAGATCAAAATACTCCTAGAAAACCATCTGTAAGCTGCAGATCAAGCCTTAGGAAACTCTAATTGCAAAATAAATGCAATTAAATCTTGGATATGGTTCGAATATTGAGATTTTAAGAAATTAAATTCAAATTCAGATCCTATGAAATCCTTGCTTAAAGCTTCAAATGATGATTGATCTAGCTTCTATGAACTTCAAGGAGTGTGAATATGAAAGAATTATGCAAAATGCACTTGTGTGTAGGGAAAATCGAAGAGAAGAAGCAAAATGTAAATTCTGGTGAAACTGAATAATTGATGAAGCTCCCCCTCAACTATGGTTATCTAAAGCTTATGTATGATCTAATTTGGGTCTAACCAGAGTTAGAGACCCAAGGGAAGTGTGGTTAAGAAGTTTGGAGGGAATTTGCAAAAATGCATGTTGGTATGGAACTCATGATTCACACGTGCATGGGGAATGAATTTTGCGTGCATTGGCTTCACATCATGTGTAATTCAGAATGGAAATGTTTTTGTGGCTTGTAGTGGCTTGCTTATCAAGTTTTGATGTATTTTGCAAATTGGCCATTTGAAATGAAAGTAAAAAATACACCATGAATTTGAATGATTCCAAAGCCAATTTTCTCCAAATGGTGTGTACATGAAGTGTATGGACTGAATTATCAAGTTAGAAGTAACATAAGCCTTGTAGGAAGCATTTTGCAAAAGCGAAAGAAAATGGATCCATGGAAAACCCTAAAACACCATCTTTGGTCTTTTGATCATATCTTGAGCTTCACAAATGCTATGGAAATGATCTATTAATTTTTGGAAAATTGAGAGAAAGATCTTCAACTTTCATGTTTGGAAAAATTTCATTTGGATCATTTTTTATGATGAAAGATTAGGTTGAAGATGGTTTGAAAAGTTGCCAAAAATAGAAAATTCACATTATAGGTCATTTTCCAAAAATAGTAACTCTTGACCTAGCTCTTGATTCTTGATGAATGGCATGAATCTTGACATTTGAATTTCATATGAGGATATAGGACCTTGAAAGTCATGAATTAGACCTCAAAAAGTCACAGTTGATTTTTCTTGCACAATTGACTTTTGCTTGCACCACAAGTAATTGTCTGCCTGAGAAACTTCCTCAATGAACCAATGCCTCAAAATCTATCCATAGACACTTGAGAACATATGTAAGATCATGAGAACAGTTTGGGACCAAGAAAACCTCATTTGACCTATTGCAACCAAAACCCTAATTTGGTCCTTGTATAGGAGATATTGCACTGAGTTAGCTTCCTGATGAATTTCCCCCTTCTAGGGACTTGAAACCACATTTGATCTTGTGTGGGACATAAGAGACCCATGACCTTTATCTTTTCCTTTAGATGATCACAAACTTGCAAGCCATTGACCTCATGCTTTATACCTCCTACTATGGATGTTATATTTCAATTCCTTATGCTAAGAATGCAGTGATATGTATGCAAATGATATGTTAAATGCTATAAAATGAGAGGGCGAATTTTAGGGTGTTACAACAAGGAAGTAAGATATCAAATTAGAGTATTTATTAAACTCTTTTTCCCGATATTGCTGTTGTAGGAACACATTGGATGCATGAAAAGTGGAGAATGTTTTTTCTAATATATCTTCATCAGTTACATTTTCTCTACATAATGTTAGTTTAGAGGTTATTCTAAATATTATAGAATTATAATCACTTACACTTTTAAAATCTTGCAAGCATAAATGCATCCAATCATAACGAGTTTTTGGTAGAATAAACAATTTTTGATGAGCATATCTCTCTTTTAAGATTTTCCATAAAATATATGGATCTGTTACAGTAAGATATTCATTTTTAAGGTCCCCATGGAGATGGCGACGAAGAAATATCACGGCTTTTGCCTTTTTTACCAAATGATGTATTTCCTTCTTTAATAGCATTATCGTGACCTTCTACATTTAAATGAATTTCATCATCTAGAGCTCAAGGCAAATAATTCTTTCCCGAGATGTCAAGAGCTCCAAAGTCGAGTTTTGCAAGATTTGATATACTTAATTCTTTTCAAATAAAAAATCAATATGTATCTCTAAAATTAAATATTCAAACAAATAATGTAAAATAAAAAGTTTATAAATTATTTACAAATAGAAAATTTATATAAATAATTTAGTCATATTGTTTTCATAACAAAAAAAAACTATATTAAAAAAATAAAAGGTTTTGCCAATTAATTTAGATATGTAATTAGTTTTTTTTAATTTGTTCACAAATTTCAGTATTTTGATATAAAATCAGTTTTGGCAATTAATACAATTATATATTTCAATAATCAATTAATATTTTGCAACAATATTACAAAACAAAATCATTATATAAGCAGGATTAATATTTCTTTTTTTTTTCGACATAAAAAAAATATAAAATTCTTCAGGAACTATATAAATAATTTATTTTGATATC
This sequence comes from Lathyrus aphaca, assembly GCA_963966055.1. Taxonomy (NCBI): domain Eukaryota; kingdom Viridiplantae; phylum Streptophyta; class Magnoliopsida; order Fabales; family Fabaceae; genus Lathyrus; species Lathyrus aphaca. The sequence continues at coordinate 97,225,105 of OZ014525.1, read as the reverse complement.
CTTCAGGGATAATTTGATAGGTTCTTCAAGAACTTTATAAAAAAAAATGTTTTGCAATTCTAAGGGATGCTTTATAAGTTCTTCAGGAACTATATAGTTTATTTTGCTATCCTATAGGGATAGCTTGATAAGTTCTTCAGGAACTTTATAAAAAAAAATTGTTTTGCAATACTTAAGGGATGCTTTATAGTTCTTCAGGAACTATAAAATAATTTATTTTGCTATCCTTTAGGGATCGCTTGATAGGTTCTTCATGAACTTTATAAAAAAAAATTGTTTTGCAATCTCTAGGGATACTTTATAAGTTCTTCAGGAACTATATAAATAATTTATTTTGCTATCCTTTAGGGATAGCTTGAACTTTATAAAAAAAATGTGTTTTGCAATCCTTCAAAGATGCTTTATAAGTTCTTCAGGAACTATATAATTAATTTATTTAGCCATCCTTTAGGGATAACCTTATAAGTTCTTCAGAAACTATATAAAAAAAATGTTTTGCAATCCTTCAGGGATGCATGAAAATCATTATTGATTTTCTTTTTTATTATCTAACCAATATTTATAAATAACACATAGAGAATATATATAAAAAAATATCTTCTAATTGTTGGAGTTTTTTCCTTCTAAGTGTCAGAGCTTCCTAGAGATAACGTGTTATAAAATAAGGAGAAATAACGTGTTATAAAGTAAAGAGAAATAAAGAATAAAGAGAAGAGAGAAAAATAGATTGATTCTGTATTATTTCATTTATGTATTGTATAGAATGAGATTGGTCCTATTTATAGGACATCATGTAAACATTATAATAAATACAAAGTGATTAAATAAGAAAATAAATTATTGTGAGACAAATCATCCAATTATTAATATAAAGGAAAAAGAAATTTAAATTTTAAAAAAATAAAAAAATAAAAACAAAAAAATAGTAAAATGAAATGTTGATGAAGACATAGGAGGAATAAGAGAATATGAATATAAATATAATTTAGAGAAGAAAAAAAACAATATTCGAATATTCAAGAAAGAAAAGTGTATTTTTGTCAATCTAAATTGTAAATAAAAACTAGTAGAAGACTCGTACATCCGCACGGGAAAGTTAATTATTAAATCACAGAAGATTTAGATTTTTTTTTTAAATGTTAGTAAGAATAAAAGTATTGTGATGCATAACCAAAATCGACCAAAACATTGTTTGCATCATTAGAAAATGATCCTTAGTTAAATAGAAATGTCATCAACAAAATGACCAAAAACTCACTCCATAAGAGTGGATATATTCAATTTCATAAAAGTACTATGACTATGAATAATAGAATTTTAGTAAGTCCAACCAAGGAAAACTAAAAACTAAGTTATAATAACTTTATAGATTCAAATGATTAATGGAGACTTGTTTAAAGAGATGACATAAATAACCTACAAAGATGATAAAATGAATGGATAGGTAGAGAAATGTTATAGTTATAAAGGCAAAAAAATATGTTGAGAGATTGAAAGAATGGGTTATATTAGCATGAACAAATATATATTGTGTATTCAATAGTTGTTGTGGGTGTAAGCTAAATATAGAGATGGACTTGCCCATAATACGATGCATGATAGCAACACTTTATATTGAGAAGCCAAAATTGTGTTTGTTATTGAAAGAACCAATGCAATGCAATTCTACATATCAAGTAATTATTGCATGCTTTAAATTTTGAAGACATCTAACATGATAATGGACATGTATAAAATGAAATTAAATTAAGTGAAAAATTATGCATAAGATGGAAAAGAGGATAGGAAACAATGTTGTCGAGAAAATATACATAAGTTGGTAATATATAAACCATATATAACTTGAAATAAACATAATAGTCATGTGTATTGATTAAACATGAACTTTCACAAAACAAAACATGAGCAAATAAAAAACGGATTCAAAATTTTCACATTAAAAACACGAACTTTCACAGGTCCATGTGTTTCACAAGAAAAAAACCATAGCAAAATGGATGAAATCAGCGTTGAGTAGAAAGTTTAAAGCTTTGACATTGAACAAAATAATGAGCGGGAATAAGAACTTCCACATGAAAATAGAGAGAGAGAGAGAGAGAGAGAGAGAGAGAGAGAGAGGAACTTTAACAGACCAAAAGGAACTTGAACATGTTAATGCGGTTCAAGAGCGATTAGAAAAACATAACACAACTCAGAAAGTTTTCAACGTTTCACAAGAAAAATAAGAACTTTAACACATCAAAACATGGACTTCGTCATCATAATGCATGAGCAAACTCTTCATTACATGTTTAACTGTTAATGCAAAAAGTATAAAAATTTCATAGGTATCAAACAATAGAAAAAAGGTTTAACGGAACAAACAATAGAAAAATAACTTAACAATCATGGTAATATATTGTGTGAATGAGACTACACCTTGAACGAAGGATGAGAGACAAGGTAGCAAAAATGTTGAACGGAATGTCGGTTTGGTGTAGTTGTTCTTCAACTATATGAGAGATGAGGAAGCAGATAGAATTCTTTAGAATTGTTGATGAGAAAGACCGCAAAGACGTTTGAAAAGAAGAGATTAGAAAAGGCGGGGAAAAGAGAGGGAAAATTGGTGTAGTGCCGTGAACAAAAATCGAATGAATAGGATGCTGACATGTGGAAGAAAGACAAATTCTCATGAAATCTAAGATTGGGTAATATGTTAATTACTGAAAACTCCTTTCAGTAGGCATTATTTAGTTTGGTCTAAAGGATAAATTAGGAAGATTGGTAGCATTAAATTGTAATGGATAGGTAGTTGATTAATAAGGTGAAACTAGAAAACATCATAAACTTTTATTGAGCATTATATATTTTTTAGGTCAAATACATTTCATTGTCATTTGTCTCTTCCCCTCCAATTACAAACTAACAATAATAGGCATCCAAATTATTTAGCTAACTTACACACATGCACCTTATTTTACAACTTGTAACCTTTTTTTCTATATTTTGCTAAACATAGGTTCGTTCATGAATTGACTTCCGTCGTCAAAAACCTTCGGAGACGATGAAGTTGAAGGATAATGAAACACATAGAGATTATATTCCACAACAGCATCACCTAAATAATAATCAACTGAATAAGATTTCGCCTGAAGAAAACCACGTGCGAATCGAAATTCTCCGGTTCCACCAATAATCGGCATTTCTCTTATCGGAGACATAATCGTGTTGCGCCCAAGCACGCTTAGCGTGCTACCATTGTATTTCCCTTCGGTAAACACAAAAGTCATTCCCATAACTAACTCCAAATCACGCACGGCAGCTTGAGAAACGGTTAAGTAAAAGCCTTGGGCTTTTCCGATTTGATGGGAACTAAGTTCGGGTCCAACGGTCAGTGGATCTTCCAGAACCACTATGGATCCGAACGGTAAGGGAGATTCGGATTTCCCATTTAAGGGAGATTCGGAGGATATGACCATGGTGGGTTTTGGGCCAGTAACAACGTCATGGAAGAAAAAGTTGATGTGAGTGAGTTTCTCTTGTTTGAAACCAAGGAATGATGGAGACACGTCTTGATAGTAAGTGGCGTTTACAAAGGAAAAGAAGAGAAAGGTTGTGAAGAAGGTTGAAGATAACAAGGTTTTGGAGTTAGCCATAATGTTGGAAATAAGTTATGTTGGCTAGTTTTTTGGTTTGTGATGTCTAATTAAGGAGAAAGAGGATGGTATATATAAGCATATTAATGAAGAAGATTCAACTTTATTTTATTTTTTTTAAAGAAAAAGATGGGACGTGTTGAATAGAAAATGATATATCTAGTCTACCAAATGATATTTTAATGCTACATTTGGAAATTTTGGATAAATTATCCAATACAATGAAAATTAATCACATGACAGAAGTTTCATTGTACATTTTCATACTCCACAATGAACATGCATGCGACTGGATAATAGCGCAAAATATATACAAAACGTCATCAATTTTTGTTTTCTTCTTAGGGGAATTTTTAACTAAACTATATTTTAACTTCAATTTTGAATCAACACTTATTTAAATTCAGAATTCAACACCTCTTATCTACTAGAACTGATGTCACTCCAAAGACTAACCTAGTTAAAAACTCCAGTCTTTGATTATTACATTTTCCACACATACATAAGCTAGTGAATTATTATATTAGTTTTCTTTTCTTTTTCAAATGTATTGAATTTATAGAGGATGCAAATAAACAATTACAGAAAATTTTATCAAACTATCCAATTTTTTCAACTTTAATCCCTAACTACCTTACCTTTTAAATTAATTTTCAATCTATCTCACTTTAAAAAAAAATAGAATTAAAGAGAAGTTGCCAATTGAATGGCGCTTCTTATATTTTTTTAAAAATTTTAGTTATCTGCGGATTTTCCTGCAGATTTGAGATTATCTGCGGATTTACTTGCGAATTCACCTACAGATATAAGTAAATCTGTAAATAAATTCACAAGTAACGACAAATCTGCTGGAAAATCCACATGTAATTGGATTTACCTGCAAATTCATTTTTTTGTTATGAAAAGTGGGATAGATAAGAAATTAATTTGAAAAGTGGGTTATTTGGAGAATTTTTTTAAATAATTAAATATTTGAGTAAAAATTTCACAATTACAAGTGTTTGATTCTTTTAACATAAAATATATACAATGAAATTATTAACGTGTTTATTTCTTTCTTTCATTAGAGCTTATTCTTTATGTATTATTTGTATGAAAGTTTTTTTTTTAAAGTTAATTCTGAAATGTTTATTCAAAATATTTACAATGTTGTTTGTTGAGTTGATCAATAAAACAGTGAGAAATTGAGTCTTTATAGCATCTTATTTTATGACCTTTGGATGATCTTGAACTTTTGATAAAGAAGTCGTTGTGATCTTTGTATTATTGTAAGTAATAAAATATTTGGTACCCTTTATTCTCAAAACATGTTTTACCGCATATGATGTTGTACCATGTGTATTATTTCTTAAATGTCTCAAAATAGGGCCTTGAGAGGGAATACTTATAAGTTTGTCTTTCAAAGAAAAATCTTTACTAGTGGTTGGGAAAGAAACAAATTCTAATCTTCGTCCAAATGATCAAACAATTGCCTTTAAGTTTGTAGTTGAATAGAGGAACTAAATGATGACTAGAGTAGTTATTACCAAACGATAGCGTTGAGGACATGTACTAGCAAGTACCAGAGCGATTTATCATGGCATGCACTCAGAGGGATTTTCAACAAGTTTCGTTCCCAGATGCTTGAATGATCTCTTCTTAGATGTGTCACATACGTATAATACACCATTGGATCATTTAGAAGAAATTTTTTACTCTTTCTAGAGGATTGGGCCAATAAGCTCCTCCGAGACTATGCCAATAATTTTAAAATAAAATACAACATACTATATAGTAATTGTTCTGAACAATTTGAACAGGTTTACGTGGCTTTCAGCGTAGGGTAACAACAACAGTGGGGGAGAGATGGTGGTGTATCTGTTAGGTATTTCAACGCTCAAGTAAGTTTCGGTGTGAGTATGAAAGCAAGACAAAAGCGTTAAAAAATGTAGAATTTAGTAGGATTGAATCGAATACCTGACCCTCAAAAGGTGGAGGGTATTTATAAAGGCATATGTTCGAAATATGCGGGCGCATGGTCCACGACTGGATCCAACTGCTTCTGTGAGTTCACGAGGGGCAGCTGGTCGTGTGATAACCGCCAAACGCGTGAGGAGTAGATCACCAACGACTATAATTCTAACGGTTATATTCCTTATTAAACAGTGCCCCAAATCTCAACTAAGTTGGGCCTTGCCTAGTTGTTGAAATTTGTTCGTTCAGTCCATAATAGGAGCCCCCCAAGTCGTTGCTCTTGTATGAAGGGCATTGATTTAGACTAACATGATGCTCGACAGGGAATTATAGGTAACGTCGCAGGGACGAATTTAATATGGTCAACAGAAGGTCGTTAAACGCTCATGAGGTCAAGGTCGTTTTAAACTGCATTTTTAATGTCGAGCATGAACGTGCGGGGAAGTCTGGGAGTCATCTTGTTGGAATACACAGAGTTTTATCTTGAGAAGATAAAACGTTGGATATTCAATTGACATGTGTGACGGCACATTAATTATTTTGTTAAGGCCTAAAGAATCTAGGCTTAGGCAATGATGGTTTTCCCTTTGCGCTTCCCCAGACGAGTAAAAGTATTATAAAATGAGGGAGACGAGTTCATTTGCGTACTTCAAGCAGATTCTTCACCTTATCGGACTTTCCGCTCTGCAACTCTGCCCCCACCGAAAATTTCCTCGTCGTCGTCTCACTTTTTACTTCAACCGTCAATCTTCATCTTCTTCAATGGACCAAGGTAGATCTTCATCTTCTTCCTCCTTATTTTCTACAGAAATGATGAGTGTTCATGAATCTTCAAGAATTTATGGATGAAGTTCATGAGTTCTTCGAAGAGCTTATGAATTTTAAGGAAATTCTTTGAAGATCCTGAAGAACATATGAACACTAGGATGAACATTAGGGTTAATGTAGAAGAACATTGTTAGATCTTTGTAGGATGTTGGTTAGAGACATTTGTTATTTGTAGTCGGGCATTAATATGCATGTAGGGGGCTTCTCCCTATTAGGGAACTGTAGTCTATAGTTAAGGAGAATTCCTCTTGCACGAGGACAATCTCGTTTTATCGAGGTTGGTCTCTCGCAGCCCTGTGCACGAAGGTTTGAGTTGAGGATACGTCATCTGCCTTAACATCACCCTTTCACTTGACTTGTGGTGGAAGGGTGGAGTTGAGATCGTCAAATTCACTTGTTTTCCTTTGTTTTTCAGGTGAAACGGCCAATAAAGATGTCAACCAAGATCTGGAAGGAAATGTCTCTCAAGACGATGGGATGGGGGTCGCCGACGTCCCCATGGGAGACAAATCGTGGATTATGGAAGAACCCCAGGGAATTGCTTCACTATTTACCATAGACGACTCAGATGCATTTCACCAACTAGAGAAATGTAAGAAAGGAGATGCCACCAACTGGCGGGCGATTGCCCCGAAGCCTGAGCACCGGATATGCTCGCACTATTAAGGCCTGAGATTTCCTATGTACAAATTCACGTTTCGGGAAGCTGGATATCGCCTGCCTTTTACTGACTTTCAAGGGGCCATCTTCACCACTTAATGCTCGCACCCTCATAGCTTCACCCTAATGCATTGGCGTTCATCATAACGTTCGAGCTGGTGTGTTGCAACTTGGAGATAAGCGCGACGATAAGCTTGTTCTTCAAGGTTTTCCATCTCCGGAGGAAATCACAGGGTGGTTGAAAAAGTTGGGTGTCGTTTAAGCAGTTGAGCAGACTTTTCATGACGTATTTGGAATTCGTTCGCGACTTCAAGGATCGGTTCTACGTGATTCAGCTTTGTACGCAGGCGGCCAAAGACTCCCTCTACTATAAATAGGTCCTGGATGGTGAAGAGAAGATGGTATCTCATTTTTGTTTGGAGTGAAACTTGATCGAAAAATAACAAGTGTATTATTTTTACCGATGTAGTAATAGTTTGGGATTATCCCCAGTGTCGATCTCTTGAGGACTGTGCAGGAAGAATATGTTTCTTGACTAATTCAATTGAACAAAAAGTCATTTGTGTTGTTTTGATATTCGTAATAATTGTAAAAGCAAAATTATGAAATAAGTTGATAAAATTTAAGTTTTTAATATTCAAAGGAAATAATGCTAGGGAGGGTGTATAATTTGCTTTTGTAATGACTCTGAATAGTATTCTAAAGAGACATGCATCAAACCTTATCTTTCCTAATTTCAAGAATGTTTTTCCTAAATTCCTTTACATAAAAACCTTTGGTATTCTTCCTCGGCCCTAATTCCGACCCTAATTCCTTAGAGGTCTAGGAATAACATCAAGCAATAGTTTTAACAAAATAGATTTGGTTACTACGGGGTATTCCCATTCCTAGGTAACATATACCGTAATAATATTGTGCAAACAATATTAGGGTAGTTGGTTAGACCTAAAACCTAACCATAGATCAATTTCAGATTTTACAAAAAGAAAAGCATTACACACTTTGCACAATAAAAGATTAAATGTAAAATAGATGATTTCAAAGAGTACTAATTATCAAAAGTCATTACAATCACAAATCAGGGACACCCTCTAGTATTGGGGGATTTAGCCTCTCATGTTCAAAATAAAAACAATAAAAAGATTAGAATAATACATTACAATAGTTGCGGATTACATGATCTTCAATTGCTTCCGCGCATGAATCTTCGTTCTCCAAGAACTATCAATAACATCTAATTCTCTCGTCCAATTGTACGTGAAAGTAAAAGTGTTCTTTTTTCCTCACAACCTAGCCTAAGAAGCTCCAGATCACAAAAAAAGTGTGTGCAATCTCCAAAATACCCTCCAGGACACTTAAATCAAAATAATTAGATATCACAAAAATATCACCCCTAGACCTCCTGAGACGTGCAGTGTCATGTGATACGGGAACCCGTGTCAGACCATTGCTCATTACACAGGCACCTGTGTTAGGCCACTGTTCTTGCTATTTTTTGCATTTTCAAGTTTTTGCTTCCAGATCTCCTGACACGGGTCGTGTCATGGGACACTGGCACTCGTGCCAGCTCACTAGATACTTCAATTGACATTGCTTTGATCATAACTTTTGACCCGTTAGTCTGTTTTAATCCCTGTTTGAAGCATTGGAAATTTAATAAAGAGAACTATAACATAATACAATTAAGAGACTTGGTTCCCCAATATTTTTCCATGCTTTCTGAATTTTAGATCCAGACATCTTTTACTTCCTTCCAAAAACTTTTATGAATTTCCGAAACTTCCATTTTCTTCGCACAAGATCTTTGGGCTTTTCCACTCAGACCTGAAACCATAGAAAACTACCAAACCAAAGCATAAAATGCAATATAATTGAAGTAAAAAAAACAAATCATCAAATGCAAAAATAAAATATGACAAGTAAAATTGACTTGAAAAACAATGAAAATACAAAACAAAGTGTTACTTATTTCGCGGATTCATGTCGAATAATTGACAGAAAACTAGTAGAAATGGTGATCGATCATGGGTGGATTTCCATTTCAAACACATGAGTGGCCATTATATCACAAAGCCAGAGGTGCTGAGCACTGACGACATAGAGGCCTACTATACACTCGTAAGTTTTGTCGCGGGATTTCGCCCGTCAAAGATTATGGATATCGATGATCATCTGTTTCTAAAGGCCGACGGGACACCTACCACGTTGCCCTGGCTGATAAATACTAAAGCCCTCCTTAGCTTCACGGATGATGATGCGACTTTGGTGCTCCTTGGTGGAGTTTTAACTTTGTCAACTTAGTGTAGTTCTTAGATTGTATCTAACTTATTTTCTCTATCGTGCAGGTAATATGGATGAAATGTGTGAGCGCTTGGTGAAGGCTCGAAATAAGAACTTGAAGTGGGGAGCCAAAAATAGGGTTGAACCCGTTAAAGAACGGACCACTCTAGAGAAAGTCATCAACTTTTCCTCTTCTTCATCGGGCATCACTTCTGTCGGCGCTTCCCCTCTTGGTAAAAATAAGAGGCAAAAGGTTGATGGAGAGGAGCCTTCCCTGACCGAAACGATAAATGGTGTTCCTCGGGGGAAGTTTGTGTTGCCTCCCTACTTCAACCAAAACATGATATTCAATAAAGCAGGCTTTGTGGTTGTCCCTGACCTAGATGTTATTGCCATCTTGATACTTGATCGCAAGACGAGGAGGGATGATTTGTGTCGGGATGTTTAATTCATGATGAGGATCCTGGAAGTCGTCCTAACTATTGGTGACATAGAGACAATCCCATTGAAGGATTTTAAAGTTCTCAAGGTAAAGAATGTCGAGCTCGAGGAGGAGAGTGTTGAGCTGCACATCAAACTGAAGAAACTCCAAGGTCATCTCAACATCAAGAAGTTACTCTTGCAAGAGGTGAATCGGACGCAGGCAAAGTTGGATGAGACTAGTGAAGAAAATAAGAAATTGAAAGCCAGGGTTAGTGAGTTGGAAGGAGTTTCCCTGGTTGGGGAGGATGAAACTGAGGAGGAGATGACAATGAAGACACGAGCGGAGCTACTAACCCACAGTTGCCTTCTAGAGCAAGATAACATGGACATAGCTTCCTTTGGTTTTAACAATGATGTCGAACAAATCCAAGTGAAGAACCCCGGGGTGGAGCTGGTCGTTGATGGCATTGGCTCGCTGTACCATGTGGAAAACGACGAGGTTATCCCCCTAGAGGTTGAAGAATGAAGCTTGATGGGCCTGTGTGCCTTGATATTGTTTTGTCCCGTGTGTCGTTTTAATGTATTTTGTTTATGCAAAATACCGTTTTTGGTCCCTTAACTATAGACCTTGGTTCACTTTGGTCCCTTATCTTTTTTTTCGTGCCAAATTGGTCCCTTAATTTTTAAAACGATGCAAATCAGTCCCAGCCATCTACTCTATTAGTCAAAGTCTGTTAAATATCTACGTGGCACATTTGACTAACTCTTGTGACGGAGTTCGTGTCAGAAAAACCGACGCTAAAAATTATTTCTGGATTTTTTTTATTTATAATTAGTCCCCTTTCTTCTCCATATTCTTCATCATCGTCATCATAATCTTCATCCAATTCTCATAAATATTTCAGAAAAATTAAAATTCCATAATTGAATTTAATAATTTCCTTTCACTTTCAATTGCATCCACTTTTATTTTCAATTACTTTGACAATCACCAGATCGTCCAACTTGAAGTCAAATTCGAGATCTGAAGCTGAAAGAACATTTTGAGTTTTGCAGATCTGAAGATGAAGGAACGTTTCGAGTTTCGAATGCATATAACCCTCCATTCCCCAATCCGTGCTCCATGAATTCTTCAGGACGGTCATGAAGAATACCAAAATATAGACCCAGTATTATCAATGAAAAATGGTGGAGTATGCTGGCATAAAATACACCATATAAATATGATCCAGTATTATCAAGATCCAAACATTATGCCATCCTAGAAAACTGGTAATAAATTAGGATTGAACAAAAAACATTTCAGAAATTAAAGCAATTAATTAATATATAAAATAAAAGCACTTATACCAAAGCATCCACTGGGTCATCAGACTTTTACCAAAGCATCCAAGGAAATCTAGTTTGCAAAGACAGAAATCAAACCAGTAATTAATATATAAAATAAATAAGCTTTTTCATTTTTAGTGAAAATTTCAGCAACACTATACGAAGCTCTACACAAAATTCCCATTTTCTGATTTGTTTTTATTGCTTAAAATGTGACCAAATTTATCTCAAATGAAGCTTGCACCACTTCCTTCCATCATCGTCAATCATGCCTAAATTAGAAGGTTCTTGAGGTCTTTGGCCAATTCAATATCTTGAATGGAAACAACTGATGGTGATGGTGAAGTTTCCTGTAACAATCCCAAGTTTAATTTTAAACATTATTCACTTCCAATTCCGAAACCCTAAACCTAATTGCCAAATGTGATTGATTATACATGAAGAAAAACTACCCGTCTTTTGGCGATATTACTTGTAACGGTGGTGGTGGTGGTGGTGGTGGTGGGGGAGGATTTTTGTTGAGGATTGCGGTGTTAGCTAAAATACGACTTGTTTGTTTGTTTTTTTGGTTTTTTTAATTTGGAGTCAAACCCTTACAAAATTTTGGGAAGAAGATGAACAACTATAGTTAAAATCCAGAAATAGTTTTAGCGTCGGTTTTTCCGATGCTAACCTCGTCACAATAGTTGGTCAAACGTGCCACGTAGACTTTTAATAGACTTTGACTAAGGGAGTAGACGGTAGGGACTGATTTGCATCGTTTTAAAAATTAAGGGATCAATTTGGCACGAAAAAAAGGTAAGTGACCAAAGTGAACCATGAACTATAATTAAGGGACCAAAAAGGGTATTTTGCCTTTTTTTATGGGGCTTTGCCCCCTTTATCTAATTTCAAAACAATTTCGGCCTGGTGGTCGGCTGATTAATTTATATTCGTGAGTTTATGCCTTTTTTTACTCTTTATTTGCTTGAAATAAATATGGCTGCCAGTGTATTATATGGAATAGAAGTTTGCTCGATTTGTTTTATGGTGCTCGACTAGTGTGTGGTACTCTCGAGGAGGCGTAAGATGTTTTTCTCCAGGAAATGGGACTAGGATCTCGGTTAGGATCTTGATCCCTCAAGGCTTGGATTATTCCCATCACGAGCTTGGGGTCCTGCCATGCTGGTATGGAAACGACGGGTCTCAATCGAGGTATCCCCGTTGAACATAGGATCAGTTCCTCCCATGAACAGAAACATGTTGTCGTTTTGTTTAAGGAATGTATAGAGCTGTCAAAATGGGCTAGCCCACATGGGCCGGCCCGCCAGACCCGAAAAATCATAGGGCTTGGGCCTTAAAATCGGAGTCTATATTTTTCAGGGCTTTTTTAGCCCATCCCTAAAAAGCCCGCTACCCATTAGGGCTAGCCCATATGGGTTGTGGGTAGCCCATTAGACCCATATCACTATAATTTTAAATATATATATATATATATATATATATATATATATATATATATATATATATATATATATATATACTTATATTGTCTTACTCCAAAATAACACATTGATTTTTCTCACCTCACTAAATTTTATCTATATTCTATTCAATCTTTCACTTTTAAATATTACACATTAATATAATCAACACTTTTTTCTCATATTCTAATAGTTTCTTTTATGTTAAATATTCGAGTATTATTTTATACAATTTAGACATGTATTATATTTAAGAACACATTATAGTATATATAAAAGATAATATAGTACTTAAAAATGTATTTGTTTAAAATAATATATTTTTTATTTAATTTATAATAAATATTATGATATTTTTATTTTATTATTTTATTAAAAAAAAGCTCATTTAGGACCGGGTAGCCCAAAGTCATCTATGATCGGGCTCAGGTAGTAATTTTTGAGCCCATATTAAAAATGAGTTTTTTTGGCCCAACCCTAAAAAGCCCGAGTCCATCCGGGGCTACCCATTTAGGGTCGGGTAGCCCATTTTGACAGCTTTTTATACCAAGGTACATTCCTTTGGTCGAGCGATTTCCTCCCCGTGATGGGATGAGGTCGTCGACATTGGGCTATCATCGCCTGGCGGTCGTCAAGTGTACTATTGTTTGAGTTTTTTCAGCGTTTCATGGTCGAACAAATGGTTCTCCGTTTAGGTGTTCGAGGTGGTAGGCCCTCGTGTTTGGTTTTGATTTAACACGATATGGGCCTTCCTAGTTTGAGGTGAGCTTGCCCTCGTGCGAGTCTTTTCTATTTCTACGCAGGATAAGGTTGTCGTCCTGGAATTCTTCTTTTATGACTCTTGCGTCATGGTGTAGGGTTATCTTTTGTTTTAATGAAGCTTCGCGAAGGGCTGCCCCTAATTGGATTTCTTCGACCAGACCGAGTTCTTCCCTCAAGGCTTCATCGTTAAGCTCCTCGTGTAGAATGGCTTTTGTTCGTCTGGAAGGCTCTCTAATCACTACAAGAATGATTGGCTCTGTTCCATATCCAAGTCGGAAAGGGGTTTCCCCAATGGTTGGATGTGGAATTGTCTTGTAGGCTCATAGCACACTATGGAGCTCTTCGACCCACCTTTTCTTTGCTTCAACCAATCTCCGTCTTAGGCCCTATAGGATAACTCTGTTCGTGGCTTCCACTTGCCCATTGGTTTGAGGGTGTTTGACAAAGGTTAAATGTTGCTTAATGCCTACGTTTGTGACGAAGTCTTGGAATTTACCATCCGTGAATTGTATCCCGTTGTCGGTTAGTAGGGCTTGGGGCATGTCGAATCTAGCGAGTATGTTTCTCTTATAAAAGCGTAATATGTTAAATGCAGCAATTTTGGCCATAGCCTCGGCTTCTATCCATTTAGTGAAATAATCAATGACCATGATCAGGTATTTGTTTTGATATGAGCCTACCATTAAGGGGTCGAGGATGTCCATTCCCCATTGAGCGAAAGGCCAAGGTGATGACATAGTCTTACGTTCGTCAGGGGATTCTAAGTGCATGTCCCCATGGTGCTAGCACTTGTCACACCTCTTGACGTGCTCTTTGGAATCGTGATGCATGGTCGACCAATAATACCTTGCTCTCAAGGCCTTGCGGGCAAATGATCTTCCCCTCAGATGTTGTGCGTTGATGTCGTCGTGTATCTCTTGAAGGACGTCGGAGACCTTGTCCTCCCCAATACACTTTAGGAGTGAGATAGAAAATCCTTGTCTGTAAATTTTGTCATCGACTAGGACGTAGGAGCATGCCCATCGTTTCATCGCACTGACTTTTTTGTTGTCCGAGGGAAGTTCACCTATCGTGAGGTAATTGTAGACCAGATTCATCCAGCAGTTGTTGTCACCAATGACATTGACGTTGAGCATCTCGGTTGCCCTTTTGATGCTCAATCGAGGGAGCGTCTCCTAGATTACAGACTCGTTACCTCCCTTCTTCCTTGTGCTGGCCAATTTAGACAGGACATCTGCATGAGAATTCTTTTTGTGGGGAATGTGTTAGACTTCCCATGAGATGAATTACGCCAACTTCTCCTTGACCAGGGTCAGATATTCGACCAGATGGTCGTTCTTGGCTTGGTACTCACCTTTGACTTGCGAGGCTACTAGTTGAAAATTTTGACTTTCCTTGCGCCCAAGGTTTTGGCCAACCGCAAACCTGCAAGGAAAGCCTTATACTCAACATGATTATTTTAAGTTGGGAAGGATAAGACTAGGAATACTTCGATTAGGAGTCCCTCTATGTTTTCAAGGATGATACCTACCATGGTGCCTGTTGTATTGGATGATCCATCGACGTAGATTGTCCACTTGTAATTTTCATTTGCTTGGGGTGTCAAGGGTGTCATTTCAGCCACAAAGTCGACTAAGGCTTGGCTTTTAGAGTTTTCCTGCTTTCATAGTGTATGTTGAACTTTGAGAGTTACAATGACCATCTGAGCATCTTATCGACCATGTTAGGACGACCAAGAAACTGCTTGATGGGTTGGTATGTTCGAACAATTATGGTGTGCGCTAAGAAATAATGCCTTAATCTCCTTGCGGAATTGACGAGGGTCAGAGAAATCCTTTCAATCTGCTGGTATCTAAGTTATGGTCCTTGTAGGACCTTGCTCGTAAAGTATATGAGTTTTTGCCCTTCTAGTGTTTCTCGGATGAGGGCGACGCTGATTGCTTCATTAGTGACAGAGAGATATAGGTAGAGGACCTCCCTGACATTAGGTCTAGAAAGGACCGGTGGATCTGATAAGGCCTGTTTGAGATGTCACAAAGCCTGCTCGCATTCTTCCGTCCATTCAAACGCATCCTTCTTGTGGAGCAGTTTGAAGAAAGGCGAAGCGTGTTAGGCAAACCTGGCCACAAATCGAGATAACAAGGTGAGAATTTCATTGAGTTTGGCCTTGATTCCTCTTTCTGTGAGGTAAAATCCGAGGAATTTCCCGGCCATCCACGAAACATGCATTTTCTAGGTTAAATTGCATCCTGCATCTCCTTGCTTGGTCGAAAACCTTTTGGAGATGGGAAGTATGATCGGATTCCTATATGGATTTTATGATCATATCATCTATATATACTTCAAGCATTTCTCCAATCTCATATTGGAAGACTTTGTTCAACATCAACTGGTACGTGGCGCCAGCGTTTATGAGACCGGCGGATATTACGTTGTAGTAATATTTGCCCGACGAATTCATGAAGGCGGTGTGTCTCTTGTGCTTTTCGGCCATGGGTATCTAATTGTACCCATAATAGGCATCCATGAAGGACAAGAGTTTGATTCATACATATTTATCTACTGATTTATCTATGTTAGGTAATGGGTAAGAATCTTTCAGGAAAGCCCGATTGAGATCGGTGTAGTTAATGCAGAGTCTCCATTTTCCATTGGATTTTTTAAACTAATACAATGTTGGATAGCCAGGTCGTGTACCTGGCCTCCGATACAAATTTGGCCTCTAGGAGGTCCTGTACAAGTTTCTCAACAGATAATTTTTTCTTGTCATATTGTTTGCGCCTGCGTTGGGTGATAACTCGAGCAGAGGGATTAATGGTAAGCTTGTGACAGACAGTTTATGGTTCGAGGTCGGGCATAGCTATGGCACTCCATGCGAAGAGATTTGCATTGTTACGTAAGCACTTTTTCAGTTGTTCTTTCACGTTTTCAGGAAGTCTAACACCTATGTGCACTCCTCTATCGGGGTTGTCCCCAAATGCAATCACTTTGAATTCCCCTGCAGGTGGAGGACTCAAGATGGTTGAAGATGAGAAGCTTCTAGCTGTTGTGTCTTCATGTTCACCTGAGATACAATTGTTGAGGTCGATGGCATGGATTTGCGGCACAAGTTTTTTCGGTTGGCTTTCTTCAATTGGGATATCCCCGTCCTTAGCTCGCTTGTTACCTTTTGGTGCTACTTCTATCACGTTTTGTCCCTTGGTAGCGGCTTCAAAGCATCTTATGGCGGCTTCGATATCCCTGTGTAAAGTGGCAACGTGACCTTTCTTGGTATATTATTTCATCTTGAGATGAAAAGTTTAAGGTACGACGACGAGCTCTACGAGTGTTGGTCTTCCCAGGATGCACTAATATAGAGACAGGCAGTCAATGACCAAGAAGTGAGTCTTGATCATTTTTGAAGCGTCACCTTCCCCGAAAGTGGCCATGAGTTCAACGTACCTATAAGGCTTGGAAATTGCTCTGTTGAATCCCTGCAAGTCAGATCCCACGTATGGCAAAAAGTTCTTTTGGTCGAGCTATAATGCCCGAAAGAGGGAAGTGTACATGATGTCGACAGAGCTGCCCTGATCAACAAGAATCCTTCAGACGTCTGTTTTTTCCATCTTTGCCTTTATTAGAAAAGGGATGTGATAATTGGGGGAGCCTCTTAGAAGTTCCTCCATATAAAATGTAATGGGATGAGATTTTCCTCGGACCCTCTCGAGGGAAGACAACTAATTCGGGCTAGAGTCGACCAGCTGCTCTAGTTTCTACCTAACTGACCCAATAATCAGCTCGTCGTAACCTCCGCTTGAAATAAGTATGAACTAGGGAAATTTTTCCCAGGATCTGTGTGTGGCTAGGTAACCTAAGTCCTCGAAGTGGATGGGGATGAAGAAATCTTATGGGTGAGACACAGATAGAGCGACTTACAGGGGAGATGCTTCTCCCGAAACTTCTTCCACCTTCTTGGCCTCCTCTTGTCGAGGGGATCCCTCCTTGACATACTTCTTCAGGTGTCCCACCTTGATGAGGATCGTTATAACGTCTTTAAGGGGGTGCAATATTTAGTGACGTGTCCGTGGCTGTGATGGAACCGATAATATTTATTTTTGTCGATGTTGTTCTTGGAGGATATTGGCTTTGGGAAGCAGACTCCTCCCTGTTTGAAATTTGTGTTGATACATTCGAAGAGGATCTTCTCACGGGGAGTTGTTAATAGCGTGTATTCCGTGAAGCAACCAATAGGCCCTTTGTTGTTGCGCGTGCAGTCGTCTCTCCGCTTTTCACGTCGGGGAGCCTTCGAATCGTCTTTCTGCTTTAGGGCCCTCAAATTCTCCTGATTCCTGGAATCTCTAGTCTTTTGGTTAGCCTTATTCTCCCTGTATTGAATATATACATGCGCCTTGTTGAGGAGTTCATTAAGGAAGCGAGGTGTTTCAATCCCCACTGCCCTGCAGAATTCGCTGTTAGGTCGCAAGCCTTTCTCGATGAGCTACCTCTTCATGCGGTCAATGGTATGGATCTCTATTGCTTCCTTGTTGAACATGTCAATATATCACGCAGATGAAAATCTTTACCTTAGACAATCCCCTCGAGTGTAGCCTCGGATTTGGGGTGGCGCCTTGACGCGATGAAGTGCCTCGTAAATTGGCTCTTTAGGTTTCTCCATGACATGATAAAACCAGGGGGAAAATGTTTATACCATGTCATACCCCCTTTCCTTAGCATGATGGGGAAAAGTTTACATTTTATGGCCCCCTAGTGGAGGTTGGCTTCTATATTTTCTATGTGATCGTCGGGGTCAGTGGTCCCGTTGTACACGGTCAGGGGGAGGTTTCTCCAGTCTGCATGGTATGTGGGTGTCCATGATCTCATGGCTTAAAGGGCCACGATTGTCCTTGTCGTCACTGTTGTCCAACGAAAGGTATGGGGATCTGATGCAACGGGGACTCCTTGGTATCAATGTCCCTCTTCTTTCCCGGAGAGCGGTGAACTTTCCGGGAAGGAGAGCGGTTGCGCTTCTTTGTCTTTTCTGGGTGTGATATTTCTGGTTCATGTTGACCCTTTGGAGGGAAAGATATCTAGCATTGCCCATTTTGTGCTTTTGAGGAGGAGACTGATGGGCTAAAGACGTATCTAATTATGTGTCTAGCGGTATCTTAACTGCAAGTGCACAGCCTATCGAAGTAATATTTAAGATTATCGATCCACAGGGACTCTATGGTTACTTAGTGCTAGATGAACTTCTAGTTTAGCTAAGGTGAAGGGTTGTCACGATTTTTTGTTGTTTTTAAAGATTAAAAGCGGGAATTAAATTTAAGTTTTAATAAAATAATACTAAGGCGGTCGGTATGTAATTATGCTAACTTAGGCGGGTCAATCTAACCTAGGCTTATAAAGGTGTTCACTTAATCTATTTTGTAGAGTTTACCAGTTTAAATACCTTTAACTCACACTCTCGTGGTCTTATCTCAGATCTTACCCCTAAAGCCCTATGCCTGCTCTCGCTAGCCCATAAGTGTTTAGAGATAATTTTTGGAAACTTAGTAATTCTAATTTATTTTAAAGCGCTCTCGCTGTGTTTAATTTAAATGCCTAACTTTAGCTATCTGGTTAAAATCTCACACTCTCGTGGTCTTGACCTAACCTAATACACTTTCCTTACTCTCGTAACAAAAAGGTCGATTTTAAATAAAAAGTATCAGCCAGAATACTAAGCTATTAATTATTTTAAGCCTATAGTTGATTTTACCGATTTAGTTTGTTTTAATTACATACCGCCCTAAGGTAATTAGCTACTCATTCTTGTTGAACCAGACAGAGGCAGAAAAACAGTAAACGAAATATTCATGGCAGAAAAATAAATATTCAACATAAATATAAAATTGCAAATTAAAATAAACCTGGTTAACAATAAAATGGCAGACTCCTTCTTCCACAGACCGGAAAGCTCGGAGTATTTGGCGGAATCGAAAATAAACTAAAAATTCTGAAGGCTTTGAAACAAATAATTTTTATAACAATTTCCTGATGTTGGAAATTGTTATAGGTTGGGTTTGGATACAATAAAAATAGAACAATGAAAATAATGCTGAAACAAAAATAAGGTTGTAAAATAATTCGGCAGAGCTTCCGCAGGAAATTGATAAAAAAAATGCTCTGTATATTGTTCATAAAATTTAAGCTATTTATAGAAGATTTAATGGGCTGGTGGTTGAACTTGTTTGCTTGGGCTTCGGAGAGCATTTAAGGAAATCCAGGAATGTGGATACAGGGTCAGCTGGAAAGTAGCAGTTTCACATGCACGTAGCCTTGTGACCAAGTCTCAGTCAATATAACCTATTTTTCCCTTGTCACGGTCGTGACAAGGGCATCACGTTCGTGTCCCTTGAAATTTAAGTGTCACGGTCGTGAGTGATATGTCATGGTCGTGATTGCTCCTTTTGGGATGTCACGGTCGTGACAATTAGGTGACGACCGTGAGTGCAACAAAATATGCAGGTTTTGCAGCATTCTTCATTTCTTCATCTTTTTATGGTTGTTTTCGCTCCTTTTGCTCTTGGCTCATGATTTAGCTGTGTATACGATGTACCTGCAAAATGGTAAGGAAAACTCGAGGAATCGGGTGTTAAAACGACGATTATGCGATAAAACGGTAATGAAACTTAGCAATATAATCGATACATTTTCTCGTTATCAAACTTCCCCAAACTTAAACCTTTGCTTGTCCTCAAGAAAATAGTCGGTTGAAAATTGTCGGACAAGTTTTTATCGACGCACATACATAACAAACCGTACGAGGGATCGTTTTGTCGGATAAACCGATACTTTGATAAAACACTAACGATACACTAATGACACAAGCAACAAGCTAAGTCGTCGACTTCCCGTTAAACGAAACATTCGGCAATCGCTTTTCGATTTCACCTAGAGTTTTTTCGATCTTATTTCGCCCGGTTTCATTCTAGCACAATCACATTAAGCCCTTTGCCTTAGCACGCACGTAGTGGAGTAGCCGGTTAGCGACTTTGATCCTTTTTAAGCACGGGGTCTGGTACACGAGTGCGGTAACCCTACATACATTATCCGCTTTGGAGGTTGTGGGGGATCGAGCCGTAGCACGCCCTACCAAGTTCAGAACCAGTACCTCTGAACCAACCCGCAATGGACTCCTTCTCATATTTCTCGTTTCTTATATGCGACCGTGTACTTTGGTGCAATTTCTTTTCATTTGCATCGAGATATGAAGGATTTTTTTTAGATTAGACATCAAACGCTTATATTCATCGGCTCCCCACGTGGTTTGTGTTCAGACGGTGTTGACTGCTAGTATAAACTACTAGGGGTTACTTTTGAACTGAAACTTAAGATAATCGGAACGGAATCGCTTAAGTGGGAAGTCTAAGGTGTCAAGACTGTATTGATCTTGTTGAATCGTTCTCAGCTTCCTGATTATGATTTCGTAGGTAAATCGGGTAATGCGAATAATTAAAGATTTTTTCGGTATGGCTAAATAAACGGGGAAAATTCGAAACTAAAGAAAATAGCACAAAAATCGCTCGTTTCATTAACTTACGAAAAGGAAAATACAACGGAATTGAAAAAGTGCGAAAAGGGAAAATGCGAAAAATGAAAGGTACCTCTCCCACACTATATCAGACATTGTCCCCAATGTTGTGATATAATAGCGGTAAAGGTACAATACAAACTATGAAAATGAAAAACAAACATAAGCAAAAACTAAAACTAAGGCTGCTGATTGCCGCGGCCTCGGCTTCTGGTGCGGAAGCGTCTGGTCGGAGTCGCTTCAGGATCAGAACCGGTACCGGTAATAGCAGTGATGTCAATGCGTAAAGCCTCTAGCTCGCTGAAAATTTCTCCGAGCTTTGTATCAGTAGCTGCCTGGTTGGTTGCAATAGTGCGGAGTAAAGCATCATGTTGCTCCTTCTGCCTTCGCTCCAGTGCGGCGTTCATCTGGTTTTGCTGATGAATCGCACGGAGGACTTCCTCAAGTGTATATTCCTGTGTAGGAGGCTGTCGGGTGGATGCCTCGGGAATGTCCTGGACAGGCTCAGCTGCATCCATCGCGTCCTGCATCTCATCCGCTGGAGGATCGGCCTGATCATCATGAATGGGGGCGTGGTCGGCAGCATCCGGTAAAACAAAGAGCCAGTTGGCTCGGCTAGATGGATCGATGCGGTCACGGGACGGCAGAATGATGTGGTTATAAACAGTGTCGTGGATAACAGGGCTATACCTGCCATCCTCTCGCTGCGCAATCAAGTGTGCGGACCTGCAATAGTTCTTGGTGAGGAACTCGGCGTCTCGGAAAGGCTGATTTACGACCAAGTCACCAAGCCCCAACTGAATGGAGAGGGTGGTGACAATGCCGCCTATGAAAAATGGGGTTGAGCCTCTTTGCGCAATGGTCTGGATGTGAGATAGCATGAACGGGGCAGCGTTGATTGGCTCGTCATTTAGAGCGCAATATAAGAACAGAAGCTCCTTGGAGTTGAGCTTATGGTTACTCTCTCGTGCAAAGATGGTGTTGCAAATGATGCAGTGAAAATATCTGATTGCCGGGTTGTGGATGTGTGTAGCATTAAGGCTCTGAAAGGCTGAGGCACGGGTGTTGGTTATGTCGTGCCATAAAGTGAAAGCGGTTTCACTGAAATTATCCGGCACGCGGAGGTGAGCTTCATTCCCGTGATCGAAGCCTAGCAACTCGGCTATCCTATTTTGCGAAAGGTTAAACTCCTGGCCATGCAATCTGAATTTAGCGAAACCGGTAAGCTGGCTCTGAGAACCGTTAGGAGTGATGTAATGGAATGAGCTTAGGAATTCCAATGCAGAAGCTCGAATGTGGGCTGGGGCTGACTGCAAAGATCCCACAGACCGACTTTTTGAAGCAGGCTCTTGACACTGTTAAGCATTCCGAGTTCTCTCAAACAGACAGTGTCGATATAACGCGTGGGTTGCACGCCACAGTTCTGGAATCGGATGAATCTTTCTCTCTGGTTTTCTCCATTCTCACCCTCTCTAAATTGTATAGCATCCATTGCATGCAAGAACTAGAGTGAGAGATGAGGATTTTGGATTTTTGTGAAAAAGTGATAAAATGAGAGAAATAATGGTTCGGATAAATATTGGAAGGTGAGAATGTGATAGGTGTGGTGATAATGGAGATGTTAATGGGTTTTAATTTGGTAATGGGAGGTTACGGAAGTTGGGGGAGATAATGGGTGGTTTTGAAAGTTATGGAGGAAGAAGAAGAAGAGGTTTCGAAAGAGAAACAGTTATGTTTCTCACGAATTCTATATTTAGGGTTGTCACGGTCGTGACAAGGAGATGACGGTCGTGACACGCTAAATTAGCACGTCACGATCGTTAGGGGGGTGTGACGACCGTGAGGGTTTAATTCCTTGAATAATTTCCAGAAAGCATTATCTCTCACGCTTCATATACTTTATATTATAATTTTTGATCACTTCTCACTCATATTAAATAGAAACACCATATAATAAATAATTTCAACATAGTACTTGTAAATTGCATCACACGAGAGATTTCTATAGAATATGAATCAATTCAAGCATAACAGTACATAGAATGGAAACATATAAATTGATTAAAATGGAAAAATTTGGAAACCAGAAGTGCATTGCATATGGTAATTGAAATGAAATTACATTAATGAAAAAACGGTACGAAATTGTTTGCGAAAAGTAAAACTGACTAGAAACGAAAACAATAAGTAAAATAAACTAGATCACTTTAGCATTTTCAAAAGTGTTTCTTCAAATCTTCGATTGCGGAGTTCAGGTGATAGAATTGTTCACAGGTTATGTCAGTTAGACCTATAATGTCCAATCGCATGCTCTTAATCTCATCCTTAACAGTATTTATGTCAGTTTGGTAAGCTTCAAGAGTGTTCATGATATTCTGTAAGTTGTTAGCATAATCTACTTGATTCACTTCAGGGGTTTCAATCACTTCGTCAGTGTGGTCAATGTCATGGTAACCAGGAGGTGTCTCAGGGTCACTTTCGACATCGGTCATTATATCATCTTTTATCTTGTAAGACTGAGGTGTTTCAGGAGTAGATGGATAGTCAGGTGGGGTTAACTCATAAAGCCAATTATCCTTATTGTGAACACTTACTCTAGCATGGTTTGGTAGTGTGAACAAGGTTACTACCTCATTCCGGATTAGGTACTCGAAAGGTGGATGTCCTAAATTCCTTATGATATGGCGATTGAAGAAAAAGTTAAGATTCATAGGACGGATGGTGCCTAAACGGTTGCATCTGTGCAATTGGTATCTAAGTCCTAAGGCATCAGCAATCATGGTTACAAGACCTCCTACTAATATAGGTAATTCAGGTTCTTCTTGGATTCGGGTGAAGGTTTGCATCATGAAAGGTACACCATTGACAGGCTGTCCATTAGTGAAACATGACATCATGAATATCTCATCTTTAGATACTCCGGTAAGGTTTTCTTCTTTTCCAAAGAAGGTGTGGGCAAGGATCTTATGGAAGTAACGGAGAGCAGGGTTATGTATCTCATCATTGTTCATGCTATTTGGTTCAGGGTGGTAGTTTCCGGTTAAAGTTCCCCAAAAGAAATCCAGCTCAATGTCCATCAATTCTACCTATGTGGTAGTAAAAGCAAAGGGTCCACTAGGGAATCCTAATAAGTCAGCTAGTTCTTTATGGTTAAAGTCATATTCTATTCCAAATAGGCGGAAACTGATAAATCCCTTCCTGAATCCAAAACCGCGCTCGGGTAGGTAAACTAAGGAGCTAAGGAACTCAAGGGTGAGCTCGCGGTAAGTCACAAACTTATGTCGAATCAATGCATTCTCCCATCCAATTCGGTTAAACAAGTACAGGATGCTATCATGTATACCTAGGGTTTCCATAGTCAGATCATCCGGGTACAGGGTCAAATCCATTGGCCTCTGTGATAACTCTTCAAATTTCATTCTTTGGTTCCTACCTCTAAATTTGGTTTCCATATGGTTTATCGGTTGGTTAGCCATGGTCAGTGCAAATACGGAGGAAACAAATCAGGGGGAGAAGGAAAGTGGAAAAGACTTTTAGAAAATCTGTAAAAGTGATTTAAAATTAAAATAAGGAAAGATAAGAAAATAAAATGCATAAATAAAAAGCAATAATAGTAATAATGAAATAAAACTATAAAATGACAAAACAAATAAATGAAGAATAAAACAATAAATGACAAAATAATAGAATGATAAAAATGATTAAATAATTAAATGAGTAAATGGGTTGCCTCCCACTAAGCGTTGTTTTTATCGTCAAAAGCCTGACGTAATGCTTAGGTGTAGATTAATCAGGGGAATTAGTGGATAACTCTAAAAGTCTTAGACTATTCGCATAATCTCTATTTTCAACTTTATGATAATGTTTTAAACGTTGTCCGTTTACTGTGAATGGTTCACTATTCCTACCCTTAATTTCTATTGCTCCACTCGGGAATACTTTAGTTATTTCAAAGGGTCCTGACCATCTAGATTTTAATTTTCCAGGAAAGAGCCTAAGTCTTGAATTAAAGAGGAGTACAACGTCTCCCACACTAAATTCTTTCCTAGAGAGGCGTTTATCATGCCATCGCTTAGTTCTTTCTTTATATATCTTAGCATTCTCATAAGCATCTAGCCTTAATTCTTCTAATTCGTTAATGTCTAGGATTCGCTTTTCTCCTGCAGCATTATAGTTTATATTGAGAGTTTTGATCGC
Organism: Lathyrus aphaca; assembly: GCA_963966055.1. Lineage (NCBI taxonomy): Eukaryota > Viridiplantae > Streptophyta > Magnoliopsida > Fabales > Fabaceae > Lathyrus > Lathyrus aphaca. Next base: position 97,200,023 of record OZ014525.1, on the reverse strand, counting down.
CCAATAAGCTTTGTGTTCTAGTTCTACCGGGAGGTGACAAGATTTTCCATAAACTAATTTGAAAGGTGTAGTTCCTATGGGTGTCTTGTAAGCGGTCCTATAAGCCCATAAAGCTTCATTAAGTTTAGATGACCAATCTTTCCGAGATATGGCTACAGTCTTTTCTAAGATTTGTTTGATTTCTCTGTTTGAGACTTCGACTTGTCCACTTGTTTGTGGGTGATATGGTGTTGCCACACGGTGTCTTACTCCATACTTAGATAGTAATTTGTCAAAGATTTTTGAAATGAAGTGCGAGCCACCGTCACTTATGACGAGTCTAGCCACACCAAATCTGGGAAAGATTATATTTTTGAAAAGCTTTATTACTACTCGTGTGTCGTTTGTAGGAGAAGCTATAGCTTCAATCCATTTGGAGACATAATCAACAGCTACGAGTATGTAATTGTTACCGAAAGATGATGGGAATGGTCCCATGAAATCTATTCCCCAGACGTCAAAGATTTCCACTTCTAATATTCCTTTTTGAGGCATTTCATCTCTTCTTGAAATATTGCCGGTGCGTTGACACCGATCGCAATTTATAACAGCGATGTGGACATCTTTCCATAGTTTAGGCCAGAACAGGCCGACTTGCAAGATTTTTGCACAAGTCTTGGAGGTGATTGCATGTCCACCATAAGGAGATGAATGGCATTGAGCAATGACATCTTCTATTTCTTCTTCGGGAATACATCGACGAAAGATTCCATCGGGTCCTCTTTTGAACAATAATGGTTCATCCCAATAATAATGTTTTAGATTATGAAAGAACTTCTTTTTCTGCTGATAGGTTAGATCAGGTGGGAGAGCTCCTGCAGCTAGGTAGTTAACAATGTCAGCGTACCATGGCAGTCCTACAGTTGTCTGGATTGTTTCCACGGGTTCTGGTTCATTTATGTCTAACTGAACTGGGTCGCTTCCTATTTGTGCTATCAGCTGTTCATACGGAAAATCATCGTTAATCGGCACTTGTTCAGGTTTAATACCTTCTATTCTAGATAAATGGTCCGCTACGACGTTTTCAGTACCTTTCTTATCTTTTATTTCGAGATCAAACTCTTGTAAGAGTAAAATCCATCTCAAGAGTCTCGGTTTAGCATCTTTCTTAGTTAATAGATATCGGATAGCAGCATGGTCTGTGTAAACGATTATTTTCGCTCCTACTAGGTAAGAACGGAATTTGTCAAGCGCAAAGACAACTGCTAACAATTCTTTTTCAGTAGTGGCGTAGTTCATCTGAGCAGAGTCTAAGGTTCTACTGGCATAGTAAATCGCATGAAGTTTCTTTTCCTTCCTCTGGCCTAGAACTGCGCCTACAGCATAGTCACTCGCATCACACATGATTTCGAAAGGTAATCTCCAGTCAGGGGTTGCATGATTGGTGCGGTGATGAGGGCTGTTTTTAGAGTTTCGAATGCTTTAAGACAATCTTCATTGAATATGAACTCATCATCTTTCATTAATAAACCAGTAAGAGGTTTAGTGATTTTCGAGAAATCTTTGATGAATCGTCGGTAGAAACCGGCGTGTCCTAAAAAGCTTCGTATTTCTCGAATGGTTTTAGGGGGTTGAAGATCTTTAATGATTTCTATCTTAGCTTTATCTACTTCAATTCCCTTGTCGGATATAACGTGGCCTAATACGATTCCTTCTCTGACCATAAAATGACATTTCTCCCAATTAAGAATGAGGTTTACTTTTACACATCTTTCTAACACCATTTCTAAATTTGATAGGCATCCTTCAAAACTTTGCCCGCATACAGAGAAGTCGTCCATGAACACTTCCATGATGTTGTCTATAAAATCTGCGAAGATTGACATCATACATCTTTGAAAGGTTGCAGGAGCGTTGCATAATCCAAAGGGCATTCGTCTATAATCGAACGTTCCATATGGGCATGTGAATGTAGTCTTCTCTTGATCATCTGGGTGGATAGGGATTTGGAAAAATCCTGAGTAACCATCAAGATAACAGAAATAAGAATGCTTGGCTAATCGTTCTAACATTTGATCTATAAAGGGTAATGGAAAATGATCTTTTCGAGTGGCTTTGTTTAGTTTACGATAATCTATGCACACTCTATGTCCCGTCACTACTCTTTGTGATATCGATTTGCCTTGAGCGTTTTTCACAATAGTGATACCTCCTTTCTTTGGCACTACATGTACTGGACTAACCCATTTACTATCAGAGATTGGATATATTATTTCGGCATCTAGTAGTTTCTTAACTTCTTCTTTTACTACAGTGCTAAGGATTGGGTTAATTCTTCTTTGAGATTCTCTGGAGGTTTTGCAATCTTCTTCTAGCAGAATACGATGCATACAGATTGAAGGGCATATTCCTTTGAGATCAGATATGTTATATCCTAATGCAGTTGGATATTTCTTTAAGACATCTAAAAGTTTCTTTGTTTCGATTGTTCCTAAACTGGAATTTATTATAACTGGTCTTTTACATTCAATGTCTAAGAATTCGTACCTTAGGTTATTAGGTAGAGTTTTTAATCCTAATGTAGGTTTATCCATACTTGGCATGGGATCCGGTGTAAGTGCTAAACTTTCACTTAGACTATCATCTTGATACGGTGCACGCCAATTATCATCTTCGAAAATCGGAGGGATTTGAATTTTCATAATTTCAGAATAGGTAGTTTCTTTCAGTTCCATTTCTCTTACACATTCGTCAATTACGTCCAACAGATAGCAGGTATCCTCTATAGCTGGTGATTGTAAGAATTGTGTTAAAATAAATTCAACTTTCTCTTCACCTACTTCAAAGGTTAGCTTTCCTCTCTTTACGTCTATTATAGCTCCGGCGGTAGCTAAGAATGGTCTTCCTAGTATGATAGGTGTAGTGGAGTCTTCAGAGATGTCCATGATTATGAAATCAGTAGGGATGTAGAATTGTCCTATACGTACTGGGACGTTTTCTAATATGCCTACAGGATATTTAACAGAGCGATCGGCTAGTTGAACAGACATTTTAGTTGGTCTTAGGTCTCCCATGTCTAGCCTTTTGCAAATTGTTAAGGGCATAACACTGATACTGGCTCCTAAATCGCATAGAGCTTTGTCAATGACGAATTTTCCTATTACACAGGGTATAGAGAAACTTCCTGGATCTTTTAGCTTAGGAGGCATATTATTCTGAATTATGGCGCTACACTCAGCAGTAAGTGTAATTGTTCTGTTATCCTCTATCTTTTTCTTATTGGATAAGATCTCTTTTAAAAACTTAGCATATGAGGGTATTTGAGTGATAGCTTCTGTAAACGGAATAGTAATATTCAACTGTTTCAGAAGTTCAACAAATTTCTTAAACTGACCCATCGTCTTGGAATTGGTTAATCTCTGAGGGTACGGAATTGGTGGTTTATAGGGTGGTGGAGGCACATAAGGCTTTTATTTCTCCACTCCCTCTTGATTATCATCTTCCTTTTCTTCTGGATCATTCACCACTTCAATCGGTTTATCCGGTTTTTGATACATGGCTGGATTGTCAAGTCTTGGATCGGTAGGTCCGTCAAGTTCCTTGCCACTTCTTAATATCACAGCATTTGCATGTCCTTTCGGATTAGGTTGAGGTTGTCCAGGAAATACTCCAGCTGGTGCAGCAGTAGGTGCTTGTTGTTGAGCTACTTGTGAAATCTGAGTTTCAAGCATTTTGTTATGTGTAGCTAATGCATCTACTTTGCTTACTAATTGCTTAATCTGCTCACTAGTGTGAATGTTTTGGTTTAAGAAATCCTTGTTCATTTGAGATTGGTTAGCTATAAAGTTCTCCATCATCAACTCAAGGTTCGATTTTCTAGGGACATTAGGAGCAGTCTTTTGATATCCTGGTGGTGTAGCTGGTGCTTGACCTGGTGCGTATAAAGCATTGTTATTCTTATAGGAGAAGTTCGGATGATTCTTCCAACCTGGGTTGTATGTGTTTGAGTATGGGTTTCCTTGAGCATAATTCACTTGATCAGTGGGAATTCCTGTCAATAGTTGACAATCAGAAACTTCATGTCCTGGAACTCCACATAACTCACAGTTAGGTGTTACTGCAGCCACGGTGGCTGTTGGTGTTATGGTTAAGTTGTCGATCTTTTGGCTTAGTTGGTCAAACTTTGCATTGACTTAGTCCATCTACTCACTTCGTACATACCTCCTTTTGTTGGTTTCTCAGTTGCGACTCTTTCGCTTCCCCATTGGTAATGGTTTTGAGCCATACTTTCGATAAGTGCATAAGCATCATTATATTCTTTGTCCATCAATGCACCGCCCGCGGCAGCGTCAATTGTCATTCTTGTATTGTACAAGAGTCCATTATAGAAGGTATGGATGACCATCCATTCTACTAATCCGTGATGTGGACAAAGTCTCAGCATATCCTTATAGCGTTCCCAAGCTTCGAATAGTGATTCGCTTTCCCTTTGCTTAAATCCGTTGATCTGAGCTCTCAGCATAGTTGTCTTGCTAGGTGGGAAATATCTGGTCAAGAAAACTCTCTTTAGTTCCTCCCACGTGGTTACTGAGTTCGAAGGCAGAGATTGAAGCCAGGCTCTTGCTCTGTCTCGAAGTGAAAAAGGAAACAAACGTAGTCTAATAGCTTCTTGGGTAACTCCATTGGCTTTTACGGTATCTGCGTATTGCACAAAGATCGAAAGATGAAGGTTCGGATCCTCGGTAGGATTTCCGGCGAATTGATTTTGTTGCACGGCTGATATCAACGAAGGTTTTAGTTCGAAATCGTTTCGGTTGATAGCCGGTGCGGCAATGCTTGAATGCGGTTCAGCTTGCGAAGGACTAGCGTAATACTTGAGTGGGTGATTCTGTTCTTCAGCCATCTCTGCGTCCTTTGATGTTACGACTGGTTTAGGTGGATCTAATTGAAGATCTGGAATATTGAAATTTTGTTCGTAATCGAATATCCGTCTTCTTACGTGTAAGAAGCGTTCCGATTCTGGGATTAGAGGTTGCAAGTCTTCGCCTTGAGAGCGAGTACTTGGCATACACTCGGAAATTTAGATTAAGAAAATAAAATAGTTGTTACCTTAGTCTAGACAATGCTACCTAAAGTGCACTAGTAACTAAATTAAGGTCCCCGGCAACGGCGCCAAAAACTTGATGGGCTAAAGACGTATCTAATTATGTGTCTAGCGGTATCTTAACTACAAGTGCACAGCCTATCGAAGTAATATTTAAGATTATCGATCCACAGGGACTCTATGGTTACTTAGTGCTAGATGAACTTCTAGTTTAGCTAAGGTGAAGGGTTGTCACGATTTTTTGTTGTTTTTAAAGATTAAAAGCGGGAATTAAATTTAAGTTTTAATAAAATAATACTAAGGCGGTCGGTATGTAATTATGCTAACTTAGGCGGGTCAACCTAACCTAGGCTTATAAAGGTGTTCACTTAATCTATTCTGTAGAGGTTACCAGTTTAAATACCTTTAACTCACACTCTCGTGGTCTTATCTCAGATCTTACCCCTAAAGCCCTATGCCTGCTCTCGCTAGCCCATAAGTGTTTAGAGATAATTTTTGGAAACTTAGTAATTCTAATTTATTTTAAAGCGCTCTCGCTGTGTTTAATTTAAATGCCTAACTTTAGCTATCTGGTTAAAATCTCACACTCTCGTGGTCTTGACCTAACCTAATACACTTTCCTTACTCTCGTAACAAAAAGGTCGATTTTAAATAAAAAGTATCAGCCAGAATACTAAGCTATTAATTATTTTAAGCCTATAGTTGATTTTACCGATTTAGTTTGTTTTAATTACATACCGCCCTAAGGTAATTAGCTACTCATTCTTGTTGAACCAGACAGAGGCAGAGAAACAGTAAACGAAATATTCATGGCAGAAAAATAAATATTCAACATAAATATAAAATTGCAAATTAAAATAAACCTGGTTAACAATAAAATGGCAGACTCCTTCTTCCACAGACCGGAAAGCTCGGAGTATTTGGCGGAATCGAAAATAAACTAAAAATTCTGAAGGCTTTGAAACAAATAATTTTTATAACAATTTCCTGATGTTGGAAATTGTTATAGGTTGGGTTTGGATACAATAAAAATAGAACAATGAAAATAATGCTGAAACAAAAATAAGGTTGTAAAATAATTCGGCAGAGCTTCCGCAGGAAATTGATAAAAAAAATGCTCTGTATATTGTTCATAAAATTTAAGCTATTTATAGAAGATTTAATGGGCTGGTGGTTGAACTTGTTTGCTTGGGCTTCGGAGAGCATTTGAGGAAATCCAGGAACGTGGATACAGGGTCAGCTGGAAAGTAGCAGTTTCACATGCACGTAGCCTTGTGACCAAGTCTCAGTCAATATAACCTATTTTTCCCTTGTCACGGTCGTGACAAGGGCATCACGTTCGTGTCCCTTGAAATTTAAGTGTCAGTCGTGAGTGATATGTCACGGTCGTGATTGCTCCTTTTGGGATGTCACGGTCGTGACAATTAGGTGACGACCGTGAGTGCAACAAAATATGCAGGTTTTGCAGCATTCTTCATTTCTTCATCTTTTTATGGTTGTTTTCGCTCCTTTTGCTCTTGGCTCATGATTTAGTTGTGTATACGATGTACCTGCAAAATGGTAAGGAAAACTCGAGGAATCGGGTGTTAAAACGACGATTATGCGATAAAACGGTAATGAAACTTAGCAATATAATCGATATATTTTCTCGTTATCAGAGACCGAGGCCGAGGAGGAGGATTATGGGTATCTCCTTGTCGGTGTCTCCATGTGGGAGAGAGAGAGACCGACGATTGTTTTCCAGCATATGTGACTGTTCATTCTGCTGGAAAAGGGCCAGATTGACATTATTGAATGTAGCGATGAGAGTTGTGGTGCTGGCGCCGGTGTCTTGAGGGACGAAGATATGATCTAACATGTGGTCCTTTGGGGAATAAGAGTAGGCTTCAAATTGTTTGAATATGGGGAAGCAGTTCGTCCATCCATGTGGTTCGTGTCGTGGACAGTAGTTCCACGATGACCGGAGTTATCACCGCCACTGAGGAGAATGGTGACAGGGTTGTTGGTGACTTCGTTGAGCTGAGCAACAATGAGGATGAAAAGAAGATAAGGTTGGAAGCTTTGATCATTGGTTGAGAATGATATGAAATCTTGATTCAAGAAAGATGGGGGAGTTATGTTCTCACATACATCGCCACTTTTTGAACAGTTCGAACAACTCTTTGTGGCCTTCAGCATATGTATTGAATCTTGATTCAAGAAAGTGTATAATTGAGTAGGTTTGAATCGAATACCTAACCCTTCAAAGATGGAGGGTATTTATAAGGGCATATGGTCGAAATATGCGAGCGCGTGGTCCACGACTGGGTCCAACTGCTTCCATGAGTTCATGAGGGAAATTGGTTGCATGATAACTGCCAAGCACGTGAGGGGAAGATCCCCAACGACTATAATTATAATGGTTATATTCCTCATTGGGTTGTGCCCCAAATCTAGACTGGGTTGGGCCTTGCCCAACTATTGGGCATTTGTCCGTCCAGTCCAGAACAATAACCTTTCCTTGACTAGTACATAGAGACAAACACTTAAAAAATTGTAAAGGTATAACCATTTTTAATGCAAAGTATCAATTTACGTTAAAATTTGCTTGTAAAGGAAATAATAATTTCTTTATTAGTACATAGAGGAAATATCTTAAAACATGTTTGTAATGGTAACCATTGGCAGAATTGTGCGAACTAAAAATTTGAGGTCTAGGTATGTTTTACCGAGCCCCATTGTGGACTTTAATTGTACGTGCTAAGAAAACATAATTAGGGTAGCCATGTGATTATAGTGTTGTTTAAGTGTTTGAAGGCGTTTGGATGTGTTTAGGATTATCTCATATAGGGTTTTTAGAGACTATGTATACAACTTTTGTGAAAATATTAGAAAATATATCTCAATTATAAGATTGTGGTATTTATAGAAGACCCATTAGGTCTGGGCTAGAAAGCCAAGGGATCCCTCATTCCATGGTCAGAAACATGAGAGTAGTAAAAGATTCATTTTCCTTAAAATTGAGGGGAAAAGTCTTCCTTTGACTGGTCTTTTTCGGACAGTTCATGCTCGATATTTAATAAGCAAATTGATCATAAATATCGAATTGGGCATTCAGGCCCAATTTGGTCGACCAGGCGACCAAGTCCAATTGGACGACCAAGCCTAATTAAGCGATCAAGTCTAGCATTTATAAGCTTAACTCTTTTTATTTTGTCATGAACTATCTTTTATGGCCCGATAAAATTATCCCAATACACATATTTATTATATTTTAAAAAAAATATTTAACAGTAATTTTAAGAGAACAAAGAAAGATGGTAAGTGTTATTTGGTTTATCGGTCCCTAAAAATATAAAATTCAATAATTTATAAAAGGGTTAAATGTACAATTCCCCCTGCAATATAGGCGAATTTCGGTTTAACCCCCCCCCCCCCCCCCTTTAAATATTATTTTTTTGAAATATCCCCTAAAATTTTAGAATACTGAGTCTTTTGCCCCTTAAGTGAAAAAATTATCCCATGTAAATTATTTTTATTTATTTATCCCTAAATTCAGTGTTAAAATTGTACGTTTGAGGGGGTAATTAAAAAAAATTGATATATGGGGTATAAAAAAAATTAAAAGGGGATAAAACAAAACTTGCCTATATTGCAGGGAAAAATGTGCATTATCGCTTTATAAAATTATATCATTCAATGTTCTTTAAACTAGAACCGTTGAAATTATTTTTTAAAGGGTTAATACTTATTTTCATCCTTGCCATATGGACGTGTTTTGAAAAAAAAATCTGCGAAAAAGAAGTTGCAAGACTGACCCTAACAAATTTTAAAAGTTTTGATTTACACTTTTATCAGGCCACATCATCAAAAACACTTATGTGGCAGTCATTTTTGTAATTTTTAATTGAAACGAAATGCCACCTTAATTAATTATGCATTGCAATGACATTTTTACCCTCATCAATTTTCTTAACTAAAATTCCAGATTTTTGCACATTTAAAGAATGTTTCATTTCAAACCCTAACTATTTGGGGTTTTCATCTTCCTTCGTAAGTCAAGAACAAAAACTCCAGATTTTTGCACATTTGGAAGAGGTACGATTTTTCTCTGCAGATATAGGTTTGTTTAGTGTAATATTTCACCATTGTGGAAATTTTGTTCAAGATAATCATACGTATTATATAGGGGGTAGTGAGGCCATTCTGAAAGGGCATGACGAAGATAAATGGAGATTTTTTGAAGTTGTTAGACTGGTTAAAGATTGGGGCTATGAGATTTTTAGGCTTTGGAGAAAGATTCCTCAAATGGACGAAGCCTTTACAAATGTTGTTAATTATGCACAAGCTGGAGAAATTGCTAAGCACTGCATATCTTGTAAGGTTGGTGGCCATCTATGGGTAGAGCATGGTGTACAAGACATGATGACTAAGGTGTTTCATCCTGATGTGGATAACATCTGTACTTCCAATGAAGATGATAACACTAATGATGATGTTGATGTAGGATAATATTTTGATGACAAGGAAGAGGAAATGGCATATGAAGTAAAAGAGAAAAAATTTGAACAAGTGCAGGTAGGTGTTCCAGCTAATGGGAATATGGTAGATGTCAATGGGAAATCAATGAGATCCAATCTTAGTGCATCCAAGGATCCAAATAAGATAAAATCAAGGAGCAGGGGAAAGAAGGTGAATGGTTTTGTGCCCAAAAGAGTATTAGGATCTTGTTCACAGAGGAATACAACAAACCGTGAAGATGTGGATTATGCTAGTGAGGAACTTGATAGTTCAGATCCTGATTAAAGTGACATGGGTGATAAACCTACCAAACCAAAGTATAATAAGTTCAGATCAAAGCTGTTTAACAAAGACTTTCAATTCAAATTAAGTATGGAGTTCAAATCTCTCTGATTTTAAATATGCTAATAGGGAGTGGTCAGTTTTAAATGGGAAAGAGATAAGTTTTGTTAAGAATGAGATTTATAGGGTTAGGGTTGAGTGCAAGGGAAAATGTGGTTTGTTAGCCTTATGTAGAAAAGTGGGGGATAGGCACACTTACCAAATAAAGACTTGGGTGGGGACACACACATGTGCAAGGGTATTAAATAGCAAGTCTGCCAATTCTAAGTGGGTGTCTAAGTTAGTGGTTGAAAAGAGGAAGTCACAAGGGAAGTAAAAGTTTCTAAAATTATGTCTGAACTTAGGCAGAAAAAGACACCAAGGTCCAAAGCCTTTACAAAAACTGATGCACCGCCAACATCTACTACACAAACTGATGGAAATGTTGATGGAGGTGGAAATTAAGTTGATGACCCAAAGTTAGATGCACTATTTAATGATATGATAACTGCTTATGAAGAACAACAATCACAAATTGTTAATTCCACACATGTTACAAACGAAGATACTCCACAAACTGCTGCAAACGACACATATATTGCTGCTACAAATGATCCACAACTTGCTACTACAAATGATCAACAACCTGTTGCTACAACTGGTTCTGCTGCTACTACTAGTCATGTTGCTACAATTGTTACAAAACCTTATACTAAGAAAAAGGTTGTAACTAAAAAACCATCAAGAAAGAAATGCAGTAAAAGGTTGAAATAAGTAAGGAATGCCAAAATAATTGGTGGGCCTGGATTAACACCTGATGTACCATTAGTTTTTGATGATGAAACTGGTGGGAGTACATCTGAGAAGGTATCAGAGAAGAAGTGGAAGGGTATTGCTAGACGTATGACTCAGTAGTTTAGAACAAATTCCATTTTGAAACTTTTGTGTTTGCTTGTCATTTTGTAAAGCACATAATGTGTCATTTTGTAACTTTTTTGTTCCATTGGATATGCCTTATTTTGTGAACATCTCAGTTTAATTATCAGAACATATTGACTTATGTTAATATTGTTTTCAATCAAAGTTATTAGTTATCTTCTTATTCTTTTATGTTCTTGTTATGGAAATTGGTATCATAACATATAACAATAATATATTCCAATAAAATTCAAACTCAAATAACAAAAACAACAACTTAATTTATTCACTCAGAAAGCCATTACAATATTAGACCACAATGACAACCACATAAGTTACAGACTTGTACAAACTCATTTGTTACATGAACTAAGAAGGAAATGAAAACATGTACAAAATAATGCAAATAACACATAATTCATCTTCTTTGTTAAACCATCAATCTTTTTCTCCATGTCTTCCATCTTGATTGTAATATCTTTCTCAATTTTCCTCACCAGTTTTACTACTTCTACATTCGAGTAGCCAACATCCCTTTCACAAAAAAAACTCATCATCCCAATGGAATGAGTTGCAATAATCTCTTTTACCCCAAAATTTACACTTCCAGTATTTTCTCCCAGAGTTTGCAACCGATTTTGAAACAAACAACTTCATGGAGACATTATAGCCGCATTTAGGAGTTACTCTACCATTTGAAGATATGTTGGAGTTAGAAGAAAATCGTTGATTCATGTTTCTGGATTTGATGGAGGAACCTGATCGATTGATGAAGAATGAAGAAGAAGAAATAGAACGCGAAGATAAAGAAGAGATCGACAACGAAGAAGAATATGAAATACATCACTAGGAAGAAAATGAGAAGATGAGATTAGGACACGAACCAAAATTCTGGAGTTTTTACAAAAAAAATTGATGAGGTTAAAAATATCATTACAATGCATAATTAATTGAGGTGATATTTCGTTTCAATTAAAAGTTAAAAAAAAGGCTAACTCGGATTAAAATCCTAACATGCAATATGTTCTTAAGAAAATAGACATTATAAAGCAAGATAACTAAGAGATTGACAAAAATAATTCTTAAGTTAACTCAGATTTTGAATCTTTACATCTAGAGGCTAATAATATATAAAATTTATAAAGATGAAGTAAAAATACATGTTACTCAATTATTGCTATTACTAGAGAATAACAATACATGGGTACTTACATTACTAGAAATAAAAGGATTATCTACAATTTTAGCTATGAATTTATATCTGAAACATTGTTCCTGTGAAGTATGAGATAACAGTAAATTCCGCATAAATTTATGAAATTTTATCTGCGGTTTTTTATTTTAAAATAACATTTCAATTTTCCAGCAGATTTAACTGTGATTTCTTTCGAAGGAATAATTTTCCATTAAAATCTCAAAATCTTTTAGAAATTCCGCAAGAATTGCAGCAAGTTTTGCTGCAAAATTTGTTGTTAACTTTATTGTGATTTTTGCTCTAGATTTTGTAGTACGTTTTTTTTAAAAATTACTTATATTTTTACCATTAATAAATAAAATTGTAAAATATAATTGATATAATTAATTATATTTTTAAATTAATTATATTTTTAAATTAATTATATTTTTACCATTAATAAATAAAATTGTAAATTAATTATCTTGATTTTTTTTTTAATTTAATATCAAATCTTATATTTTTTTAAAGGAAACTTTATTATATTAATTAGGTATTTTAGTTATTTCTTAAAGAAAAATTGTTTATTTAATATTGTTTTACTGTTGTGAAAATTAGAAATTTTAAAAATATAAGCTTATGGTATAATTGGTGTGTAATCCTTCGATTTGTAATTTCATAAAAAGTTTATTATTTAGAAAAAGAAATTATAAAACATGTGAAAATTATTTTTATATTAGTTTTAAATTCAAATTTATTTTCTTTTATGTATTATTTTCATTTCATACACAATAGTAATTTTTTCAATATAAAATATATATTTTATTTTATTTTTTAAAAAAAATAAAAAGCTTATTTTCTAAAAAAAATAATATATTTTGTTTAAATTTAACCAAAATTTATTTTTTATTCATTTTTAGACTTATTTTCTTTAAGATAATTTTAGTATGATCTCATTTAAGACATATTGTTGCAACCTTTTTTTCAAAAAATATTTATAAAATTAGAATAAAATATTTGTAATCCCTACTTTTTCCATTTTACTAATTATTTTAAGGTGAACTGTTATATATATATATATATATATATATATATATATATATATATATATATATATATATATATATATATATATATATATATATATATTTTATTTTTTTTGTTTTTATAAAATTAAAATATAACCATATTGTCGTACATCGAAAAATGAGAATGACCTTGCGATGTGCAATCACACGCTCGCGGGATGGATTGAACATAGTCGCCACCAAACTTTATTTATTCCCAAAGAGTAAAAGAAAAACTATCTATAAAACCCATAAATGAAATGGATCGAGTATGGTCAACACAACCAATATAGGGTTCGGAAGTCAGTTATGCAAAAGGAATGTATTAGTATTTCTCACATTTGCTAAGGTCATTTCTCACATCCATGATGCTAAGGTCATTTAAAGTCCGATAATACATCCTTTAGGTCACCAATCATACTTTTGATCTTTTCATTATATCATGTTTTTGCTTTATTAATAAGATAAAGAATAAAAATCAAAGAAGAAGAAGAAAATGACATAAAGTAAAGTGAATGATAAAGTGCTATAAAGTAAATTGCGAAAATTAAATGACGAGAAGTAAATTGCGAGAAAATAAAGTGAGATAATGTAAAAGTTAGAAGTTAGTAATTAATTGTTAGTGGTTAGTGATCAAATGATCGATTAATTGAGTTGGTATAATTTAGCGCTATGTAAGCAATCGTAAGTGGATTTATATAAAAATCTATGCATTCTAACATGTTAGAGAAATAACGCAAAGTTATTCTCCTAAAACATGCAAAATAATGAGAAAATAGAAAGCAAACTCAAGTCGGCACAATGGACTCATCTATCATCAAGAGATTCAAAGTATGATCAACCAAGGAAACTCTATCAATACTGATCATTCATCAACACGTTTGAAGTATTGAAAATTCAATCAACCTAGGGATCATTATTTAATAATGTTTAAGATTTCATCAACCCAAATGATCACAAAAATGAAATAAAAAAAATCGAAAGTAAATAAAGATGAAAAAGAATCACAAAATTAAAGTGAAATTAAAGTCTAAAGTAAAAAAATAGAAGTTTTAGAAAAAAATAACTAATATAATAAACTAAAAAAACAAAAGGAATAAAGAAATAGAAAGGAGGTGTGATGGGCCCATAGTAAGGTGTAGGAAGGAACACAAATGGGCTCCAAGGCAAACCCAAAGCCACATAGGATCTTAAACAAAACAAGTATCCAGTCCTATATGCTTGCCTCATCTCACACATTATTTCCTTCTTCTTCTCCAAAATATATTGCCGGAAAACCAATCCTCCGTGCCGGCACGCCTCACGGCGGCGGAGGCGGTGGTTATATCAAAGCCAAACTCACATTGTTCTACTCGTGTTGCTCCGTTTTTCCAAATCTCTCGAAGATTTCTAAGAACCGATTTACATTCAAATGCAAGAGGGAAAGAAAATTACGTTGGCTAGGAGGAGTTTTTCAGTTAAGTGAATCAGGCTCTCTTCTCCCTCGTGTTGCTTCTGAATTTGTTTGTTGTTCTGAGTTGTGCTGAAATGCGTTGTTGTGATTGGATTGAAGGTGTTGGTATGTTTGTGAGGTTGAGAGGTTGAAATTTTGTTCTTGCATAAAGTGTTTATGCGTGAGGTTTCTGCGTTGGTTCTGGCTGTTGTTGGATTGTTGTTTATGATTTTTCAAGGAGTTTGAAATGAGACTGCAAGAAGATGATGCAATGAGGATGGAGAAAATTATGTAGAGTGAAAGTTTTTCGTGCATGGAATCAGCAGCCAACCCCTTTTTGCAGTGAATTCGTTGATTTATATAGATGAATAAGGAGGGTAAATTAGGCTTTTCATTAAAGTTTGTTATGAAACTTCGCAGGCTTTGTATTGCTGCGTTTTTGCCTTCAATCCCATTGCTTGCTTTGTATCTTTATTTGGACCTTGTTTGCTTCATTTGTTGAATCCTCACTTGGGCCTAATGATGTAACTCTTATTTGCACCCTAAATATTTCCTAGAACAATGCCTTTGGTTTGCAATTGGTATATCTTGTATCATGCTAATGCAAATGATATGCTAATTATATGATTCGCAAATGATGAAAATGCTAGGGTAGAAATGAGGGTATGACACTTTTATATATATATATATATATATATATATATATATATATATATATATATATATATATATATATATATATATATATATATATATATATATATATATATATATATATATATATATATATATATTTCAGAAGGAGGGAAGAGAGTAGTGGCGTCACCTTATGCGAATAAATTGGCTAAGGAATTAAAGGTGGAGTTAAGCCAAATTTTTGGGACTTGACCTTCAGGGAGGATTGTGGTTAAAGATGTTGAGGCATTTGCAGCTTCAGAAGGTTCTTCCGCCACTATTGCGGCCGAGGCGGCCGGGCCGACGAAAACTACAGTTTCAGGTTTTGAATTGGGAACTGTGGTATCATTTACGATAATGCATAATGTTGTGAGTAGGAACATGGTGGAGAGTTTGATTGTTCGCACTTTCAGAGTTGGTTACACTTTCACCACTGATGCATTTAATGCTTTCTACAAGAAGGTGATTTTGGTGTCTCATTTTGTTTCACTATATCACTCTTAATGATTATGCTTGATGCTAGCTAGATGACTATCACATTGGTTCTTTGGATATTATATATAAATGGATAGTTTAGCTAGGATTTAAGATCTTCATAGAACACACAGGATTAGAGAAAGAAAATGTTGGCAAAGAAATATCAGCATAGTTAGCCAATGTTATTGATGAGTTTGTGAGTTAAATAATTGGAAATTCTAGTCATGTATGATCTTCGTGAAATTCTTGTTTTAAGGTTTTAACATGTTACTGATTTAGTATATTTTATGACATATCAGATTAAATCAAAGGGAGTTACTATGACTGCATTGCTTGCAAAAGCTACAACACCCACGTTGTTAAAACTCCCTGTTATAAACACTAGTTGAACAAATGTAATGCTTTGACTCTGTTTTGTATAGTAAATACTGGATACTTAATATTGTAGTTTTCTAAGCTATTTTTATTTATAATTCATGTACAAGATCAGAAGGAGGAATTTCATACAATTTGGAACGTTATCTCCTTTTTATTTATATGACGTTACTAGATGTTGACATGTAGTGGATTACTCTGTAAAATATTTGAGGTTTTAGCATGAAGGAGACTTTCTTTTAACTTTGCTTCTTTTTCTCCTTGTATTGGATACAGTCTTCCCACTCCTTTTTCTTTTCTTCTCATTTTTCTGTTTTTTCAGGATACCAAGACTCATCCCAAAAATATTCTTATATTTTTTCTTCAACTCATGTCATTCTAGTTCAACTCTGACATGCTATGGCACGAGTTTCAATATGAGGTTGTTGCGTGATTTGTGGGGTTACTCTCACTCTTCCATATATTGATGTCAACTCAGCTCAGTCAATTTGTAGCTACTAAGTACAACTTTGAATTGCCAGTTGGGTCTAAGTTTATGGCTGGTGGTGCTTAGTTTGCGGTGATAACTTAGTTGGGAGAACGTCTGTTTGAAGATTAAAAGGTCGCATGTTCAATCCATGCTCACCGCATGCATATGTAGGTTCAAGGATATTTGTAGCCAAGGTTACTACCCCTGGGATTTGGCATGCATCATAAGCTATCAGTTTGTGGTTAGTTTCTTTGAACATGTCATCTTTCTATGTAAACTGTAAATGTAGATTTAGGTAGGATTTCTCACTAGGAGAGTCGTATAAGAGTCTTTGCTTGACAAATTTGACACTGAGTTGCTTCCAAGGAACTATATAATTGTATCAAAGCAAACAAAAACTAAAATTTTAGGAAATAAGGGGGAGGAGAAACTCACCCCTTCTACAATTGATAACTCCATCTTTCTTACTCTGTATCTCACCTTCTTAAGAGCTTGTAAATGACCAATTGTTTTCTTGAAGTTGTACGATAATTTTACTCTCACTCCCTAATTGAAACATAAAATGAGGATTTTACTTTCTACATAATATGAAGATGAAGCTAAACAGATATTAAATATATGTCATGTCTGATTTTCATGTTTATGTCGGTGTTTATAAGTTTTTTATATGGAATTCGCGCATTTCTATTATAACACTCATATTTGCAAGATCATGGAAATGCAAGATTCAATTACTACTCCGGAGCGATGTTGTAAATCTGTGATTACAAGTATACACGGAGGTTGAAGGTGTGAGAAAACACAAGAAATGAGGGTTTGAATTGGATTTTGAAAAATGAATGCTTTTTGTGAAAACACAACAAGTATACCAATGAACAAACAAGAGAAAGAGACACACGATATATTCTAGTTCACTTGAAAACCTAAAGGTACCTTCAGTCCATCCGCCAAGGTGATTTCTCCTTAATCCAAGGACCTAATCCACTATAACTAAACTGATTACAATTGCATAACCAATTGTTGTGACTAACGCCTTGTACAACCAACTGTCATGACTAACACTATACAAACAACTGTCGTGACTAACAACCACTAAAGTTAATTGTCCTTGTCTTTCGAAAGCTTCAGACCTCACGGGTCCTTTAGGGAATACAAACAACCATTTGTAATAAGGTTTTGTATATAATAGAATGCTTCTACATAAACAGGGTAAACGCAATTGAGAGCTTAGAAAATTATGCAATATTATAAAAGAATATTGCTTTGTATGTGCGCTTAGAGTGTTGCGTAGTATTGTACATTTTTCTGCAAGGGACAATCCTTTTATAGCCACTAGAGTAAAAGATCCGTTGGATGACAACTAACCTAAGGAATGTCGTTGCTAAGGGTAAAAATAGTACACAGAATCGTCCTTACATACCACCAAATCTTGGTAGTGGAATCGTTAGTGGAATGAAATGTCTTTGTACTATGTATTATTCCCTCGTAATCGTTAACCTTATCTTCTGATCTTCTAAGGCTTCTGATTATGAGATGATTGAAGCATGAGTAAAAGAAAGTATAGCTGGGTCTTTGGAATCTCAAGTCTTCAGAGTCTTCAGAACGTTGTTCAACAGAACGTTGTCTTTAGAGTCTTCAACACTTGTCTTTTGAAAACCTTGCTCTTCAGAACGTTTAGTCTTCAGAACTTGTTGAGCATAACTAGTCTTTAGAGTCTTTCGGCACTTGGTCTTCAGAACTAACATATCAGAGTCACACTCAGTCAGAGTCAGAATTCTAGAAAACATTGCAAAGTCAATATCGTGTCTACTCAAGATCTTTCTGATGTGAGTTGGTACAAAAGCAGTCTTGTTTATTTTGCGCAAAAAATGAATATTTTTATATCAGAGTGATTGTTCACATGATCTCATTCAGAGTCAGAACCTGTTTGTTAAAACTTTCAGAACAACAAATGTTAGAATAATAAAATTATTTTCATACAAATACTTCTTCTGTTGTTATCAAAATTTAGAGATATAGAGCGAAACCAAATTTTGTACTTATAGAGGTTGCATCGATGGTGGAATTATTCAGGGTTGGTTTCTTTTTATCTTTTTTTTCATTCATTAGTGTTAATTTGATGATCCAATATTCTTATCACTTATCATATTATACTAATTCAGGGGCATACATAGGAATTACTACCAAGTCACCACTGGCAGTTGTTGGAACAAAGACTGTGTTACTTAAAAGAAGGGACTTGACAGAGAATCAAGGATGGATTTTGTAGCAACTTAAAATTCTGTAAAATTGTTTTTCACTGATTTAATTGAAGCAGTTGCGAGAGTGAAGCTAAAAATAAGACCAATTTATTCTAAGCTTTAATTGCACAAAAGTATTTGACGTCGATGAATCAGATGACGACTTTAGTAGTGAAATCAAACTCAAATGTAGATTATGTCGATGAATCAGATGAAGACTTTAGTAGTGAAATTTGATTTTGTACTTTTTTTTCTTCTTGACTTGATTGTAATTTGGATTGTTTTATCTTTTTAATTTAGTTGGACAAATGATTATTAATAACTTGGTTGTCAGGATATTTTTAGTAATGTGATTGTATCATTACTAACTTTATAGCAATTTTTAGTTCTATGAATTTGAGTTTGTCTTATTTAAATTCAAAACATTTTAAATTAAATTTATTATTAAAATAACCATAATACAAATTTAATATTTTAAGTTTAAATAAATAATTTAATAATAATTTGAGACATAAATTCCTGTGAATTTACCTGCGATTATTTCCTATATATTTTTCGGTCAATTTACTTGGAGATCTTATTACCGAATATATGTTGAGAATAAAAGATGGCCAAAAGTACTACAGGTAAATCTTTTAGTAGTGTTAATAGATTTGGCTACGAATTATAAATCTTTTAGTAGAAAGAATTGTTTATCACTGCAAGACAAATTTCTTGTTGAACAAACTACATATATGAAGTGACGACCCTGTGTGCATTGAATGGTTGGTAGAAAAAATGCACAATGACTGAAACATATATCGAACCTGATCAAACGTGTTGAAATAATAACATTATAAGAGCCAACTAATGCAAACAAAACAGTGGAAAATGTTTCCACTCTCTTAAGCCTTAGCTATTTTTGTATGAATTGAAGCCAAGTTAATGTTCAAACATGACATAATACACAAACAAAATCAAATATATTAAACATATGAAGATGATATCAAAAACATGGATTGTTGATCATTATCAGGGAAGATTCAAGTAGTTTTACCTCTTTAGTGTTAGGAAGATAAATTATTAAAACTGTAAAAACAGTAAATTCTAAGGAATAAAAGATAAAAAGTTATCTAATAAAAATAAAATCTTTTTTATTTAGGGTCTGCTTGATTTATTTAGTTTTGTAAAACTATTTTAGTTTTTAAAATTTAATAATAATTAAACTTATTTGATAGTTTAATTTTATAAAATTATTTTTGAAAATTATTCTTTATTTGAGAGTTTTAAAAATTAAAAAAATTAAAATAGGTTTTAGAAATTTCAGAACTTGTTTGATTTGATTTTGTAAAATTGTTTTTTAATTTCTAAATTTTGAAAATAATAAAATTTGTTTAGTAGTTTAATTTTACAAAACTATTACTGAAAACTATTCTTTATCAAGAGTTTTAAGAAAATTGAAAAGAGAAAAATAAAGGAAAAGTGATACACTTTATAATATAGTGCAATAGTTTTTAAGAGTATGATTTCCAAACATGTTTTATTTTATTTTTTCATCAATTTTTTTAAAATTGATTTACAAAACAATGTTAAAAAATAAAAAATAAAAACTAAAACTCATTCAACTAGTTTTTTGGTTTTTAGTTTTAGAAACTAAGAAAAAAGATTTTTATTAATGATAAATTTATAATATTGTATAAATTAAAAAAAAAACTAAAATATCAAACATATTTCTTTTTTCTTCAATTTTTTAAAATTAATTTATAAAATAATTTTAAAAAATTAAAAAATTAAAAGTCATTCAAACATACTCTTAATTTTTAAAATAGATTTTACTGTTATGATCATTTCCATAAATTTGTTTTAAGAAGATGCAAAAATAGTGACAAAAATAGTGATTTTTATCCTCTTTTTTTAATGTCTTCACTTTACACCATTATTCTCTCTTCTTCTCTAAAATATCAATCTTTGATATTGAACCCATGTCAATTCTTTATCTATTTTTGTTGCATCTTGTTTGTATAATTGAGTTTTTATTTTGTTGTGAATTTGAGAATGAGTTGATCAATCTTGTTGAGGATTTCATCAAACTCTTGATAACCATCAAGAATCAAGATCCATTAATCTAGAAACTTATTTGAACCATGTGTGTGTTCATCATTCATCAAAACTGAATTATTTGACTAATCGCTCGTAATGTCAATTGTTGTTGAGATTATCTGACATTGTTCATCATCTTCATTCTTAGTCTCTTTCTTTATTTAAGGACCCTCCTCTAAAGATTGAGTGAAAGGGAGATTAGCGATACATTAAGGTATCTAATATTTTTGTGTGTAGCTGGTTTTTTTATTTGTAAAAGGTGCAAGTATTGTTTCTTGAGTGTAGTTTGGCATTGAGAAGTTATCTAATAAGACGAGAGTTTCCATTATACTCCAATGAAGACTTTGGAATAATCAAGTATCAACGGTCCATAAGACAGAGTTGGGAGTTATCCAATACATGCTCAGTTAATGGAAATCGCTCAAACAAGATATTGGTGGGATCAGGTGGATTGCCTCAGACAAATACTTGGAGCAGGTTATTGTGGATAGTGAGGTTATTGGATCATGTTTAGTGTCTGCTTCACCATAAGGAATTAGTGTGATATAATTCTCTGTAATTAAAACATTGTAATCATTTTATCATCATAGTGGAAGATCGTGATTATGTTCTAATGGGATCATCCATTGAAAAGTGCATGTAGACAAAGCGAGGATGAACGTCGAAGCACTATATATCTTGTATATCTTTCTTTTTTCCTATCATTTTTATTAGGGGTGACAAAACGGGTTGCCCTCCCTGCCCGCCCCACCCCACCATCAAGAATTAGAATTTTTTTTATAAGCCAATAATCTATTAGAAGAGATAAATGGTATCTCAAACCCGAGGATTACAAAAGAGAATCAAATGAAATGGGAGAAATCCCAACAAAACCAAAACCAACAAAAGGTCCTTAAGTACAAAAATGTAAAGGAAATTTGTACCACTCATAAAGTACAAGACATCTTAAAGTTTCTACCAAGGGCCAACCAGTTCCAAGAGGAGGAAACAATATTATGGAAAATGGTATCTACGTTATCCGCCTCGGCCTTGAACATGATCTTATTTCTATCCAACCAAATATTCTAGCAATAAATATACCAAATGGAATTCCTAAACCGATTATTGCATTTTCCTTTAAGCCGCAAAAACGAAGTCAAGGAATTTTTGCAACAATTTGTATCGCTCACCCAATAAATATCCACCCAAGCGCAAATCCTCTTCCAAAGTGAGACGACCTTGTGGTAAGAGAAGAAAAGATGGGGAACATTCTCTAAATCACAAAAACAAAAAGGGCAAACCATTTCGTGAAAGTTCTCGATGATGCCTCTCTTTAAAAGGTTGTCTCTTGTCGGTAGCTGGTTATGGAGCAAACGCCAAGCGAAGACCTTGATTTTGATGGGGATGGAGAACTTCCAAACAATGTTTAGAGCAAGAAGAACTTGATCATCGAATTCGGCAATATGAACAACGTCAAAGAAGTGATTATAGATGGATTTTATGGAGAAACCGTGTTCCGGGTCAGGATTCCAAGACCAAAAATCTGCCATGGAAAGGTCTGGGAAGAAAGGATGAGCATCTAACATGTTTTCCAAGAGAATGCAATCATGTTCAAGGTTAGAGTAATGGAAGAAATCATTCCTATCAATGTTCCAAGACCAATAATTATTACTCCACCGTCACATGTCAAAGACGGAGGTATGCTTGCACAGACCAACAAGACAGTGGTGTTTAATTTCTTGTATTTTTGAATTATTTCTTTTGCTCTCATTAATATATCTAATTTATTAAAAAATATAATTATTATGTGTGGATAATAATTATAACATATTATAGAGCTGTTTAAATCTAAATCTGGTGGTTATTTTTTTTATGGTTCACCATGTATAATTTAAGTGATGGTTCACCCTAGATGCAACCTAATTACACATATTCCCTCCTTTGAATTCTCTCTTTTTTTTAATTATTATAATAATAATAATAATAATTATTATTATTATTATTATTATTATTATTATTATTTGATAATAAGAAAAATCTTTCAATTTTAAGAATATAAAAAACAAGATGGGACGTGTTGAAGAGAAAATTCTCTATGTAGTCAACAAAATGAATTTTTTATGCTGACATTTGAAATTTTCAATAAATCATCTAACACAGTGCAAAATTACTAGATGACCAAGGCTTCATTATACATTTCTCATAATCCACACTGAATATGCATGCAACAGGATTATATCGCAAACATAAACAAACGACATCAATTTTTGTTTTGTTTTGACAAGTTGGCAACAAATCATTGAAGTTATTTTATATTTTAACTTAAATTCAGAATTCAACACTTCTTATATATAGGCCGGCCCGATGCAAATGCAACGAGCACTACAGCAGAGTCGCTTATTTAGCTAACTTACACACGTATAACAACAAACTTATTTTTAATGAATACAATTTTTTTTCTCTTATACTAAGTATCTTAGAGGTAGTAGTTTTCTTTAACTTTTTTCTCTATATTTTACCAAACATAGGTTCCCTCATGAATCGGCTACCATCAGCAAAGACCTGAGATGATGAAGTTGAAGGATAATGAAACACATAGACATTATATTCAACATGAGCATCACCAGTATGATAATCAACTGAATGAGATTTCGCTTCAAGAAAACCACGTGCGAATCGAAATTCTCCGGTTCCACCAATAATCGGCATTTCTCTTACCAGAGAACCAATCGTGTTGCGCCCAAGCACGCTTAGCGTGCTACCGTTGTATTTCCCTTGTGTAAACACAAAAGTCATTCCCATAACTAACTCCAATTCAAGCACAGCATCTTGAGAAACGGTTAGGTAAAAGCCTTGGGCTTTTCCGATTTGTTCGGAGCTAAGTTCGGGTCCAACTGTTAGTGGATCTTCCAGAACCACTATGGACCCGAACGGTAAGGGAGATTCGGATTTACCGCTGAAGGGAGATTCGGAGGATATGACCATAGTGGGTTTTGGGCCTGTAACGATGTCATGCAAGAAAAAGTGGATGTGAGTGAGTTTCTCTTGTTGGAAACCAAGGAATGATGGAGACATGTCTTGATAGTAAGTGGCGTTTACAAAGGAAAAGAAGAGACAGATTATGAAGAAGGCTGAAGATAACAAGGTTTTGGAGTTAGACATGGTGTTAATAAGTATTGTTGGCTAGCTTTTTGGTTTGTGATGCCTACTTCCAAGGAGAAAGAGGATTGTATTTATAGACACTTGATGATTTGTAAAGTATGTCTGCTTCTATATATATCATATAAAATCTAATCAGCTTCTATTGTACTCTTTACCTATTCTTGTTTCTTTTGCAAGATTCAAAGTTTCCTCATTCAAACTGTTGGAAGGAACCAATATCAAATCGAATGCTAACTTTAGTCCACCCATAACATTCGGCCTTCAAGGTGATGTATAAGAGATAATTACGGCATTTTTACTTTACTGCAAATAAAAAATATACAATTTATATCACACTTACAATGTTAAATTTTTATTGTAAAATATATATAATGAAAAAGTATGACTAATCCATCCATATATGATGCAATATCATATTTGTCGGAACTTATATTCAATGTCTTCATTGGCTTAATAATAAAGACAACCATGGCGGCATAATAATATAACATTTAAGAATAAATTTAATAAAGAAAACGAGAATAATGATTATACTAAATAAGTAAAAAAAAAAAACTACTTACTTTATAAATAAACAGTATAATCATATATTCAGTAGCGGATCTTGTCCAAAATTTTAATGGGGACGGCAAATATTTTTTAAAATTTATAATAATTAAATATTTAATTTCTTAATTCTTTTCTTTAAAAAAAAACTTCAACTTTTTTGTGTTCGAATATTATATAATTTAAAAAATAATATAAAAATAAATAACTATTAAATAAATACTAACTTTTATATAATATTGATGATATATACCCAAATTAACTATCATCTTTTCTATTTTAAAATAGATACAACTTTATAAAAAAATACAATTAAATGATCAAAACACAAAATCAAATTAATTTGAGGCTAATAGAAATAACTATCTCATATTATGGTTAAAATCAAAATACTAAACTAAATTAATTAAATTAGTCTAACACCAAAGACGAAAAAATTACAAATTAAAAAAAATAGAATATACACATTGTGTAATCCGCAAAATCAATTTGAAATAAAAACTTAAAAATACTTGATAAAAAATGAAGAAAAACCCTTTTTTTATTTAAATATGGTTGATTTAGAATTTTCTTACTCAAACTTATTTAAAGCATTTATAATAAAAAAAATTAATTAATTAATTTTATAAAGAAAATAATAATTTTATATGTTAAAAGAAACATTTTAAATTAACTTATTATTATTCAATAAATTTATAATTGGAGACTTTAGAAATAAAAAAGTCTAAACCAATGTTAACAATCTATTATAACATAATACTAAAATAGATACAACATTGAGGGGTTCAGTGACACCCTTCAGCCCCCACCTTCCTCCGGCATTGAGTACAACCGATATATATATATATATATATATATATATATATATATATATATATATATATATATATATATATATATATATATATATATATATATATATATATATTCTTGTTAAAAAAACATTAAAAGATTGACTTTCCTGTTATCAATTAGGGGAGTCTAAAATGATTGATTTAAGTGTTTGTTTATGTATTTTTAGGGGATTCTTGTCCCTCCCCTTAATCCAAAGAATCTACAATTTAAATGGTTCAGCTCATCTATGATTCATTAATGTTTGGCCTTTCATATCCCTCATAAAGGTAACCTTAGATAACATATGTCGCCCTTATAATTGTCAGATAACGTTTTCCCCATCAATATTTGTAACTCTCACACCATCATGGAGCATTTTGTAACTGTCTCTTGTGCCTCTTCATATGACATCTTGCAAGAGATTTTCTACTATAATCAACTCTATATTACAACTGCTTATGCACCTACGCATTAGACTTTTCACTACTCACATCTACCATCTAAGACTTCTCTACTTAACCAACACATGATCAAGACTTCCATGCTTAGAGCTCGTGTCTAAGACTTCACCTTGCTCAGACCACCTGTCCAAGACTTAACTTTTGCTTAGAGCTCGTGTCTAAGACTTAACCTTTGCTTAGACAACCTGTTCAAGACTCAACATTTGCTTAGAGCTCGTGTCTAACACTTAACCTGCTCAACCAGCTCCTGATCGAGACATCCTTTGCCTTGCTCAACCAACTCTTGATCGAGTCTTCATTTTCTTAGAGCACGTGTCTCAGACTTTTCCTTGCTCAACCAGTTCCTGATCAAGTCTTCCTTTTCTTAGAGCACATGTCTAAGACTTTGCCTTCACTCAAGCTTTTCAACTAGAGATACGATGCTAAAACATATAGTATGAGACTTTTAATCCTAACTATTGAATAACATGTTCAACAGAAAAGAGAACAAGGTGTACTTGATTCTAAATCATAGGTATAGTGCAATAACCTTGACAAGGATCTAAACCTCTTAAGATTTATAGAATAAACATTAAGTAGGAAACCTTAAGACAATTTACAACTTACAAGAAATGAAAGAAGATTCATTACTACAAAACGCGTTAACAACGATGCCATAGTCACCACGGATCATGCTTACACCGTTGTGAAATCTCTAAACTAAGACGTTATTCTATTATTTTTATTTACTATTTGTATATAACAACGGCGGTTTATTCAACCGTTGTGACATGTTTTTTTTAAATTTTTAATTCTAAATTAAACTTTGGCGCTTCATTATGAAATTTAATTACAAAAGTAATATATAATGACATTTGTGGTATATCCATCATTGTGATATGTATCAAACTTCGATTCCCAGCAACTACATCTTTTTTTTCCATTTTAAACATATAATTTTGAATTCGTAGTATCAAATTGATGTGTAATTAGATTTGATTCCTAGCAATACATTTTTTTTTTAAATTTACTTTCCATTTTAAACATGTATTTTATTTCATTTTTTAGCATTTTTATGTTAATGAGAAGAATTTGATCAAATTAAAAAAATTAAAGACAAGAGTATATATAATAGATAAGTTCATTAATATTTAAAAAAATGGTGTACATATATTTTTCAAGGATCATAACCCATAGCTATAAATGCATCTTCATAGTCTAGGGGATTGTTCTCACTCCCTTCATCGGAGTTATAATAATATGTCCTCTTATCCTTCTTTTTCTTTTTCTTTGGCTTCTTCTTCTTCTTCTTCTTCCTCACCCTTAACGCATCCGGTCTGGCGTTGGCAGCTTGTTGGACCTCCTCGTTTAGTTGTTGATGTTGCTCAGTAGTGATCTCTATGATGTTCCTGTTAGCATTCTGATCATTTGTACTAACTAATTTTCTTCATTATTTCCCTTGTACATGGCGATGATGCTATGATAAATAAGGTATTCTTCTCCATGGTGATGATGTTATGGAAAATAAGGTATTCTTCTTCTTCAATCTTCTTGTTAGATAGTTCACAGTATCTTGTTTGCTTCATGTTGGTTGTGTTAATTGCGTTGATTGTTCTCATTTTTTCAGATTCGTCTTCAATGGACCATACTTTGGCTATGGGACATATTGTTTGTTACATATGCTAACAATGTATCTTGTTTTGTTACAGTAGTCCCACTTGGGATTTTATTTCAACTTTTGCTTGTTTTGTTTTGAATACTAACCAATTTTCCTTTATTTGAAATAGCTGAAGTTGTATAGTAAAGATGATACATGGTGATGATGATGGTGGTAGCAAACGTATAGTATGAGTTTATTTGGTACATAAATATATATATATATATATATATATATATATATATATATATATATATATATATATATATATATATATTGTTTGTTTCACTATCCTTTTGATATTGTATATGAAATTTAGTTTATTATATACTATGAATATTGTTTGTTTCACTATCCTTTTATTGAAAATGCAATCATTTAATTTGACATAGAACCCTATAATCTGAAAATTAAGATGTATTTGAAAACCAACCTAAATCGATCAATGTTTTCCGAATTTCTTCCATCTCATTTCAGCATATTTTATGTTCCTTTAACTCATAATATATGGTTAAATGGTCTGTTTGCTTCAATTCATCTATATCTACATTTCTACTTTACCTCATCCTCGTCACTTATCACGATAAGTCACCATAACAATCTCCATGAGAAGCGGCGATTATGAGGTACTATAATGAAAGATATAGATGTATTGAAGGAAACAGGTCATCGATATATTTTTGTGTTAAAAAACATAAAATGTGTTGAATGAGTTTGATGCAATTCGGAAAACAATGGTCTATTTATGTTGGTTTTCAAGAATAGTTTAATTTTCAGATTATATAGTTTACCAATTTAAATGGTTGTATTTCTTTAATTAGTGTATGGTTAACAAGCAATATATATTTGTTTATAATAAACTAAAAGGAACATTCCACGACGGTTGAAACTCATACCCATTGTGATATTCTATATATATCACAACGGTTGATAAACATAATCGTTGTAATATAACGCGCACTTTCTAGAATACAACAATGGTTCCAGGACCGTGATTATAAGTAGCGTACTTATGATAAAACTCTACATAACAACGCCCTCGCCCGCATCATTATATGCCATTCCCAACCGTTGTTAAATGGGTTTTTCGTAGTAGTGATTTTGCATATTCAATATTGTTGCTTATTGTTGACCATGTTGCTTCTTTATTCAGATAGAGGTGTGTAACACCTTTATCCCTTTTTTGACATTCCTTATCCTTTTTATTCCTTGTTAATCTTTTAAGTAGAACTTCTAGCCACTTATATAGAAGTCAACATGGAACTAGTCGTTGAGAATATATCTTCACTTGATGTCAATGATCTCACTAAAGTACAAAAGACATTGACAAGATATACGCGAAATATCTGGATCCATTGTATAATCTTATCAACCATTAAGTCTTCAAAGGTATTATGTACTAGAGAGTTGATGGTGGTAGTTATCCATAAGGCATGTCAACTATTCTTGAGCCTTGTGAGATGTAGCCTTTAGCTGACATAACTAATTTGATGTTGCAATACTTTCTTCAGTAGATATCTTAGAGCTTTGTTAAAGGTTCAATTCATTCATTAGTAGCCAACGACAATTACTAAGTATAGAAACAATAGGTTGCTTCTTCTGATGTTGAGGCCTTCAGCATCAGAGTCTACATTGGACCATACTTAGTAAGTGTCTATCATATATTGTTTCTTCAGAAGCATATAACTCAACATTACTTGAGCGTGCCTTTGTATCAGATTCTGGATGTACGTGTTGAAGTAAATAAACTTGCACACTTAAACACACATTAGATAATACCATTGTTCTTTAAATAAATTTGGTATCTGTCAGACCCTAATTTTTGACCCTAAGATTTTTCGCATCTCATCTGCATTTCGCATACAAACAAGATCACGCACTGGTTCATGTATCTTTTTCAGGTGTAGGTCTTTGCTTTGCAGGAGATCACCTTGTTTAATTGTCGTTATCTGTTTATATTTACTAACCTCTAACCAAAATACAAAAAAATATGTTGCAGTTGCTCCTTCTTCTTTTGTGTTGCAGGATTTAAAAGACAGGGCTGTGATTTCAATTCAGATGCGTTTGTTCAGTCACAATTCGATTCAGATGGACGTTTGACCTAATCTTGGTCAAAATATCAAAAGATTGTTTCGACTGCAAGTTGTGTGTGCCAGTGATCTATTTCTCAGATGATGTGTATTCAATGTCAAGTTGTGTTGTGTGCGAAAATTCTCTGGTTTATCGAACAGTGGATTGTGAGAAGTTTGGTTCAGTTTGTCTTGATCGAGGGTTCATCAGTTCATCAATGGTTCATCTGAGGATTTATTTTCCTCAGTATGGATTTGAATTATCAGGGCATTTTTCAGATGTTGGTTGCAGCTTGATTGGCAAATTATTCAGTGGATTTGTGATGATTGTGTTCATTTTATCAGAGGCTTGTGCGTGAAAAGTTCAAATTTGGTTCTGGGTTTAAAACCATCAATCCCATATTCATTTCCTTTTTTTAATTCAATTTACCAAAAAAATTCAAATTCCATTCAATCATCCATTTTTCGATTAACCATAACTTTTTTTTATTATCCATTTCTATACATTTTTTTTATTCGAACCAATTTCTCGATCCATTTCCCAATGTTTATCCAAAGAAACCATTTTTGTTATCCACTTTTATTTGATATTAATTTTGTTTAACCATTTTTTACCTTTTTTTGGCCCATTTATAATCAAAAAGTCCATTCATAAAAAAGTCCTATTACATTTTATTAATTCATTTATTATATATCCATTTAGATTTTTTTTATTTCCAACATATTTGTTTTTACAATCTAGAAGCCTTTCACACTCCAAGGCCCCACACCAAGACCTCACTTAACCAGCCTTTCACACTAGCCATCATTCACAACATCACAACAAGAGCAACTCTCCAAGCCAAGTCACACGCTTTCTACAACTTTCCAAAACTCAGCTCACACATCACGTCATCTATCACCAAGCAACATTTCCTCAACACATTTCCCAGTTTTTTTCCTCACGCAGGCCCATGAGCAATAACAGACCCAAGCCAGCATCGCACTCCGCAAGCCTCGTCACGCTGTACTCAAGCTTTCCCCAAGCTACACTTTCCTCACGCCAATCCGCAAGCCACCAATACAACCAATATCCAAGCTGCAAAACAATCAAATACCAGCCACGCAGCCAAGCAATTTCCAAGCTGTCACGGCAGCAAAACTTACTTTCAAGCCGTAAAATCCCAAGCCTTGCCGCGTCACCAACTTGCCTCAAAACAAATTGCAAAATAATAACCCAGCCCAACATCAAGCCAAACATCAGCTGAAGCCGTACGCAGGAAGCCCAGCCTCATCAATAACAGCTTCGTAAACAAATCCGTACACCACACCTTCAGTTTATAACAGATTCACAGGCCTACTTTCAAATATCAAAAACACAAGTCGCATACACGCCACAGCAAACAACTATCAGCTTCCCGCACGCATCCTGCACACACAAAATTCACAATCAAAACGCAAATATAATTGAAGCAAAACGCAGCAAAAAAGGAAAATTGACAAAGAAAAAACAAAAATCCCGTGCATTCTAAAACGCATCCAATCCGAACCAAAACGGCAAGCCTCACCCTCAAATCCCTCTATAAAATCAAACCTCTCATCTCTTAATTCTCTAAGCTTGGATAGCCCCTCACCATTCTGAGAAAATCAAAACCAAAATCAAGCTTCAACCATAATCTTCAAATTCAAACCTTCAATTTTACCGAAAATTTCAAAACAAAGCAAATTCCCAATTCAATTGTCTTCACCTTCCATCTTCATTCCTCTTCAATCCGAAACCTCCAATTTCATTTTCCAAACCACGAAAATTTTCAACAACCATACCGATTCGATTTGAGAGAAGAGAGAAGAGAAGCCGAGATCGGTTTGAAAAGAAGAGGAGATTCGGTGTCGTGTTGGCCGACCGATTGCGATTCGATGGTGAGCATGAGTAACGGCGGCATTTTATTTTTACGAAGAATGTGGTGGTTGTGTTTCATTAAGGAAGAAGAAGACCTAGTTCTTCTTTGTTCTGATTTCTTATGGATTATGTTTCATTTTTTTCCTTTTTCTTTATTTGACTTTTGGTTTTTTATATAAAGGATTAATGTAGTATGGGCCTAAGGCCTGTTCACCATTGTTTTGTTATTCACCACCTCATAACCAACGTGTCCCCCTCTCTCTCCCTTTCCATCTTTCTTTTATTTTTTCTTTGATTACTTTATGCTTTTTTTTTTAAATATTTTTGTAAGTATGTTGTAAAAATATTTTAGAATATATATTAGTAAAGATATAGAAATTATATTTTTAGGAAAAAGATTTTAGAAAAGGCTATTAAAAAAAAAAGATGTTAGGAAAGGAATTTTTTTAGAAAAGATTTAAAAAAATATTTCTATTTCTTTTTATGGATTTATTTTAGATCCATTTTCTTTTTCATCTCTTATTTTTTTTCTTTTTGGTCGATGACAATCTCCGATTCGCGATTGTTGTTTTTTTCGAAGAGTTTTAATCTTCATTATTTCAAATCTATGGATGAATGATCATTTGGATCATTCTCCATACTTTGATATCGTGATAGGTTGTTTTTCGATAAATTCAACGAAAATCTCGATTAAGATTAGACCGTTCTCTTTCTTTTAGTGTGACATATTTTCGGAGAGCGATCCATAATATCGTTTCTCTAACATGTATTAACACGGATATTTTCCACTTTAATTAGTGGTGGCCGGCCTCATTTGTAGGGTAATTACTCCGTAAATTACTCGGCGATTGCTAAACATAGACCTAAAGTTGTCCCGATTCGGAATGCGATCCACTTGGATCCGGTTGCCTCGATTTTATTTTTCTTTTCGTGGTTGTGCTTGATTAAGTTCATCATACCACTTTATATTGTAAATATTATAATATTGTGAATATAATAATATGTTTAAATTTAATCTCTCGCACCTTATCCTTTTACTTTAATTTCTTGCTCCTTTATCTCTTTATTATGCTTTATCATATTATATCATATATCATTTGTTCATATTCATATTGTTGCTTGTTTTTTTTATTTTGTCCATTTGGATATCAAAACACTAATAAAGGATTAAACACTTAAAAGACTTGTGACTTCTAATTTTGGACTATGGTTACTATCCCTTGCTTCGGAGAATGGACTTAGACTTTAAGATCTTCCCCCTTGCTCAAGTTGGAATGGATTAGAAACCTCGGCCTCAAATTATTTCATTGGCCTTTGAAGATGGACATCCGATTGTTTCAAAGAGATGCTTGTCATATGGTTTGATCGTTTCTTCCTTTAGCTTTTATTTTCAAGTACTAGGATAGTCTCTTCATCTTTTCCCATCTTCTTCAATTTTCAAATCTCCTTCCTATTTTCAAAACTTTCTTTGTTTTCTAACTTCAAACATTTTTGTAATCAAACCTTCACTTCGGTCATGTGCTTTTACCATTTTCATTTCATTTCTTTAAATAAATGCTAAACCACATAAGCATATCAAAACTTTTCTTTCTCAAAAACTTTAAAGCATTCACAACTCATTCAATTGATTTTGTGCCCTCGTGCACGTTTCCTTTTAACTTTTTTTTGTGTTTAGATATGATTCATCCTTTCTAGCGGAATTATTCACTAAAGGATGGCGACTTATCTTTACATTTGTACAATCAATTCAACTCACTTGCTTTTTCACAATTTGTACCACGAACTACGGGGTTTTGATCTCGCATTGCACTTTGTGGGTACGTAGGCATGAGACGTTCGTCTCTTCAAACACCAAAATCTTAAAAAACATTCTTCTTCTCACCTCTTTAATCTTTTTTTCAAGCAAACCATTTCAAACCAAAAATGCAGTAAACATTTCAAAGGGTTCCCGTGGAGTACCACGGACAAGTCGGGTGCTTAAAACCTTCCTGATTTGTAACCAATCCCCGTACCCATTCTCTGTTTGATTCTTTTAGCTTTTTAGCTTTTAAGATTCTTTAAGGTTTTGTTCGTTCTTTTACCTTTTTCCATTTGAAAATAAATAAAAGCGTGGTGGCGACTCTGTGTATATTGAGTTAAGTTAATCAATAGTTTACACTCATAATTTTACCGCTACAGTATCATCAAAACTAAAGTAGATTATGCAAAGAACAAATATTGTTCTAACAATCTCCCTCTTTTTATGATGACAAACAAGAGTATTTAAAGGCCAATGTTTGGGCTATTTTAATTTTTCGTAGATGCTACCAGAGCCTGAGGTTTGTAAGCTCTCTCTGAAAGATCAAGGGACAAGTTTTATAAGCTCCCCCTAAGTTTTGTAGCTAATAAATCTTGAAATATATTTAGTTTTCTTTGTAACATCAGGGTATGAGGTTTGTAAGCTCCCCCTGAGTCTAGTAGTCCAATGTTAAGTTCTGAGAACTCATCCTAAGTTCCATTTTTAAGAAAACGATATTTTTAGCTTTCTTAGGTCTAATATACTAAAGTTTAGGTTTGTAAGCTTCCCTCAGATCTATAAATAGGAAAAGTTAAAACTATTTAATCAGGCAAGGATAACCTTAAAGTATTCAAGAGTATAATTAAATTGACATAGATGGCAAGGTTATATATATATATATATATATATATATATATATATATATATATATATATATATATATATATATATATATATATATATATATATATATATATATAGAGAGAGAGAGAGAGAGAGAGAGAGAGAGAATATTAGATAATGCTTTTAAATACTTATATATTTCTCCCCCTTTTATCACATCAAAAAGGTTATGAAACACAGAAGAAGGTACATGAGAGTAAGATATGTAGAGTCCCTAGACAATCAAGATTTACTTTATATAAATGATAGAAGTCAGAGTCAAGTAGATTTCTGAGATGGTCAAGGATCATTAATGATGCTACACAGATGTACTAGACTGAGTCTATAAAACACACTATGAAGACAAATCAACTTTGAGTCCTCTAAAGTTCAATCAATTCTTCAAAAACACATCAAGTGGGGAATAACTTTGAAGAGAAAAACTCAAAATCGCATGCCTTGCAAGAGTGAGAAACACGATTTTTCAAGAGAGTTTGAACTGCTGAAAAAGGTTGAAGCAACAAAGGAAAAGAGTTTGACAATCAAGGAACTATCTATACAACTTCATGTAGATGCAGCAAAAGAAGGTCAGAAACTGAGGGAGGAAAAAGGCATTCAGACCAGATTGGCTACTTACAGAGCTCAGACTTCAGCATCAAAAGTGATTGATCCTTCAGCTGAAAATGAAGAAGCAGATCAATACTGGAAATAGTAAGTAAGCAACACAGAGAAAGATGACTGAAGCAACAAATATGACTAGGAATAGAGTAGTTTATTGTGATGACAAATATTTACTATGTAGATTCTTTATCTTATAGTGAAATTTCCCTTTAATTAGTTTAATACTTACTTCTACCAACAAGAATTGGTGCATAACATAGAAGAATATATATTAATTAAACACACTGAGGCATATATTTATAAGAGTATAAATAGAGAAATCCATAGCCATAAAGTGATCCATAGAAAACTAAAAACAGACAATTCATAAGAAAAGCTTCCATAACCAAAACAAAAAACACACGAGAAGATTCTAAATCATAAGCCTAAGGTTTCTTCAATAATTCCATTATCGCCTTGAGGTCAAAACCAAATTCTTCTTGCTTTTCAACCACATAGTTAAATATAGCATCCATCTGATTCTTCATATACTCTTAATTATCACTAACAACAATTACTTTAGCTTCAAGATTTTCCAACTGTTTCTGACTAGACATACCAACTTCCTTTGTAGAGAAATCTTTCAGCTCTTCAATGATCAGATTGACAGTTCTTCTGAATCTTTCCCATTTGTCGTTATAAACTAAAGAGTCAGTGGATGTAAATCCTTCCTCCACAAGAGTTTTAGCCTCATCGAATAACCTAGTATTAAAGACTTCTAATCAAGAAAGTACATGATTGGGTAAAGGTTGGTGGTTGGTCATATGTTGAGATTTATTGGAAGTAGTTTTTTGGATTTCAAGAACAGATTCATTTGTGGTATCTTTTTCTAAGACATGACTTGAAGGAGATTTGTTGTGATCAGTTTCTTGGTGGATTTTAGGTGAGGTATGATTTAGGTCATTGGTTTCTGAAGGTTGTTCAGGTCCATTGGTGTGAAAGTTCTAAACAAGATGATTTGAGATGTTTTTGGTGGAGCTGCTAGAAGGTGATGTTATATTGAGAGGCTTAGCATCCAATCTGTCATACCCTAAATTTTGATCAGAAATTTTCAAAATTTGTGTTCATTTTTTGACGCATTTTGTCGATATATCGAAAATCGATCATTGTTGCATTTTACATCTCATGTACCATTAATCATGCATAATCGGTCGACTTTATTCAATGTCCTTTTAATCCTTAAATTTTAGATTTTTTTTTTTGTGTTTAAATCTTTTTGTTTCATATTAGATAGATAATTATTTTTGTTTGTTTATATACTAATTTAAGTTCATTTTACTCGCTAAATATTTTAATCTAAATTTTAAACTTGTTAAAAAAAATGTTTGTCTCATCCTGAAATTATTTACTTTAGCTAGCCTAATTTAGTTTTAGTATAGTCTTAATTAAATTTAATTTTATTAAGTGAAGTTTGTAATTGTTTTATATAGTTAGTTTTATTCTATCTTTTATTTTTAATTTAATTGGGTTTAGTTGTTAGTTTTTAATTTTACATTTTTATTAAATTTATGGTATATATTAATTTCTTTTATTTTAATAAGTTTTATTATTTAGTTTAAGGTGTTTATCTTTTTAAATCCAAAAAGTATAATTTGTGTTTTGTCATAAGAAGAGTTGTCAAGCACAGCACCCTAAGGTCTCTTTCCCTACACAGTCTGCAACTACATACTGCAACCTTTCACCAAATACTATCAAGTCAAACCTGCATTATGTAAAGGGATCATCAGACAATACAAGGAAAAGGAAAGCTTTCACAAACCTCACAAGAAAAGGATGGACTTTGATTTTTCTTGATGAATCGGTTCAAACCAAAAACACTCCTCCATTTTTTTTATCTGAATTTTATCGCAACAACAAAAACCAACTCAGTGCCAACCTTTCATCATCTTTCAATCCGCAAATCCACCTCAACCTCAACAACAAACGGCTGAGGAGAACATTAATAACAATCAAGATGAACAACAACTGAAGTATCTTCAATTCATGCAATTCGTAACGATTCACGCCTTGATGCGATGCGCGATCCTCTATTCATACGCGATGGGACGATCCGGTCCCCTCAAAACCGGTGTCGGTACCGTTGAAGAAGCCGTTAAGACCGTCTTCGATCCAATCTATGATAAATTCCACCAAGTTCCCGTGGAGCTTCTCAAATATGTAGATCGCAAGGTCGATGAATCCGTTTCCGAGTTGGATCGTCATGTTCCTACTAACGTCAAGAAGGTTTCAACTCAAGCTCGATCTGTTGTGACCTAAGTCTGCCGTGCCGGAGTTGTTGAATCGACTTCTGGATTGGCAAAAAATTGTTTACTCGAAGTATGAGCCTAAGGCGGAAGAGTGTGTTGTGTCAGCGTGGAAGAAGTTGTATCAGCTTCCGCTTTTTCCTCAGGTGGCTAACGTGGTTTTGCCAAAAGCTGCTTATTGTACTGAGAAGTATAATGAAGTTGTGGTTTTGAGTGCGAAGAAAGGTTATAGAGTTTCTGGTTATCTTCCGTTGGTTCCTACTGAGAAGATTGCTAAGGATTTTGGAAGCCCATTCAAACGGCAATCCACACATCCCATAACCAGTGGTTCACCCCTATCCCATTTAATCCTAACTTTTATTTAATATATCATATATTCCTTTTCTGTTGCTATTTGTTTTTTTAGTCAAGTAGAAAATTTAAATTGATTTCGAGTTTTTATTTTTATGGTTAGTTCCATTTTATTCATATGATTTATTTATTATTTCACTTTAATTTTTATTTATTTCTTTATTATTTTTTTACTTTTAGGGCCGATGATATGACAAAAGGTCACGATAAATCGTGACCAATATGAGACCATTCATTTTATTTATTTATTTATTTCAAAAGTTTAATTTATTTTCTATCTCATGGCTATTCTATTTAGTATGTTTAGTTTATTTATTTTATTTTTTCACATTTTATACAAATATCAAGTTCTAGCAGCTCCAAATGATTCATACACTGCACACACACTTCCTCTTGGGCAAATTACAACGATACCCTTTATTTCTTTGCAATCCAGTGTATATTATTATTGTATTCCTCTCCGTTTATTTTGTACGTAATTTATCTTTCCGCTTTTATTTTACAGTTTCGTATTGCTAGGAATATCCATAGGAACTAGGAATCGAATCCACTTATATAATTAATTAAAACATTCTTGCCTACATTTCGCACTCACGTAAGTCGGTCACCTATGTGATCTCCGTCTGCACGATTTCATACGTCTTAATTAACTAATGAGGAACTGAACTTCGGAATCTAGCATTCCGCGGGTTCTTTAATGAACCACTCTTGAGGCTATCCTTCGAGTTGTGTTTCATTTACTCCTTCGTTATAAAATATTAAATCCTAAATCATTTTTAAAAACAAATATTCAAACAAAACACGATACTTAATTAACATATTAATTAACGTAAGAACTAAACTCAGGAATCTCACATTCCTCGGGTTTTTGAATTGAATTACTGTTGGGGCTAGCCCCCGATTTGTAATTCATTCGCTCTTTCATTTTTTAAAATATAAATCTTAAATCAAAAAATCGTGAAAGAACTAAACTCAGGAATCTAGCATTCCTCGGGTTTTTGAATCGAATTACTCTTGAGGCTAGCCTTCGAGCTGTAATTCATTCGCCCTTTCATCTCCAAAACAATCGCGTCTTAATTCACAAATCAAATAACAGAGGAACTGAACTCCGGAGTCTAGCACTCCGCACGTTCTTGAATTAAATCACTCCTGGGCTAGCCCCACGCGACGTGGTTTATTCACCCTCTCGTTCCTAAAATACATAAACTTTTAATATAATTATATGAAGAACTGAACTCAGGGATCTAGCATTCCTCGGGTGCTTGAACTGAATTACTTCTGAGGCTAGCCTTCGGGTTGTAATTCATTCATTCTTTCGTATTCAAAACAATTCAACAATCTTAAAGGATTAGACATGATTCATCTCCATAGGAAGATATTCTCAATATCCCCACAAACACAAATCAAATCCTACAAACAATTATTCTCAAAGAAAGAATGTAGCATTGCTTGCCGATCCTCGTATCCAAGTTTAAAGCTTCTTCTGATTTTATTTATTCTCAAAGAAAGAATGTGGCACTGCTTGTCGATCCTCGTATCCAAGTTTAAAGCTTCTTTCGATTTTCTCTTCCTCAAATGTTTGTGGTGGATTAGGCGAGATATCTCCCTTAAAGATGACGACTTGTCTCTTTCTTTTCAAATACAATTTAAAACTTACCAACCAATACAAACTATTTTCCATAATTAATCAGCGAGTAACTGAACTCCGGAGTCTAGCACTCCGCACGTTTTTTAATGCAATCACTCCTGGGCTAGCCCCACGCGACGTGGTTCATTCTCCCTCTCGTTTAAAACACTTTAATAAAGATCAAACATCTTTTTCAAAATGAACATTGTTTAAATCTTTCTATCTTGCAAACAAGCTAGCGCTTCAACCTCCACCGCGGGTAAAAGCCAACGCTTAGCAGATTAAAAAGCATTTCCAAACAATTGTTCACTAAAAACACAAACCGCAGTTTCACGAACTATGAAGCTCTGACTTTCCCATTGCACAAGGGAATACGTAGGCACGGGGATTTTAATCCTTCGCGAGCACAATAATAAAAAATTAATTATTTCCCCGTCACAATAATAAAAAACTTAACTTTTCCCCATAATAAATAATAATTTTCTTTTCCCTTTAATAAAATTTTTTTACAAACTTTAATCGGTAAAAGAAGACAATAATACAAGTTAACATTTTAAGCGCAAATTAGACTAAGAGGTTCCCGTTGAGTACAACGGACGTGGGGGGTGCTTAATACCTTCCATTTGCGTAACTGACTTCCGAACTTAGATTAGTGGTTTCGTTGACAATTTCTTGTCCTATTTAGGTTGTGTCTATATCTCCCTTTTCTTTAGTTAGAATAAATAGAATTAGGTGGCGACTATGTTGTTTGTTTTAGGATCGTATTTTTCGAGGTACGACACAATCCACTTTCAATTTCATCAGGAATTGAAGAAGTAAGCTCAGTTTGAATTCAAGCATCAATTTATTGAATGGTTTAGTAAAAATATGTACTAATTTGGTTTGGTGTTGTTGTTGGAGAGATTCTTAGCATAAAGAAATTAGTGTTTAAAGGTATAATTGATAGCACATATATATGGTTAGATTTAATGGATGAAATTGTAGGGGAATTTATCTGAGAAGCATTAAGATTGGAATTATTTATGGGCTCAACCTCAATACCTGATCCAGTAGCTAAAGAAACTAGCTCTGCAGCTTCTGTATTAATGTCATTATCATCTGAGTTGTCATTTAACCATCTTCCGGACTCATCCTTCTAATAAGCAGATTCTTTTGTATCTTCTGCTTCTGAGTTGATCCTATTAATTTCCTTAGTCCTATCATTATTAGTAGTTGCATCCCTTTTTCAATTCATGATAAACTCTTGAGTCATTTGGACAACTTCAGGAGAGTTCATAATTGATTCTAATTTGCTTCCAAGTTGTTTTCTTAATATTTCTTTATCTTCCTATTTAAAAGCAATTGCTTCTTTAATAAGGTTTCTCTTGATCATATCTTCTATAATCAGTTCTGAATAGGTATTAATCACAATAGTGAAGAAGTTGTCAGCTTGTCTTATGGCATGAGCCTTTTTTGCTTTCATTTCTTCTTCTTCTAATTGACTCAAATTTGATAACTTCCTCTTCTTAGTTGCAGTGACTTCCATGACTGTAAGCATCGACCTATATGGGGAGAAGATAGTGTATAAGGCTTTCCAAAAGGAACAAAAATAATGAGAAGGCGGAGCTATGGAGATCAATGTTGCCTCTCTTGTAAGGCAATTACGAGGAATGGATATTCGACCTCCTTCCTATACGTAAGGTATGTCATCTCGGACATGCAAGTAGAGGAGGATAATCTGAGTGAAGTCAAAGCCAACCACCCTGTCCACTATGAGCAATAAGTAGGATTAACCCACTTGATTATTTTAATTTAATTTTTTTATAAAAGTAATGACACACTACTATAATGTACTATGTTGTTTGTTGTAATTATGAAAGGTGATGATGAGTCTATGGTATGACCAAAAGATATTAAAGCCTTAACACTAAGATTAATGGGTGATCTTAGAAACACCACAAGGTATGACTAAAGCAGTCATAACCCCATTATTACAATGTGTGCACACGTACACACACACACACACACACAAACACACATACAAACACACAACTTTTCTAGAGGAAACATCATCTATAGTGGTTCGGATAGGAGAAATCCATACTTCTATTTAAGCGGGGGAAGTAATTTGAATAGTTTAACCGACAATCGGACATGAGGGTGTACCATTAGGATTACCCAAGGCATAAGCTTTACTACTACAAAACGTGCAAATAACAACGCCAGGTTTACAACAGATTCATAAACATTGTTGTAATAGGTTAAAATTTTTGCATCTGGTTTATAACGCCAGATTTAACGACAATTGTCTTAAAAACCATTGTAATGCACGATGTGTAACAAGCATCGATTCCCATCAACTATATTTTTTTTCCATATTTTTACATTTTAAACATATACTTTATTTCATTTTTTAGTGGTATGGGGTCTTTAATCTCAAAACACAAAATTCATCTTTGTTTTTCTATTTTTAAGTTGAAGAGAATAGTTTGATCAAAACTTCATTAAAATTCAAATTCATCTTATTATTTCAATTTTTAGTGTTATTATCCTCACAACTCAAAAATTCATTTAAAAAAAATGAAAGAGATGGGTATATATAAAAGAAAACTTCATTAAAATTCCAGAAAAGAAGAGTACATTGATAATCATATATTACATATATTTATCAAATGTCTGAGCCCATAGCAACAAATGCATCTTCATAATCTGGGACTTTCTTCTCACTACCCTTATCAGAATCATAAAAAAAAGTCCTCCTCTGCTTATTTTTCTTTTTCTTCTTCAATTTCTTCTTCTTCTTGGTATTCCTCGCCCTTAACGTATCCATGACAGCTAATTATCCAGATGGTTGGATCTCGTTATTTAGTTGTTGGCGTTATTCATTTGTGACCTCATTGGTGATGTTTTTGTTAGCATTCTCATTTGAAGAACTCATTCTTAAGAAGAATATATTATGAAGAAATGTAAAATTGCCTATTTATAGATGAGGTTGAAGATGAAAAGTTTGATAGTTTGGTGCTTGCAATAATGATAAATTGTAATGGTTGATATTCTCGAACGATATTTTAGAAAAACAAAGAAAAATTTAAATCATTATTATACTTGGGATGAGCGTTTCTCTCTTCCGGGAAGATCAAAGGTTGTAATATTACAATGGTTTCTTATTATAACTGTTGTGATATATTATGTAAAATTGAAAAAATGGTGTTGCTAGGAGTCGAACCTTGTACCAAATCAAAGGGGTATCACTACGCTTCATATGATTAACCGTTGTGATATATTTATAAGAAATATATACTTATCATTACGGTTATTTTCGATAACCCTAGTGAAATATTTACCCATATAAGATAATTAACTTTCTCTTATTGACCGTAGCGCCGTTTCCTTCAATCTATTGTTAGATATTTATCATTATCTCTTTTGTTGCATGTTGTTTATTATTTTTCTTCTTCCATCATTGGCAGCAAACTTCATCTAGTTTTAGAATAATGAAAATAAATATAAGAAGTATGAAGCTTTTGTCTAAGCTTTTTCCTCCTTGTATTTGTTCTTCATTATTTCACAAACTAGATGAACATGGTGATGATCTTGGTGGTAGCAAGCATAATGTACATATTGTTTGTGTAGCTATGGAAAATAAGGTATTCTTCAACTTCAATCTTCTTGTTAGATAGTTCTCATTATCTTGTTTGCTTTATATTATTTTTGTTGATTGTTCTCATTTTTGCAGATTCGTATTCAATGCATTAACAAACACCATTCTTTGGCTATGAGATATATTGTTTGTGTAGCAATGAAAAAAAGTATAATAAGTATGAAGCAATGATGGAAACTTCATCCACCTTATACTTTTTCTTCATTACTTCATCAAAAATATGTTTTCCATACGCAGGATGCTTCATAAGCTAGGTGAACTTCATTATAATGGTACAAATGGTAACAATGTATCTTGTTTTGTTACAGTATCACTTAGTTTACAGTCCCACTTCTTAGGGTTTTGTTTCAACTTTTGTTGGTTTTGTTTTAAATACTAACTAATTTTCTTTTATTTGAAATAGCTGAAGTTGTATAGTAAAGATGATACATGGTGATGATGATGGTGGTAGCAAGCGTATATTATGAGTTAATAAGGTACATATATATGAAGTCCTTTTGATATTTTATATGAAATTTAGTTTATTATATACTATGTATATTGTTTGTTTCACTATCCTTTTATTGAAAATGCAATCATTTAAATTGACATAAAAACTTATAATCTGAAAATTAAGATGTATTTGAAAACCAACATATATCAATCAATGTTTTCCGAATATCTTGCATCTCATTCAGCACATTTTATGTTCCTTAGCACATAGTATATGGTTCAATGGTTTGTTTTCTTCAATTCATCGATATCTACAATTTTCCTTTACCTCATCGTCGTTATTTATCATCGTGATTGTTATGATCATGATTTTGATGATGATAAGTCATCATACCAATCTTGATGATAAGCGACAATGATGAGGTAAAATATAATAAAAGATATCGATGTATTGAAGGAAACTGACCATTGAACCATATTTGTGTTAAGGAACATAATTAGTGCACGATGAGACACATGCAATTCGGAAAACAGTGGTGTGTTTAAGTTGGTTTTCAAGAACAGTTTAATTTTTAGATTATATAGTACTTTACCAATTTTAATGGTTTTGTTTCTTTAATTAGGTGTAAGGGTACATTCCACAAAGGTTGAAACTCATAACGGTTGTGATATTCAGTATATATTATAACTGTTGTTATACATAACCGTTGTAATATACCGCGCGCTTTCCAAAATACAACAAAGGTCCCAGGTCCATGATTATAAGTACCGTACTTACGAGAACACTCTACATAACAATGTTTGCGCGTGCATCATTATATATTTTTCCCAACCGTTGTTAAATGTATTTTCTGTAGTAGTGCTTCCCCAATATATTGAGTACTCAGAATACCATCCAGAAGAGAAGTAGCTTGAATGTTCCTCTTCATCTATCGCACACCTTTTGCATTTTTCATCTCATTTACACAACCAACAAGGGAGACATAAGAAGAAAGGTTGTTCAAGTAAACAATCGGCAAAATGATATTTCTATGTTGCTTACAAAATAAGGTTTTCTTTTCCTTCTCTGATTTAGCATCCACCATCCAGCGGGTCAGAATGAACCTTTTTAGTCATTTCTCGATGCCTCACCGGGTGGAACATGCCAATAATGTAACCAAACTCCTTGCAAAGGGCCACCAGTTTCTTTCTTCAAATATAAATCTTCTTAGGATTATGGATCTGTGTGCTTGTAGGTATAAAGACTTGAATAACATGTTGAGTAGATTTTAATGTTGACAACGCTGTTAAGAGGAGTCTTCATCGATCTTGTTGTTCAAGGATATGTTTGATCAAGTAATGGAGCTTAGTAAGTTGTTTATCAAGTGATGGTGCTAAATATGTTACTCAAGTGATAATGTTTAATGTGTTTGCTCAAGTTATGGTGCTTTACAAGTTTTTTATCAAGTGATGATGGTTGATGTGCTTGTTCAAGTGATGGTGATTG
This sequence comes from Lathyrus aphaca, assembly GCA_963966055.1. NCBI lineage: Eukaryota > Viridiplantae > Streptophyta > Magnoliopsida > Fabales > Fabaceae > Lathyrus > Lathyrus aphaca. The sequence goes on along the minus strand of OZ014525.1, from coordinate 97,155,549 downwards.
ACAAGTTATTTATCAAGTGATGGTGCTTGGTATGTTACTCAAGTGATGGTGCTGGATGTGTTTGCTCAAGTAATGGTTCTTGACAAGTATTTTGTAAAGTGATGGTGTTTTGTATATTACTCAAGTTATGGTGATTAAAAAAGATGGTTGATCAAGTTATCCTTCTAAATCAAGCCAAAAGTTTTCTTAAAGTCAACATTGTACTATAATGACTCTCAAGTGAAGACTTAAGGTTTATAATCACTGGTGGTTTAATATTGTAATCTCTCAGATCATGGTAACTAACATGGATATATCTCAAGACTCATCAAGAAGACTCAAGGTCCTTATGTGGTCCTAAAATCAAAGGTATTGATGCTAAAATCTAAAGCTTCAAAGTGTGAAAGATAGAAGGTGTAAAAGCTTTCCAGATCGTATATGTTTGAGTCATCTGTCTATCGTAATGACACAAGGGCATTTCAATAGGCATTTTAACTAAAATCACACACATGCACTAAAACATTGAGAATCCTCTCATTTTTTTAAATTTAAAATCACCCAAAAAAATGCTTTTTTAACCTAGCCATTTAATTAGGTGGTTGTTTGCTTGATTAGAAAAACTATTTTGAAATATTTAATTGATTAGATTATATGCCTAATTGATTAGAAGATTCTTAATCGAGTTTATAATCAACTATGATAGACTCTTGATGATTGGTAAGGGCTCTATATCAAAACCTCCCATTTTAAGCTTCAATAATTGATTATTTGAAGTGCTTAATTGATTAGTATAATTGATTAGGTAAGTTAAAAATCACATGGATTGTTTCCAAATATATAGAATGCCTTGGCCTATAAATAGAGAACTTCTATGTCATTTCTTCACATCCATAAAACATGAAAACCCTCACTTTTATCTTTCTCTTCACCTCTCTAACTCATTGTTGTTTTCTCGAATATTTTAGCCATATTTCTTTGAGAGTGTTTTTTAGTCTCAGTAGGTTCAAGATCATCCCAGTATAAATATCGGTTTTAAGGACAGCCAACTCAAAAATTCGTCTTGGTTGTGTATAAAATTGCAGTTCGGTTCAGAGAATGGTAAACTTAAAACATTGTCTTGGTTCGATATTAGCCTATACAAAATCTATGTTTAGCTTGGAGACTAACTACTGAAAGATTTATTCATTATTTGGCTTAAAGTCTAACCGTTTTAAGCTTTGTTAGTTGTTTTATTAGAAGTTATTCTAAAAACTTCATTTCCTTGTATAAAAGGGTTTGTGGGATTAACCTTCTAAAATATCTCAAGCATTGTGGATACTCTCAAGATCAATTCTTGGGAGAAGAGTGGTTCATTTCATTAGACTGAACATCTATAAATCTCTGGTATCATTTCTCTTCCCTTATCTCTTTTATTTTCCACTTAATTTCTTTACCTTGAATTTTTTCAACATACTTATTAAAACTTTTTTATAAAATATTTTCAAACTCTAATTTCGAAAATGATTTTGTTTAAAATCAATGATTTGAAAATATCCATAATTCACCTTGTCCCATATTGTGTATGGAGTCATATGTACAATAAGGACATGTTTTCATCCTTGAAGACATATGATACCACCCCCATGAAGAAGTGACTCTGACTCTAGTACTTATGAAATTAATATGTGCACACACATGGAAGACCAGGGTCTAGTTTAAAAATCTTTGTGTGAGCTTCTTCAGTAAGAGGGATAACTAAGAATGAGTGATCCTTGAAAATTTTCACGCTATAATAGTGGGTCTCGACGAATCTAGCATTTTGCATCAAAGGGAGCAAGACTAAATTGTGTTCATCATTTAGGTTGTTTTGAGTATTGAATAAGTGGAAGAATAATGTCACATTTGGCTTACCTCCTTATACTCGAACCAATCCTGGAAAACCTTAAGAAACACCCAACTCCCTGAATGCAAATACGCAGGGGGGATCATCAAATGGTTCATAACCCTGACTAAGGGAATAACACACCCATCATATTGACTCCATATCCTCTTATCTCCATATAGGAGAATCATTCCTCAGTTAGATGAAGTTTGTTCTAAGACGCCCTCAAGAATGAAAGCAAAAAACGACCCCCCCCCCCCCCGGTATTTCTCGGTCCACCAAATCACTTTAGATGTCCCTACAAGCCTTTCTAGTCGAAGTTGATACCATCCCCATGATCAAGAATACTACGAAGTAATGTCAAATACATATAAGATGTGGCAAGGAAGCAAGTTTTGACACTAGCACCCCTAGTAGAAAATGCTAACAAGAAAAGAAATCTCTCGAGAAAGAAATTGAGATAGCAAGTGTTCATAGTTTCAAAAACCCTAGAAAAGATAGCAAAAACAAAAGAAAATGATAGACTTTATCTTAGACAAGATGGATCGATCAAACATGAATGTCAAGTACCAACAAATTAGACCACGTGAACTTGACCATATGCTGGAACAGGAAAGCTCGCAAAGAAAAAATGACAAAGGAAGCAAAAAGAACTCTTTTGCAGGTCGTTAATGGCAGAAAAGGTCAAAATGATGCTTCAGAAGCCTCTTATACAGTTTCCATCCACTAAGGACCGTCTGATCCACTACGCACCACTAACAACTGAGATTTCCTCAGAAATTGTTTGAAGTATACAAGTGCTCTAAGGGAGAGGAAACATGATCACCTACAAGCATATGGACACATGTCAGACATTCCTGGTGATATATAAGGAAAGCTTTTAAAGCACTTGTTCTACGTCCCCCGATCAAGTGGCCATGTAGAAGCATGTATTAGAAGCTCTTGTCTTGCAAATTAAACAAGGGCTAGGGGAAATTGTTATGGACCGTCTACATAACCCAAAGATAAAGGCCCAAAGGGAAATCAAAAGGGATAAAGTGATGACCATGTAGTCTTTCCTTCCTCTTATAACAGGCAATTTTGCGTATGGGAACTCTATTGGTTGTTCAGATCAAAATGACACTTGATCGCAATACACACCTCACTTTAAGCTTTAAGTTGTCAAACGCTTCTCCTATTTAAGAGGGAAAACATGTCATTTCTCATGTATTCAAATCAATTCTCATTCATATATCATTTTTTACTCGCTTACTTACTTGACTGTTGAAATGCTAACATTACAATTTAACCATTTATACACCGCAACAAATTTTACATTTTTGTTTACCGATCAACACTGATTCTACTACGGAACATAAGGTCAACAATTATTAAATACTTTTTAATTTTGGTTGGATTCTAAGTGAAAATTGATTTAAAATTAAATTTATTTTAAAATAAAATAATATACAAAAATAACATAGCTTTCAATAAAATTGTTTTATCTTATTTTAATTGAATTTATTTACTTTTAATATTATATTTTAAGTAAAGTTTGCAAAAATGGAAAGAGAGATGACTCTCCTATAAGTAACTATCTAAATTAATAGAACATATATTTAATTCCGTAATAAATAGACGAATCATATACTTGGAATCTCAGTATTTGTTTGAAAATTTTGGATAGCTTAAATGTTTGACTGATAATAATAATTGGTAATTAAAAAAGTATTTAAGAAATTGTCGTTTTATGAGCCTCCCCCAATTTTTTAAGTGTTTGTTTTGAATCTTGAAAATCAAAATATCACTTCAGGAGTTTAGCTGCCGGCCAAGATCACGTGTATTGAATTCTTCATCCTTATTTTTTGTGTTGGAATAAGTTTTGTTTTTTTTATTTTATATAAGAAACGTGTTGAATTCTAACACTAATTGTTATCAGAGGACGAATACATTGGAAACGGGGATATAAATATGGATATTAGATTATCTTAGAGTACATATATTATACGTCTTGTTTAAGATATTAATTTTGACATAAATCATTCTTAAAAAGCAGACCGAAGGGTGTCGCAGGACACTATTTTTCAGTAATGTTGGACTTAAGTTTTTCTTAATTTAAGAAAACTAATAAATAAAATTTAAATCTCCTTCGTTTTATGGTTTTTTCAAAATTAAAATTATTTTGAATTTTGAATTTTAAAAAGTGATTATTATTGTATGGTCAACGGTAGTAAGAGTGGTGGCTGATCTGTGATTGGAATAGTAAATATGGGTGAGTTGGAGTATTATATATATATATATATATATATATATATATATATATATATATATATATATATATATATATATATATATATATATATATATATATATATAAGTGAGGATCTAACTTACTCCATAATCGTAGTCTTTATATTATATTCAATCGAATGCTTATAAGTATAAGTCTTACTTTAATCATTGATTGAATCTAATTTAAAGACTAAGATTATGGAATAAGTTAAAAGAAATTACTCTTTGAGTAAGTTTATCCCTTTTATATATATATATATATATATATATATATATATATATATATATATATATATATATATATATATATATATATATATATATATATATATGGGATATTCTTACTTCAGGAGTAAGTTTATAAAACTTACTTCATATCCTCACCTTTAAATCATTTTCAATCAATGACTGAAAAATAAGCCGTAATTTTTCTGCAAATAATTAATAATTAAATATGGAGAGAGAAAAATTACGGCTTATTTTCAGTCATTGATTAAAAATGATTTAAGGGCGAGCATGTGAAGTAAGTTTTATAAACTTACTCATGGAGTAAGAATATCCCCTTCATTTGACATCAGTGTCAAAATATTAACTTTGACATCAAATCTCACCCATTTATTTTTATCAATTCGATGGTTAAGATAAATTCCCTTAAAAAGCTCATGTGTTAGTTTTAAGTGAATTTATCTTGGCCATTGAATTAATAAGACATTTTCCCTTAAAAACCCTTTCCATTGATAAGCCATTGAATTTATCTTAGTTATAAGACATTTTCCCTTAAAAACCCTTCCATTCTCAATCAACATTTTCATTCAAAATCTCCATTCATGTGTTTCATCACATCAAAATGAGGAAAAGAAGATGGAATTCCATGTAAAGATCATTCATTTCAAACCTCATTGATCACATTAAGCTTGTTTTTAGTCTGAAAACATGTGTGTTGAATTCGGAGATGTATTTCCAACGTTTTATGAACTTTTGAGTTTTTTTTATTGTAATTGTTTTCATTTGATATGATGCACCCCGATGTTTTCCCCTAACATGTTGTGTCTCTGGATGTCAAAGGTGTTCTTGTGAATGAGGTAGATGTTGGCAACCAATTTAAAAATGAGCAATAGATTGAATTTCGTAATTATACGCTTCAATGGATTTGTACATAGGTCTCCAAAATGGGGTATAATATTGTAATCAAAAGTTCTAATAATGGTTCAGATAGTAGAGGTGCATTTGTGACATTGACATGCGAAACAAGTGGGAAATATAGACATTGTATCCGAAGTTTTAAACTAGATGACACTAGTTCAAGAAAATGTGAGGGTTTCTTTAAGTTGTGTGGTTATATGTTGACAAATAAGAAATGGAGATTTAATGTCATATGTGGTTTACATAAATATGACTTGTGTGAAAAGTTAGTCGGTCATCCAATTGTATGTCGCCTCATGGTGGAAGAGAAGGAATGTGTTTTGGACATGACATTGAATTTGGTTCAACAAAAAAAAATATACTTGCAACTTTGAAACGTAAGAGACCCAAAAATATCTCAAATATCAAGCAAGTGTCACTACGCCAAATTTGCTTTTTGGCAGCACTACATAAGCAACGCTTTTTTCCAAAAGCGTTGTTATATGTTTAAAAAACACGTTGAAAAAAAAAACGCTGCTAAAGGCCTATTTTAGAAAGTGCTTCCTAAAAGAGCTGCTAAAAGCCATACATATGTGACACCTTAGAAAGCGCTTTTAGAAAAGCGCTACTAAAGGCACACTTTAGAAAGCACTGCTAAAGGCCTTACGTAGGTTACACATTAAAAAGCGCTTTATGAAAGCGTTGTTATAGGGAAATGAAAAGAAAGCACTTTTATAGAAAAAGTGTTGCTAAAGCTAATACATAAGAAAGCGCTTTCAAAAAAGCGCTGCCTTATGTTATTATTCCATAAATATTAAAAAACTTATCATTACTAGAAAGCTATAATCATTTGTTTTGAAACTCTTTGCTCCCGCGACTCTCCCTCCTCCGTATCTCCCTCTGTCGTGTACTCCTTATGCTCGTCTCTTCGTCCGGCGTTCCACTGTTCGTCTTCTCCGATCAGTAATGTTCATCTTCTCTGACGGTATTCCACTGTTCCTCTTCTCTGACGGTATTCCTCTGTGAAAAAACTGTAAATGAGTTGAAGATTAAGGATATTGTTTGTGGGTGAGTTATTGATGTTGCTACGGTTGAAAACAGAATAAAATAGTGATGTTATGGTGGTGAGAACCATGAGTTGGTATTTCTCTTTTTTTGGAATGAAGGAGTTGTTAAGTGGTCATTGCACACAATATCTTGAAGGTTACTTTGATGTTTAGAAGTTTGAATATTGGAACAACTTGGTCACAGGTTTAAAATTACATTTATAGGATTTAGATAATAATTTGGTTCATAAAAAAGGTCTTGTATAAGATAAGGTAAAAACAATATTATTTCTTCAAAAATAGTGATGTGGTTTATGTAAACAATAGAAAGTTGTTTTGAAAGTGGGTAAAGAATAGAGAATTGGCAAAATTAGTACAAATAGAGAATTGGTAAGAATGTTAAAATGATAGAATTGGTAAGAATCGAAAAGAATTGGTAAGAATTGGTAAAAATGGAGAATTGGTAGAATAGAATTGGTATAATAGAATTGTTAAAATGGTAAGAATAGAATTAGTAAAATGATAGAATTGGTAAGAATAGAGTTGGTAGAATTGGTATAATGTTAAAATGGTAAGAATAGAATTGGTAGAATGATAAAATGTTAAAATGGAGAATTGGTAGAATGATAGAATTGTTAGAATAGAATTGGTAAAATGGTAAGAATTGTTAGAATAGAATTATTAAAATGATATAATTGATAAAAATGGAGAATTGGTAAAAATAGAGAATTGGTAAGAATGTTAAAATGATAGAATTGGTAAGAATTGAATAGAAATGTTAGAATTGAATATAATTGGTAATAAGACTCTTAATCTTTGGTTATGTATAAATGTTTACAAAAATATTATTATAGGAACTCAATGTTTCTAAACTATAAAAACATCTTTGGAATATATTATCTATTTGTAATGAAGATTAAATTAATTAAAGAAATATTATTTGACTTTTCTTACTATTATTTATATTTGTCTTACTATTTGTTATTTGTTGTTGTATTTGGTACTAAATTTGTTGATGACTTGATTTCGTATAGGTTATTTCGACTCATTTCATACATGTTTTGTCGTATTTTTATCGAGTCTTTATTGTTTTTTGTATTATTTCACTTATGTTTTGTTCACTTTGTGTTATCAGGACCCAAACAAGCTGAATCAGAGAAAAGAGCAAAAAACCATGGAAAACCAGCTGAGGAAGAAAGAAAATTGCATCATTCTGCCTTTTCTAGGTGAATGGTGTTCATCATTCCCTCAAGGGGGTATATGGCGTTCGCCATTTTCCCTAAAGTGCTTAATTTTGTCAGCAGCCCAATGGCTTTCGCCATTGGTATATGGCACTCGCCATTGGTCGCGGGAACAGTTTCTAGAGGAAGGTTTCATAGCAGTTTGACACGTTTGAATTCAAAAAACCTCAACTATTTTAGAGCCAAGTTTCGTCTATAAATAGAAGGCCTCAGAGCAGCATTTGATACGACCAATACCCTGCGGAAGCTCAACTAAATTTTCTACCAAACCATTTAAATTCATAGTCATAAGTGATAATTGCTCACACTGAGTGATTATCACACATTTGTACTGTTTCTTTTCCGTTTTCGTGTTGTATTGGATCATCTCACAATTAATACAAGTTTTCATTTTTGTTTATTACAGGTTATTGCTTTATTGTGTTCTTTACTTTTCTTCGTACTTACTTTGTTGTACTTTACATGTTCGTGTTATAAGCACTTTTCATAAAAAAACCTTAAAACAAAATTTATAAAATTAAATCAGTATGTATGTTTATGAATTCATTAACCTAAATATGTTAACATTAAAATTAACCATGTTAGGCTAGATTTGTATGAGCCCGTAGTTTGAGGACCATCGTTTCGACAGGACTCCGTAGGATATCCGAAACACTTTACATGCTTGAATTTCTGGTTTTGTGTTCTAAGTTGAATTTAGGCAGACAAGACGCGATGGCGAGAGGCTACTTACCAGCATTTAGTCACGACAATGAGAAATGCACTAAGACGAATCCAACACAACAAAAGTTTGAGGTACGTGTTAGATAGTAGACACGGGACACTGGAACCTAAACACAACGAGAGCGCTTTAGGTATTTCTTTTCGAGCTTATCCGTCTTCAAAATGACGTCCTTTAATTACCGAGCGATCGAGAGAAAAATCTTGGGGTTATCAGACGTGGCTCAGTCAATAGCGCGAGAGTGTGAGATCGAACCTTTAGACTGGTATTTTCATCAGAACAACTTCAGCATTCACTTCATCACTGGATCCTATAGAGTCCATAAGAACCCCAAAAATCATTCTACGGTCTCGTTTCCTCTATTTGTTTTAAACTTGTTTCTTAATTATTTATCTATCGCTTTTTCCCGTGACAACCTTTAGCCTTAGCCTTACACCGCAATCATAGGACACTCCCTATTGACTATCAATCACCGTGGATTCGACAATCTTTTAAAACTACACGATACCATGTATGCTTGTAGTATCATTCCGACCAAACACATAAAGTCGCGATCAAGTTTTTGGCGTTGTTGTCGGGGATTAAATTAGTCTTTGTTGTGCTTTTTTCATTGCACAGTAACGACTAAGGAAACATTTCTTTTATTTTCAATTTGTCGATCATATGCCCAGCACTCGCTCCTGAAGTGATGAGCCAGTGGAACCGATTGACGAAATCGGGCGCTTTTCTTTAATGAGGCGCCAAATCAACGATTTTCGTTTAAGATATAACCTTCCAGAACCTATCGTTTCTTATTCAGACTCAAAAACCGAAACCGAATCTTAGCAAAACATGGCTCAACCACCGCAAAATTGTCCACTTAAATATTTCGATGTCCCATCGCAAGATGAACCGCATAGTAGCATTGCTGCCCCGGAAATTGAAAGACGCGATTTCGAGTTGAAACCTTCGCTATTAAAAGCCATTCAGCAGAACCAATTTTCAGGAAGTCCTATTGACGATGCCAATCTACAGTTATCTGGTTTCGTGCAATTTGCCGACACTATGAAAGCAAATGAAGTTAGCCCAGAAGCAATTAGACTCTGTCTTTTCCCGTTTTCCTTAAAAGATTAAGCTAGAGCTTGGATCCAGTCTCTTCTAGCAAATTTTGTCATCTCATGGGACGATCTAAAAAGAGTTTTTTGACTTGTTATTTCCCTCCAAGTAAGACAGTTATGCTAAGGGCTGAAATCAATGGATTTAAGCAAAAAGACAATGAATCTTTTTTTGATGCGTGGGAAAGATATAAAGATATGATGAGGCTTTATCCACATCACGGACTCGAAAAATGGCTGATATTCCACACTTTCTACAATGGTCTGTTGTACAACACGAAGATGAACCTAAGTGTCACTGCAGGTGGTGCTTTAATGGATAAATCGTACGAGGAAGTCGTTGAACTCATAAAGAACATGGCTCAGAATCACTTCCAATGGGGAGGAGAACATGCTTCTACAGAGAAACCAACTTCGAAAGGCGGAATGTACGAAGTTAATGCAATAGACCGCGTACATGCTAAAGTAGATGAATTAACCCAAAAAATTGAAAAATTGGTCGTAACACAACCAGCTTCTATTGTAGTTGTTGTGTCCCCTAATTGTGAAGTATGTGGTACCCCTGGACACAAAAATGTTAAATGTCAGTTGTTAGTCAGTGTTCCCACCGACCAAGTGAACTATACCCAAGGAAACCCGAGACTTACAAAACCAACTGTGTATCAAAGTCCAAAGAAAGGAACTGAGAAGGAAAATGAACCAAAAACTAATGATGCGAATAATAAGAGTGACACGGTCGTGGAGAAGGAAACACCATATGTGCCTCTGCCACCATATAAGCCACGTATTCCTTATCCACAAAGATTAGCCAAAAACAAAAATGAAGGACAATTTAAGAAATTCGTGGAACTTCTAAAGCAATTAAACGTTACCATACCATTCACAAAAGCCATAACCTAAATTCCTTTATATGTGAAATTCCTCAAGGAAATTCTATCTAACAAGAAAAAGCTCGAGGATAACGAAAATGTTATGCTCATTGATGAATGTAGTTTTATTCTTCAAAATAACATGTCACTTAAGTTTAAAGACCCGGGAAGTTTTTCAGTACCCTGCGTAATAGGAAAGTACGTTATAAACAACGATTTATGTGACTTAGGAGCTACTGTCAGTTTAATACCATTATCTACATGCAAGAGACTTGAATTAGGAGAAATGAAGCCGACTAAGATGACTCTGCAACTTGTGGATTACTATGTTAAGTATCTTGTAGGTATGCTAGAGTACATCCATGTTTGAATAGGTCAATTCTTTATTCCTACTGATTTTGTGATAATGGACATAAAAGAGGATTAAAATGTTCCCAATATATTAAGGAGACCATTTTTAGCAACAGCCGGAGCCATAAACAATGTTAAGAAAGGAAATCCGACTTTCGAAGTAGGAGAAGAAAAAGTTGAATTCATTTTAGCTCAATTCTTGAAAGCTCCAACTATTAATGATTCATGTTGTTCGCTAGACATCATCGATGAATGCATAAAAGAGTTGGAAGCGAAATCAGCAGAATTCACTGAACCTGCTATACTCAAAATTGAAAGTAGTAGCGAAATATCCATCGATGACCGTTCAAAAGAATGTCTTGCACCAACACTCGAACCATCATCCAATGAACAAACACCTGCCATAGAACTAAAAACTTTAACCAAAAATCTAAGGTACGAATTCTTAGACACAAAGCTTGAAAAACCAGTCATAGTTAATGCAGACTTGGGACAAGTAGAAACCGAGAAATTACTCGATGTTCTAAGAAAATATCCAACTGCACTAGGGTATAACATTTCTTACCTCAAAGGGATAAGCTCGTCCATTTGTATGCATCGAATTATGCTGGAAGATGACAGTAAGACTTCTAGGGAACAACAAAGAAGGATAAATCCTATTGTAGGCGATGCAGTCAAGAAAGAAGTACAAAATCTCTTAGCATCTGGTATCATATACCCAATTTCAGACAGCAACTGGGTCAGCCCTGTACATGTCATACATAGGAAAGGAGGAGTAACAGATGGTAGCAATGAGAAAAGGAGAATCTGTAGCAAAACATATTCAAACCAGATGGAGGATGTGCATAGACTACCGAAAGCTAAATAAAGTCACTCGTAAAGACCATTTCCCTTTGCCCTTTATAGATTAAATGCTTGAGCGATTGTCTAAACATTCATATTTGTGCTATTTAGATGGATACTCATAATTATTTTGAATTCATATTCATCCTAACGATCAAGAAAAGACAACCTTTACATGTCCTTATGGAACATTTGCATATAGACAAATGTCGTTCGGATTATGCAATGCAACTACATTTAGAAATGTATGATGGTCATATTTTCTGACTTTATAGATAATATAATGGAGGTATTTATGGATGATTTTTCTATGTGTGGGCAAAGTTTCAAAGGATGTTTATCGAACTTAGAATTAGTTCTCGAGAAATGCGCCAGAGTCAATCTGGTGCTGAATTGGAAAAAATGTCATTTTATGTTCCGAGAAGGGATTGTGTTAGGACACGTTGTATCCGAAAGAGGGATTGAAGTAGACAAAGCCAAAATAGAAATAATAGAAAACCTTCAACCTCTGAAAACCATTAGAGAAATCCGTAGTTTTCTTGGACATGCAAGTTTCTACCGATGATTCATTAAAGACTTATCTAAGATCACCAAACCACTGAATGGATTACTAATGAAAGATGTCAAATTCATATTTGATAAAGACTGTTTAAAAGTCTTAGAGCTGCTTAAGAATGCTCTAATTACCGCACCTATCATGCAGCCACCATACTGGAATGAACCTTTTGAAATAATGTGCGATGCTAGCGACTTTACCGTTGGCGCTGTTTTAGGTCAAAGGAGAGATAAAAAGCTTCATGTTATTTATTATGCAAGTAGAACCTTGAACAGTGCGCGGCTGAATTACGCTACCACAGGAAAAAAAAATTCTAGCCATTGTTTTTGCGTTGGATAAATTTCGTTCCTATCTGGTAGGCGCAAAAATAATTGTCTATACCGATCATGCCGCAATTAGATATTTGTTAAATAAGAAAGATGTTAAGCCTAGACTTTTAAGATGGATCTTGCTTCTACAAGAGTTAAATTTGGAAATAAAAGATAAAAAGGGAACCGAAAATGTAGTAACATATCACCTTTCTAAAACAGAACACCAAGAACCGAAGCGAGTACCCATGAATGATGATTCCCCGTATGATAGACTTATAGCCCATATGGAAGAAAATGAAAACCAAGGAAACCATTTGGAATTTCAGGAACCCAACAAACTTTCGTGTCGATTAGAAGCCTCACTGTCTTGGTACGCTGATTTTGTCAACTATCTAGCAGCAGGAGTGTTTCCACCTGATTTAACTTACCAGCAAAATAAGAAATTCTTTCACGATCTGAAAAATTACTATTGGGATGATCCCTTACTCTTTAAAAGAGGTGTCGATGGAATATTCTGTCGATGTGTCCCGAAATCCGAAATAGAAGATGTCATATCTCCCTGTCACGCCGCACCATACGGAGGGCATGCAAAGACCTCTAAAACTTACACAAGAATTCTACAATCCGGGCTATTTTGGCCTAACCTTTGAAAAGACGTCCATATCACTTTTTTGAACTGCGACCGGTGCCAACGCACATGTAATATTTTTAGACGCGATGAGATGCCATAAAAGGGTATTCTAAAAGTATAAGTCTTCGACGTGTGGGGTATTGACTTCATGGGCCTTTTTCCCTCTTCTTTTTGAAATAAGTATATACTCGTTGCAGTCAATTATGTGTTAAAGTGGATCGAGGCGATAACTTCTCCTACCAACGTTGCACGAGTGGTTATTAAGTTGTTTAAGAATACTATTTTCCCATATTTGGAGTGCCAAGAGTTGTCATAAGTGATGGAGGATCTCATTTAATTTCCAACATATTTGAAAAATTATTGCTCAAATATGGGGTCCGACACCGAATAGCGACACCCTATCACCCTCAAACCAGTGGACAAATGGAAGTTTCTAATAGAGAAATTAAACAAATCCTTGAGAAAACCATTGCAACATCTAGGAAAGGTTGGTCGACTAAACTTCATGAGGTTCTTTGGGCATATAGAACCGCTTACAAAACTCCTATAGGCACCACCCCATTTAAACTAGTTTATGAAAAATCTTGCCATCTTCCTGTAGAACTTGAGCATAAGGCTTATTGGGCCATAAAGACCTTAAACACCAATTACATGGAAGCCGGCGAAAAAAGGATTTTAGATATTCATGAACTTGAAGAACTGAGACTTGATGCCTATGAAATTTCCCGCATCTACAAAGAAAGAACCAAAAAATGGCATGACAAAAGAATAACAAGAAGAGAGTTTAGAGAAGGGGATACAATTCTTCTTTTCAACTCCCAACTTAAGCTTTTCCCAGGAAAGTTACGCTCTAGATGGTCGGACCATTCAAATTTACCAGAATTCCAAGTAGCGGTGCTGTTGAAATCAAAGGAAATTTATGTGAACCATTCATTGTGAATGGGCAAAGACTTAAGCATTACCATTTGACAGAAAATCAAGAATTCTATACCAGTTGTAAGTTGGAAAAGCTTTTCGCTCCTCCAGACGACTAAAACCCTTTTCGATCTGATGTTGAGCTTTCAACATTAAACGTAACACTCTGTGAGAGCTTAAATCACAACCTTTAGTAATATTAATTATTTTTTGTTTTGTACATGCATAGTAGTTATTACCTTAGTATTTAATTTATTATTATTGTTATTGTTAGTATTAATATTAGCACGTTAATTGTTATCTTTGTAAGCAAATGTTTTCGTTATTGTTACCATGATTTTTGCATTATGTTTGTTATTAGCACTAACCCCTGTAAGTGTAGTTTATTTTCCCCTAACAGTACATTATTTTCTTTAACTTTTCAGGTTCGCTATCCTTAGGATAGTTCTGCCATTCTCGACCATGCAAACTTTTGACAATCACATCGTCGTGTTCAGAAATAATATTCAGAGGTTTCGCTTTGAGGCTCTCTCTCAAAGAGATTTTTCTATGACTATTTATCCTAAAGACCAAGCTATGGTTACCTTAGGCATAAGGGATAGTGTTGCTTACTTCTTCAGCCAACTCAGTTGGAAAACCTGTGCGCTATCTAGAAAATTCAGCACTTATCATAATTTGACATTGGAATTCCTGAGTTCCCTTTATTATGATCCTACTCGAGGATACAGATTTAGATGTGGATTGGCCAACTTCCGTCTGTTTGGAAATAAGTATTGTTTCACTCATCATGAGAAGGCTGAATTGTTGGGATTACCCAATGATCCGGATGTCGTCACAAAAACACCAAAAGATGCTTTTACCGGGTATGACCTTGAACAATTTTGGGGTGATATCACAGGTAACTACAATCCTGGCCCTAATGCCATGACCTCTGAGAGCATTCATAACCCTGAAATTAGGTATTTCCATAAGATCCTAGCTCAAACTCTTTTTGGGAAGGAAGAGAATGTCTATGTTGTATCTTGAGATGAGCTTTATATCATGTTTTGTGCTTCCCAAGGAAGGCCTGTCAATGTTGCCTCGTACTTGTTAGCTAACTTCCTAAAGCTGGCCTGTGACTCCTTTCACCCTATTATCATAGGAGGATTAGTGACTATGATTGCTGATGCCATTGGCATGCGCTACCATCTGAACCGTTCTATCATTTCGGTGGCATTCTCCTAATGGACATTAATTTATGTTTTAACCATGGGATCATAGCCAACTTAGGATCGATGGAGTTTGAATTGTTGATATATAATGCCATTATCCATGACTTTATCTTTCCCAATCATAAGAGGACAAGTCTCCATAACAAAAATAACTGGTTATATGACTTGAATGCGGTGGATGAAATACCTATTCCACCCGGTTCACCTCATCCATATGAGCATATGGATACTACCGCACCTCAGGAATCCGAAAACAGTGCTACCAATGATGTCCCTTCCACTTACCATACTACCATAACCATTCCTGATGTTATTTACGCATTTCAAGTCGGAGTAGATGATCCCCGTACTGAAATGGAATCACTCAGAGTTGATCACATTCAGTTTGTGGATGTCGTGAATGAGCAGTTCGATCATCTTTACTAGACTTTGTTTTCGCTCCGCAATGTCGCTGACTCCTTAGTCGGGCGATTCAGTGGATGATATTTCATATTGTTGATCTTTTCTTTGTTTTCCCTAGGATAGTTTGAATTCCATGTATTGTTTTTCCCTTTCCTGTATTGTAAGCTTTAACTAAGTGTTTCTCCGTCGGAATGTCGACGCGTATTTGTAACGAATCTTTTTCTTTAAAGTTATACAATTTCCCTTTCATTTAATTGTGTTTGTGTTTTTATACCTTATTTTTATCCCATCTCATTAAAAACAAAACAAACAAACCAAAATGTTAAAAACAAGAAAAAATGATAAACTAGAGGCATAACTCTCTGATCTGAGGTTACTGGCCACGCATTAGGACAATGGTGTTCGCCTTTGCCTAATGGCGTTCGCCATTCACCTACTGAGGCAGAGGGACGCGCATGTTACAATGCAGGCCCTTTCCAATTCCCTATTTTTTTTTCCTTTGTTTCCTTTTACCACCTTTTTTAATTTTTCTACCAGCCAACCACCCTTACTAACTCCCATTAACTTCTAATTAACCATCCCAACCACTTAGATTCCAATTTCTACTCTATATAAACTCATTTCCATAACCATTTCTCTCATCACCACAAAAATATCATTATCTATCATAACCCACTTCTAAATTCTTCATATTTTCTCTCAAATTTCAGTATGGAAGCAAACCAAGAGGTTGATTACATGGGTATTGAGTTCCCAGAAGGAGAAATCGGTACAAACATGCATGAGGATTATCACCGCATATCAAGTAGAGATATTGAAGTAACTAGGTACCCTGACCTGGAAGTGCTTCGTACTTTGGGTCTCATGCCGAGCATCGCTTGGATGCTGAGGAACTTAGGTATGACTCATTTATGCATTCTTTGTAATGTTAATTCCACTAGGCTTACTTATGAGTTTATTAGCTCACTTCGATATGTGCATGATATTTCCCGTACTTCCGGAACCATACACTTTAGGTTGCTTAACCATGATTTTTCCCTTACCCATGAGAGAATTAGGGAGATTTTTGAATTTCCATCGGTTGCCGGAGCCGCAACCATTGCACCCTTAGAAAGTGAGTGGCAAGGTAATGCCTTTCAGTTTTGGAGTGATATCATTGGTCTAAAGACCACCTCAATTCAACACCCGACCATAAGAGTTCTTCACCGAATCCTTGCTTCCACCATCTTTGGACGTAAAAACACTGGTAATGTGAATTCCAAGGACTTGTACTTCCTTCATTGTGCTCTGAACCAGACCCCTGTAGACCCTGTGCCCTTTTTCCTTGCCCACTTGATTAGTGTGTCTAACAGAGTCGGAGGACCCATTTGTATAGGTAGCATAGTTACCACCATTGTTGAAGCCCTTAACCTTGAGTATGTAGTGGATGAGAATTGTTTTGAGAGTATCTTTGTTGTTCTAGATTACTTGAAGAGTATGCGGCTTGTCAAAAGTTTACCTGATGGCTAGTATCGCATTATGATCTATGACCATGAGCATCGTAGTTTTTCTTTACTTGCCCCTGCTCGTATTGATGCTACGAAATAGGCTTCCCAGCAGACCCGTCCTCGTCCCCGTGTTTCTGACGCACCCGTTCCTAGTACCACACCATACACGGCACCTATTTCTGATGATTTTGCAGGTATGCAAGGATCGCTAGATCAAATTTTATCCAAGCTCAGTTAGCAGAGAGAGCGAGACGAGGAGCGTGACAAAGAGTACACCTAGATTTGTAACAACCAAGTGGAGTCCATGGCCCGGACAAATCTTGCACTAAGAGATCTTGCTACCGAGATGATAGGTCTGCACAGAGAGGTGCGTAGTCTTGGATGCCAGAACCAACCCGAGGATTCAGATGTCATAGAGGACCACTATCAGCGTTGAGGCTGTGCCCTCCGCCACTGATTTCATTCCAGGTTCCATCACTCCTTTCCTGGTTCACCTTAAATTAAAAAATTGAGGACAATGTTTGATTTAAGTGTGGGGGAGGAGTCGTTTACCGCTTTTTATTTATTGCTTTATGTTATTTCTTGTTTTAATAGGTTAGTTTCTTTTATCTGTTTAATTATCGAGTCATATGCTTGTTTGAGTCATCATTTACCTTATATTTTCGCTTATTCTAAAAATTCCCCAAAAATTTAAAACATTTCTCGATTCAAAAGGCAGGGCACACTTAGGATAAGTTGTTTTAGGCTAGGTAGATGGACTTGGGAAATTTTTGTCAACATCAGTACCGTTTTTACACAGAGTCCCTAATATGTGATATTAGCTTAGATACGTATTATGCCGAGACCTTGTTCTTAGTTTCTTTCATTTAGCCTCTTGATTAGTTTATTTTAGCAGTCAACACCATCCTTCATTCAAACTAAGTAACGAACTTATGCAAATATGTGTTGATCTCTAAAAAATAAGAAAGAAAGAAAGAAAAAAATTATTTATGTACTTTCATAGAAAATGTGAATTAAAGACATGTTCTTATTAAGTTAGGTGGTCCTCACCCGATCACTTTGCCCAAAGGATCATAATCTTGAAATTCATAAGAAAAAAAGAGAGAAAAGCAAAAAAAAATTGTTGAATAAGAGATCACACTAACATGTTCAATTACCATGTAAGCAAGGGGATAACGGGATTAATGTGATTGCGCTAGAATGAAAGAGAGGTGAATAAGAAAAAAAGTTTGTAGGTCAAGGTATAATATCATGATTTGAATCGGTATTGCATAAGAAGGAACTCTTTGTCCATTTTTGTGGAGTTGTGTCATTATGATACTCTTGTTTTCACTATTTAGTACCTATCTGTTTTCCTTAGCCTAGCGACCTTATGCTTAATCATGTCCGTTGTGCGTATGAGTCGAAACATTGTGCTTACTGTTTTTATTCGCATTAGTGAGTTTGCTTGGGGACAAGTAAAAGTCTTAGTGTGGGGGAGTTTGATGACTCGATTCCGTATAGGTTATTTCGACTCATTTCATGCATGTTTTGTCGTATTTTTATCGAGTCTTTATTGTTTTTCGTATTAATTCACTTATTTTTTGTTCACTTTGTGTTTTCAGGTCCCAAACAAGTTGGATGAGAGAAAAAAGCAAGAAACCATGGCAAACCAGCTGAGAAAAGAAGAAATTGCATCATTCTATCTTTTCTAGGTGAAGGGTGTTCGCCATTTTCCCTAAAGTGCAAAATTTTGTTAGCATTCCAATGGTGTTCGCCATTGGTCGCGGGAACAGTTTCCAGAGGCAGTTTTTATAGCAGTTTAGCACGTTTGAATTCAAAAACCCTCAATTGTTTTGGAGCCAAGTTTTGTCTATAAATAGAAGGCCTCGGAAAAGCATTTGATACGACCAATACCCTGCGGAAGCTATGCCGAATTTTCTACCGAACCATTTAAATTCATAGCCATAAGTGATAACTACTCACACTGAGTGATTATCAGACATTTGTACTGTTTCTTTTCCGTTTCCGTGATGTACTGGATCATCTCACAATTAATACAAGTTTTCATTTTTGTTTATTATAGGTTATTGCTTTATTGCGCTCTTTACTTTTCTTCATACTTACTTTGATGTACTTTACATGTTCATGTTATAAGCATTTTTCATAAAAAAAACCTTAAAACATAATTTTCTTAAAATTAAATCAGTATATATGTTTATGAATTCATTAACCTAAATATGTTAACATTAAAATTAACCATGTTAGGATAGATTTGTATGAGCCTGTAGTTTGAGGATCGTCGTTTCGACGGGACTCCGTAGGATAATCGAAACATTTTACATGCTTGAATTTCTGGTTTTGTGTTCTAAGTTGAATTTAGGTAGTCTAGTCACGACGGCGAGAGGCTGCTTACCAGCATTTAGTCACGAATGTGAGAAATGCACTAAGACGAATCCAACACAGCAAAAGTTTGAGGTACGCGTTAGATAGTAGATACAGTACACTGGAACCTAAACACAATGAGAGCGTTTTAGGTATTTCTTTTCGAGCTTATCCGTCTTCAAAAAGACGTCCTTTAATTACCAAGCAAGCGAGATAAAAATCTTGGGGTTATCGGACGTGGCTCGGTCAATAGCGCGAGAGTGTGAGATCGAACCTTTAGAATGGTATTTTCGTCAGAACAACTTCAACATTCACTGCAGCATTGGATCTTATAGAGTCCCTAAGAACCCCGAAAATCATTCTACGGTCTCGTTTCCTCTATTTGTTTTAAACCTATTTCTTAATTATTTATCTATCACTTTTTCCCGTGACAACCTTTAGCCTTAGCCTTGCACCGCAATCATAGGACACTCCCTATTGACTATTCATCCATGTGGGTTCGAAAATCTTTTAAAACTACGCGATACCCTGTATGCTTGCAGTATCATTCCGACCAAACACATAAAGTCGTGATCATTTGTCATGTTATATTTGGTACACCATCAATTACTAACTTAGTGAATTTGATATATATATATATATATATATATATATATATATATATATATATATAGGGATTACTTATGAAGAGTGAAAGTCTAATCGTTTCCACGAATCTTACATTGTGTTGTTCTAGAAGTTCCTGACTTTTTTACAGGTATTTAGTTGTTCTTTTGCTATATAGTTACGTGAATAATTAGCGTTTTTGTTTTGCTTACTTAGTAATATCATGGATAAAAAATGGATGTCATCCAATCGATTTTAGAAAGAGTACAAGAACGTGGTATCAAAATTCGTTAAGTATGTTATTGAACACACCAAAGACCCCGGTCGAATCCCATGTCCTTGCTTTGGTTATTGTTTTGGGTGCCATATTGACGCGATTCAGATGGAGTCGCATTTAAAGAGGCATGGAATTGATCGAAGTTATACAAGTTGGAAATTACATGGTGAGATAAGTAACGGGAATGTTGAACTGGGGGATAATACGACCTATACTTCAAACGACAATGACACATATACATATGATTGTGATTGAGTCGGAGAGATTGTAGAAGCACTTGAAGAATATCTTCTGGAATGTCCCAAAATATTTGAGAGGTGGTAAGAGATGCATAGAAACCGTTGTATAAAGGTTGCATGAAATTCACAAGATTGTTTGTGGTATTAAAGTTGTACAACTTAAAGGCGCGGGAAATGGATGGTCGGGTAAAAGTTTCACAAAGTTATTAGCCCTTATGAAAGATATGCTTCCAGAGGATAATGTTCTTCCTAATCGAACCTATGAGGCCAAAAAGATGTTGTGCTCTATTGGCATGAGCTATGATAAGATACATGTTTGTCCAAATGATTGCGTTTTGTTTCAAAATGAGTATGCATCGTTAAATGAGTGTCCTAAATGTGGTGTCTCTCGATATAAGAAAAATTTATCTCTAGAAAAATTCTTGTGGTATTTTCATATAATTTCAAGATTTAGAAGTTTGTTTTGTAGCGAAATTGATGTAAGATACTTGACTTGGCATGCAGATGAAAGAATTTTAGATGGAAAGTTTTGACATCCAGAAGATTCACCACAATTGATGAAAATTGATAATGATTATCCTGATTTTGAAGAAAAAGAATCAAGAAACTTTCGCTTGGCATTATCTACTGATGGAATGAACCCAAATGGTCTTCAAAGTATCTCACATAACACATGGTCTATGGTTATTATTATTTATAACCTACCTTCATGGCTATGTATGAAGCGTAAGTACATGATGTTATATAGTTAATTTCTAGGCCTAAACAACTAGGGAATGACATAAACGTATACTTGACACCTTTAATCAAAGATTTACATATTTTGTGGGAGAAAAGTGTGGAGGTTTATGATGGATATAGGAAAGAAAGTTTAAATTTGAGGGTGATGTTGTTTGGCACAACTAATGATTTCCCAACATACGAAAATTTATCAGGGTATAACATTAAAGGTCAATGTGTGTGTCATATTTGTGAAGAAAAAACTTATTGGATGCGATTGGATTTTGGTAAGAAGAATATCTTTCTCAGTCATCGTAGATTCTTAAATTCTAATCATATCTATTGTGGGTGGAGAAAATTCTTCAATGGAGACACATAATAACGTAGAGCTCCACCTACATTGACAGGTGATCAAATTTTTGAAAATGTGATGTTGAAGTTCCAGAAGGATACTCTTCAGATATTAGAAGAGTTGTGTCTATACAAGACCTTAAGTCTTGAAACATTAGTAGGAACATCGGATTTGATGGAAGGTGGTATTCGTCAAATACCTATGGAGGAAGGAATTTCGATTTTTCTTATGAAGAAACAATTGCTAAAGAGGATTTGGGTCAAATTTTTCAGCATTCTGAATTAGGCATCGGTGTTACGCATACATACATCAGTTATTCCGATTAAATTTCTTTAATTAATTAAACAATTTATTTACTCATTTCAATGAATAGTCTAATGTTTATTATGTTTTTATTTAAGATTATTGTATTAGAAATTGATGAGCCCGCGTTAATTGTCAGAAAGATTATGTTTCTTATCTTCCAGCTATATCAACGAACCGTTTATTGCTCAAAATCCAACTGCAATCAAAGATCACTTAGTCGGAAGATTTATGGCCAACATAGATACAGAAAAGTTGTATCTTTTGCCATATAATACTGGCAGTGGGTTAGATTTGCATTCTTATTTCATTTATTATAATTTATTGTTTTTATGATGTTGCATATAAAATTACTATATCTTAACTTTTGTTTTATTTTACAGTGGACACTAGTTGTTGGTTGTGATGAGTCCGATAAGAGAAATAATGTATTATGTGGATTCATTAGATGGTGACGTAAATAAATACCCAGATATAAAGACGATGGTTGATATGTAAGTGAGATTGTTCTAAATATTTGTGTGTATTTGTTTATTTATTTATTTAAGTGAGTTTTTTCTAAATATTTGTTTATATTATGTTAGAGCTATATAAATATTTTGATCACAAAGAGAAGCTCGAGTATCAAAGAGTAAGTCAACCAACATTACATGGATCAGAGTGGATGTATTTTCTTACAATTAATAGTGATGTTACTTGATAAAACAAGTTAAACTATATATCCTGATATATATATGTATATATATATATATATATATATATATATATATATATATATATATATATATATATATATATATATATATATATATATATTTCTATGTGTAGTCTCCTTGTCAAAAAAATGGTATAGATTGTGGTTATTTCGTTTTGAGGTTTATGAAAGAAATCATTCATTTGGATCAAATAGAGATTCCAATCATGGTATGGATTTATAACTTAGGATTTATTTAATATTTATCGGATATTTGATATAATTAATTACTTTTAACTAAATCATGCATATTATGTTAGATTATATAGTATTTTGATGAATTCAAGTGTGCTACTTACACGAAAGATAAATTGGAAGAAATTAAGGAGGATTGGTGTCAATACATCATTGAGATGAGAATCATATAATGTATGCAAGTTAGAAGTTGTTGTATATACTTTGTATAGTTTTGGAAGTTGTTTTGAATTTAGAAGTTAAAGGTTTTGGAAATGGATATTAGAATGGTTATTTTTGTGTTTGAAGAGTTATTATAAGAATGGTTATTTTGGAAGTGGATAAGTTGAATAATACATATAATGATTATTTTGTTTATTTGATGTACTATTTTGGTATATGAGGATTTATGTTGAATTATACATATATAATGGTTATAAGGTTTATGTGTTTATGATAAGTTTTGTGTTGAAGTATGTAATGGTTATTGTGTTGAATCTAAGTATATAATGGTTATTGTGTTGAAATATATAAGGCTTGTGTTGATGATAAGTTTTGATAAAGGCTTGTGTTGATGATTATAAGTTTTGTGTTGAAGTATTTAATGGTTATTGTGTTGAAGCATATAATTAATGGTTATTGCGTTGAAGTATATGCCTATGTTGAAATAAAGACTTGTGTTGATAAGTTTTGATAAAAAATTGAGTTATACAGATTTATTAATATACGTGTTTATTATAAGTTTTTAACAAAAAAAAAGTTTTCTAAAAAAGGACTTTTAGCAGCGCTTATGACAAAAAAACACATCCAAAAAAAGTAATTTTTAAAAAAGTGCTTTCAAAAGGCATTATTTACGTTTACAAAAGACAGCGTTTTCTAAAAAAACGCTGCCTAAAGTGTATAAAAGACACATTAGGCATAGCTTTTGAAAGTGTTGCCTAAAGGAGAACTAAAGAAAGTGATTTTTCATAAAAGCGCTGCTAAAACTATTAAGAAGAGACACATTCGGCAGCGCTTTTTCATAAAACTGTTACTTAAAGTATTAAGAAAATACACATTAGGCAGCACTTTTCAAAGCGTTGTCTAAAGGGGAGGAAAAGACAGTGTTTTTTCCTGAAAAAGCGTTGCCTAAAGTTGGAAAAAAATACACATTAGGTAGCACTTTTAAAAGTGTTGCCTAAAAGGGAACTAAAGACAACACTTTTACTAAAAAAGCGCTACCTAAAGGGGATCTAAGGCAGCACTTTTGCATTTACAGAAGTGATACCTTTACCTACAGCAATGCCAGTTTAGGCAGCGCTACTAAAGGCCAAAAAAGCGTTGTTAAAGGTCTCAAATGGCGTAGTGTGTACAATATTCAGTATCAATATAACAAGGAGTTAATAGGGGATAGAAGTGAAATGCAACAACTATTGAAACTTTTGGATGATAACAATTATGTTTCCAAGTACCAAACGTGCAAGGATGGAGTAAGTGTTAGAGATATATTTTGGACTCATCCTTATTTCATCATGTTGTCCAACATGTTTCCTACTGTTCTCATCATTGATTCAACGTATAAGACCAACAAATATAGACTTCCATTATTTGAGATGGTTGGTGTTACCTCTACTGAGAATACCTATTTTGTCGGGTTTTCATTTCTAGAGAGCGAAAAAAAGGAGAATATTACTTGGGCTTTAGAGGTGCGTCGGGCAATATTTAAAGACCAAGAAGTGATGCCAAAAGTAATTGTTACCGATCATGATACCACTTTGATGAATTCGGTTTCAAAGGTATTTCTTACTTCTTATGTATTACTTTGTAGGTATCACATAATAAATAATGTAAGATGAAGTTTGCAGTAGCTGGAAAAGACTTAGGTTTGATGATGATGGTGTCATGAAAGACGGTAAATCGAATATCTCTATCTTGACCGAACGGGAAGTGATACAAGAGATATTTGTGAAAGTTGATGATAATATGAAACTTTGTATCAAAGAAAAAATGAGGAAGATTTCTTATCCACAAACGACTAACTTATAATCACCCTCTCAACCGGTAAAAACAAAAGCTACTCCAAAGAAGGTCAAGCCATCACTGGGTGACAATTCAATGGTGTGGTCTCCTTCGTATTTTGAACATGTTGACAAAGTATTTTCGAACTCACCAACTCCAAAATCTCAACAACAACAAAAAAAAATGTTTTTAAAGGAGCTCACATTAGTAAACCACTTATTTCACCGTCTCCACCAAAAATTTCATTCAATGACGAGATGTCAATTTTTATGCACAAAACGGATTGTCAATGTTAGGGTGACGATAATTGAGGGTTTTGAGTTGTTTTAGTTTTGCTTGGGAAAGGAGAAGATGATCATACACTTGTTTGTCATCAACTTATCCATGAGTCGAGGACCCATAAAGAATCATACACATGGATTTACGAAAAAGAGAGAAAATTTTGATCCAACTTATGAGTCTCTTGTTCCTTGAATTAGTGGTCCGGCACCGGAGGAAAAATTGATGTGCTTCCCTGAAATGGGTCATCTCATAGCAAGTGTGTACGATAAAGTGTGTATTGACCTTACAAGATAGAATTTTTCAAAAACTTTTTTTCCCAAAACTCACCGCCCAACCTCAAAATCCAAATGATTGTATTATATGTATTATATGATGTAACGGTAAAATCATGAGTGTAAGCTATTGGTTAACTTAACTCAAAGTAAATAGAGTCAACACCACGCTTTTATTTTATTCCAAATGGAAAAGGAAAAAAGAGCGAATAAATCCTAATGAATCTAAAAGAAAAAATATAAAAGAAACGAGCAGAGAACGGGTAAGGGGATATGTTACAAATTAGAAAGGTTTTACGCACCCAAAATGTCTGTGGTACTCCACGGGAGCCCTTTGAAATATTTATTGTTTTTAGTTTGAAAATGGTTTGTTTGAAAGAGATTGAAGAGATGAGAAGAGAAATGTTTTTTAAGATTTTTGTGTTTGAAGAGACGTTCATCTCATGTTTACGTACCCACGATGTGCAATGTGAGATCAAAACCCCATAGTTTGTGGTACAAATAATTTTTAAAAAAAACAATGAGTTGGATTGATTTTAGAATGTAAAGATAAGTCGTCATTCTTTATAGAATAATTCCGCTAGAAAGAATGAATCATATCTAAACATGTGAAAATGGTTAAAAATAAAAGTGAACGAGGGCACAAAAAGGATTGAATTAGTTTTTCATTTTTTAATGTATTTTTGAAAAAGGTTTCGATATGCTTATGTAGTTTAGCATTTATTAAGAAAAGAAATCGAAAAAGGTAAATTCGCTTGACCTAAGTAAAGGTTTGGTTATGAAAGAGGTTTGAAGTTTGAAAACAAAGAAGGTTTTTGAAAATAGGAAGAAGATTTGAAAATTTAAGAAGTGGGAGGAGATGAAGAGGTTATCCTGAGAAGTAAAGTAAAAGTTAAAGGAAGAACGACCAAACCGTTAGGCGAACATTCTTCAAAGCAATAGAATTTCATCTTCATAAACAAGTGAACCAAAATCGAGGCCAAGGTCTTCAATTCATAATAAATCAAGACAAAGGAAAGATCCTAAAATCTAAGTCCAAAACTCCAAGTCCAATGCTAAGGATAGTGGCCATAGTCCAAGATTAAAGTTACAAGTCTTTTAGATGTTTAATCCTTTATTAATATTTTTGTGTCCAAATGGACAAAAGAAAAAGCACAAGAATATAAATATAAACATAAACAATATGATGAATGATATAGTATAATAAAAGCATAATAAAAGAGATAAGGGGCAAGAGAAAAATAAAGAGGATAAGGTGCGAGAAAGAATTAAAATGTTAGTATAGTAATAGTATAATAATATTTACATAATAGCGGTATGATGAACTTAATCAACCACAACCAAAAAGAGTAACCAAAATCGAAAGACAACCGGATCCGCTTAGTATCTTACATTATAATGATCAATCAAGGAAAATAGGATCGAATTCAATGAAGTTTGAAAGGAGATTGGGAGACCCAAATCACCTACTCATCAAACATTCATAAGTCTCGATTCTCAATGCAAAATGATCAACCACTTTGGGATTACGCGACCAACAAGAGGTCTGGTCCATGAAAGTGCAAGTATCCAATTGGATTTTTATTCCGAATTCGGGACAAGTTTAGGTCTATATTAAGCAATCGCCGAGTAATTTACGAAGTAATTACCCTACAAATGAGGCCGACCAACACCAATTAAGGTAAACGATATTTGTGCTAATACATGTTAGAGAAATGATATAATGGATCATCCTCCGAAAACATGTCGCACGAAAAGAAAAAATGGTAACGGTCTAATCTTAATCGAGATTTCACATTGATTTATCAAATGCAACCTATCATGGTCTCAAAGTATGGAGAATGATCCAAATGATCATTCATCCATAGATTTGAAATAATGAAGATTAAACATCTTCGAAAATTAATAATCGTCGAATCGGAGATCTAATCGACCAAAAGAAAAGAGATGAAAGAAGTGGATATAACATTTAAATCCAACAAATACAAAGATCAATAGGAAAAAGTATTTAAAAAATCAAAGAAAGGCAATTATTAAAAAATATTTTTTAAGTTTTTAAGTAAGAATAAAAATAAAAAAATGAAAAAGAAAAAGAAAAAATAAACAAGATGAATGGGAGGGGAAGAGAAGCATCAGAGGAGTGGTAATAGAAATTGGATCCATGAGGTTAAGCCCAAACCACCACAAGATATGTTATACAAAAGTCAGATTTGACCAAAATAAAAAAAGCAAAAGTAATCTCTTCTTCTTCATGATTTCAAACGCAGCGGCCCTGTATCAAACTGTTACCATTCTTTCAGGAAAAAACGACGATTAGAACCCACTCTTTATCGCAGCGGATACTCTCCTTTCTCACGTAGAACCGTCGGTGAACAACATTTGCGTCTCCCGCTCTCTCCCAGTCTCACCGTATTTGTTGTTGGATCTGTAATTTTTGTAGGTGTGTTTATTAATGAAGAATGGTGATAGAATGAATGAATTGAAGGTGAAGAGTGATGAA
The DNA here is from genome assembly GCA_963966055.1 of Lathyrus aphaca. NCBI lineage: Eukaryota > Viridiplantae > Streptophyta > Magnoliopsida > Fabales > Fabaceae > Lathyrus > Lathyrus aphaca. The sequence goes on along the minus strand of OZ014525.1, from coordinate 97,127,797 downwards.
GGTCAAGTGAGTTTATGTGTTCTTATTGCAGAATTTTTCTAAATTTGAATTGAAGATGGTTGAAGATGAGAATTGGTGTGAAATTGAAGCTTTGGCTCTGATCTTGTGCAGGGGTTTTTTGGGCTTTCAAAGCTTAAGATTGAGAGAGGGAAGAGTTTTTTAAATAGAGGAATTGAGAAATTTGAAGTTGTCGTTTTGTGACTTGCTCATTTGCGTTTTTGTCATTCACGAATGCCTCGTGCTTCATTTGCGTACGTATTGTACCAGCTGCATTTTGAGTTGAGGCTTCTGCGTTTTATTCACTTGTGAAATACGTTTTGACGCAGTAATGAACGTGTGTGTGTATCATGCTTCTTGCACTTGCGTTTGGTGATTATTCACTGTGTTTTGGATAAGTTTTTTTTTGGTATTGTGTGATAAGCTGACTTGACTTGGGCTGAAGCTGCTTGAAGTGTTGGCTGGAAATGTTGAAGTTGCGTGTAATTACGGCTTCAAGTGTGATTTCGTGGATGGGAAATGAAGTTTGGTGTGTTGGCAGTTGTAACTTGTTTTCGGAGGTTGATGTGAAACTGAAGAATTGATTTTTTTTCTTGGAAATTTTTTGTGAAATTGCTTTGTAATGGGCTTGACAAACAAGAACAATTATGGTCCTGATATAAATTTTTTTGATGAAAATAAAAAATGGATTTTATTTGGTATAAAAGTGATGGAGTTTTTTTTAAATATAAATGGGCTTATATCAATTTTGTGATGGGAATTGGGAAAAAATGGATAATTGAGAAAAATAAAATGAATTGGATTATTAATGATAATTGGAAAATGGCTATTGAAAATGGATTAGAAGAAAAATGGATAATATCTAAATAATATGATTGGATAAAAAATCGAGAAAAAAATGGATATATGAAAATGGTTATAGAAAATGAAATACGGGTGGTTAAATGAATAAGAAATGATGATTTTTTTAGCCCAAAACTAGATCTTGATTTTTCTTGCACAAACCACTGATAACAATGAATACAACCAATCTTGAATCACTGGATAACTTGCAACTTACACCATGATCACTTGAATCATCTGAAATTGCTCCTAAATATTTGAATCCATACTGAGAAAAATAAATCCATAGATGAACCACTAATGAACCGATGAATACTCAATCAAGCCAATATGAATCAAACTTCAATATGAACCACTGCTCGATAACCTGAAGAATTGCAACACACGACAACTTGAACTTTAAACATGGACTGCTTGAGAAATAACCCACTGGCACACATAACTTGCAGTTGAAATAATCTCCTGATAGTTTGTCCAAGATTATGTCAAACATCCATCTGAATTGGATCATAACTGAATAACCACATTAGATCTGAAGATACTGCCTTATCTTTGAAAACCTGCAACACATAGAGAAGAAAAAGCAAACTGCAACATATTTTTGGTATTTTGATTAGAAGTTAGTAAATATAAACAAATAAAGGCAAGTAAAAACACGGTGATCCCATGTGAGGCATAAACCCGCAACTGAAAAGGATAAACAAACCAATGCGTGATCTTGTTTGTATGCAAGATGCAGATGAGATGCAAAAATCTTAGGGTCAAAAATTAGTGTATGACATGTGACATTCGAAATCATGACACTTTGTTCAAGTTTATTTGAAATCAGATGCCAAATACCACTTACATTAGTGGAGTGGACGGTTCATTCAACAATAAAAGTATAGACTTGGCCAGACTGATTTATGGAAAGGGTGCAAGATTTCACCAAATTAATTGACACTGAAAGAGAATCAAAAGAACAAAAGTCAAAGGGGGAACCACTTATAATTATAAATTTATCCGACGATAAATCTTTCGATTCGTTTTAGTTTTTTGTCGTTAATTAATTGTATGTAATTGTGTATTAATATTCATGACATGTAATATATACAATTTTAAATATTTTAATACATTTTGATGTTTGCCAAAAAAAAATTATCCATTTGCCAAACAAAAACACACAGGTTTTGTTTTCTATCTTGATCAGGAGAGGTTCCGGAGATGCATCTTTGAAATAAGAGAATAGGGTGGTATCAGGGATGCATCTCTGAAACCTCCACTGATACAAGATAGAATTTTTGAGGTCCATATTTTTCTACAACTACTATACATATAATCACTTGTATGTTGTCTCATACAAACATAAAATATCGCAAATATTGCAAATGAACATCATCTGGTATGTCGCAAATGTCTCCTTTTCCAACGTGACACCTGTAACACCCCAAAGTTGAATTTCACTTTAATTGATGTGTTTTCTTGTGAAATTTGATGTTTATCATGTTATTTGATGTTTTATGAAGTTTTGAGAGTAGCTGAATATTTTATTAATATTAGAATATTAAGTATGGTGGGTTTAGTTTATTATTTGAGATTAAATTAAATTAAATTAAATAAGATAAAATAGAGGATAAGGGTAATATGGTCTTTTGGTGGAGGACTATTGAGGGTATTTTGGAGAAGGTCTATTGAGCTCTTAAGGGCAAGAGTGACAAAAAGAGAAAAGGGGTTTTGTGAATGATCAATTGGAAAATGATCACATTTTTGGGAGAAGAGCTCTGAAGAAGAGGAAAATTTAGGACTTGAAGGTTTGAGATTTTTCGAGGAGATTATCAAAAAGAGTACGGAACCTAAGGTATGGGGAGTATTTTCGTTAAGTATTGTAATGTGGGAATAGAATTAAGGGTTTTGAGGTATAGTCTTAGGGTTTTTGATTGATGATTTATGTTATGATGATGAATTATGATGATTTTGATGCATATAAATGATGTATATGATGATACTAGGGGTAATATTGAGGTTGATGATGATTTTTTGCCGTGCTGCTGTGAATATTGATTTTTTACTGAGTTTTGTCGCATAAGAGAGACTTTGGAAATCGCAGATGAGTTTTGCGAAATCGTGAAGCTCGCTTAGCGAGCGAGTCAAAATCTTGAAATTTTAAAACCCGTAAGTTGGTCGTTTAGCGAGACCTGGAATGTTGAAAAATGATATTTTTGGTTCAGAAATATGTTTTTCTCGAGGTGGTTTATGCTTTAGGTTGTTATGATGTTGTAGAGTTGTCGTATGATGTGTTTTAGGGGTTATATGAGTAGAATTAGTGATTAAATGATGTATGATGAATTATTTGACTTTTCTTTGAGTTATGAGGTATGATTACATGATGTAGAGGTATGATGTTAGATGAGTCTGTAGTATGATGTTCAATGAGTATATAATATGATGACATGAGTGAGTTTGAGAGTTATGATTAATGATGAATGTGGATGCAATGTTATCATGTTTTGAGGATGATGTGTGTATATTGCATCTTGCATTTATGACATTAAATTATGAGGGGACTTCGGTCCATTGGTAGCATTAATCCCATTGTGAAAATTGAAGTGATATGATGTTATGATGTGCTCCCTTAGTGGAGGGTTGATGGCCCAATGTCCATCCATGAGGATGTTTCGGTACCACATGCATAATAAGAGGTTGCATATCATTCTAAATGACATAGCATGATTTACATTAATTTTGTGTGATAATGAGATGTAATTGATGTTGTGTATAAATGAGTTATGATGATTGTTGTTGTGATGTGACGTAATTGAAGTTGTGCATGATTGAACTAGTGATGATAGAATTGTTGTTGTTGTTATGTTTTTTTAATTCTCATTCTTATATTACTTTATTGAATGTGAATTTACTCACCCTGTTTGCCTTCTAGTGATGGTCTATTATGCCATCCTGCAGATAATCAAGGTTAGCTCGGTGCGCTCTTAGTTCAGAGTTAGTGAGTTATCTCCTTAGTTAGAAGTGGAGTTCTGCTCTGTGTCCAGTAACATCGGGATGAATTTTCCGTTTGAGTTGTTTATGTTTACTTGAATTAAGATGTTTTCTTTGGAGTACTTTTTATTTAAACGATGTTTGAATTAAATTTTGAGGTTTTATTTTATTGAAGAGAAAGATGATGTTTTGTTTTCCGCTGCGTATTTGTTCAAAACGAGATTTAAATGTGTTTTTCATGATTTTATTAACCCGTGTTACGGGACAGAACTCAATGTGATGTTTTATGATGTATGAGTTATTTGAAGAATGTGATATCCTTTCACGAGTTTTGCTCTGATAATTGATAAAAAAAAATATATGTTATTTGTGATGGGGTAGAAAGGGTGTTACAACACTCGGGAAAGAATTTAAGATCAATGAGTACACCCCTTTTGCATATAAAGTTGATCTTTCATTATGTATAATTTCCAACTCTAAGTCCCGACGAACCATTGGCCAACCATCTTTAGCATAACCCCACAATGAAGCAATCACTCTAAATCCACAATTACCATCTGACAATACGTTGACTACGTCATCAATAAATGACCTAATATGATAAGGAAATTGAAGGATGAGCCGTTTAGATGATTGTGAAGTTTGTGATAATTTTAACTTCTTTTTCACAGGTTGTGATGGTTGAGATTGTCGTTGTGAAGATTGTGATGCTTGATCAACATATTCATGATACGAAGGATCCCTGTAAACATCATACCCTTCAGGTTTTTTGTCTTTTTTCTTGACTCCACCTTTTGTTTTTATTTTTTCAGGTGGTGCTAACAAAGAAGTCGTTGTGGGAAATGCAAGTTCATAAACCCTACTATGTAATGCCCTTCTTCCAACAACATCTTGTGACCTATACCTTTTCCATAACTCATCCATTGCAGATTTCATACCCGCATCTGATTCCTCATCTAAGTCTTCTTCCAACTTAATTTCCATACTTAGTTTCTTCCAATGTACATGCACAACCTCAATTGGTATCGGAATACCACTAATTCTATACCCTGCCAACTCACACGCGCAAGGTAATCCATAGGTTGTTCTAAGAGTACATCGACAGTTGTCCTTGTTAGTTCCAATATAATCAATTCTAGTTAACTCTTCAGCAACGCGCCTCAATGCAGCTCGCGACACTGAAGTACGTAAATATGTGTAAAATGGACTTGAATAGACATGTGCAACTTCATACACACTCTTTTGAAAAGAAGCTCGAATGTTGTTAATTTGTATCTTTAAGTTGTCATTCATGGCCTCCCAACATTTGACCATGTCACCTATACTGTTACTCAACATCTGCTTTAACTTCCAATGAGCAGACTCAACCCTATAATAATACATATTTAAACTAAGTAAGAAAAATACAAAATTCACAAAAAGTATATTTTGGGATCTAAATCAAAACATACCGATTAGTCGTCGTGTTACCCATATGTAGGACTCGATTAATCCATGCGCAAACAAACCTTTGTTTATGTGGTGTCAACCATGTGTCGTTCACGTACTCAAAAAATTTAGGACAATCAACACACTCTTGCTCAAGTTCTTTTAAATGTTGAGCATACTCAACCTCATCACTAGCCCATACAACATTCGTCCATAATTTTCCAATTGACTCCTGCATATCAGGAGCCACTAATAGTTTCCTTTTTGCACCAACATTTTTGTTAATGTGAAACTGACATAGAAAATTATTTGTCCGTGGAAACACATCTTTCTTCACAAACAATTGTTTAAGCTTATCTAACACCCAACAAAAAGTCTCATTGGTAGCATTAATCCCATTGTGAAAATTGAAGTGATATGATGTTATGATGTGCTCCCTTAGTGGAGGGTTGATGGCCCAATGTCCATCCATGAGGATGTTTCGGTACCACATGCATAATAAGAGGTTGCATATCATTCTAAATGACATAGCATGATTTACATTAATTTTGTGTGATAATGAGATGTAATTGATGTTGTGTATAAATGAGTTATGATGATTGTTGTTGTGATGTGACGTAATTGAAGTTGTGCATGATTGAACTAGTGATGATAGAATTGTTGTTGTTGTTATGTTTTTTTAATTCTCATTCTTATATTACTTTATTGAATGTGAATTTACTCACCCTGTTTGCCTTCTAGTGATGGTCTATTATGCCATCCTGCAGATAATCAAGGTTAGCTCGGTGCGCTCTTAGTTCAGAGTTAGTGAGTTATCTCCTTAGTTAGAAGTGGAGTTCTGCTCTGTGTCCAGTAACATCGGGATGAATTTTCCGTTTGAGTTGTTTATGTTTACTTGAATTAAGATGTTTTCTTTGGAGTACTTTTTATTTAAACGATGTTTGAATTAAATTTTGAGATTTTATTTTATTGAAGAGAAAGATGATGTTTTGTTTTCCGCTGCGTATTTGTTCAAAACGAGATTTAAATGTGTTTTTCATGATTTTATTAACCCGTGTTACGGGACAGAACTCAATGTGATGTTTTATGATGTATGAGTTATTTGAAGAATGTGATATCCTTTCACGAGTTTTACTCTGATAATTGATATAAAAAAATATATGTTATTTGTGATGGGGTAGAAAGGGTGTTACAACACTCGGGAAAGAATTTAAGATCAATGAGTACACCCCTTTTGCAGACAGATCTGCAATACGAAGTGCAGAATCTGCTACCTTACGAAGATAATTGGAAAATTGTGAAGCTTAAGTACCGTTCACCGTCAATTAACAACAAAGTTAAGATTGAGTTCAACAATTACGAGCTCCAAACGGATGTAGATGTAAGGGCTATGTGGAATATATTTTTCTGTTTCAAAACAAATATTTTGATCAAGGTGGAAGCGACGATTTCAAGATCGATCAAAGATATTGTGAAAATTTTAAAGCATCCACCTGGATATTAAAATGTAATGTTTGATTTTATGTTAACATTACTTATGCAATGCTGATTTTATATTATTAATGCTAATTTTATTTTGTCAAAATACTATTTTCATTATGTTATGGAGATGCATCTACAGACATGTTACAAAGATGCATCTCCGGATCTAAAAAATCCACTCTCTTAAGGCGTAATTCAGAATTGACATAGGGTGTTTGTGTGTTTGGAATGCGTCAGGAGATGTATCTCCAGAATTTGAGACATTTTTGTATTTTCATATGATGCTCTAGTAATATATAGGATACATTAAAAAAATTCTTAGTATCAAAATTTCCAACAATAATATCAACGGCAGCAAAAAAGATTAACATAAACAATAAAAATTCCAATAATAAATAAAAAAGTCTAACAACAAAAGAAGTAAAAAGAATCCAACATAAAGAGTTACGTTTGTAAATTTTTGTATTGAAAAAACTAGGTGCAGAGACGGTTGATTATTTCATGGCAATGTCGAGGCAAAAATCGTCAAACAGGGATTCTTCACTGTATCCTACTGCTGCAAGTTATTGTTGTTATGTGAGATGAATGAAAATTACAATTTTAAGTTTTTCTTTATAATCTATCATACATAACAAATAAAAACATTTCACTGGGTTAACTATATGCGAAATTGTTATGTGTGTCATTTGATGCTATTGAAAACTACAATATGTTGTTTGAGGTGTTGATCTTGGTACTGGCATACTAATTTACTCCAAAAAATACATGACTAATTTAGATGATAGGTTTCAAACACATATGTAGCAATGTCTTTTATTTTGACAAGAGTTTTGTTGAAGTGTTGCAAGCAAATTCAAATGAAGAAGAATGATTTTATAACTATTTTGGAGATTTAATTAAACACAATGGTATATTAATTATTTTCCTGAAATCCATTTAGAATTTGTTATTAGTGTTGCACAAAATTAATAGTTGCAGTCGTTCCCGCAGTGATCTTTTCTTGGCTCCTGGTGCTTCTCGAGGCAGCGGCGTGTGGTGGCTCGGTTTGGTTGCCAAGAGTTCTGTCGCAGCAGCAGCGTGATTTGGTGCTTCGTAATGGTCAGTAGTATTGTTCTGCAGTCTGGTTGTGGGAGAGCTATTTCACTTAATGTCGATTTATTCTAAGTGGTTTTATATCAACTTTGCCTGCTGTGGTCTTTGACATTCTGGTTTGCAAAGGTCTTTGACATTCTAGTTTGCTGAGCATTTGCAGAGGTTTCTTAGGCTTGTCTTTTGGTGCATGTGTTTGGTACATTATCAAATAACATGTTACTATTCAAATCAGAGTTTTGCTTCATTATTCTGCTTCGTATGGCATATTATGACCATCCCGCCACTAGCTGCTGCAACAAATTCAATCAATTGAGAGCCTAAGTGACAATATTTATAAGTGAATCATTAAAAGACTTTTCGGTATCTATATGTAGTATTTTTTCATATAACTTGCGGGTCCCTTAGATTAAAACATTTATGATATGTTACATACAGATACTTGGATTAAATGGTTAATTTTAGTTACTTATATTTAAACATTTATGATCTGCTGCTTAGAGATTTATTTCCAATTTCAAAAAATTTAAGTAGAGAATTTATTTTACATCAAAGAGAAACATGAAAGTTTGTAAAAATATGAAAGGTGTTTCTTTTATGTTTTTTTAAAATTAATTTATAATCAATTTGTATTAATACTTGGACATGAGACACAACCGAGACACAACCCGTTTGATATGAAATTTTAATTATGTATTCAAATTTTTTCACAACTATATGATTAAAGAACCGATTTATTTTCGATATTTTGTTGTTATTTGAAAGGTGTTGGACCATCACTCATTTGTAATTGTCTATAATGTAATATTATGAATTAGTACGGAACACAACCAATTAGTTTCAGACAAAAAAACATGCATAAATATCTAAATATATTTTTTATTGCATCAAATAATTTTTTTATCTCACAAATCATTATCAACACAATTTCTATTTTATTTTAATCAACAATTTGTTTTTAATTTGAAAGACAAAATTCTTTTTTCAAAATATCAAAATATTCTTGTTTTGTCTTTCTTCATCTCACGAGTCGTTTTTTTTCTTTCTTTATGTATGATTGTTTAATACAATTGAATTTATATAATTATTTTTTATTTTACAATTAAATAAATTAATCTACATATGTATATAATTACATTTTATATTATATCAAATAAACTTTCTATTTCACATTTCACTATCAACACAATACATATTTGATTTTAATCTATAATTATCTTAATTTAAAATAAAATCTTTAATTTTAAATATTAAATATTTTTTTTCTTTTTCACCTCCTCACGAGTCTCTTATTTTTTCTCTTTGTATTTGAATATAATTAAATCTATATAATCATTGTTTGTTTTAAAATTAATAGATAATTTTAAATTTAAATACATATATAAATATATTTTATACCATACTAAATATATTTATACCGTATTAAATAATTTTACCTGTGCGGGAGCGACAGTATGTTACTAGTTTCTCTTTACAATGGTTGCTTAAGTTTTGTGTTTTCCAGGTTTATGTTTTATTTGATGTGTATTGTGTTATCTATTTCTCACTATGTCAAAACAGAGCAATGGTTTTCACCAGCTCAACTTCACATTTTTCCTATTTCTGCGTCTGGTTACACTTTTCTGCATAACATTTTCAATACATCCAAAAATTTGCTTATTAATTATATGTATATGTTTTCAATATTTCAGAAATTTCTTAGGGGAATACTTAGGTCCACTGAGGTCTAAAGAATTTGGACGGCTTGAAAGACACTTAGATTCATCTCTGAAGCATGTTCTAAAGAATTTCTTAAAATTGTAGGTTATATCTATAATTTCAAGTTCTTCATCCTTTCTTACAATCGATTTCATGAGCTAACGTTATGTTTGTTTTTCATTTTTTCCATCCATTATTCAGGAGTATCTTCTATGACATTTAATTTGCTTCAAAAGTTTGATTATGTTCATAAAATAAATAACCACCATTAGAGAGATGTGATGACAAAGAAATGTGCGATGTGAATTGCATCTTTCCTGCCAAGTTGTAAGAATAATATTTTCTATGACTTGCATTTTTTTTTTTTTATAAATGGTGATGAAAAACTTTCGTATGTTAGAGAAATGAGAAAAATAAATAATAACTATTAGATCAATCATATCACTATTTAATAGTCACATTAATTATTTAATAAATATTTTAATTTTAATAATATGATTAATCTAATGTTAATATTTATTCCTCTCATTTTAATAACAAGAATGTAAGAAATAGTTAATAAACCTCTATAAAATAGTCTATAAAATAGTGTGTCTAAATTGTAAAGTTTTGACTCAATTCTTTTAAATAGTGTATTTACGTTGAAAAATTTTGACTCAATTTTTAGTTAGGAATGTTGTCCATCAACTTTAATGAAAGAAAGCAAATTCAAACATGATTTTTAAAAGAAATTGGAAGCATTCTTTTTTTCCTTCTCCAAGGTGATGACATAAATCTAACTTATATACACCCTAAGAATAGACAAGCACTTGTTGCAAGAATAAAAAAATAAGGTGATATATATATATATATATATATATATATATATATATATATATATATATATATATATATATATATATATATATATATATATATATATATATAACTCTTTTGTTTAAATCAACTAAATGCTAGGGTAGCAATTTCATATAATAATTCATCTTCAATCTATTCATCAATCCACTCAATCAATCCACTCATCTATATCTATATATATAAATAGGATATGGCTTTTTGGGCTGGCCTATTTTACTTTCCCCTAAAAAATAACAAAATTGTCAAATATATGTGGCAACCATTCATAAAGCAGTTATTTCATTAATTAAAATTTATATATTTAGAGAAGTTTCAGTGGGTTTCTATGAAGAAATTTCAAAAACAAAATTGCACAAATAGCAGTTATTTTTTGCAGTTGCAATGAGTTATCTTATTTATAGAAGTTTTAGGGGGTTATCCAGTTTGTATTGCTTTGTACATTATACATATTTCAATTCTTACAATTTAAACAATGTATGATAAGAATCATACATTGAATTTATATATTATTTGTTACATCAATAGAATTTACTGTTTTAAAATATTGGGATGATATGTTATTATTTCATTATTCTTTTATTGTTGATGTTGATGTTGATATTGTTTTGCCATTTTTACAGAGATGCAGCATAAATGAAGAAAAGGGTAAACCTTCACCTTTATGGTGGATTTGCAATGCCTAGAATTGAGTTATATTTTCAATTTTATCGTTAAAAATTTGATACAAAGTTTAAAAATATATTAGTTCACGTTATAATATTATAAATAAATAAACAAAAATATGTTGGGTATGAGTTGTTCAAATAAACAAAAATTATAATGATTGTTTCTCTCAATATTTTTAGATAAAATACAGGGATAAATATGTTTTTGGTCCCTACAAATATCTTATTTTTTTAAATAATTTCCTCTAAATAATTTTTTCAAATATTGGTCCTCCAAAACTTTTTTGTTTCGAAATTTAGTCTCTCCCGTTAGTTTGAACTAACGGAGACTGAGTTGGCAAATCATAATTTCCTTAATTATTTTATTTATCCATTATTTATCTATACCTATCTTCTTCTTCTATCTATAAAGGAAATAGAAAATTTTGGACTACTTTGCCCTTTAAGATATAATTTATTGATTTATTAAAAAATAAAATACTAATAAAAAGTGGAGTTACTTTAGAGAATTATGATAACCACCAATGCAAGTTTTTTCTCTCTTCATGATGTATATATTTTGCTGTTTAGATTTAGATAAATCTGTGAATGAAGCAACTGAGCTTCAGAGCTATATAGGAGGAAAATGTGTAATTTTTAATGAAGAGGATAAAGATAAGTTTGACATTCTATGTAAGTGGAAACGTAATGTTGGTCAATACCCAGTTCTATCCCAAATTATTAGAGATATCATGATTACACCAGTTTCAATTGTGGCTTTGGGAGTGCTTTTAGCACGGGTGAGAGGGTTTTAGAGGTATATAGAAACTCTCTCAAATCGGAAATGGCATAGGCTCTTATTGTGTTCAGAACTGGTTGAGGCATTCCTTTTATCAATTCAAAGACTTTGAATTTAATGAAAGAGTATGAGATTTCTGAAGATGATTTAGAAGGTATATTATTTCTATTTGACTCAAGTGTAATTTTTAAATATGTTTTGTAATATGTTGCTAACTGTTTTATCATGTACTCTAGGATTTACTGAAGCTTCAGCTGGAAGTGGAGCTCTGTCACCCTCTCTGACTCAGTCACAGCCTTCTGGTTGTGTCTGAAACAAATCAAGGTTAAATTTCATTGTATTTTTCTTCATATTTTTGTTAAATTAAGTATGTATTCTAATATTTTCTATTGTATTTGCAGCATTTTTTGGAACTGCTGAATTTTTTGGAGACATCAATGACTCATTATTTTGTAACCATGCAAAAACACAACCAACCTCTTTTTGAAATAATATCAAGAAACTTTTGATCTAATGCACTTTGGAAAGAATACCAAGAAGTAACTATCAAGAGAATGTTTATTTAGTTCAAAAAAATTTACTACTTTTTCTTCTGTTGCAATGTGAAATGCTTGTTGAATTTTATGAAATGCTTATAAAAAGCCTCAATTTTATCTCTGTTTTAGGTTCAGTTTTATGTCATTTTGATTATGTAAATATGTGTTGAAGAAAATTAGACTTGCCCGCCAAACGGAATGCTCTCGCAGATCCGCACACCAGGAGGTTATTCTACTACTTGACTGATTTATTATCTTGTGTTGTTTTTATGTATTGTAAAATATTTTGTGTTATGGCCCTTGTAGATGGAACTCGTCTCTAAATTGCAAAACCCATTACTTGATGTGAAATTGTCAGTGGATATGGTTTAGGATAAAGTACTTGGAAGTTATCCTAGAGGATGTTATGTTGAACTTAAATCAACAAGAAGGTAATCACAAGAAGCTTCACATTATTTTGCCTTAGATTATGTTGCCTAGAAGCTTCACATTATTTGTGATTCAGATGAAAGCTTTAAGCTTTAAGTTATGCTCATTTTTTCACAATGTTTGTTAAGTGTATATTTGGTAGTATATTTTGCACAAATTAGTTTTTGAACAAACTTGTTAAATGTATATTTGGTAGTATATTTTGCACAAATTAGTTTTTGAACAAACTTGTTAAATGTATATTTGGTAGTATATTTTGCACTACCTGGTTTTTGAACAAACTAGTTAAAAAGAATATAATATTTGTTAGTATATTTTGCTTACCAGTTTGTTAAGTGAATAGCACAATGTTTTTGAAGTAACCTATTGAATCTATCTGTATCTATATGCATATAAAAATAATAACTTCTTGACTTTTGTTCTTGTAGATCAAGATTTTGTTCGGCTTCTTGCTGTTGAAGGTTGTGCAGCTCTTGGAAAATTGTTGGAGCCTCAAGGTTGTGCAGCCCTTGGAAAATTGTTGGAGCTTCAAATTGTTGGTTGTGTTGATGCTATTAAATTTATACTAGTTGTATTATATTTGAGCAAACATTAATATTCTCAAAAAACTTAGATTAAAACAACATAATATGTAACAATTTTTTTATTGACATTAAAAAAATTGGCCCAACATGTATTTTTTTAAAGACAATTTTTTAAAACAGCATAATATTTTTAAAACTGGCCCAACGATGGCCCAATAATCAATGAAAAATTTGGTTTTTTTAAAAGGCCCAAAGTATTGCTAAACCAGGAAAAAATCGAATTTAAAATCCGAATCCAGAAAAAATCAAACCCGATAATAACCGACACTGAACCGGGCAGAATTGGGCCATACATTTCCACCCGAAGGTTGGGCCAGTTCTGGGTTTTGGGTCCGAACCCGAACCGGCCCGAACCGATATCCAGCCCTAATTGTCACTATGCACTATACAGATAATATTTATAAAAAAAATTGGTGAAATTTACTAATATCGAAACCATACATTTTTTAATTGGCATCAGGAGTTTCGAACAAGTTCAAATATTTAAGTAAATTTTACTCCCTCCGTTCCAAAATAATTGTCACATTTCAGAAAAAACATTGTCCCAAAATACTTGTCATTTTAGATTACCAAGACATTTTTATATTTAATCTCCCAATTGTATCCTCTAACAAATACTCTTAATTAATTATTTTCTCACTTAACATTAATGCTAATTTGAATACACTAAAAGTTAATTAGGATAATTTGGTAAAGTTACTATTCTCTCTCTTTTATTTATTATTGTTTCTTAATCTGTGTGAAATGATCAAATGTGACAAATAATATGAACGGAGGGAGTAACTTATATCTCAACAATTCTCTCTTCAGTTTTACATTTCATTTTGACCAAAATACCCTTATATTATACATGGAAAAAAAATGGAATTTCGAATAACTTATAGATAAGGTATCTAATGACTACAACAAAAAATGAATTTAGTTAATAATGAAAAACTATAACTATATTGCTTTCCACTATTTTTAATTATTGCCTAAATGTAGTTTTTTTGAGAATTCAATTTTTCAATTTTTTTGTCTTAAATACATTTTTAATCCTCCTATTTTAATTTTTTTAATCTTTTAGTCCATATAAAAAACTCAAATTTTTATCCAGAATTTAACATTCTTGGATTTTTTTTTCCCTATGCATCTTTGCATACACTAATAAAATAATAGAACATGTGACACTTAGAATAAAAATAAAATAAAAGTAATATTTTATTTATAATATTAAAAAATAATAATATCAATTATTATAGTTTAAAAAATAATCTAAAGGAAATTATAATAAAAAATTAAATAATTTTATTTTTTCAAAGAATATTTAAATTTTGTAATATTTTTTTCTTACAAGTTTTAAGAAATTAAAAATTAATAAATTATACAAAAAAAATAATCTAAGTGGGATTTAAACCATCATCATTAATAAAAAAATCCAGATATTCGGGAAGCAGTCTAAAGTAGATGTTCCCTCTATGAAATTACTTTTTCTAATAAACCAGTTTCATTTAAGATTTGTATTCTCTGTTATGTGTTTTTTGTTTTTAGGTGTAAAAGTTGCACTCTTGATGTTAAAAATTGCCCCAAAAAAATTGTCATGTAGGATGTTTACTCTTAGAAATGAATCTAAACTATGAAGTATGTTCCATTTCAATTGTCTCATAATAATAATAACAGTTTTACTTTGAACTACATAATAAGCTAAATCTAAAAGCTATATCCATATAGCTCAATTAAACAACAACATGAGACATGCAAAATGATAGAATATCATAAAAAGGTAATCAACTATTAGTACAAACAAGATATTACATTGATGAGAATGATGAGCTATACATCCTCCAACGCAAGTTCTACCTAATCTCAAAGAACAACACTAACCAAGAAATACCATATAAATAAAAACTACACAAGCCTAAAACTCCTGACTAACAGATCCAATCTCGCCTTTCCCCTTTCCAGCAACTTTCTTAGGCAACAAATTCTGATGAATATTAGGCAAAACTCCACCATTAGCAATAGTAACAGATCCCATCAACTTGCTCAACTCGTCATCATTCCTCACAGCAAGTTGGATGTGTCTCGGTACAATCCTTGTCTTCTTGTTATCCCTTGCAGCGTTACCCGCAAGTTCCAAAACCTAAACAAACAAAATCATCAGAAAATATTTTCAAGTAAACAAAAGTAGAATCATTATATCAAAATTACACATCTAACAGAATTTACCTCAGCACAGAGGTATTCAAGAACAGCGGAGAGGTAAACCGGTGAACCAGATCCGACTCGTTGAGCGTAACGACCTGCTCTGAGGAACCGGGCGATACGGCCGACGGGGAACTGGAGACCGGCTTTGCTTGATCTTGAAACGGATTTGGTTTTTGCTTTGCCTCTTCCGCCTTTCTTGGTTGTTGCTGGTGTACCTGTAGCCATTGAGCCTTTTTTTCTTTGTTTGAAATTGCAGTGAATAACGTGTAAGAGATTGTGATGTTGTGAAAGTTCTGAGTTTCGCTTTGGTATATATAGGGGTTTGGTTCTAGAATCTGATTGGCTTAGAGTGATTTTGCGCGGATTGCCAGCGTGGCATGTTGAGGGAAATTTGAGCTTTGAGAAATTTGGTTTCGAGCGGGAATTCAAAATTATTCAGTGCTTGCGTGGCAGCCTAAACAAGTTTGAGTTTTGCGTATCCTCTTTCCAGCGGGAATAAATAATAACAAGATATAGTGATAGTACTTATTATGTTAAAATTAAACTATTCTATAAAATAGAAGTATATAGCGGATTTATAAATAAATAATTACATTTATTATGTATTTAAGATAGATGCATTATAGCGGATTTATAAATAAATAAATTTTGTCCCACTAATTTGAGTTTTTTATTTTTAATCTCTTCATTTTAAAAATTAATTTTGTTGTCATAAATTTTAAATCACTTGAGATTTGATTGGTCCCCTCTAATTTTGCATATGTGATACTGTTGATTAGGATAAAAAAAAATTAATTTTAATGACATGGCAATAATGATTAGATTGATTTATCATTTTTTTATAATTAATTAACAATTATAATTTTATTTATAATTAATTAATGATCTCAATTAATTTTTTTTAAAAATAATTAATTTACTTTTTTAGAGATTAATAATTAATTAATTAAAATTTTGAAGAAAAAAATTTTGGGCCTCAAGCCTCACTCAATTTGGCATTTGCCCAATATTCAAGTTTGAATTTGAAAGTAGTAGTATTAATGAGCTATATAAACACTAACCACATTTGTTGAAAAATCAATGTGGGACTTTCGTGAGAAACAAAACAAACCAACCTTTGTTTCTTTTCAAGAGACAGGAACAATTAAAAGGTTTAAGTCACGCCTATGGCCTATTATAGGCTCTCTTTTTTTGCCTGACCTGACCTTTTGAAAAGTCTGACATGGCTTGAAAGTCTATTTACAAGTCTTTTCTCATTAAGATTCTCAATTATTTCATATTACTTAAGAAGCTTTATAGGTTTGCCTATATATGCATATATAGGCCGACTTATTTTCTCACTGTTCTAATATATATATATGCATATATATGACAAATTATTTAGCATATTTTTAATATATATGAAAATATAGGTTGACCGATAAGGCTTCATATGTTTTTTTAATAGCCTAAGTCTGGCATATTTAATTAAATAGGCTTTTAAAAAAGCCTAAGCCTGGTCTTCTAATATATAACTATAAAAATGATTACCCATTAATTATATATTATACCCCTCTATTAAAATTACTAATTAGACTTAAATAAAAGGGTATTAAGGACTAATTACAAATTTGTTGCAATATTGGAGTTTTGGCATTAATGACAGCTAATGTGTCACCCATAGAATTTTTCTCATGGTAAAATTATTCAAAATTGACTAAATGGAAAAAAAAGGATACATATAGTCATATAGCTTTAATACTTGTGCATATCACCTTGGTCTATGAAACGAGTTTTGGAAATTGTAAAATCACTTAAAGGCATGTCTCTCAAGTCTTAATGTTTGCGATAAATTTTGCTCTCACTCTTTCTTTGTTTCATATATTCATCTTCCTCTTTCAATTTCGTTAAACACCCTAAACCATACTCCTCCAGACCTCATGATCCCTAAACCAACCCATCATCCCCTTCTCCGGCCACCACCACCACAATTTGTTGTTGGTTCATTGCATATCGTCTAAACTCTTCGACTTTGAAATCTGGCTCCACTCCTTCAACATTTGTCCACGTCCCTGGGGTTTCAACAACACATGTTTGTATATTCTCACCCACCATCGATGTCTTCCATGTTTACTGATATTCTTCTTTGTATCACCATTGTCGCCTTCCCTATTTATTGATATTCTTCTTAGTATTTTAAATTTTTATTTCTCACTTCCGTTAAAATTTACTGGGTTGCTTTTTTTTAGCATTCAAACTAACAATGGAGCGACCGATTAAGGCGGAAATGGTTTAATATTCTTCTTTGTATTTCACTTCCGTTAACATTTACTGGATTTTTTCCCAACATTTGCAAGGATTTCTCGGTGTTCATTTGTTGTGTCAAAAGGTGCAATCTTTCTTTTGTTTTATAGTTTTTATATTAATGTTATTTTCATGTTGATTTTGTGTTTTTCATTGCTTTTCAAAATATTATCAAACCCACAAACAGATGGAAACGCGATTCAAAATATTATCACACCTTTTTATTGACTTTGATTGAGAATGATTATATGTCATGTATCTTGTTTTTTGTAATGTTTATTTAAAATACTGCAATGTGTATATTTGTTGAGTGAAAAAGGAGTTACCTCCCATCTACTGTTGCTTTGGGGCTAATAAGAATCAAAAGTGTGATTTTAAATTCAATGATTCTAAGCTCCGTATACAAGTATCCAATGGTCTTGGTTCAAATTCCAATGTCATAAGAAGATTCTGCAAATGTCTTAAGAAGATAGAAAACCCATACTTCTGATTTCTATCTTTGTTTTTTGTTTTGTTTTACTTTTCAGCTTTAATCATTATTTAATCTTAATTTTTTTTGCTTAGTTATTTTGTTAGATTTTTAATCCATTGATGTATAAACAACTATACTGCATTATTTTGGATAAACTGTTGAAGTAGCTGCATTGTATATAAGGAAGGGTTTGGTTTCACTATATGTTTAGTGTGGCTTTTAGCTTATTTGAGTTGTAATCTTTATTAATTAATAAAGGCAATGTAATTGTAAGATTGATGATTTAATGTTTGTTTACAATGCAAAGAACGAAAATGGAGGATACCGATTATGTGGTTAAAGAAGTGTTATCGGTTATTGAATCTTTGAAGAAACAAGTTGTTGTGAAACGGGTTGTTTCGGTCAAGGTATAATTGCTTAATATTTGATTGTAGTTAGTTGTTGATTTTTTTTTTGGACTTTTGGTTGTTTGAGATAACATGTTGTGGTGCGTTTAACGTGTATGTGTGTGTGTTTGGAATATCAGAATATAGTAGAGGAAAATAGATAGGAGCTTGCCGGTATCACTAATTGGGTCTGGAAATCGGCAGAGGAGGGAAAGACATGTAACGTTGTGGATATTGATAAAAGTCTAGATATGTTGTCTAATGGTTGGAACAAGCATAGATAATGGAAATCAAATTCTCATTTGTGCACACTAGACACATCATGAAAAGATTATAAGGTAAGTGTGTTTCACTTGGCAAGTAGTTAAACCATCACTTCTCTTAATCTAATTATTTATAGTTTTTAAATATTTCAAATGGTTGGCGTGTAAGATCAGATATGCCTAAGAAGGGGGTTGAATTAGGCACTAGATATTTTTCCGGTTTTTTATCGATTATGGAATATTTCTTTTTATGGTTCTAAGTTAGAAAAGACAGTAAAGGCGGAAAATAAAGTGACACCGGGATTTATCCTGGTTCCCTTCACAATCTGAAGGTACTTCAGTCCCCTTACGACTCGTAAGAGATTTTCCACTATAGTTTTATAAAAGTAAAAGCCCATCACATCAAACTTGGTGAAGCCTACTATCTAACAACTATAAACAAAGAGTGTGCAAGAACAATCCTCTTGCAAACACCAACCCTTGTGTACAACAATCCTGGATCACAAGTCAAAAACAAATAATCTTTTTTTTAATGAAATGATAGAGTGTAATGATATCAATCTTCTCTTGATTGATCTTCTCCTTGAAAAATTAATTCACTCAAGAAATACTATATAAGTGTTCACATGAAAATGAAATGAGATGAAGCAATGTTTGAAATGTTTCTTCTCAAAATGATGATGAACACTTTTTGAAAATTTGAAATAAAATGAGAGAGTGATTAATATGAGTTTTTATTAAAATTCTTGGAGGTGAAAATATAATTTAAAATTTTCAGAATTTATAATAGGTAAAACACCCATTTAAAGAGGTGTAATTTTATTCATGAAAAACTTATGAAAAGGTATAATTATTTAAAATTATTTTGAATCAAAAGAGGCCAATTTTGACTAAAACGTACAGTGTTAACCGGTTAACCTCCCGGGATTTTCATCCTAGTACAAACGCGAAAGTGGCGCGGAAAGGTAGAGTCGCCAGCCAGACATTTTTATCCCGAATGAATGGGAAAGGTAATGTTACACAAACCTGAGGAAAGAAAGAGGAAGGACACAGGTCCTGCGAACCAAAGAGACTGAGCTCGGGAGTCGGTTACGACCTGGGAAGGTATTAGCACCCGGATCGTCCGCCGTACCCGACGGGATCCACGCTTGCAAAGAAAACTATTTCAAAGGGTGAAGAAATGAAAGATGCAGCAAAAGAAATGAAACTGGAACTGGAAAAGGACTGAAATAGGAAAACAAAGAGAAAAATGTAGGGAAAATAAAGATTGTGCTCGAACGGGCCCTACCCCGCTGCCTACGTACCTCATCGGGATAATGAGGATCAGAGACGCCGTAGTTCCCCTAACTAGGGGTAGCAAAGAAATTGCTTGTGAATTAAAGGCTTGAACTGCCTATGCCATTGCTCAGGTGTTGCAGGCTCGGACGACGAGTGCGTAACCGTCTTGCGAAGTGACAAGTAGGAGCAAGTTCGCGTACGGAGCGAATGAGGTGAGAAAAGAATTCCCGAAGGAAAGGCGCTTATTGTTTGTTTGGTGTTTTTTAGAAGCTTTTGTTTGTGAGGGTTTGCATAGGTAAGTGTACCTAAGTCTTACTCAATGGGATGTGTACATTTCACATCATCCCGAAATGGAATGCGCAAGAGGCACACCTATCTATGGAGGAAATCCCCAAAGCTAGTCCCACAAGTGAAGGCTCAAGCACACTGGCCTATTACCATTATTAAGTGTTTTTGTGGTTTTATGATTAAGAAGTGTTTTTTAGCTTTTCTTTGTGAGGTACTCGTGTTAAGACCCATCCACCACGAGTGATGACTCACACCTCGCCCCGAAATGGAACACATGTGAGCATCTCATAGCAAAGTCTCATGTCACATGAAAGTACTCAACCTTTATTAAATGAATTAGAATTAAGTTTGAAGATGAGAAGAGAGAGCACCAAAGGATCTCAGAGGAAAAATTCTATAGGGGGACTAAAATAATCCTAAGTATTCACATGCATGGATATCCTAAATGTTAGTGAGGTTTCTATCCTAATGAAGAAGGAAGAAGAAGATAGAAGAAGGGATGAGAAAGGCCTAGGCCCAACAAAAGAGAGTTAGTTCACATAAGCATAAAAGGAAGAGGTAAGAATTAGAGATGTGGAACTCAATTCCCACATCTCACACTTACCATAGCCCCTGCAAGGTTAGCATACACAAATGAATACAAGCACAAAGTTCAAAACCAAAATCAAAATGGTATAAAGAAGGGCCTAAGAGTCCAGCAAGATGAAGAGAGAAGTCACACAATACCAAACAATATCAAAATAAAAGCAATGGAACCAAAAAATGGCATTTAAACACTTAAAGAAACAAATGACTTGAATATGAAGCAAACTCAAAAATTTAGAAGAACCAAAATCTATCCTAGGACCAGGAAGGTACCCATACCCTAAAGGAACCCAAAACAAGAAGAAAAAGTTGGCACAAGTGCCCTTCTAAGCTTATAAGAGATCTAACAAACCAAAAGGAGCAAAATGGGACAAGGTAAGAACAAAAATTCACAAATAATCAACCAGCCATCTAAAAATTCTATAACTAGAACCAAATGATCTTAAAACACATTATATCAACTTGCCAAAAGGATTTGCAAGAATTCAGAAAGGAACTAGGTCAAATGGAGGTATAAACACAAGCTAGGGCAGAAAACTTACATCACAAGATAACAGACCAACACTCAAGAAATAATTTCCTAAAAATTCTGAGAAAAATCACATGAAAACTAGAAGATCTTAGGAACACAATGCAAAAAGAATGGGATCAAAACTCCAAATATTGAAGTCTATGGAAAATCAACAAGACAGGCTGGTCAAGAAATGAAGCAAATGAAGCTATGTACATTGATGATTTAATTCTGGCACGCTAATCAATGAAAAAAATAAAATAAAAATGCTACAAAATTTTAGAGACACAAAGGAACATCTATGATTTATTTGGGAATTTTTAGATGATTATTTCTATTTTTGATGGATTAAAAGCAAATTGAATAAAAAGAAATTAAAGTGAAATAAAAGAAATTGAAGGAAATGAGTGGGAGGTGAAAACAGTAAGGCTTGAAAGTGTACTCCGAATGGGCCTAGCAGGAAGTGGGGTGCGAAAATCAACCTGGCCTGGGCCCAGGTCTGAACATACAAACAACCTTTTTTATTCTTCTTATTCTCTAAACAATGATCATTATGCTAATTAATCCTTATATTTCCTAAACAAATTATTCAATTACTTAAACTCTATTAAACTTTCTAAACAATTTTCTAAACATGATATTAATCCTAAAGCTCTATTATATTTTCTCAACAATTATCAAATCAATTCTTTTATATTTTTTAAACAATATTCAAAGAACTAAACAATATATTCCAAAACAAATATTATCCTAAACACATTCTAATTAATATTCTAATCAAATATTATCCTAAACACATTCTAATTAATATTCTAATCAATTTTCTAAACATGATCTAATTATTATTGCCTAATCTATTCTATTTCTAATGACTTAAAAAGGAACAATTAAATTGAAATAAAAAGAAGTTGCAGGGGTGCATGCAGTAGGCCTTTGTGTGAAATTTGGATGGGCCTGGGAAGAGTGGGGTGCAGATAGAGAGAGGCCTTAGGCCCACCCGAAACTCAAAAATCTTCACCAACAATCATCCTTGCTATCTACTGATTATTAATTTTTTATTAAAATAAAAATGAACATAATGCATGTGACTTATATCAACCGGTGCACCTAGGGTTAAGTTAGAAAAGGACAAAAAACGCAACAACCAATCAGAATCCCCCACGCATTCATCTTCTTCCTCATGCTCATGAGGATTCGAAAAAATTTCCAGAAACAGAACCATGCTTCAGCATCACCATCAACAATTCATCTCACCCTAACTCTCTCATCTCTCAATGAAAATCGACGATATAAAAACAAAAAATGAAGTATGAAACGCAAGGATCATGAATATACCAATATCTCTCACAAATAAGCATCATACAGAGCAACTCGATCAAAACAAGATGATACATCACAACTAATATTCATGAATTTGTGCCATACAAAGCTTCTAATCATTTCACATCGTGCATCTTAATCCATAACAACATCAAACAATCTCAAATACAATCAAACCGAAGCAATTATTTGAGAAGCACAAACCTGAACTTGAGGCTTCTTGAAGAATCGGCGAAATCCAGAGATCTCCTCGTTTTCTTGAATCTTCCTTGGATCTGGTTCAAGCCAAATAAAGGCTGATGGATAAAGATGGTGCACAATCAGAGATGTTGCTGAATCTTCAGCTTGATCAAAGCTCCAAGAACCTTGCTATGGAGATGCTGTGAAGTTCAATGATAGAACTCAGAATTCTTGAGGATGAATGAGAATTTTGATCTGGAAACTTCCAGATTTTGTTATTCAGTTAGGCTTTCAAACGAGAGAGAAGAGAGAGATTGGAGAATGTGATGTGTGTAAAAAATGAAGTCCCCCTTACTGAATTTGTGCTTGATGATTAAATAGCTAGGGGTGTGTGTTTGAAGCATTAAGGGTGGCTACACCAATTCGGTTATCCAAATGCAGAGTGCACCATCCTCCTTTTGCTTCCCTCCATTTTGCTATTTTAAAAAACACTATCCACGTGGTGATATTGGCATGGTGCATGGAATTCATGAAGCTTCACGTGACTTTCTTGCTTTCTTTTATTAGAGAATCCCGCATGTGGTGACATTGAGTCAAAATTCAAAATCTTGGCCCGTTAACCGGTTAACACTGTTGAAAGTCAGAAAAATAATTAATTTTAAAGTGTATTTTTCCATTCAACATGTTTTCACAAATTCATGAAAAGTATGATCATGCAAAAAATAATTGTTGAACACTTATATACTAATTTCAAAGTGAATTAGATATACCTTTGAAGTGTTTCAACATTTTGCAAAATTGTTGACTTGACAAAGAAGCTAGGTGCATTATGTTGCTATACATGTGAGACTTAATCAACTTGATGCTTTGATTTCTCTTTGAAGCTCTTATCTTTTTATGATGATACTTTGTTGTCTTCATCAAAAGTCTTTGGATTGAAGTGTGTTATTACATTCTCCCCCTTTTTGATGATGACAACCATCTTGAGAGAGTTTCTCATACGAATAGTTTCCCTAATTTGATACTCCCCCTAAGTTCAAGAGCTCCCCCTGAATGTGGTAAGCAAAACAAAATTTATGCATATAGAGGTATTAGAGAAACAAGTCTTCTCCCCCTTTGGCATTAGCAAAAAGGAAGAGACTTACAAGAATAATTATGGAAACAAAATTTAACCAAGCAAGCATTATATACATATACACATTATATAAACATGCAAGTCGAACACACATATTAATAAAACATAATTTAATTAACGGGAAAGAGTACGAACATAGTACGAAAACTTAATACAAAGTAAACCAAAATTGCCTAAATAACTTAGGACTTAGTTTGAAACAAAAACAACTTAAACCAGAATTAAAAAGCATAAGAGACATGACAACAAAACATAAGAGACATGGTCCTTTAATCCTCTTCCGACACGTCTTCACTATCCTCGGTCTCATTCTCATTATCTTCCTCGGTTATGTTACGAGAGCGTAACACTAAGTTACGAAGGCTTTTGATGGCAAGGGTGGTTTCACGGTGGTTGGACATCATCGTAGTGTAAAGGAACTCATTAGTGATGCCACTTTCCGGAATGGTGGGAATGGACGAAGAGGATCTGTCATCATACTTGTACGACCCGTCATTACATTGAATTATACCTGTATTCTTGATGATGGTAACTCCATTTATCTCATTAGTGGTAGTAGTCATGGCAATGAAAGGTTCTCGACCAATTTCCATGTCAGTGATTTCTAGAATCCTTGATATGAGACGACCATAAGGTAACCTTGTCTTCAGGGAGAGTTGTTGCTTAAGATGGTACAACATGGTTGGAAGCCAATTCACTTTAATCTTATTTTTGACAGCAAACAAAACCTGCATTTCTAAATCATTGATTTGAGAAAGGTTGGAGTATTTTGGCAGCAAAACATGGCAAATAACATAGTGCAACATCCAGTCATCAACAAATAATATTTTTGCATAACAAAGTACCTGAGAGGAACGTTGACCTGACACCACAACTTCTTTAGGAAACCTGCAAATCTCATAATAATATGTCATTTTATCATAACTAGCCCATTTGCCTTCCACATGATTTACCCTTTTTCGGAGAAAAACACCCGAGTACGGGATAGCCAGAGAGACGCTGCAAGGGATCCTAAATCCTCCTTAATCTCGCAGTTTCTAACAATAGCAAAGAGTTGATGTTTCTCATCATCATCACAGTCGAGAGTCAAATGGTTCATAAACGACTTAACCAAATCCCGATAAACTTTTTTGTTGTTAGAGATAAAATCAAACATTCCTTGATACTCTAACAGAGCTGGAAACTTAAAAGTGATGAAGGATTGTAGGTTGACATACTTACCCTTGAGTAGATGACGAACCCTGACTCAAAAATTCATTCTTCTCTTTTTGGTGGTTTCCATGGGCATGTCTTCTTCTTCACTGCTTGAGCTTGGTACTGACACTAGAGTTTTTCCCTTTCTTGGAGCCATTGAAGAAAATGTAGCTTTTAGGGTTTGTAGGGGATTTTCGGATTTGGGGTTTTGGTAGTGGGGAGTGAAGTTTGTGAGAGGAGTTTATAAAGAGGGTTTTGGTTTAGTGGGGTTTTAATGGAGTTTAATGATATTGAAAGAGTTTGAAAGTTGGAAGGATGAGATAATGGGGTTTAATAGTGAGTCAAAGTGATAAGAGTAGAGTTATGAGGTGTTTGGAAGGGATAAGTACCATGTATCTTAAGAAAAATATGTACACACCATAAAACAAAATAAAATAAAACATAAAAAAAAATTGTAATAAAGAAACGCAACCTGGGAATTGCAGTCTGGGATGCGTTAACCGGTTAACCGATCCGTTAACCGGTTAACGGGCTAAATTTTTCAAAAAAAAATTAAAATCCAGTAGCAATTTTTAGGCTAGGGGGAAAAAATTTGACCAAAATTTTTTACAAAGTGTTATCATACATCATGACACACCTTTCGAACAAAAAATATTTTGAAACCGATTATTTTCGGGCATACGAAAGTGAGAAAAACGAAAAATGGCGAAATGTGAGTGCTAGCATTTTGTGACACAAAATTGAAAATAATTATATTTTAAGCGACTATATCACATAATAAGCAATTTTAAGAATAGTTTAGATGTCACCTTCATCGAGAATACAAAGTTCTCGCTGAATCTTGAAGAATGGTTCTTTAGCCAATGGTTTAGTGAATATGTCGGCAAATTGATTGTGTGTATCCACAAACATAACATCTAAATCTCCGTTAAGTACGTGATCTCGAAGGAAATGGTGTCGTATGTCTATATCCTTTGTCCTTGAATGCATGACTGGGTTCTTTGTGATGTTGATGGCACTTGTGTTGTCGCATCAAAGAGGAATGCAACCGAGATCTACACCATAATCTAGAAATTATTGTTTAAGCCACAAAATCTGTGCACAACAACTTCCTGCTGCAATGTACTCCGCTTCAGCCGTCCTAAGTGTGACGCATGCTTGCTTCTTGCATGCCCACGACACTAGTGCATTCCTGAGAATGTGACAAGTACCGCTTGTGCTTTTTCTATCGGTCTTACATCCTGCATAGTCAGTGTCAGAATAACCTATCAAAGAGCATGTACTACCTTTTGGATACCATAATTCAACATTCATTGTTCCTTTGAGATACTTTATAATCCTATTCACGACGGTGATATGCGATTCCTTTGGATTTGCTTGAAAGCATGCACACAAACAAACACTAAACATAATGTTAGGACGACTTGCCATCAAATATAATAATGAACCAATCATACCTCGATATTTTGTGATATCTATTGAAATGTCGGATTCATCTTGATCAACGTACGTTCCGGATCCCATTGGAGTGGACATCACCTTGCAACTATCCATATTGAATCTTTTCAATGATTCCCTGCAATACTTGGATTGGTCGATGAAGATGCCATCCTTTGTTTGCTTGATTTGTAGTCCAAGAAAATAGTTCATTTTTTCCATCATGGAAATCTCGAATTCTCCTTGCATCATAAGTGAAAATTCTTCACAAAGTTCTTTGTTTGTTGAACCGAAGATGATGTCGTCGACATAGACTTGAACCAGTAAGGTGTTACCCTTGATATTCTTTATGAACAACATCTTGTCAACCTTTCCTTTTACAAATCCCTTTTCACATAGAAAGTTGTTGAGGCGATCATACCATGCTCTTGGTGCATGCTTTAAGCCATATATGGCTTTCTTCAATTTGTACACATGTGAAGGATTCTTGAAGTCTTCAAAACCCGGAGGTTGTTTGATGTAGACTTCTTCATTTATGTACCCGTTCAGGAAAGCGCTTTTGACATCCATCTGGAACAACTGAAAATTCATAAAACAAGCATAAGCAAGTAATAATCTAATTGCTTATAACCTTGCTACCGGAGCGAACGTCTCATCAAAATCAATTCCTTCTTCTTGGTTGTATCCTCGTGCGACTAATCTTGCTTTGTTACGAACTATGATCCCATTCTCGTCAAGTTAGTTCTTGAACACCCATCTTGTTCCTATGATGTGCTTGTTGTCCGGTCTTGGTACAAGACTCCAAACTTGATTTCTTTCGAATTAGTTGAGTTCTTCTTGCATTGCTACTACCCATTGATTGTCGCATAAGGCTTCATCAATTTTGGTTGGTTCGATTTGAGACACAAAAGCCATGTTGAGACAAGCATCCTTGAGATTTAGTCGAGTTGCAACGCCTTGTCTAATATCACCAATAACTTTATCGATCAGGTGATCTCTATGAGTTCTCCATTCCTTCGGAAGATCTTGATGATCTTCAATGATTGGTGAGTCATCTTCTTGTGGTATTGGTTGATCCTTTGAAATCTCCTTTTGTTGTTATGACGTATCTACTATATCATCATCATCAACAACAATAATATTATCCTCTTTCGAGGGGTTAGTCTCATCAAACGAAACATGAATGGATTCTTCAGTAGTAGGAGTTCTTTTATTAAATATTCTAAAAGCTTTACTAGAGAGGGAGTAACCAAGGAATATACCTTCGTCAGACTTCTCATCAAACTTACCGAGATTGTCCTTGTCTTTGTTCAGAACGAAACACTTGCATCTGAAAATGCGAAAGAATGATATGTTTGGTTTCCCACCCTTGAACAACTCATACGGAGTCTTCTTGAGAATTGGTCGAATGTTGATATGGTTGCTTATAAAGCAAGTCGTGCTAACTGCATCCGCACAAAAATACTTAGGGAGATTTGAGTCGCTAAGCATTGTTCTTGCAAGCTCCACCAATGACCTATTATTCCTTTCTACGACACCGTTTTGTTGAGGAGTCCTTGATGCGGAAAATTTGTGAAAAATTCCATGCTCTTCGCAAAATTCTTCAAAAGATGTGTTTTGGAATTCTCCACGATGGTCGCTTCTAATGGAGGCTATAGTGAGTGACTTCTCGTTTTGAATTTGCTTTGCATACTTCTTGAATGCTTTGAAAGCATCACGTTTCTGCACTAAAAACAATGTCCACGTATATCGAGAGAAATCATCAACAATAACTAAAGCATAAACGTTACCTCCGAAGCTTTTCGTTCTCGATGGACCGAAGAGATCAATATGCAACAATTGTAGTGGCCTAGATGTGGACACCACTTTCTTGGACTTGAAATTTGTCTTGGTTTGCTTCCCCTTTTGGCAAGCGTCGCATAACTTATCCATGACGAACTTTATCTTTGGTAGACCAACAACTAGGTCATGCTTTATTAACTTGTTCAAGTGCTCCATGTGAATATGAGCGAATCTTTTATGCCATAGCCACGCCTCGTTGTTGTTTGCCAATAGGCATTTTACCTTCAAGGAAGATTTATCAAATGAAATCATAAAAATATTATTTATTCTTTTACCTTTTAGCAAAATGTCGTGTGTGACTTCATGTTCGATTAGACACCCGTCCTTTGTGAAGTTTATTCAGAACCCTTTGTCACATAGTTGACTTATGCTAATTAGGGGATGCTTTAGGCCTTCAACATAAATGACGTCTTCAATGATGGTAAAAGGAGGTGCTCCAATGGTTTCTACTCCAAGTATCTTTCCTTTATTGTCATCACCGTAAGTGACGTATCTTTTGGCCTTTAAAGATAGACTTGAAAATTTGTTGATGTCGCCCGTCATATGCTTTGAACAACCGCTATCAAGATACCATTGATTCTAAGTTGTCTTAAAGCATACCTACAAAACAAAATCAAGTATTGTTAGGTACCAAAATTGCTTTGGGTCCTTGATAGTTAGTACCTTTTTCAACCCACACATAATGCCCTTTAGCAACGCCAATGTTGCGCACATAGTAAGCATTAGGTGTGTGGGCTTTGATTCCACAATAAAAACAAGTAGGTTGAAAATGACTTCTATATCTAGGAACATAACTTTTTTTCTTAACAATTCTTTTATTTCTATGACTTTGATGCACACTTTTAGAATTGTTTGCCTTTTCTTTAACAACTTGTTCACTTGCTTTAACAAAATTTGTCTCATTTGTGCTTGGTTTGGAAAACTTAGAATATCCTAATTCACTTTTATCATTAGGATACCTTTGGTGCCTAAGAATTTCCTCCAAGCCAATTTGACATTTTTCATATCTTTCTAAAACTCTTTTAAGTTGAACAATTTGGAAGAATAAAGACTCACAATTTTTACATACAAGACTTTTTTTTTCATCCATCAACTTTTGCTTTTCACTTTCAATATATTTTTCCAAAGCAATATTATTTTCTTCTAAAGATGAAATTCGTTTCTTTTGGGATGAAATACTTTTCTACAAAGTCTTGCATTCTTTTAAAAGTTCATCTATTACATCTTGTGCGTCATTATCATAAATAGAAAAGTTGCTACTAACCTCATCGTTTTCTTCATTGGAGTGATGTGAAGCCATTATAGCCATATTCGCACATTCATTGTTGTCTGATTCCGACGAGGAACTTATCTCATTATCGTCCCAAGCGACATAAGCCTTCTTATTCTTGAATTCCTTCTTGCCTTTGAATCCTCCTTTCTTTGCAAGTTTCGGGAAATCTGGCTTTATGTGACCTTGCTTCCCACGTTCGTAGCACGTGACATCTTGCATTGATGTGGATGCTTCCTTTTTCCTGAAATGTCTATTCTTTTTATCATAAGAGGAATTTTTATTTTTATTAAAGAACTTACCAAGCTTCTTTACAAGAAGCATAAAATTCTCATCTTCGGAAGTCTCGTCATCTTTGTTATCTTTTGTATCAACCTTCAAGGCAATTCCTTTGGATTTCTTTTCTTGACTTTCGTGTTTCTCGAGCCTTCCAAGTTCCAATTCGTGTTCTTGAAGTTTTCCAAATAGAGACGCGGATGTCATTGTTGAAAGACTCTTCTTTTCTGAAATAGCGGTCACTTTCGGTTGCCATTCTCTTGTCAAAGATCTTAGGACTTTAAAGTTGAGATCATCATTGGTGAAGGTTTTACCGATAGCAATCAGGTGATTTGTTAGATGGACGAATCTCTTTTGTAAGACAACTATAGATTCACTAGGCTGCATATAGAACATCTCATATTCTTGACTCAATGTGTTTCGCCTCGATCTTTTCACTTCGGCAGTTCCTTCATGTGTCTCTACCAAAGTGTCCCAAATCTCCTTTGCCGATTTACACTGTGATACACGGAAGAACTCGTCCATACTGAGAGCGCTTTGGAGTATGTTGATTACCTTCTTCTCATTTAGAATCTTTTTCTTATCATTTTCATCATATGTGCTTCTCAACTTCGCGGTTCCAACATCATTGATCACATTCACTAGATTGTGTGGACCTTCTTCGATTGCTTCTCATATACCTTCTCCTTGGGCTTCAAGATGCGCCTTTATTCTGATTTTCCAGAAATTAAAATATTCCTCGGAGAAGTGGGGGGGCTTGTTGCTACTTCCACCGTCTTTGAAAACCGAATCTGTGCTTGCGGAAGCCATGCTGGATCTAGGAACAAGTTACCTATAACTTGCTCTGATGCCAAATGTAAGATCAAATAGGCCTAAGAGGGGGGTTGAATTAGGCACTAGATATTTTTCCGGTTTTTTATCGATTATGGAATATTTCATTTTATGGTTCTAAGTTAGAAAAGACGGTAAAGACGGAAAATAAAGTGACATAGGGATTTATCCTGGTTCCCTTCACAATCCGAAGGTACTCCAGTCCCCTTACGAATCGTAAGAGATTTTCCACTATAGTTTTAGAAAAGTACAAGTCTATCACACCAAACTTGGTGAAGCCTACTATCTAACAACTATAAACAAAGAGTGTGCAAGAACAATCCTCTTGCAAACACCAAACCTTGTGTCCAACAATCCTGGATCACAAGTCAAAAACAAATAATCTTTTTTTTAATGAAATGATAGAGTGTAATGATATCAATCTTCTATTGATTGATCTTCTTCTTGAAAAATTAATTCACTCAAGAAATACTATATAAGTGTTCACATGAAAATGAAATGAGATGAAGCAATGTTTGAAATGTTTCTACTCAAAATGATGATGAACACTTTTTGAAAATTTGAAATAAAATGAGAGAGTGATTAATATGAGTTTTTATTAAAATTCTTGGAGGTGAAAATATATTTTAAAATTTTCAGAATTTATAATAGGTAAAACACCCATTCAAAGATGTGTAATTTTATTCATGAAAAACTTATGAAAAGGTATAATTATTTAAAATTATTTTGAATCAAAAGAGGCCAATTTTAACTAAAACGAACAGTGTTAACCGGTTAACGCAATTAAAACGTTAACAAAGAATTCAAAATCTTGGCCCGTTAACCGGTTAACCAAACCGTTAACCAGTTAACACTTTTGAAAGTCAAAAAAATATTTAATTTTAAAGTGTATTTTTCCATTCAACATGTTTTCACAAATTCATTAAAAGTATGATCATGCAAAAAATAATTGTTGAACACTTATATACTAATTTCAAAGTGAATTAGATATACCTTTGAAGTGTTTCAACATTTTGCAAAATTGTTGACTTGACAAAGAAGCTAGGTGCATTATGTTGATATACATGTGAGACTTAATCAACTTGATGCTTTGATTTCTCTTTGAAGCTCTTATCTTTTTGCGATGATACTTTGTTCTCTTCATCAAAAGTCTTTGATTTGAAGTGTGTTATTACATTCTCCCCCCTTTTTGATGATGACAACCATTTTGAGAGAGTTTCTCATACGAATAGTTTCTATAATTTGATACTCCCCCTAAGTTCAAGAGTTCCCCCTAAATGTGTAAGCAAAACAAAATTTCTGCATATAGAGGTATTAGAGAAACAAGTCTTCTCCCCCTTTGGCATTAGCAAAAAGGAAGAGACTTACAAGCATAATTATGGAAGAAAAAAATTTAACCAAGCAGGCATTATATACATATACACATTATATAAACATGCAAGCCGACCATACATATTAACAAAACATAATTTAATTAATGGGAAAGAGTATGAACATGGTACGAAAACTTAATACAAAGTAAACCAAAATTGCCTAAATAACTTAGGACTTAGTTTGAAACAAAAACAGCATAAACTAGAATTGAAAAGCATAAGAGACATGACAACAAAACATAAGAGACATGGTCCTTTAATCCTCTTCCGACGCGTCTTCACTATCCTCGGCCGCATTCTCATTATCTTCCTCGGTTATGTTACGGGAGCGTAACACTAAGTTACAGAGGCTTTTGATGGCAAGGGTGGTTTCACGGTGGTTGGACATCATCGTAGTGTAAAGGAACTCATTAGTGATTCAACTTTCCGGAATGGTGGGAATGAACAAAGAGGATTCGTCATCATACTTGTACGACCCGTCATTACATTGAACTATACCCGTATTCTTGATGATGGTAACTCCATTTATATCATTAGCGGTAGTAGTCATGGAAATGAAAGGTTCTCGACCAATTTCCATGTCGGTGATTTCTAGAATCCTTGATATGAGACGACCATAAGGTAACCTTGTCTTCAGGGAGAGTTGTTGCTTAAGATGGTACAACATGGTTGGAAGCCAATTCACTTTAATCTTATTTTTGACAGCAAACAAAACCTGCATTTCTAAATCATTGATTTGAGAAAGGTTGGAGTCTTTTGGCAGTAAAACATGGTAAATAACATAGTGCAGCATCCGGTCATCAATAGATAAATGTTTTGCATAACAAAGTACCTGAGAGGTACATTGACCTGACACCACAACTTCTTTAGGAAACCTGCAAATCTCATAATAATATACCATTTTATCATAACCAACCCATTTACCTTCCACATGATTTACCCCTTTTCGGAGAAAAACACCCGAGAACAGGATACCCTTGAGTAGATGACGAACCCTGATTCGAAAATCCATTCTTCTCTTTTTGGTGGTTTCCATGGGCATGTCTTCTTCTTCACTGCCTGAGCTTGGTACTGACACTGGAGCTTTTCCCTTTCTTGGATCCATTGAAGAAAATGAAGCTTCTAGGGTTTGTAGGGGATTTTCGGATTTGGGGTTTTGGTAGTGGAAAGTGAAGATTGTGAGAGGAGTTTATAAAGAGGGTTTTTGTTGAGTGGGGTTTTAATGGAGTTTAATGATATTGAAAGAGTTTGACAGTTGGAAGGATGAGATAATGGGGTTTAATGGTGAGTCAAAGTGATAAGAGTGGAGTTATGAGGTGTTTGTAAGGGATACATACCATGTATCTTAAGACAAATATGTACACACCATAAAAAAAACATAAAAAAAAATTGTACTAAAGAAACGCATCCTGAGAATTGTAGTCTAGGATGCGTTATCCGATAACCGTTTAACCGATCCATTAACCGGTTAACGGGCTAAATTTTTCAAAAAAATTTAAAATCTAGCAGCAATTTTTAGGCTAGGGGGAAAAATGTTTTGACCAAATTTTTTTACAAAGTGTTAGCATACATCATGACACAACTTTCGATCAAAAAATATTTTGAAACTGATTATTTTCAAAAATACGAAAGTGAGAAAAACGAAAAACGGCGAAATGTGAGTACTAGCATTTTGTGATACAAAAGTGAAAATAATCATATTTTAAGCTACTATATCACATAATAAGCAATTTTAAGAATAATTTAGATGTCACCTTCATCGAGAATACAAAGTTCTCACCGAATCTTGAAGAATGGTTCTTTAGCCAATGGTTTAGTGAATATGTCGGCAAGTTGATTGTGTGTATCCACAACCGTAATATCTACATCTCTGTTAAGTACGTGATCTCGAAGGAAATGGTGTCGGATGTCTATGTATTTTGTCCTTGAATGCATGATCGAGTTCTTTGTGATGTTGATGGCACTTATGTTGTCGCATCGAAAAGGAATGCAACCGAGATCTACACCATAATCGAGAAGTTGTTGCTTAAGCCACATAATCTGTGCACAACAACTTCCTGCTTCAATGTACTCCGCTTCAGCCGTCCTAAGTGCGACACATGCTTGCTTCTTCATGCCCACGACACTAGTGCATTCCCGAGAATGTGACAAGTACCACTTGTGCTTTTTCTATCGGTCTTACATCCTGCATAGTCAGTGTCAGAATAACCTATCAAAGAACATGTACTACCTTTTGGATACCATAATTCAACATTCATTGTTCCTTTGAGATACTTCATAATCCTATTCACGGCGGTGATATGCGATTCCTTTGGATTTGCTTGAAAGCGTGCGCACAAACAAACACCAAACATAATGTCAGGACAAATTGTCGTCAAATATAATAATGAACCGATCATACCTCGATATTTTGTGATATCTATTGAAATGTCGGATTCATCTTGATCAACGTACTTTCCGGATCCCATTGGAGTGGACATCACCTTGCAACTATCCATATTGAATCTTTTCAATAATTCCTTGCAATACTTGGATTGGTTTATGAAGATGCCATCCTTTGTTTGCTTGATTTGTAGTCCAAGAAAATAGTTCATTTTTCCCATCATGGACATCTCGAATTCTCCTTGCATCATAAGTGAAAATTCTTTGCAAAGTTCTTTGTTTGTTGAACCGAAGATGATGTCGTTGACATAGACTTGAACCAGTAAGGTGTTACCTTTGATCTTATTTATGAACAACGTCTTGTCAACCTTTACTTTTACAGATCCCTTTTCACATAGAAAGTTGTTGAGGCGGTCATACCACGCTCTTGGTGCTTGCTTTAAGCCATATAATGCTTTCTTCAATTCACACACATGTAAAGGATTCTTGAAGTCTTCAAAACCCGGAGGTTGTTTGACGTAGACTTCTTTATTGATGTACCCGTCAGGAAAGCGCTTTTGACATCCATCTGGAACAACTGAAAATTCATAGAACAAGCATAAGCAAGTAATAATCTAATTGCTTCTAACCTTGCTACCGGAGTGAACGTCCCATCAAAATCAATTCCTTCTTCTTGGTTGTATCCTTGTGCAAATAATCTTGCTTTGTTACAAACAATGATCCCATTCTCGTCAAGTTTGTTCTTGAACACCCATCTTGTTCCTATGATGTGCTTGTTGTCCGGTCTTTGTACAAGACTCCAAACTTGATTTCTTTCGAATTGGTTGAGTTCTTCTTGCATTGCTACTATCCATTGATCGTCGCATAAGGCTTCATCAATTTTGGTTGGTTCGATTTGAGACACAAAAGCCATGTTGAGACAAGTATCCTTGAGATTTAGTCGAGTTGCAACGCCTTGGCTAATATCACCAATAACTTTATCGATCAGGTGATCTCTATGAGTTCTCCATTCCTTCGGAAGATCTCGATGTTCTTAAATGATTGGTGAGTCATCTTCTTGTGGTATTGGTTGATCCTTTGAAATCTTCTTTTGTTGTTGTGACGTATCTACTATATCATCATCATCATCAACAATAATAGTATCCTCTTTCGAGGGGTTAGTCTCGTCAAACGAAACATGAATGGATTCTTCAATAGTAAGAGTTCTTTTATTAAATATTCTAAAAGCTTTACTAAAGAGGGGGTAACCAAGGAATATACCTTCGTCGGACTTCTCATAAAACTTACCGAGTTTGTCCTTGTCTTTGTTGAGAACGAAACACTTGCATCCGAAAATGTGAAAGAATGATATGTTTGGTTTCCTACCCTTGAACAACTCATACGGAGTCTTCTTGAGAATTGGTCGAATGTTGATACGGTTGCTTACGAAGCAAGTTGTGCTAATTGCATCCGCCCAAAAATACTTAGGGAGATTTGAGTTGCTAAGCATTGTTCTTGCAAGCTCCACCAATGACCTATTCTTCCTTTCTACGACATTGTTTCATTGAGGAGTCCTTGGTGCGGAAAAGTTGTGAAAAATTCCATGCTCTTTGCAAAATTCTTCAAAAGATGTGTTTTGGAATTCTCCACCATGGTCGCTTCTAATGGAGGCTATAGTGAGTGACTTCTCATTTTGAATTTGCTTCGCATACTTCTTGAATGCTTTTAAAGCATCACTTTTCTGCACTAAAAACAATGTCCACGTATATCCAATGAATTTCCTCATCCCAATGTTTAGGTTCATGTTGAATATCAAAAAGTTGCATAACTTCCTGCCAAATGGGACTTGTTTTTGGGGCAGCCAAAAAAGAGATGGTTATGAGTTTCCTCTTTGATTTTGCACATGACACATATGTTATCTTGGATCATGCCAAACTTCTTAAGCATTTCTTTGGTTTCCAGCCTACCATGGCAAGTTAACCATAAGCAATGAACCGCCTTTGGTCTGGCACGGTTGCCTTGGATGAGGTATTTCTAAACAACCTTTTGTTCCTTTTCTATAATGTCGGAATAGCAAGATTGAGATCTGAATTTGTTCAAATGTAATGCCTTTGTCCAATTTTCCTGATATTTAACAAAAAGATCTCTCTATTTCAGAATCCCTTTCATGATCCACGGATCTTGGAGACGAGTAGTGTAATCCATAATACCAGTAGCTTTGAAATAGTGGTGATGAATCCACTGAACCCATAAGTTATTAGCTTTACGACAAAGGTTCCAAAGACATTTTAGCATCAGAATGTCATTCCAAATATTGAGATTAAGCAAATGAAGGCCTCCATTAGCAATAGGTTTTCAAATGTTTGTCCATGCAATGGGACTTTTGCGGCTGAGATGATCCTGACCAGTCCAAATGAAGTTGCGGCAAATAGAATCGATTTTCCTGATGACAGTTTTTGGAAACGGGAAACACTGTATCCAGTACTAAGCAATAACATAGAGAATGCTTCGAACCAAGTGGGTTCTGCCTGCATAGCTTAGTAAAATGAGCAGACCAATGGTGGATTCTTGCAACAACTCGGTCCATAAGGGGCATGAAATGATTAATAGTAATCTTCTTAGTGGTTAAGGGGACCCCAAGGTATCTAAAGGGGATGGCTCTTTCACGAAAACCAGAGGAAGCAAGAAGAGGTCCCTTGCTAGCAATGTCAAGGCCACCAAAATAAATGTTGCACTTGTTAGGATTCATCACCATACCAGTAGAATCAAAAAAGGTTTTCATGGTGTTCAACATCATATTCCAGGAGATTTCATCACCTCTGCAGAAGAGAAGAATGTCATCTGTAAAAGTGAGGTTGGTGATTTTCAAAGTTTCACATTTGGCATGCAAGTTGAAGTTGTGGTCTGTATGCATTTTTTTGCAATAGTTTATTTAAATACTCTATAAGAAGGACAAAAAAATAGGGTGAAATTAGGTAACCCTATATGATGCCTCTTTTTGACTGAAGAAAATTTGAATACTTTCCTATAAGGTTAAATTGGTAGGACACATTAGTGACACTAGCCAAGTTCCATTGAATAAATTTGAGAGGGAAACCGAGTTCTTTCATGATATCTTTCAATGCTCTCCAACTGATCATGTCATAGGCTTTTTGGAGATCAATTTGCATCATCATTCTAGGAGTACCACCCTTCCTAGTGTATCCTTTGATAAGCTCGTAAGCTAGCATAATGTGGTTGTGAATATGCTGACTAGGAACAAAAGTAGCCTTATTTTTTCCAATTACAGTTTGCAGGACCATCCTTAATCTGTCAGTCAAAATCTTGGAAACCAATTTGTAAGAACTTGAGCAGATTGCAATAGGTCTAAATTCTTTAACAATAGATGCATTGATACCCTTGGGGATGAGGGAAACAATGGTATTATTGAAAGGCTTGTAGATAGCATGGGTGTCAAAGAATTCATTAACAACAACTATGTCATCCTCTTTGATTATGAACCAACAAGACTTGAAAATTTTGGCACCATACCCATCTAGACCAGGTGCTTTGAGGTTACCAATGCCCTTGAGAGCCTTTGAAATTTCCTCCTCTGTGATGTTGCTAACAAGGTAAGCTATATGTTCCATGTTCAATTGATTCCCCATTCTCATAGCCTCAATATCAATATGTTGTAGGTTGGTATCAGAATTGCCCATCAACTTGCCATAAAAATCTAGAACTCCAGTCTCAATATCAGCAACATTATTGACAAAGGTTCCATCAATTTTCTTCAATTTGAAAAGATTGTTTCTGTGATGTTTGGTCTTGATGCAAACATAGAAATAGGAGTTGTTCCCATCTCCTTTCCCGAGCCACTCTATTTTTGTTCTTTGCTGCAAAATTTTGCCTTCAAATTCATTAAGGGAGATGACTTCCTCGGTGAGGTCCTTTATTTTACCAATTACATTGTTGTTCATCCTGTGATGGTTCAAGTCTTGCTGGTACTTTTTGAGTTTGATTCTGGCTACAATCAGTTTATGTTGTACACCAACAAGGGGTTTGTTGAAAAGTTTCATATCCTTTCTCAACCTCTTAAGCTTGTGCCAAAGGATATACATATATGTGCCTTTTATAGGTCTATCCCCACTATTTTTAACCACATCATAGAAACTTGGGAGCTCAATCATGCAAATGGTGAATTTGAAATGTTTTTTCACCTGTTTGGTAGGAGTCTGACAAAAGAGGTATAGCATAGCATGATTAGATATAAAGGGGGAAAATCTCCATGGTAGTATTAATATTGCTAACAAACCAATCAGTGTTTGCCAAGACTCTATCAATGCGGGAGTAAATGGTGTCATCAATTTGTTTGTTAGACCAAGTGAAATTCTCACCTATGTTGTTCATTTCATTAAGACCAGTAGTACGCATCATTTTTTGCAAATCCTGATACTCATGTTCAATCACTAACCTGCCTCCTAATCAATCTGTGGATTTAGAAATGTTGTTTTAGTCCCCAATGACACACCAAGGTCCTTGAAGATTTCCAAACTGATGCTCAATCTCCTTCCATAAAATTCTTCTCTTATCAAGCTGATTGTAGGCATTGACAACAATCAACTAGTATTGGAGAGTACCATCAACGTCGTAAACTCCAATGTGGATAAATTGGCTATTATTGTGAACAACTTTCAGATCAGCTTTAGAGTCATCCTAGTGGATCCAGATTCTTCCATTGGGCGATCTTTATAATTGTCAATGTAGTACCTTGCAAATGAAGTTTATCACTAACAAGTTTGGTTTTTTCTTCATTAACACGAGTTTTTATCAGAATGGTAACAATAGGTTTCAAAAGGTGGAGATGGGACTTAATCTCTCTGATTTTACCTACTTTATTCGGTCCCCTTATGTTCCATGAAGTTAACATGGATCAATGGTTGTAGTCACTAGAGAGTCATTCAAAACCTCCAGTGGAATAAAACCATTTAGACAGTTAACATTGCTTGGTGATTCAGTTAGAATTCCTTTACCTTTATCCCTTGTAGATTTCTTGACCTCAATCCACGGTTCTGCATATTCAAGAACTTCTTTTATTTTTGAGCCCTCTTTGTGGAAGTGTTGATTCTGCTGATATCAGGAGGTTTGTTCTTGGGGATCCATTGTTGATTCACCTTTCATTCTTTGCACTTGTGTCCCATCTTCTGACATTTCTCACAAAAGAGGGCCTCATTCGTATTCAATTTGTTGCATCATCAAATTTCCTGAGCAATTCTTAATGTCTATTTCTTTAACTATATCTTGTGTGATATATACCTCTATCAGCATACGAGCATACGACACCCGAAGTTTGTTTGTCGTGCATTTGTCCATGACTAAGGGCTTTCCAATGGCACTTCCAATATTGTTGAGGCTTTTATGCCCCCAAAGGTGGGGAGGAAGTTGAGGTAGTTTGATCCAAATGGGGAGGGTTCTTAGGAGGTCTTGCTTCAGGTTGAATTCTGGTATCCATTCTTTCATAATCACTGGCCTGTTGCGATTAGTGTTAGGACCTTTCATAAGAACAACTTCCATTTCTTCGTGGGAGTTCAATCTGAGAAGAAAATACCCTTTATCATGATAATTAAGGTAAGGGTTCTTGACAAAGTTCCACATTTTTTGCATAAAGGTCTTCACAACATTCATACTCATATCATCACCAACAACATATAGAATCAAAGCGTTGTCCCAAAACCGTAGTTCTGAATCAATGTCTTCTTGTTCTATTTAGGTTTCGATGACGCCATTGACGAGTTTAGGAGCCACACATTCCATCATCATTCCTTTTGTTGGGTTACGATTGTCATTCAAAACATTAACCCAAAGTTTTCTCTCTTCTGGTTGAGGGGTTTTCTCATCCGTTAGGGTTTGTTGATTATTGCTTTCCTTGTCGTTACCGCTAGAGTTGCTTCCCTGGAGCTAAGTAGTAGTTAAGGTAGGTGTAAAGAACATTTATGTTTCATGGTGTTCGGATTCATATTGGTCTGGTTCAGGTTCAGGTTCCGATGACGGAGGCACCACAGATTTTGGCTGCCCTCGCCCCCTTTTCGTCATCACTCAATATCCTTTAAGTAAAAAAGAAAGAATCAAGATAGATTCCTTTCCATACTCTTAAACATTTACGATATTATTATGAGACAAATAACACTTTATGACATTTTATTATTAAATTAAATTATTATAATTGAATTGGAAACGAAATCGCTTTATGGATTTTGATTTTACGTCTTAATGCATCATTTGATCCCTTAAGTTAGCATTTATACTAAAAAAATAATTGTTACATATATTTGTTGTAAGAATATGTCTTTTTTGTGTAATATATCTAATCATTATTTAAATCAATTTATTATTGTGTTTATAGAATTTTAAATAAATTAATAAATTCACATATGATTATTATAACACTTTATTTTAATAAAAGATAAAATTTTATTTCTATCATTATAATTAATAAATAAAATAAATTTTTATTAAATGATAATATTGAAAAAATTGATGAATTGTATTTTTAAATTATTATTTAGAGTCATGACTTATTTTTATAAGAAATTAATAAATATATATTAAGTTGTATATAAAGAATAAATGTTAAATTATTATCTAATATTATAATTGATTTTTCGATATTCTTAGATATGATTTTTAATTTACCTTCTGATAGCTACATTAATAAGTGTTAAATAATTTTTTTTTATTTTACCTACTTATAATTATTCGATATTCTTAGAACAATTTTTTATTTTTATTTTTATTGACATATTTGTTTACTTATGCGGTGGTGTCCATTGAGGAATCAAGGGAAGAAATGATATCTCTATTGATGAACTACAAAGTTCTTTAGTAATGCATGAACAAACGTTCAATCGAGTCAAAGTCAATAGAGAATATGAAGATCAGGCCATTAACACATAAGAAAGAACAAATTTTGGGAGAGGTAGAGGCAGGAGATCACCTCGAGGGCGTGGTCGAGGCAAAGGAAGATTTGTTGTCAACAAGGGAATTGCTTAGTGTTTCAAATGCCACAAATTAGAACATTTCTAACATGAATGTCCTATTTGAAACAAAGAAGCAAAGTGATTCCCCGACACAACTACAAGACTAAAGCTAATGTGAAAAGAAAGATGGAATGACTTGAACTGCGAGATGAAAAGGTGAAAGGAGATATTAACGAGCTTAAAGGAGTGACGGGAAAGTTGATGGAAATGCTACAAGCATTGACTAATAAGTAAGATCTTCCTCATCGCATTGTGATCTCTAAAATTACTGGCCCTTCGTTTGAGCCACAACGTCCCCCAAAAATCAACACTACAAGGCCAGAGTTTGGTATGTCACCTAACTATTCTTCAACATTTGTTGAGCTTCTTCTAAAGTAGTGACTTTCATGTCAAATCTCTTAGGCAGAGATCTGGGGATTTTTCTTACCAACTTTTCTTCAGACATTGTTTCTCCTAGAGCACTAGAGGCATTAGCTATTTCGAGAATGTTCATATGAAAATCATGAATACTCTCATCATCTATCATTCTCAAGTTTTCAAATTTAGTAGTAATCAACTGAAGTCTAGACATTTTTACCTTAGAAGTACCTTCATGAGTAGTTTTTAGAATATCCCAAGCATCTTTAGCTAAAATGCATGTGTTAACCAATCTGAAAATATTTTTGTCATATGGCATTCAAGGCTTTGGAGTTTCCAAGAGCAAGATCATCTTCTTCTTTGGACCAATCCTCTGCAGGCTTCAAAA
Source organism: Lathyrus aphaca (assembly GCA_963966055.1). NCBI lineage: Eukaryota > Viridiplantae > Streptophyta > Magnoliopsida > Fabales > Fabaceae > Lathyrus > Lathyrus aphaca. The sequence continues at coordinate 97,085,204 of OZ014525.1, read as the reverse complement.
CTGTTGTAGCCTTCCCATCTTTATCTTACACAACAAGATGATCTCATCCTTTCAGAACAGCTTTCCAAGCTTTGTTGTCCAAAGATTTCAAAAAGGTAACCATTCTTGGCTTCAAGTGATCATAATTAGTTCCATCTAGAAAGGGTGACATGTTCATAAATCCCACCTCCTTGTCCATAGTACCAGAAAGTAACTTCCCTAGCTCTCACCCAGATACAGAGCAAGATGCTTGCTATGATACTGATTAGAATTCTGGTATCAGATACGTGATGTAGAATGTGATGTCACGACATAACTATCTGACTAAAGACAAGATAAACAAGGTATATAATAAAGAAATAAAAACACAAAAAATTGTTAACCCAATTCGGTGCAAACTCACCTACTCTGGGGGCTACCAAGCCAGGAAGGAAATCCACTATTAGTAGAACAATTAAAAGCCTAAACAATATAAGTTTACAACTTCTCACTTGAACCTACCCAATGCAACTTCTACCAAGAATACCACATCTAGATATGAGAAATCAACATCTCACTCCCCTCAATCACACACAGTGATAATCTATCAATACTTTTCAAATAATGCAGAAGAACACTCTTCCACAACACAACATCTTGATCTTGCTTAAAATCTTTGATCAAGAACAAACACTTATGTTTAAAAGCTTAGAATGGACATAATTACAACTCAAAAACCAGTCCTATTCAAACATCAAGGTGATGTATGAATGGCTCACAAAATTAACACAATACAAAAGTAAAAAACCCTAAAACCAGAAGTGCAACACTTTTATCTCCGATCTTCTCATTTTTCAAATAGGATTACACTCCTTTAAGAAGAGAACAGTCTTCCAAAAACTAGGGCAAAGAAAATAAACAAATATGATCTTCATAAAAGCTGATTGATTCTTCAAATCTTCTTAAATTAGAATGCAAAAGAATGAAGCTACCATAACCTTCCAAAAACAAAATATTCAACCCTAATGATAGGCTTAAAGAAAGCGTAACCCAACACCAAAACCAATGCACAAAAGATAACAGCTCAACAAACAATTAAAACATTTTGAAAAGAATGTTCTATTTCTAAGATGTCAGAACATTTGTCTTGACATCACGACAAATTCCTGCAACAACACAAATACACCTGCAACACTTCTTAAAACAAGAAGTCAAGACATCTTTCATGACATCTTGAAAACAACGACACATTTTACCAAAATTTATGCCAATCACAGAACCAACAGTTCAAGTAATAATGTCACCGCACAACCTTGAAAATGATTTAAACATATTATGCTCTAAACTAATTACAAAGTCAAAGACAATATTACTAAAAGCCTTATAAACATAAACTTACTTAAAAATAATAAGTTTAATATTATGTTCAAGTGGGTAATGTAAGAAACATAATGTGGTTACCATATTCGTCCTAAGAGATATGATGATCAATTTTCATTGACCACTGAATAAATATGAGCATATATAATTAGTATTTGCTAAAACATGGAACTTAACTATAATAGAGAAACTGTAATTTTAAAATTACTCACGGATTGATAAATGGTGCCAAGTAACATTCTTTTCCCCTCTCGCTTATTCGTGATGATATGTGCTCTTCAATCTTTTTTGGATAATTATTTGTTCATCAAATACTATATGGATCCGAGATGCCATAAATATTCGATTTATTTAAGTCTATAATAACACGGTGAAGGTACCTAAATGGTTAAACAAAATTCAAAATATAAGCGAGAAAATACAAAAAATAAAAATGTACCATAATGGCATATTCAATATATTTTATACTTATATGTACCAAACTTGTAATATCCCTACGTCTAGCCACTCATTTCTAGAGAGAAAATCATTTATATCTTTAGGATCATAATAGAAGAGCCTTGCATGTGGACAATGTTCTAGCCGAATAGGAATTAGGTCTACAACATCCACAAGTTCTTCGGTCAATGTCCTGACTTCATTTGCGGAAGGAGCAAATATGTGTCGCTCCCACCAAATGACACCGGGTCAAATGGGGTACAGACGCGAACGGTCGGCGAGAGGAGGGTGTGAGAACACACAGGAGTGAACTCACAGGGAATGAAAGAGTCGCCAGTTAGGCATTTTTATCCCGGAGGAAAGGTAATGCTGCATAGACCTAGAAAAGATATGGATAAGACGGTTGCGAACCAGAGAGACTGAGAAAGGGGGTTGGTTACAACCTGGGAAGGTATTAGCACCCAGATTGTCCGCCGTACTCGACGGGATCCACGCTTAAAAGATTTGTGTTTTAAAGGGGTAGTGTCAGTGCAATTTGTGTATAAAAGAGCTGGAATAGGATGTACAGGTGTCAGTGTAAAAGAAGTGCAAAGTGTGATATATACAGTGTCAGTGTAAGAACAGAGTGAAATGCTCAAGATCATGAGGCTAAAAGGATAAGGCTAAAGAGGGGGAATATACAGAGACTTTTGTTCGATAACTGTTAAGTTATGCCTACGTATCCTCTCGTGCAATGAGGAAGTCAGAACACCGTAGTTCGACCCAAAGAGACTGAAAGATGAATTGACTTGTGAACTGCTTACTTGTCTATGCTCAAGTGTATGACCTGTCTGGCTCAGGTGCAAACTGTCTTGCATTAGACGGAAGAAGCGAGTTCTCGTTTGTGAGTGAATGAGATGAGAAAAGAATCCCGAAGGAGACGATTATTGTTTGTTTTTGTATTTTCAGTCTTTTATTGCTTTTGGAAATTTGTCATAAGAAAATGAGCTTAAGCCTAAACCAATGGGTTAGTAAACTCATCACATCTTCCCTCTGATTAGGGGTAATGAGATTACCTTAAGTGTGAAGTCAGCTTCTCATACTTAATCACCTTTGGTATAGGATTAAGATCATTAACCTACTTGTGATTATTTAGATGTTTTTGTTGTTTTTGTTTAGTGTTAAGTAATGAGGTTAAGCCATAATCAGGGATTAAACAGACTCATTACACCATCCTAATAGAAGGATAATAGATGAGAATGTTTAAGCTGAGGAAAGCTCCTCAACTTAATCCATGATTAGGGATTAAACCCATGACAAAACAAAGCCTTTATTAGATGGATTTTAGTTAATGGTATGATGAAGAAATGAGTTTTATGGTTTGTAAGACAACTTGAGGGGGACTTGTCCATTAACACTAGGGTTAGTCCTTCTTAACCAATTAAGGAAGAATTAGAACCCTAATGCAAGGCCCAAGTTACAAGTGTGATGTCTTGATGATTATTAAGTGAATTAATTAAAGGATTTAAACACATAAAGGGTTTAACACTTAGGATTAAAGTTATACACTCCATCCTAATAGAAGGATGCAGGCATAAGCTTAATCACAAAGCCTTAAAGCCTTTAGGGTTTAGTCCCTGATTATGAGATGAGAAGAGAAGACTCAATGAGACACAAAGGTAAAACTAAGTGGGGAGACTGATCAAAACCCTAATCATTGTCATGCTTGGTTGTTCCTAGGGTTTGTGAGGTTAACAAGAGAAATCTTCAGAGGAACCACCAGGAAGCAGATGAAAGGATGCAAAGGAAGCAAAGTAACTTGCTTCATTTAAGAAGACAAGTCACTTGAAGAAAGAAAGTGAGAAGAGAAAGAAAGAGCAAGCTCAATCTCAAACACATAACAAAATGCAGCAAGGATGCATAAAAGAGATGAAAAGAAAATGTGAGAAGTGAAGGCAAATTCACTTCTCAAAGTTGCTTACCACCTGAAAAGTTAGTGAAAGAAATGCAATGCAATGCAAAATGAAATGAAATGGCATGATGTAAATCAAAACCAGAAGCACATACATGATGTTAATGATGTTATGGGATGGTGTGAACATGAAACAAGGCATGGGGATGATCATACAAATTTATGGATGCAAATGAAACAAGTTTAGAACCATGAACATACATGAAAAGTTATGAAATGCAAATGACATACAACATGGCAAATGCAAGATGTAATGATCAAACATGCTTTCAATATGTCTTAAGATGTTAAATGAATCAAATGGATGCATAAAATGCTATGGCAAGTCAAGGTATGAATGCAAATACAAGATGGATGCATATGGAAGCTCAAATTAGGGTTTTTGATCAATGCCTCAAACAAAAACCAAAATCAGAAGCAAACATCAAGATAAAAAATTGAAAATGCACTCAAAGGATACCTAACCCTATACAAACTCACTGCCCAAAGGAGGGGTTCTAACTCTTAACCTAAGGGAAGTTATGAATTTCCTAAGTTTTCTAGGGTTTTAGGGTACCTTAACAAGAAAAATGCCAAACAAATTGGAAATGAAAGATCAAATCATGCCAATTTAATCTCACAAACTACATGCTAAACACAATGCAATACAAAAAGAATCAAGGTCCAACCCTCAATGGTTAGGCAGAAATGATTTTTGGAAGTTTGGATCAAAATAATGCCTTGAAATGATTTTAATTCCATGAAAAATTCTCAAAATGCATCAAGATTAAAAAATAAATTTGGTTTGAGGGTTGGACAATGTTTCTAAATTATTATGAAGGTTTCATGAATTTTTTGGTGATTTTTAAATACCTAAAAGTATTTTTAATCAATTAATTCTCATTAATTAATTAAAAATAAACTTTTAAATATTTAAAAATAATTTTTAAATGCAAAAAATAAAAATAAAAATGTTTTTGGTTTCTGAAATTAAATAAAAGTTTGTATAAAAAATTTCAGAATTTTTGAATAATTTTTGCTATTTTAAAATAAATGGACAAAAGAAATACAAAATAAATGAATTAAAATTAAAATAAAAGAAAGTAAACGCATTGGACGGATCAGATTGAAACTGGGGGAGAGGCTGTTGACTGCGCGCGCAATCCTAAGGTCCACATTCAAACTGAGTTAATTCCTATTTATGAATTAATTAATCCAGATTAATAAAGTCAACTAGGATTAGGGAAAAATAGAGTGATCCTGGGCGTCCAAATGCGCGCGAGTCAACACATCCAAGGGACCAAATTCAAACTTCATTAAACACAGGGATTAGCCCTAATTATTTTCAGGTGGCCGGAGAAGACCTCCGGTCGTCTTCTCCGGTGGGAACCCCACCTGAAAATCTCTAAAATCTTCAAAACTTCACTAAAATAAAAACTAACAACCCAGAAATCATTCCCACACCTCACTGAATCAAAACTCCCACTCAAATCTCATTTTTTACTCATCAATCAGCTGAATCGAAACAAAACATTTTTTAGGGCAAAAGTTTCAGACAGAGATTAAATGCTTATTTCTCAACTATTTTCGAAACTAAGAACATCAGAGTGATCAGCAAATCATGAAGAACAACTTAGAAACTTAAAAATCCATTTCTGGAAAAAAGTTCTTGGATGATACCTAAAATGGAGCTTTCGATTCCAGAGCTTTCAGGCTGTTTCTTTGGCTCAAATCTACTCCACTGATCCTCCTAAGAAGCTTGCAAGGTTTGTTTGAAGTTTGCAATGGCTAGTTTGGAAAATGGCAGAGGTTCTGCTCAAGGTGAGGTGGGAATCGTATTTGTGATTCTGGGGGTTTAAGGCAATGGTGATGGGTGCTTTGTGATTAGGGAAGAGTGTTGAGATTGTTTGTGAAGTTGGTTTGTGTGTTTGTGGCCTGTGTGATAAGTTTCGAATGCTTTTGCTTAAGAGGTGGAAAATGAGAATGCTGTCTTGTGGGGTGCTTCAGGCTTGCTTCTTGTTGTGTTTGGCTTGCATTTGATTAGTATAAAGAACTGTGATTGGTCAGAAGAAGTGACATGTGCTTTATTGATTGGTATGGGTGCTTTTGCCAAAATGTCAAAGTTGGTGTAAGAAGGCATGGGCTACTTTCTAGCCAAGTACAAGGAGTGTGTCCTGCGCAGCATGATGAGGGAAAAGGCCTAGGATGGATCAGCAAGCTAGCAAGCAAGTGGATGAGAAGCTATGATGGGTTTTGCAACTTGATTCACTTTTGCCTCTTATGAAAAATCTTGTTCCAAAAACCATAAAAATGTGTAATTCTTTGGTCCATTCTGAACTTTAGATGTCACATGATCATATTGTGTGGTTTAGAAGTCCATTTGATAGCTTTAGAACACTTGATCAAGTCATTTTGCAAAATACCTCTTTGGTAGAAACTTTGAAATTTTGTGATTTTTGCCAACTTTGACAAGCCATAACTTTTGATCCAAAATGAATTAGGTCATGTTCTTGTACTTTTTGAAAAGGGAAAGATCTATTCTACAACTTTCATGACCAAAGTTTTTCCATTTGAAGCTTTTTTGAATCAAAAAGTAAAGGTTGAAAAAGTTGCCTAAAATGACAATTTCATTAAAAGTCAAACTTGCCCAAAAAGTCAACTTTGCAAAAGACTTGAAATTCTTCAATTTTGTGAACTTCCAACATTTTCCATGATCAAATAAAGATCATATACAATCAAAATGATGAAGAACACCCCTTGGTTGGGTCATTGAGGGCCTCAGATGCCCTGATTTTGCACTGACTTGCTTGAAAAGTCAACTCTTGATCAGATGACTTCCCCATGGAATTTCTTCATGAAAATTGATATGCATACTCCCTATACCATATAGAGACCAATAGAAACAAGGATGACCAAAAAAATTGGAGTTATGGCCTCTGAAACCAAAACCCTAATTCTAGGTCATCTGTGCAGTCAAGCCTGGCTCTGCCTCCACACCATTTTCAGTTCTTGTGATTCTTTGACATTTTTGACTTTGAGAGGATTCAATATGATACTTGAACACACATAGACCTCTTTGAAGTGATTGATGACCTTTGGAGTGGCTCAGGAAGCTCTTGGATTGCTCAGATCACAAACCCTAGATGCAGATGACCTAGAACCAATGCAGTGAATCAAAAATGTAATATGAGATGGTATGATTGAGTTTAGGTATATGAAATGATCACAAGCCATGGTGTGAATGGGTGAGGGCAAATTTGGGGTGTTTACAGCTGCCCCTATTCAAACATGAGTTAGCTGTGCAGGATGTAAGCGACGGCTTAACAGGCAAACAAGATAACTTGTGGTTGAATACCAAAGATAGTCCAAAATTTGCACTCACAGAATGAAGAAGAAAAGGGATATAGATTTGTAAAAGAAAATAAAGTATATTAAAGTGGGCGACGGAGGACGACCGTCGAGCAGAGGACGACTGCTGGGTAAAGAGCAATGACGGGGACGGCCGACATGCTGGGAAAAGTGCGAAAAATAAAGCAATGACGGGGACGACCGACATGCTGGAAGAAGTGTGACAAATAAAGCAATGACGGGGACGGCCGACATGCTGGGAAAAGTGTGACAAATAAATCAATGACGGGGACGACCGACATGCTGGGGGTAAAAGGGATTATGATGGGGACGACCATCAAGATAAAGCTGTAAGGTTCTCTGGGGATTAGTGAAACATGACGGGGACGGCCATCAAGTTCATAAAGTAAAGTAACCAACGATGGGGGCGGCCATCGGGCTAAAAAGAAAAGGGACCACGACGGGGACGGCCATCGGGTTAAAGAATAAATGAAATAAACAGATGATGAGGTACGGTCATCAAAGGTGAAGGACGATCACCTAGCAGGGGACGGCTGCTCTGTTGGGGATAAGATGAGGGACGGTCATCTAAGGTGGAGGACGACCACCTGGCAGGGTACGGCTGCCGAAAATATCGCGACATAGGACGAATGCCGGATCAAAGGTCAACGATGGGGACGGCCATCGGACGAGCATGATGAAGGACGAACATCAAGAGGTGGAGGACGACCACCTAGCAGGGGACGGCTGCTCTCAAGGTTTGTCATGACATAGGGCGAATGTCAGATAACCAAAATCAACAATGGGGACGGCCATTGGATAAAATGATGAAGGACGATCATCAAGAGGTGGAGGACGACCACCTAGCAGGGAACGGCTGCCAAAAATCACGACATAGGACGAATGTCGGATAGAAGATCAACGATGGGGACGGCCATCGGATGAGCATGATGAAGGACAATCATCAAGAGGTGGAGGACGACCACCTAGCAGGGGACGGCTGCTCTCAAGGTTTATCATGACATAGGACGAATGTCAGATAACCAAAATCAACAATGGGGACGGCCATTGGATAAAATGATGAAGGACGATCATCAAAAGGTGGAGGACGACCACCTAGCAGGGGACGGCTGCTAAATATCACGACATAGGACGAATGTCGGATAAAAGGTCAACGATGGGGACGGCCATCGGATGAGCATGATGAAGGACGATCATCAAGAGGTGGAGGATGACCACCTAGCAGGGTACGGCTGCTCTCAAGGCTTATCATGACATAGGACGAATGTCAGATAAAAAGAAAATTTGTTTTGCTGGCGATCTACTGGGGAATAATAAACACGGACGAGCGTTTATATCCAAGAAAGAAAGGTATAAGTGTTTGGACACTGTGTATAGATTAAGGGCGCGGACGAGCATCCTTAAGACTACGATACGGACGAGTATCGGGTAATACAAATACTGACACGCGTTCTGAGATGATGATACGAACGAGTATCAACTGGTTAACAACGAACACAGACGAGTGTTGAATCTGAAGGGACTCTTCTGGGGGAATAGTAGACACATACGAGTGTCTATATTCAAGAAGACAAGAGTGTTTGACACAGTGTATGGATTAAAGATGCGGACGAGCATCCTTAAGACTATGATACAGATGAGTATCAGGTAGAAACAAACGCTTGACACATGTTCTGAGATGATGGTACGGACGGGTACCAACTGGTTAACAAAGAACACAGACGAGTGTCGAATCTGTGGGGATATAAATGGTGTATACCAGATGCGGACGGGTATCTGTATAAGTATGACTGGTGTATATTTAAGTGTTCAACCTGCTGAGGAGAGCGACACGGACGAGTGTCGAAAGGAGAAGAGTATAGTATGAACAAGTATCTGATATACAAAGTGTTTACATTACTGTACTGGGGAAAATGACATGGACGGATGTCGAGGAAATGTATATATAATTGAGTGCAAAGAGGATGTCTTTGGCTTTCTGCTGGGGATATGACACTGACGGATGCCACGAGGAGTATATGCTGGTGTTTGGGAATGTAAGGCAACTGTTTTAGCTTTAGCTCTCCGCTGGGGATTTGGTGGGAGTTTTCTGTATGTGGATGAATTGTTATCATTCACAAGTGTTTGATTCAAAACATGGCTTATGATTATGCAATATGTTTGACTTCTGCCGTAATGCTCCGTATTAAACGGAATGCTACGCTTTGTGGGTGAATATGATGCAAATTCCATGATTATGCAAAGATACCAAACAGGGATTTGGATCCCGCTGCTGTGAAGATCTCTGGTTGATCTGCTTGGAATGGACATCCCAGCCGGGGATGAGATCATTGGTAGGTCTGACGAGATGTATCCGCTTGGGGAGATAGGTCAATGATAGACCCATCCTTGGTAATAAGGGGACCCAGCTGGGGTTTGTAGGAGCTTTCTTTACTCTGTTGTGATCCCTTCATGCGCTGCTCTTCTGGATAGAGGCTGAAGCTCTGTGGGGAAGTGATTCCCTGTCTTCTGTACTTGGTTGAGGAAAAATGATTGGCACCTCGGCTGGGGAGGAATAGCAAGTGGAAACTCAGCTGGGGAGAAAACACTTTGGGTGCTAAGACTAAGTGTTGATTTGTCAGCTTGCTGGGATGAAGCTTTCATGCCATGAGTTGCGTTTTGGATACCTGCAATCCTGCAAAGATAGAGAAACGCACAAGTAATCCCGAGGTATCCTTTACTGGATTCCGTCATAGGAGTTTAGACACTTCTGAGAGTAAGTATATTTCCTGCAAGCACGTACCTTTTATTCTTTGAAGATAAGCATTTGTATTCATGCAATCAGTTTTTTTTCTTAAGACATCAGACATTTTTGCAAATAAAATGTACAAGACGACACATGACTGAAAATCTGATTTTATTGATTCAATGCGCCCTGAACTGGCAATATACAGTCAAAGAAACATATCTCCTAAAATGAGGAGATTGTTACAAATTGAGAAACGAAATGCTGGCAATGTTGATGACGCTTCGCGGAGCTTCCTCTTTTGCTATGACTCGTATGACTTTTGACGTTCTTCTCGTCTTGCTTTCTGAAGAAGGCTGATTCTGATAAAAGCTTGATCCTTTCGAAGCTTACCAAGTTGTAAGTGATACAGACGAATTCAGAGTGTAGTTGTTCGCTTGTTCCCTTATTTTGCATGGATCGCCCTTTCGGGTTTTCAATCCATCGGGATACCCTTTTTTGCCTGAGTTGTCCAATGCGGCTTTTCAACTCAGCGGGTGTACATTTTTTGTTTATTTTCCCTTATTTTTGCCCGAGTCTTTTATTCTGTTTTTGACTCGCCGGGATGCCCTATTTTTGCCTGGACTTACATTCTGTTTTTATGTCCAGCGGGTCATTTTATGCGAAGTATTTTTTAACTGCATCTGAATTCACAGGAGACGGGAAGTCTTCACCATCCATAGTGCTGAGCATGAGTGCTCCACCAGAAAAAACTTTCTTTACTACAAATGGTCCTTCATAATTCGGAGTCCACTTGCCCCTGTGGTCTGTATGCGGAGGGAGGATTCTTTTCAGCACAAGATCTCCTACTTGGTACTCTCGGTGCCTAAATTTCTGATCGAAGGCTTTCTTCATTCTTTTCTGATACAACTGCCCATGGCAGATTGCAGCCAATCTCTTCTCTTCAATCAGACTCAGTTGTTCGTATCGGGACCGGACCCATTCTGCTTCGTTCAGCTTAACATCCATCAGTACCCTTAGAGAGGGTAATTCAACTTCAACAGGTAGGACTGCTTCCATACCATACACAAGTTGATACGGTGTTGCCCCAGTGGATGTTCTGATTGATGTGCGGTACCCATTCAAGGCAAATGGTAGCATCTCATGCCAGTCTTTATACGTAACTACCATCTTCTGCACAATCTTCTTGATATTCTTATTAGCTGCCTCAACAGCGCCGTTCATCTTTGGCCTGTAAGGAGAAGAATTGTGGTGTTGGATCTTGAAGTCCCGGCACAGCTCTGCCATCATTTTGTTGTTTAGGTTAGAACCATTATCAGTAATGATTCGCTCGGGAACTCCGTATCGACAGATGATATCTCTCTTCAGAAATCGGGCTACCACCTGCCTTGTGACATTTGCATAGGAGGCTGCTTCGACCCACTTGGTGAAATAGTCAATAGCAACCAGGATGAATCTGTGGCCATTCGAAGCAGTCGGTTCAATCTTGCCAATCATGTCAATGCCCCACATGGCAAAGGGCCAGGGTGAAGACATCACATTCAAAGGATTGGGAGGCACATGCACCTTATCCGCATAGATCTGGCATTTATGGCATTTTCTGGCATAGGCACAACAGTCGGCATCCATTGTGATCCAGTAATAACCTGATCTTAACAATTTCTTAGCCATGGCATGCCCTCCAGCATGGGTACCAAAGGATCCTTCGTGCACTTCATGCATTAACAAGTCCGCTTCTGTCTTATCAACGCATCTGAGGAGCACCATATCAAAGTTTCTTTTGTACAGGGTACCATCAGTGTTCAGAAAGAAACTACCAGCAAGCCTTCTCAAAGCCTTCTTATCATTGGAAGATGCCCCAGGTGGGTATGTTTGATCCTCTAAGAAGCACTTAATGTCATGGAACCAAGGCTTATCATCCTTGACAACATCTGCTGCAAACACATACGCTGGTTTGTCAAGTCTGGATACTGAAATCTGCGGTACAAAGTTGGCAGCTTGAACTTTGATCATTGATGAAATGGTAGCCAGAGCATCTGCAAACTAATTCTCGTCCTGAGGGATATACTCAAGCTTGACCGTTGTAAAGAAAGTCAATAACCTCCTTGTATAATCCCTGTAAGGTATCAGATGATCCTGGTGGGTGTACCATTTGCCGTTGGTTTGATTAACTACCAGAGCTGAATCTCCGAATACAGTCAATGTCTTGATCCTGAGGTCAATGGCTTCCTCAAGACCCATAATGCAAGCTTCGTATTCAGCTTCGTTGTTAGTGCAGTTGAAGGTGAGTTTTGCCGAGAAAGGCATGTGAACTCCTTTAGGTGTAATGAGTACTGCACCAACACCACGACCATTCATATTAACAGCCCCATCAAACATCATAATCCATTCTTCTTCCGGGTCAGGCCCTTCAGTGTGAATAGGCTCTTCATGATCTTTTGCTTTTATGAACATGATGTCTTCATCAGGGAAGTCAAATCTCATAGGCTGGTAATCATCAATAGGTTGCTCAGCAAGATATTCAGACAATACACTGCCCTTGATGGCTTTCTGAGAGGTGTACTGGATATCATATTCTGTGAGAATCATTTGCCATCTTGCAACCCGTCCGGTAAGTGCTGGCTTCTCAAATATGTACTTAACTGGGTCCATTTTGGAGATTAATAAAGTGGTGTGGGTCAACATATACTGCCTCAGTCGGCGAGCAGCCCACGCTAAAGCACAACAAGTTTTCTCGAGCAGTGAATAACGTTGTTCACAGTCGGTAAACTTTTTGCTTAGGTAGTAAATTGCATACTCTTTTCGACCAGACTCGTCATGCTGGCCCAACACACACCCCATCGACTCTTCTAATACTGTCAAGTACATGATTAGAGGTCTTCCTTCAACTGGAGGCATAAGGATTGGAGGCTCTTGTAAGTATTCCTTGATCTTGTCAAAAGCTTTCTGGCAGTCTTCGTTCCATCTGACCGTTTGCTCTTTTCTCAATAGTTTGAACAAGGGTTCACAGGTTGCTGTAAGGTGAGATATGAACCGTGAGATGTAGTTCAATCGACCTAAGAACCCTCGAACTTCTTTTTCAGATTTTGGTACAGGCATTTCTTGAATGGCTTTGACTTTATCAGGGTCAACTTCAATCCCTTTCTCACTCACGATAAAACCCAGAAGCTTACCAGATCGTCCCCCGAATATGCACTTGTTGGGGTTCAGCTTCAGTTGGTACTTCCTCAGACGCTTGAATAGTTTCAGCAGATTTACCAGATGGTCTTCTTCTGTGAGGGACTTGGCAATCATGTCGTCCACGTAACACTCAATTTCTTTATGGATCATATCGTGGAATAATGTCACCATAGCCCGTTGATATGTTGCACCAGCATTCTTTAATCCAAACGGCATTACCTTGTAACAGAATGTGCCCCAGGGTGTGATGAAGGTTGTCTTCTCCATGTCTTCAGGTGACATCTTGATCTGATTGTATCCTGAAAATCCGTCCGTGAAGGAGAATACCGAGAACTGAGCCGTGTTATCCACCAATACGTCAATGTGAGGTAATGGGAAATCATCTTTCGGGCTAGCTCTGTTCAGATCCCGGTAGTCGACACACATTCTTACTTTGCCGTCCTTTTTAGGCACAGGTACTATATTAGCAACCCACGGTGGATAGCTAGTTACAGCAAGGAACCCGACGTCCCACTGCTTTTGTACCTCTTCTTTGATTTTCATTGCCATGTCTGGGCGAGTACGGCGCAATTTCTGTTTAACCGGTGGGCATTCTTCTCTTAAAGGCAGCTTGTGCACAACAGTATCGGTGTCCAACCCTGGCATATCTTGATAAGACCAAGCAAACACGTCCACATATTCCTGAAGCAGGTCAATCAGTTGTTTCTTCACTGAGTCTTGCAGGCAGGCCCCGATTTTGACTTCTTTCACATCTTCATCGGTACCAAGATTAATCGTTTCAACCTCCTCCTGATGAGGAGTTATGACCCTTTCCTCTTGTTTCAACAATCTGGCTAGCTCTTCAGGGAGCTCGTAATCTTCTTCAACCCCTTCATCAGCTTGATTGATTGGATTGTCAAAGTCATACGAAGTCATAGCCGTTCTGTTGTCGGTGCGGTCTGGAAGGCACTCTCTGCAAGGGTTCAGTTTGTTCATTTTAGTGATTGATTTTAATCTTGTTTAGAAAAGTGAAATAAAGTTGTCATTTTGAAAACATTGCCATTTATTTTTGTACAAAAAGAAAAATGGAAAGACAGTGAGCGGAAAAGAAAAAGACTCATTTGCAAAAGATGTCTGATATTTCATTGATTAATCTTGTTGCACAAAAATTACAGATGGCCCGATTACAAAATGAGTCTTGTCATCTTGGGCAAGATGCAAGACTTGATGCATGCTTAAAAATATACAGGAAATAATAATTACTCTGCAGGAGTAACTCTTATAATTTCCTGGGAAGACCAGTTTGAGATACGGCTCCCCGGGATCCTTGGACGTATCCAGCTCTCCAGGTTGCGGTCGCTTTCATCCTCGTCTTCCAAATTGTTGACAGCATCAGGGGTGAGCATCCCCCCACTAACAAAGTTGGGCTCCTTAGCAGCCTCTGCTTGATCTTGTTGAGTTGGTTTGTAACCCAACCCAAACCTATCCTCTTTCTTCTCCACAGGCAACAGTTTGCCCCAGCCTTGGGCAGTTCCTTCTTCAACAACCTTCCGGGCTTGTTGATAAGATGTCATTGAGGTTCCAGGTATAGCAGATGTCTCATTTATGTTCAAGGCCTCAAACCCCTGACTCATCGTTTCGTGGATCTCCCCATCCATCTCAATGTATTTGTATGTGGCCAGATGGCTGACAAAAATATCTTCCTCTCCACAAATAGTAACAACTTGGCCCTCCCACTCGAATTTTAACTTCTGGTGAAGGGTAGACGTAACTGCGCCAGCGGCATGAATCCATGGTCTACCCAACAAACAGTGTAGGCAGGCTGAATGTCCATCACGTAGAAGGTCGTTTTGAAAGTTTGTGGGCCAATCGTTATAGGCAACTCAATTTCTCCCAGAACTGATCTCTTAGAGCCGTCAAAGGCTCTTACTACCAAGTTACTGGGACGTAATGCCAATCCTTCATACTCTAGCTTCACAAGGGCGTTTTTAGGTAAGACATTGAGGGATGATCCTGTGTCTACCAGCACATGGGAAAGAACTGCACCCTTACACTCCATGGTAATGTGCAAAGCCTTGTTATGATTGCGGCCTTCCGTAGTCAAATCAGTGTTGGTGAACCCCAGTCCATTGCTAGCAGTAACATTTCCAACCACAGCTTCCAACTGATTGACGGTGATCTCTTCTGGCACATAAGCTGCGTGCAAGACTTTTAGCAGTGCGTTCCGATGAGCCTCGGAGCACATAAGTAATGATAGAATAGAGATCTTGGAAGGCGTCTGGTGAAGCTGGTCCACTATCTTGTAATCACTTTTCTTGATGATTCTCATGAATTCATCAACTTCTTGATCAAAAGGCGTTTTCAAAGCCTCTTTAACAATTTGCTCTTCTTGCACCATGCTCTTCCCTTTTGCCTTGGTAGCAGCTTCTGCTTCGGCAGTGGGTCTTTGAATCTGCGGGGCAAAGAGACGTCCGCTTCGAGTGAAGCCTCCGCCTCCCCCCACATTATCTATTTGTGGTGAAGAAGTTGATGATTCGAGAGTGATTTTTTGTCCTTCGCAGTATAGATCAGAGCCGTAATGCCAAGGGATGGCATTACTGCTTTCATAAGGTACTGGCCCAGGCACTGTGATAGTGACTGGACTGATGGCAGCTGCAGAAGGGACCATGATAGTCTGTGGATCATAATATATTGTGACTGGTGCTCTGATAGGAGTGGCATTTTGTGAGTTGTAGGCAGAATCATTTTCAGGATCATAATAAATTGTAACTGTTGAGACATTTGCTGTTGAAGCTGTAGGAGACATTGTTGGAAGGATGGGTGTTGTTGTTGTAGGAGATTCTGAATGAAGGGGTGCTGAAGTTGTAGAAGGGATGTTTGCTGATATTTGGTCCGTTGAAGTAACAGATGAAACATTTGTTGATGAGATTGAAGAGTTGTTTGGAACAATGGTTGTTGCAGTTGTAGAAGACTCGGGAACTGTTGTTAAGGAGATTGCCGGATTTGTAGGTATTGATGTTGTGATTTGAAGCAGGCCACTCTGGATGAGACCATCTATGCCATCTCTCAAGTTATCACAACCATTCACTGAAATGTTGCAATAAGAACATCCTAGCTCACATCCCGGGAACATCTGACATTCAAGGAGTTGAGCTTTAATCTCTACCAAGGGTGTCCGAATCTGACCCACACTGGTTATCAAGTAAGACGGCTTGTCTTCTTCAATAGCATTGATTATGGGTCCTCCGTGGTTTGGCATAGGGTTCTTGTTAACATTTGGTGGTGGTGCAAAATTTAGAGCCTTGGAATCTACCAAGTCCTGTACCTTCATGTGCAAAGCTCTGCACTTCTCTGTACTATGGCCAGGTGCATTCGAATGAAAAGCACATATGGCGCTGGCGTCGTAATTTCTGGGTATACTGGCAGGATCTGGGGGTGCCAATGTCCTTAGCTCAACCAGGTTGAGTTTTAGGAGTTGTGGCAATAATGTGGCATAGGGCATAGGGATCGGATCGATCACCCTATTGGCCTGAGAAGGTCTCTGTTGGAACGGTCTTTGCTGATTGTTGTTGCTGGTGTTGTTGTACTTTCTCTAAGGAGGATACTGAGTCTGTTGCTGATAATTTTGTTGTTGTGGTTGATAAGCTGGTTGCGGATGAACTGGAGCGGGAATGGTGACTGCTGCCACAGACCTATGAACATATTGGGGTCTGCCCCTGCTGGCATGGATAGCATTGGTCTCACCAGTTCTTCTTGGGCCCACAAAAGGCTTTCTCGTGTTGCTGGATGAGCTGGCACCGTTGTCAGAAATTTTGCCCATCTTTAACAGGCTCTCAATTCTTTCTCCAGCTATGACTACATCTACAAAGCTGGTAGAAGAAAAGGCAGTTAGCCTGTCAATGTATGTCCCTTGGAGGGTGTTCATAAACATATCAGCCATCTCCCTCTCTGACATGGGAGGTTGGACAGCAGCAGCAAGCTGTCTCCACCTCTGGGCGTACTCCCGGAATCTTTCTCTGGATGATTGTGACATTCCCATCAGGAGGGTCCTGTTGGGAGCCATATCCAAATTATACTGGTATTGTCTAATGAAGGCTTCTGCCAAGTCCTTCCAACACCTGATGGTTGCTCTAGTCAGATGAGAGTACCATTCCCTTGAAGCTCCCGTTAGGCTATCCTCAAAATAAAACATCCATAGCTTTTCGTCCATAGTGTATGCCTTCAGCCTCCCCAGGAAGGATTGCAAATGGGTCCGTGGACAGGAGGTTCCGTTGTACTTCTCAAAGCACGGTGGTTTAAATTTGTGGGGAATCCTGACCCCGTCCACTAAGCCCATGTCCATAACATCAAAGCCCAAAGAGTTTTGAGACTCCAAGGACCTTAATTTTTCAGCAATTTCATCTAGCCTTCTGTCATAGGCCTCCTCCCCAGCTCCCATCACTGTGAACTGATCTTCCTGGGGGTCTTCTTGCAGTACCCTGCCTGTAGTAGTATTCCCTTGTACATTAGCAGGGATGTTGATCTCTGGGTGAAGGTGGGGTCCAAATACAGGTGGGTTGATATGAGGCTGAACCCTCTCATTGTTGCTTGTCCCAGCAGTCCCTAGATGGGGGTCTTCCTGATTCTGCCTTTCTACCATTGCTCTTAATCTCTCTTGGCTTTGAGCCATATTATTCATCACCTCCATAAATTGTGTCATCTGAGCCCTCATTTCCAATCTCTCATTGGCCATTTGGTTCCTGACCTCTGTAAGGTCCTGTTGTACCTGGTCCATCTGTATACCCGGAAGGTTGTTACGGGTTGGATATCTGTATGGACGGTTGAGTGGGAACACCCGACGTCGAGCAATAGTTCCTGAAGTCACAGCAGAGTTAGTAACAAAAACAAAACAAACCTACAAAACAAACAAAAGTCAGTATGCAATGCAGTATGCTTATTTGTCTCCAAGGTATCCGACTTGACACTTGGTTTTGACCTTTCCAGACCCTTGAAGATGCTGTTGATGTTGCTTGAAAGAAACTCGGATAGAACAAACTGATACATATATTACAAAAGTAAATGATACATAGTTTGTTTCTTACAAATCATGCCCTCTGAGGGGTCAAAATACAACATAAGAAAATAAAAGTACATGCAATGAAAGCAACAACAAGCAAAAGTCAGACACCAAGACCAAACTCATCCTCCTGAACTTCCTTTAGAAGTGCTTCAGTCACAGGATCAGCTGGACGCTCTGTGAGGTTCCTGATAAGGAGATTCCTGGTAGTAACAGCTGCAGTTAGCTTCTTGTGTTGACTCTGGTCCTTTGACCTCTTCACACCAGCTCTGATCTTCAACTCTGAGATCTCTCTTTGGGCTGCTAGCAGGGCTTCCTGTTGCTCTTCTGCACTAGCCTCCAACTGCTCAATCTTGTCCTGAGTCCTTTTATCCTCCAGAGTACGAGCTTCGGTGATCCTGACCCACCTAGCTTGACTCTCCTTCAGATACAAATCAGTCCTGGCCTTCTGGAACTGAGCTTCCTTGCAGGCATTCTTCAAAATCTGCTCTCCAGCCCTAGACTTCTTGATGTAATCCTCTGACTTCTCAATTCTGGCCAGATGCTCCACCTTTAGCTTTTCTAACCTCTCAATGTCTAGCCGACCATCACTCCTTTCCCAGAGGGTCTTCTGTAGAGCCTGAGTCAGCTTCTCATTCCTCTCTTTCAATTTCTCAAACTCCTCTAGGCTGACAGTGACAGGAGGTGGTGCTGAGGATGGTCCAGGTATATCTTCCATGGTGAAGGGCATCCCAGAAAATTGAGCCCTGGCATGGGACCACTCATAGTACTGTGCTGAGGCCACATTGTTGCATCTCCCAAGAATGGTTACTCCTTTAGTTTGGACATTGTCCCAGGCCCAGGATGCTTGCCTGACAATAGCCAGACTAGGCTTATTCTCACAGTAAAGAGTCTCAGCCAAGTCTTGTGCCTTAGGAGTGTGGACCAATGCATAGCCCAATTGTCTTTTGAATAGCAGAGGGTTGTAGTTGATGCAACCTTTTACTCCTATCAAGGGTACATTGGGAAACTGCCCACAGCTAGTAATGATATCCCTGCCCTTGGTGCTCTGAGTACACCACCTGATATCAGCTGAGGTCAAAGCAGTGAGTCTCCTAGCCCAGTTCCTCTGCTGATGAGGATTCAGAAATGCATCAGTTTTTGGCAAATGTTTGAGCAGCCAAGTATGGAACAAAGGAGCACAACACCTCACTAATCTTCCCCTCTGCTTTTCATTTCTCTGGTGGACAGAGTAGTAGAAATCTCCCAGTAAGGTGGGCACTGGGTTCCTCAGGATGAAAAGGTGGATTGCATTCTTGCTAATGAACTTAGGCTCATCTGCAAATAATATGACCCCATATATGCTAAGGGCCAATAAAGCACAGACTGCCTTCCATTCTCCTGAGGAGGCCTTCAGGATGGCCTGGGAAGTCAAGAAATCCAAATGTAGACCAGAGACTCCAGCCTTGGTAGTCATATTCTGCCCAATCAGAACTGGTTCCAGATGCAATGCCTTTGCCACTTCTTCATTACTTGGAAAAGCCATCTCAGGGTTGAAGGGGACCCCACCCCTGATAGGTACACCAACCAATGATGAATATTCCTCTAATAAAGGCCCCAACTGGAAGTCCTGAAAGGTAAAACACCTCAGAGGGGGATCATAGAACTGCAGGCAAGTATGAATCAAGCTCCTCTGTGAAGGGTCCAAATCCATAACCACATCAAGTATGCCTCCATAGTGTTCTCTGAATAGTGGTATATGGTCTGGAGTAATCAGGGTCTGGATCTTCCTGATGTCAGCTAGCTCAGGCTGAAAGAAATGATAGGAGATGTTACTCTTCTTAGGTGCCATGTTGCTGAAGAGAAGTTGAGACAGATGCTGATGATGACACTGAAGATGGGCCACTGACAGGCTGAGACTGGTGATGCAGGTGACTGAAGCAGGTAGCAGATAACTGAAGTAGATGCCGATGAAGATAGGTCTATGCTGATGATGGGGTCAAAACCAAGCCAAAATAAAGTATGGATACCCTGAAAAACAAATAAGCAAATGTTAAAATGATGCAATGATGATGTATGCAAATGATATGCAAGGGTTTGTGACTGAGCTGGATCTGATCAAGTGCTCTGATATAAGTCCAGGTATGTTCAAGAAATCCAGATGGAGGTTCATAAGTCCAGTAACCAAGGTGGGGGACTCAAATAAAGAGTCACATGTCCAGGGTTAAAATCACAAGAACTGTTCCAAAATGGAGTACTCTTAGTCAAAATAAAGTAACAGGGTATGCTGAGGTCAATGGTACTTGCAAACCTGTAAACAGCCCAACCCCCCTCACAGGTGGTGTTCTAAAACAAGGATCCTCAGACTTGGATCAGTTATGAGAAGTGTAAACACTTATAACCCGGAGGTACAATGTTTACAATAACCATAAAAGATCCTCCTCTAATTCACCTCAGTTTCTGAAGGTCAATACTAAAGGTCATCCAGACTTAGCAGGCTTCCCAGATAGCCCTAGCACTACAGGAAATCTGCAGCACAAAGTTCTCAAGAAGAAACCCATATCTGAACCGTGTTTCATATTCCCGCACCAGACTGAAATGGAATGGGAAAGAACATGAACCACTCTAGCCTAGGTGTCACTCAGGTCCCAGGTGTAGGACCTCAACTCTCAATAGAACACCCACCCACCAAAGCAACAAAACAGATCCAGCCAGCACAGTATGACAGTATTATATATGTAAAGCTATAAAGAAAGCAATAAAACAACTGTACATAAAGCAGAAGTAAATACAAAACAAGCACAAATAGCACATAACACCCCAGTAAACACAAATCAATCAAGCGCTAGGAGGAACCCACAAAAAGAACCAGAAGCCCTGGTTACAGTATAAGGGTCCCCAGCAGAGTCGCCAAGCTGTCGCTCCCACCAAATGACACCGGGTCAAATGGGGTACAGACGCGAACGGTCGGCGAGAGGAGGGTGTGAGAACACACAGGAGTGAACTCACAGGGAATGAAAGAGTCGCCAGCTAGGCATTTTTATCCCGGAGGAAAGGTAATGCTGCATAGACCTAGAAAAGATATGGATAAGACGGTTGCGAACCAGAGAGACTGAGAAAGGGGGTTGGTTACAACCTGGGAAGGTATTAGCACCCAGATTGTCCGCCGTACTCGACGGGATCCACGCTTAAAAGATTTGTGTTTTAAAGGGGTAGTGTCAGTGCAATTTGTGTATAAAAGAGCTGGAATAGGATGTACAGGTGTCAGTGTAAAAGAAGTGCAAAGTGTGATATATACAGTGCCAGTGTAAGAACAGAGTGAAATGCTCAAGATCATGAGGCTAAAAGGATAAGGCTAAAGAGGGGGAATATACAGAGACTTTTGTTCGATAACTGTTAAGTTATGCCTACGTATCCTCTCGTGCAATGAGGAAGTCAGAACACCGTAGTTCGACCCAAAGAGACTGAAAGATGAATTGACTTGTGAACTGCTTACTTGTCTATGCTCAAGTGTATGACCTGTCTGGCTCAGGTGCAAACTGTCTTGCATTAGACGGAAGAAGCGAGTTCTCGTTTGTGAGTGAATGAGATGAGAAAAGAATCCCGAAGGAGACGATTATTGTTTGTTTTTGTATTTTCAGTCTTTTATTGCTTTTGGAAATTTGTCATAAGAAAATGAGCTTAAGCCTAAACCAATGGGTTAGTAAACTCATCACATCTTCCCTCTGATTAGGGGTAATGAGATTACCTTAAGTGTGAAGTCAGCTTCTCACACTTAATCACCTTTGGTATAGGATTAAGATCATTAACCTACTTGTGATTATTTAGATGTTTTTGTTGTTTTTGTTTAGTGTTAAGTAATGAGGTTAAGCCATAATCAGGGATTAAACAGACTCATTACACCATCCTAATAGAAGGATAATAGATGAGAATGTTTAAGTTGAGGAAAGCTCCTCAACTTAATCCATGATTAGGGATTAAACCCATGACAAAACAAAGCCTTTATTAGATGGATTTTAGTTAATGGTATGATGAAGAAATGAGTTTTATGGTTTGTAAGACAACTTGAGGGGGACTTGTCCATTAACACTAGGGTTAGTCCTTCTTAACCAATTAAGGAAGAATTAGAACCCTAATGCAAGGCCCAAGTTACAAGTGTGATGTCTTGATGATTATTAAGTGAATTAATTAAAGGATTTAAACACATAAAGGGTTTAACACTTAGGATTAAAGTTATACACTCCATCCTAATAGAAGGATGCAGGCATAAGCTTAATCACAAAGCCTTAAAGCCTTTAGGGTTTAGTCCCTGATTATGAGATGAGAAGAGAAGACTCAATGAGACACAAAGGTAAAACTAAGTGGGGAGACTGATCAAAACCCTAATCATTGTCATGCTTGGTTGTTCCTAGGGTTTGTGAGGTTAACAAGAGAAATCTTCAGAGGAACCACCAGGAAGCAGATGAAAGGATGCAAAGGAAGCAAAGTAACTTGCTTCATTTAAGAAGACAAGTCACTTGAAGAAAGAAAGTGAGAAGAGAAAGAAAGAGCAAGCTCAATCTCAAACACATAACAAAATGCAGCAAGGATGCATAAAAGAGATGAAAAGAAAATGTGAGAAGTGAAGGCAAATTCACTTCTCAAAGTTGCTTACCACCTGAAAAGTTAGTGAAAGAAATGCAATGCAATGCAAAATGAAATGAAATGGCATGATGTAAATCAAAACCAGAAGCACATACATGATGTTAATGATGTTATGGGATGGTGTGAACATGAAACAAGGCATGGGGATGATCATACAAATTTATGGATGCAAATGAAACAAGTTTAGAACCATGAACATACATGAAAAGTTATGAAATGCAAATGACATACAACATGGCAAATGCAAGATGTAATGATCAAACATGCTTTCAATATGTCTTAAGATGTTAAATGAATCAAATGGATGCACAAAATGCTATGGCAAGTCAAGGTATGAATGCAAATACAAGATGGATGCATATGGAAGCTCAAATTAGGGTTTTTGATCAATGCCTCAAACAAAAACCAAAATCAGAAGCAAACATCAAGATAAAAAATTGAAAATGCACTCAAAGGATACCTAACCCTATACAAACTCACTGCCCAAAGGAGGGGTTCTAACTCTTAACCTAAGGGAAGTTATGAATTTCCTAAGTTTTCTAGGGTTTTAGGGTACCTTAACAAGAAAAATGCCAAACAAATTGGAAATGAAAGATCAAATCATGCCAATTTAATCTCACAAACTACATGCTAAACACAATGCAATACAAAAAGAATCAAGGTCCAACCCTCAATGGTTAGGCAGAAATGATTTTTGGAAGTATGGATCAAAATAATGCCTTGAAATGATTTTAATTCCATGAAAAATTCTCAAAATGCATCAAGATTAAAAAAGAAATTTGGTTTGAGGGTTGGACAATGTTTCTAAATTATTATGAAGGTTTCATGAATTTTTTGGTGATTTTTAAATACCTAAAAGTATTTTTAATCAATTAATTCTCATTAATTAATTAAAAATAAACTTTTAAATATTTAAAAATAATTTTTAAATGCAAAAAATAAAAATAAAAATGTTTTTGGTTTCTGAAATTAAATAAAAGTTTGTATAAAAAATTTCAGAATTTTTGAATAATTTTTGCTATTTTAAAATAAATGGACAAAAGAAATACAAAATAAATGAATTAAAATTAAAATAAAAGAAAGTAAACGCATTGGACGGATCAGATTGAAACTGGGGGAGAGGCTGTTGACTGCGCGCGCAATCCTAAGGTCCACATTCAAACTGAGTTAATTCCTATTTATGAATTAATTAATCCAGATTAATAAAGTCAACTAGGATTAGGGCAAAATAGAGTGATCCTGGGCGTCCAAATGCGCGCGAGTCAACACATCCAAGGGACCAAATTCAAACTTCATTAAACACAGGGATTAGCCCTAATTATTTTCAGGTGGCCGGAGAAGACCTCCGGTCGTCTTCTCCGGTGGGAACCCCACCTGAAAATCTCTAAAATCTTCAAAACTTCACTAAAATAAAAACTAACAACCCAGAAATCATTCCCACACCTCACTGAATCAAAACCCCCACTCAAATCTCATTTTTTACTCATCAATCAGCTGAATCGAAACAAAACATTTTTTAGGGCAAAAGTTTCAGACAGAGATTAAATGCTTATTTCTCAACTATTTTCGAAACTAAGAACATCAGAGTGATCAGCAAATCATGAAGAACAACTTAGAAACTTAAAAATCCATTTCTGGAAAAAAGTTCTTGGATGATACCTGAAATGGAGCTTTCGATTCCAGAGCTTTCAGGCTGTTTCTTTGGCTCAAATCTACTCCACTGATCCTCCTAAGAAGCTTGCAAGGTTTGTTTGAAGTTTGCAATGGCTAGTTTGGAAAATGGCAGAGGTTCTGCTCAAGGTGAGGTGGGAATCGTATTTGTGATTCTGGGGGTTTAAGGCAATGGTGATGGGTGCTTTGTGATCAGGGAAGAGTGTTGAGATTGTTTGTGAAGTTGGTTTGTGTGTTTGTGGCCTGTGTGATGAGTTTCGAATGCTTTTGCTCAAGAGGTGGAAAATGAGAATGCTGTCTTGTGGGGTGCTTCAGGCTTGCTTCTTGTTGTGTTTGGCTTGCATTTGATTAGTATAAAGAACTGTGATTGGTCAGAAGAAGTGACATGTGCTTTATTGATTGGTATGGGTGCTTTTGCCAAAATGTCAAAGTTGGTGTAAGAAGGCATGGGCTACTTTCTAGCCAAGTACAAGGAGTGTGTCCTGCGCAGCATGATGAGGGAAAAGGCCTAGGATGGATCAGCAAGCTAGCAAGCAAGTGGATGAGAAGCTATGATGGGTTTTGCAACTTGATTCACTTTTGCCTCTTATGAAAAATCTTGTTCCAAAAACCATAAAAATGTGTAATTCTTTGGTCCATTCTGAACTTTAGATGTCACATGATCATATTGTGTGGTTTAGAAGTCCATTTGATAGCTTTAGAACACTTGATCAAGTCATTTTGCAAAATACCTCTTTGGTAGAAACTTTGAAATTTTGTGATTTTTGCCAACTTTGACAAGCCATAACTTTTGATCCAAAATGAATTAGGTCATGTTCTTGTACTTTTTGAAAAGGGAAAGATCTATTCTACAACTTGCATGACCAAAGTTTTTCCATTTGAAGCTTTTTTGAATCAAAAAGTAAAGGTTGAAAAAGTTGCCTAAAATGACAATTTCATTAAAAGTCAAACTTGCCCAAAAAGTCAACTTTGCAAAAGACTTGAAATTCTTCAATTTTGTGAACTTCCAACATTTTCCATGATCAAATAAAGATCATATACAATCAAAATGATGAAGAAAACCCCTTGGTTGGGTCATTGAGGGCCTCAGATGCCCTGATTTTGCACTGACTTGCTTGAAAAGTCAACTCTTGATCAGATGACTTCCCCATGGAATTTCTTCATGAAAATTGATATGCATACTCCCTATACCATATAGATACCAATAGAAACAAGTATGACCAAAAAAATTGGAGTTATGGCCTCTGAAACCAAAACCCTAATTCTAGGTCATCTGTGCAGTCAAGCCTGGCTCTGCCTCCACACCATTTTCAGTTCTTGTGATTCTTTGACATTTTTGACTTTGAGAGGATTCAATATGATACTTGAACACACATAGACCTCTTTGAAGTGATTGATGACCTTTGGAGTGGCTCAGGAAGCTCTTGGATTGCTCAGATCACAAACCCTAGATGCAGATGACCTAGAACCAATGCAGTGAATCAAAAATGTAATATGAGATGGTATGATTGAGTTTAGGTATATGAAATGATCACAAGCCATGGTGTGAATGGGTGAGGGCAAATTTGGGGTGTTTACAATATGTCATTATGGATATCTGAATGGGGGATGACTGAATAACTTCCTTTTGTGTTAGAACCTGCAAGTACAACAATTCTTTTGGGCAATTCATCATCACCATCTTCATTTGTAAATTGTTGGATGGTTCCACTATCTTTGACATCCATTGGTGTTTCTTTTCAATCATCTATCAATATATTAACTTTGATACACCAAGGAACACAACATATCTCTTAAATACTGAGGAAAATTCACCATTAACTACTCTATAAAATACATCAAACATGATCAGAAATTTGTGACCAGAGTTGTGGACTTTTGTGAGTCAAGCCATCGTTGTGGCGCCTCTTTATTTTCTTTTCTTTCCGTCTTAAGAATCATTTGTACAAGTTTCGCCTGTATAAGTTTTGTCGCTATTGTATGAAGAAGACGACATCTATATGTTCAAAAACAACAATAAAAGATTAAACCAATCTTAACCAGACAAATGTGTTCATACACATTCAACAAAAAAAATAACACACACACACAACAACAACAACAACTACTACTACTACTACAACAAAAGATTAAACAAATGTCTCTAATACATATTCAACAAATATCAACAACAACAACAAAATATTAATCAAATGTGATCATACACATTCAACAACAACAACAAAATATTAAACAAATGTATCTAATATACATTCAACAAATAACAATAACAATAAAATATTAATCAAATGTGATCATGCACATTCAACAACAACAAAATAACACACAACAACAACACAAATAAAACATTAAACAAATGTATCTAATACACATTCAATAAATAACAACAACAACAAAATATTAATCAAACGTGATCATACACATTCAACAACAACCTTAAACATTCAACATCAACATCAACAACAATGACAACTGAAGTTATTGTAGATGCATGCGGGGAAAAGTACGTACCGAAAACGCGATGAATAAATAAAAGAGATTATGTTGTGACTTGTGAGATTCTTCGTGATGAATAAGTAAATGTGATGACAGTTCTTAAGCAAAAATATCAATGACAAACGAAGAAGATGGTTCTTGAGCAAAATGACAACGATGAAAATGGTTGATTTGTTTGGTTGAAATCAAAATGATCGATGAATGTTAGGGTTGAAATCGTTTGTCGTTTTGTTAATAATCGATGAACGATGAATGATGAATGTTAGGGTTGAAATCGCCTCGTTTCATTCCTCACTGAAAAAATGGCAACTAAAGAGAAAAACTAGTTAGTTGTGTTACTTGAAAATGAATAAGGGACGCCACATCGGTCACTTACCACAACCGTGGTGATATATAATTTACTTAATGAAATTTTATAAAGAAGCGTCAGTTTTAACCTTTTAATAATTTTAAACAAAATGAAAATCTATCACAAAGGTTTATTAAACAATTGTAATTATATCATATTTATTTATTATTTAAAAAAAAGAAAAAAGAAAGGTGCACTCAAATGTTAAAGAAATAAATTATTACTAGTATTGAGATTTAAACCCATTTAAATGTTGATTATATCATCACAGTTGGACTAATTAACTGTGGTAATATGTTAATATTTTTTTAATTTAAAAAATAAAAGAAAATGTTGGGGTCTGAGTTTAAAAATGTCATCACAGTCTTTCAAAGGACCGTTGTAAGATGGATGTTGTTGTATATACTTTGTATAATATTGTTCGATGACTTTTTAGGCTGTCACATCCTTATACAACACCAAATGCTCCAGGAGATCCATCTAGGCATGCTTATTAGGATATCCTAGAGGAGGAACAAGCTATGACAGATCATGTTGTTGATATGTTGCCTAGATGTTGTTGTATCATGGAGATTTGACAGGTATATATAAAATTTGAAAAATATATGAGGTGAAATTGAATTTGAATGTGTTTTTATGAGACAAAAAATGAGTTCGATGAGACAAAAATACATCCGAATATGCATTTTCGACATTTGAGGGGCATTTTAAAATTTGTATACGGTGCGCTTCCACTTTAAGAGGTGAGATTAGCAATTTCCAAATAAAAACTTATCCCTAGGCCTTAAGCTTAGCCCAGTTGCTATGTTCGGTTGATATCCATATTTTAAAAAATCACACATTTAAATTCTATAATTGTATAGGTTTATATTTTAGAATCTAAACGTGTAAATTTTGAAAATTACACAATCAAATTATACAATTTAATGAATATAAGTTATTATAAAGAATATAAATTAAAAAAAAACGGATTCAAATAATGGTATTAAAAAAATTCTAAAATTTAAAAGTCAAGTTAAAGATTGGTTTTTTTTTCTCTACCCTAACCGTCATCACTTTTCTTCTTTTTTTGTCTCTCTCAAAGAGGGTGATTTTGGATCAATTTTGATCCAAAATCACCCATCTAAATCGTTTTTGTTTCTTTATTAGTTAAATAAGTGATTTTCACATATATTTAGTGTTTTTTGTTGTTGTATTTTTTGTGATTTCGTGGGTCGTTATTTGTTTATATTTTCCGTATTTGTACGGTGTATTTTGATTTCTCGTCTTTGTACGGGGTATTTTGCTTTCCTGTCTTTGTGCGGTGTTCATTTGTTTCAGGTTGAAAGATTAGTTTCGATCTAGTGCAGATTCAATCAATGACTTTAGTGCCATTAACGCTACAGATTTGAAAGTATGAAGATTTCAGACATCACAATACAGTCATATTTGTAGGCTTATGCAATTTGCCGTTTTATGCTATTAACATGGATGATGCGACTTTGTTTGCAGATTCATCCTTTTTGTTTTTGGCGATTTTGAATTTGTATTGCAACGATATACTCTAATAATTTGAATGAATGAATATCATTTATTTTTAGTAAAAAAAAGTTAAAGATAGGTCTAGCATAATCTTAAAATTACATATATATATATATATATATATATATATATATATATATATATATATATATATATATATATATATATATATATATATATATATGATTTTATTTGACAATTCTTTCTAGTTAAAATAAAATATCCAAAGATTAACTCATATATTAATAAACTTAAAAAAAGAAAGATAATAACATAAAATTTAATTAAATTAGAAAATGCAAATATACATGCAAAAATCCATTAAAATTTTGAGTGTAAGAATCCATTAAAATTTTGTCATTTCTTATTAATGTGAGAAATGTGTATTTTGTATAAATTATTATTGATCTTGATTTTCAAGCAATATTAAATTTTAAGATGTAATAGAACAACTAGTTTAATAAGTAATTGGATATATTATTTTATTTCTTAACCAAGTGATGAAGTGAATGAATAGTCTCAATTTCAAAACAAAATTAGTATTAGAATTCACAAGTTAGCCTAAATTGAGGCGTTTATTTTTCCAATATTTGTTGATGTAACACAATAGGAAAATTTTATCTTGTATCCCTACATTTAATCTCATATATTTATATATTTTTAAAAGTTCTATTTTTATCCTTTTTATTTACTTTTACTTTTTATCGCGAAATCAGATGAGTTCAAAATAATTTTTTGTCTGTTTACGTTTGGAACCGGAAGTAACAGGTTAGAGTTTTCCGGAATACAAAATATTTTAAACCGGAAGTAGCGAGCATAAATTATTCGGTTTCTTTTTATTCTTCACCGGAAATAACATGAAGGGGTTTTCCGGTTTGGTTTGTTCTCAACCGGAAGTAACACCCCTGTGTTTTCCGGAATGTTTTTTTTTTATAATTACTTTTTTATTTTTCACTCTAGTTAAAAAACATGAATGTTCCTTTGATGATATATGGAAAAAACCTGACAAATGTAGATACAACAAAGATATTTTCAACAACCGAAAAATTTCTTACAAGAGAATAGGCGACTAGGTGGATTAGGGAGGTTGGACTCAGAAATAGAGTCACTGTTATAATAACTCGTTCGGACACAAAGACTGGTAAGAGAGGAAGAAGCGACAAAGTTATATTTGGTTGCGATAGAGGTGGAAAATACAAAAAAGACGACAGCGAAACACAAAGTGCTTCCAAAAGATGTGAATGTCCTTTCAAAGTTAGATCAACACCTTCAAAAGATGGTTATGGTTGGAAAATAGATGTAAAATGTGGAGTTCACAACCATGGTTTACCTGATAGATTTGAAGGTCATGTGTTTGTGAGTCGACTCAATGATGATGACCAACAACATATTGCTGATTTATCAAAACGTCATGTTCCCCGAGGCACATATTGTTGTCATTGAAAGAACGAGATCTAAACAGTGTGACTCGAATCATCCAAATATATAAACACAAGAGTAAGATTCAGGAAAAAAATTAGGGGATGTAGAACGGAAATACAACAGTTGTTTAAGTTGATAGAGGAATCGAATTATGTTTATTATAGTTGGAAAAAAGATGAGTCAGAAGTTGTGAAAGATATCCTATGGGCCCATCCAGAATCCGTGAAGTTGTTGAATATGTTCCTGATTGTGTTGATTATGGATAATACTTACAAAACCAATAAATATAGGCAACCTTTGTTTGAAATAGTTGGTGTCACATCAACTGATTTAACATTTGATGTTGCATTTGCCTATATGGAATTTGAGCAAACAGAGACTTTGTGTTGGGTACTAGATAAAGTGAAACAATTATTCACTAAATAAAGGTTATGGACCCAAGTAATTTTAACAGATATAGATATTTCTTTGATGAAAGCAATTGAAATAGTATTTCCAACGACAATTAATATGCTTTGTCGATTTCACATAAACAAGAATGTGAAAGCGAAGTGCAGAGAGTATGTTGTGAATGATAAGCGAGAACCGATAGAGAAGATTTGGTACGAACTTGTAGTGGCTAGTGATGAGGTGGAGTATCATCAAAGATTGAAATTACTTGAGCATGCCAGTTTGGATTATAGACTTTTTATTGATTATGTGAAAGACACGTGGTTGGCACCGATTCTCTCAAAACATGTTGCATTATGATTGAAGTGTGATTTTTTATATTTCTAATTCACGACTGCTTTCATTTTTTTTGTATACATCTGAATAATTATAAATAATATAAATTTGATCAATATAGTATTATATAAGTATGCAAAATAATTAATATGTTTGAATATAAAGAATAATAAAGTACTACATCAATATGAGAAACAATAACTATGTCTGCAAAATAAAAATATCAAGCATCATCGTCCTCACTAACATAAGGTACCGGTCAACCATGCGCTAGATGTAGTGCTTGAAAGACCTCAACATACCCATCATCATCCTCCTCAGTCCCGTGACGCTGCAGATAGCGACTCAGCTCATGTGAAATATGTCGTAACCTCAGATCTGACGTTCCATCATCAAACTTTGGAACTAGAACCTCTATGTCCTCCCCCGGGGGTGGTGGTATCAAATGAGGATGAGATATTGTGTAATACCAAACCAGGTACTCTGCCACTGCATCATATGGAACATCTGCAAACTCCGTAGGCTGAATCACTTGCCGGAAGCTCACATGATAAGTAAACCGATCAAAATCTATATTTAGTGCATCAACGTCAGGTGGATATGATGATAAGTATTATTGGTATCCAAACTGACATAAGCATCTGTTAGATAAATAAAGGACAAATGTATCACACCATCGCATACCACCCCTGTACAAACTAATATCATCAAATGGCCTGTGTTGCCTATGATCCTAAAAAGGCGCCAAATGACATCACCAGGTGTCAATCCATCCAGCACAACTCTAATATCATCAACCTTCAGCGTAGGTTGCTTGTAGACCACTTCATCGCCCTAAAAAATGGACTACTAACACCAGCAATCTTCGAAAATTCTCTCTTCTCAACAGTTGGAAAATACTCATGAATCCAACACTGTCAAACAATATGAATATTATCAATTAAAGGTATTATAAATTACATAATACAATTATAAATTAAATTAAAATAAAACATTTGTACCTATAGAAGAGAGGCATATCCACCAAGCTGTTTGCAAGTATAAAACGAAACATCTCAGAGATACCTATAGAGTGTGACAAGTGCAACAACACCACAACAATATCTGCCACATCTAGGCAAGTCCTCGAAGAGCGGTAAATACTTTGTCTCTACAAGAGTAAAGGTCTTATCAGTAAAAATAGTGTAGCCAAGTAACAACAACATATACACCCTAGCAGCACAATCAAATATGCTCTCAGCTCGCAGACGAACATACTATTTCTTCAACCACTCTAGTCTATAATAAGGGCCTCTGGAAGCACGGATCTTCTCAGCTGCATTCTCCAGTGAAACACCCATCAGACGAATAGAAATAATAATAGCATCTAAGTCAGTAATCCCTTCTAAGGGGTTACATAACTCCCCCTAATAGGTATACGAAGGAGGCAAGAAACATCGTCCATAATGATGGTCATCTCGCCAAACGACATATGAAACGACGATGTCTCAGGATGCCACCTCTCAAAAAATGCAGATAACAAGATAGTATTTATCCTCGATAAATTGCTCCTCTGAAGAGAGGATAGGCCAGAATCAGATATCCAGTGCTCGATCTCAGGTGGGAGAATCTGTGGAACCCATCCAATCAGTTTGCTGCCATGTGCAGCAACCTTCAGCTCCTTCTTCGTATGTCTCTCCTGAAAATGATAAATAATATATGTCATGATACATAAATAATTAAAATTAGATCGATTCACTATAGAAAGGTCATAAATTTACATACTTGGCGTTCCCACTGAAAATGAGCGACGTGATTCTGATACATCACCAAAAGTGACGTATCAGACGGTCCTCCGGGAAATGGTGGATGCGGTGGAATGTGAGCCGCTACGGGATCAACAGTCTGACCTTCCTGCTTGAAAGAATGTGTCGGAACTGTCCTACCATCTGGTAATCGTCGATGAATCAATTTGTCGCGTCCTCTAATGTGAGACACCGCAAAAAAAAAAAACTCAACTAGAAGTAGCACAAAGGCTAGTTCCGGTGAGAAAATCAAAATAAACATAAACCAGAAGTAACAATATAGTTACTTCTGGTGTGTAACTTAAAAAAGACAATAAAATCGGAAGTAGTAAGACAACTAGTTCCGGTGTGTAAATGAAAAAATATAAAACCGGATGTAACGTACTTGCTAGTACCAGAGTGCAAAAATCTTCAACCGGATGTGCTGATATTGGGTGTTCCGAGAGAGAAATTGACTTTCCTAAAATTTATTATTGTTCGTACGATGTAAAAATAAGGAGAAAAAAGTATAATTTTTGAATTATATACTATTTATATGAGGATATTTTCATTTAAAAAAATTATTTATATAGATATAGAGATAAACATAAGGGTGCAAAGATAAAATTTCCATACAATGGCAAAACGGGTCGGGCCAAAAAGCCCGTTAAAATAAAGGGTTTGAAGTGAGTGATGTTATGATAACAAAATTGACTCCATCTATCAATAGACTCTCACGTAAGTGATGACATAATTAACATTTTCTTTTCAATTATAATTAGTTATCGACAGTTTTAAACCATCATAATTTTAGTTCATATTTATTTTTTAGTTTTCAACCATTTAGTAGTGATTTTAAAATCCCCCCAAAATTTCAATTTCAACCTTTTAAATACAGTTTTAAAACCTCTACAAACCTCTATTTTTTTTTAAATAAATGAACAAAACTGACAAAAGTGCTAATTTTGTGGTCGTGAGATCTCTTATTGTAAATAAAATTATAGTTTAATTTAAGACATTCTTACAAAACTGAATTAATAAAAGGTGAACAGTCCATACCTTGAATTTAGTTGGATACCGGTACCTTCAACCAATCAAAATATGTTATTCAATGACACATCACTTTATTATTTTATTTTATTTTAAAGTAAATTAAAATTTTACTACAATTTATACTAAAGGTACCGATACCCAATTATTTATCATGGATACCTAAAAATTTACCTTAATAAAATGAAAAACTCTATCTAAACTCATTGTTGCCCTCCACACTTGTGTTTGTCCCAATAATTAACTTGAAAATGAACTACAAACAACTGATGTTACCTCTCTCAAACAAAATAAAACAACCGACGCTGCCATCAATGAAAACATGTTCCCCACCATCATTTCAATTTCAAATAAAACATAATATTCAAATTTATTAATTAAAACTCATCAGATCAAATCTTAATTTGAAGTTGTTGAGTTCATTCGTGCTTCCCACTTGTTCTAACCTATGACATACTATAACTTAAAAATGAAACAACAATATACACTCCCCCCAAATTTTCTAAAAAATGATATTATAATGATTTTACCTTTAGTCAAAGAAGAATCTTTGAAATGAAAACTGATAAAGCCAAAGGTCACACTCAGACAAATGCATTGCATGCTCCCAAAATTTGGTGGGTCTTTTGCTTTATAAATAAAAAATTCAAAGTCACAGGAGTGAATTAATCCAAAATCATGCATTCATATTCATTGCATGTAACAACATTTTTTTGTCTTTGTATTCATGATGAACATTTTTTTGTCTTTGTATTCATGATGAAATGATAACCCTTGTGGACTTAGATTAATCTTTTAACTATAGGTTAATGACTAGAGAAAATCCAATTCACTCCTGCTTATAGGACAACTCATTGTCTCAAATATCAAAGGGACTCATTAGCTCTATTCTTTTCAGTCGGTGAAAGCCTATCGATCACATTCGCTCGTGGTCGGTTCTCCATGCTCCTTCCTGACCTCTGCTCGGCAGCAGCAGAAGTCACCTAGATCCGACCAAAGATGACTCCTCCTCGGATAACTCTATGATCAGCATGTCTCCTGTTCGACCAGATATGCTCGTCCAACGGCTAGTTTCTGGCGTTTACCTATTTTCGGGGGATCCGCGATTCAGACCCAAAATAGGAACTGTTAGTCAAGCACTGGGGGCTCTCTATATAAACCTTCTCACATGAGAGGGTCATATATCGAATATTCACATCCTAAACACTTTTACTTATGCTTGCATACTCTCTTGCTCGTTCTTACTTTGGCATCGGAGTACCTTGCAAATACACCCCCCATCCTCCTCGAAGACCGAGCATAAATTTCAAGATCCACGTCAGCGTCCGCAGCCGTTGAAGATTCTGGTCATAATTAAGATCATTAATTATGAGATTATTAAAATGCCTATGTATATATATATATATATATATATATATATATATATATATATATATATATATATATATATATATATATATCAGAATTTTTAACTTAGCCGAAATATTTATTTTTAGTGTTGGTTGAGATGGTCGTGCAGGAGGCCGAACGGAACACATAGGTCGGCCCCTAATATATACAAGATGACCAGATTAGTAGCTCACCTTAACGGTTAAGAGGCAAACTAAGGGTTATATGGAGGTTATGAAATTGATGTTTGCACCGTTATAACTCATGATTAGTTGTCGTTAGTGAGACGACGAACGTTACCTTGGACATTCAAGCATGGGAACTATAGGAAAAAATCATTATGCCCATTGTGGAATGAGTCAAAGGGTTTAAGGGGAAATTATATAAGAGGTTCCAAAAAGAATATAAGGGGAGCAAGAAAACATCACCCAATTTTCATTTTGTTTGTGGTTTCACCTGATTAGCTTAAGAGAGATTATCAAAGTATTTATCAGGAACATATGGTGCTCACCGTGGGGGCTCAGTGAAACTTTTATGAGCCACACAAAATCCATAAGCTACTGGTTGCCTCTAAGAAGGTATCATCATCACAATTTTCTTTCGAATCCATATCCATAGCAGTCAAAGGATGAGTTGGGTTCATCCATCATAAATGGGTAACATAATAAAATAAAGATTAACAAAACTGATCCAGTCAAAACTCTAAACCAAAACAGAGAAACCCGTCGATTCTCTCCGGCAAACAGCTTGAGTAAACTTTGATCTATATAAATGTTTTATAAAATGGATTACAGAAGAAAATGAATAGGAATGCAGAAGAAATCGAACAACCGCCGTGTTGATCGTGATCAGAGGAAGTCCAAGACACTCATCGTCGCAGTCAGTAGTAGAGGATCGCCTTCAAATCTGCTTGAGTTTCGTAAAGGGGATCAATTATGAGACTACAATCTCATATTCAAATGATATTCCTCAGAAGATAAGGAATCCAACTATGTTGACAAGAACATTTATCAAAATAAAATGACAATGTAAAATCGACGACGATGAATTCGGCCACAAGATTCTCGAGATCTTGAAGAAGAACAATTTCAAAATCGACGGCATAAATTTTGGGGTCCGGGTACTGACTTACTCATTATGATTTAGAAATATAAGTGATTCTTATTTATTTTACTAAATTGGCTGTCGTTATTTGACTAGTGACATTTGATTTCCGTTTGTGAGTTGCACTTAATTGTTTATGACTTATTACAAATCAATTGTATTTCTTTATTGGAAAAATTACTCTGCATGTCCTTAAAGTTACTTTAAAGTACAAAGTTAGTACTTTAAGTTTTTTTTAACGATTAGATCCTTTAAGTTATTTTAAATTAACAAGTTAGTCCATTAAGTTTGTTTTGTAACAATTTGGTCCTTTTTAAAAAAAAAATCTCCGCTATAAATTCATATATCATTTGAACTGGTTTTTCGTGCTGATCACGAATATGCAATAAAATTTATCAAACAAGTTACAGTTCATGAGAATCAGGTAAAAAATGACGAAATACATAATAAAAAATCGTCGATCCGACCAAAATACACAATCAAATGAAAAACTAATTACATAATCGTGATCAACGCGAAAAACCGGATCAAATGGTATATGATTTTACAATTTATTATAACGAATATTTTTTAAAAAAAGACCAAATTGTTACAAAATAAACTTAAGGGACTAACTTATTAATTTAAAATAACTTAACGGACATGATTGTTACAAAAAAAATTAAAGGACTAACTTGATACTTTAAAATAACTTAAAGAACTAAACATGTTATTTTGTCTTCTTTATTTTATGTCTCTCACAATGACATTATTATTATTATTATCATTGCGTTGCTTATATTAGAGAATATAGTATCTTAGCAACCATTTTGTCCTGATCCAGTAACAAATTTAATACTTAAAAGATAAGCTATTGTGACTTAAGTATTATTGTTACACAATAATTAATTTTATACTTTGTGACATTCAGTACCCGTATCTCCTCCATAATTAGGAAGGTATAATGCATTAGAAAAATGAAGTCGCTAGAAAAATGGAAGGGTCTGAAATTTAAAGAAAACATATTGGAAAACTCATTAGTTATCACCGATTAAAGTACTCTATTAGAATTGTTTGCTAAAAAACCGGTCATGTAAATAAATACCTCTGACCGGGTTATGTTAATTAAAACCTATGATCGAATCAAAAGTCCAAGTAAATAAGAACCTATGGAAAATCAGATTACGTTAATATACCTCTGATCGTTAAAAATAGCTAAGTCAATAAACTTATGACCGAATCAAAAGTCCAACTAAATAAGAACCTCTGGAAAATTAGTCGGGTAAATAAAAACCTCTTACTGGGTTATGTTATATAAAACCTCTGATAGAATCAAAAGTCTAAGTAAATAAGAACCTCAGACAAATCAATCAAGTAATATAGAAACATATGACTGGGTTATGTTAATTAAAATCTCTGACTGAATCAAATGTCCAAGTAAATAAGAACCTTTGGAAAACCAGTCAAGTAATAGAAACCTCTGACCGAGTTATGTTAATTAAAACCTCTGACTGAATCAAAAGTCCAAGTAAATAAAAAAACTCTAAAAATAAGTCAAGTAATAGAAACCTCTGACTGAATTATGTTAATTAAAACCTATGATCGAATCAAAAGTCCAAGTAAATACAAACCTCTGACCATGTTATATTAATTAAAACCTTTGACCGAATCAAAAGTCCAAGTAAATAAGAACCTCTGTCAAATCAGTCAAGTAAATAGAAACCTCTGATCGATTTATGTTAATTAAAACCTCAGACCGAATCAAAAGTCCAAGTAAATAAGAACCTCTCAAAAATTGGTCAAGTAAATAGAAACCTCTGATCAGGTAATGCTAATTAAAACCTCTGACCTAATCAAAAGTCCAAGTAAATAAAAACCCCTGACAAATCGATTTTCGTAAATATACCTCTAATCGTTAAAAGAGTTAAGTAAATATTCCTCTAACCTTAAGCGACTTGGTTAACTTATCCCCGACAATGCGCCAATAATCCACCATGATTCACCTAGGACTGACTGGTCTGTGTTTAATACGTCGAGATCCATCATGATTCCCCAATAGTAGGGCCCGAAGCCACTAAGGCTTTTGAATCTATACAGTACAAACCTTAGTTAGGGATAAGCTAACATCTTCCTGGGCATGGCCATTCTGTTTTGATTTCCATTCGAATAAATCAAATATTTATCAAAGCGATAAATCTTCAAAATAGAAAGAAACAATATCGAATAAGGATTTTACAAGATCTATATAAAACTAAGTCTTTCGAGATTTGGTCACTACTGATATTCAAAAAATCATATGGGTTATGGAGATTCTAATAACAAAGCCAAGATTTGGCATATTTAAAACAACTTGAACTGGTTGAGATCCCACAAGGTCTCTCCAACTTCTTCATTTCTAAAACCTATCGGGTTCTACGACGTCAACAAATCGAGATACCATATGGGTTCTTTGATCTCTCTACATCACAAACCCATCAGGGTTCTCCGAATTCTTCATTAAAGTCATAAATCTTCCCATTATGTTCCAGGATGAATTCCTTGGGAATTGATTCATCATCAAGACCACAAATTTGCAGGAGCTTGCTCGATCAAAATGCGTAAAATTAAAGTGCATGTAGATCAAGTTCGTCTGATCTGGGATAAACTTAAAACACTTCACCCTTACAACCCTCATGCTTTGGGGGCTTATCTACATCCCATAATTTTTAGCTTAGCCGAAATATTTATTTTTAGTGTTGGTTGAGATGGCCGTGCAGGAGCCTGAGCGGAACATATAGGTCGTCCCCTGATAAATGTCGGATAATCAAGTTAGTAGCCCACCTTAACGATTAAGAGGCAGACTAAGGGTCGTATGGAGGTTACAAAATTGATGTTTAAACCATTATAACTCATGATTAATAGTCATTAGTGAGCCGACAAATGTTACATTGAGCATTCAAGCATGGGAAACATAGGGGAAACTAATTATGACCCATTGTGGAAGAAGTCAGAGGGTTGAAGGGAATATTATATAATAGGCTCCAAAGAGAATATACGGGTGTTCGCACGTGGATTTCGCGCGAACAAGTTGTTGGCCTCCTCTGCGAAAGGTTTACTTGCGGGTCTGACCAAACGAGTCCCAGGACTGCTATGTCCGATTAGTTATGCTACATACTCGTGTAATGTAGAATGGTAAGGTTTTTGTATATTTTTGGTGTTTTGTATTTATAGCAAACTCTCACTGAATGCCTGAATGAAAGGTTAAAAGATAAACAAAAGCAGGATAAAAGAACATAAAGACAAAGACAAGTATTTAAATTGACTTGAAATTAAAATAACTTAAAAAACATAAGTGTTTGGATGTTATCATATATTTTGCATAGGGGTTAACTCGTTTCTCTGACGCTCGGTACTTTGAGTGTGTCTCTTTTACAATGTAAAGAAATGCGACCATGAATAATGAAAATGAAATCTACTTATATAGACATATAAAATAATTGTCGGAAACTCTCCAACAAATCTGGCTTTGACACCTGTCAACCCACTATCTTTGTAACTGCCAACTACTTTGTCCCACTTGCTAGAGCAATTTTATTCATAACTTCCTGAATGGCTTCGTCGAAATACCTTTGACCTGCTGGTTTCTCCAGGATGTGTCGAAGTGCTTCAACTTCTTCCTGGACTTCTTCATCTTCCTGTCGACCCATATATGTATGTCCCTTTTCTTTGGCTGGGTCGAAACCCTCCCCTTTGGCATTTTCATGGATTTGCTTCTAAACATATTTTCTTGACCTGGTCGAAATCTCCAACCAACAAATTCCCCCTAAAAGGCCAGTTTCGACAGAGAGGTAGTCGACCAAGAAGCTAGGCCTTTTGGACTTTCCTGAGAGATTTTGACACATTCTTGACCGTTGATTTGCACCAATCAACTGTTCATATTCGTCATGATTCCACTTTTGGCGCCAAAACTTTCTTAAGACGTGGGGATCCTCAATCTCCCCACTAAAATAGCTTAAACGCCCCAGAAAAAATCCTTGCATCGTGTCGCGGTCGACTTAAAATTTAAGAGTCTCCATCACATTTTTAGGTAAAAAATAGTGATAAATCTAAATCCCTAGGGTAAAGTCCTTTGATTCGGAAGTCGGTTAAATGAGAGGAAGGTGTTAGGCACCCATCACTTCTATTGTAATCAATAGGATCCTTTCTAGATTATAGGGTTGTTTGTTTGTTTAAAATAAATATAAATAAATAAATAAATAAAAAGAAAACTGAAATTAAATCCTAATTTCACTCGCTAAGGTTTGTACAAACTTTATGCCTACGTGTTGCACCCCAAAATTTGCCCTCACAATACAAGACTTTGTGTTCTAAGAAGGTTCACAAGGTTCACAAGATTCACAATGCTTTCAAAACCTTTCACGAGGTTCATGAAGTCTACAAGTCACTTTATGAAGGTTCACAAGGTTCACAAGCTTCTCAATGCTTTCAAAACCTTTCATGAGGTTCATGAAGTCTACAAGTCACTTCTTGAAGGTTCACAAGGTTCACAAGATTCACAATGTTTTCAAAACCTTTCATGGGGTTCATGAAGTCTACAAGTCACTTTATGAGGTTCACAAGGTTCACAATACCTCCCATGAGGTTCACAAGACATTTTATGATGGTTCACAAGGTTCACAAAGTTCACAATTGGTCAGAAGAGTTGACAATCCCCTCAGACAATGCACCTCCTAGGCAGTGCATCCAAAACTAGGGTTTTGACTTTAATCAGGCTAAATGGATTTCCAAGACTTCAAGTGAGCTTCATAACATCTTATATGTGTTTAAGAACCCCCATGACAAGTTTCAAGACTTTTCTCAAAAGTTTGCTCAGTCAGATGATCAGATAAGTCAAAATCAGTCAATGTAGTTAAAAAGTCAAACTGAGGTCAACTGTGGTCAAACCAAAGTCAAACTTCATGATTTTTTGCCAACATCAAGTATATGAAGTAAAATTCATCATTTGATCAAGGGTTGATCATGATTCATCAAGGAGATTTCAGATCATCAAGAATCAGGAGTTTCTAAATTAGGGTTTCCTCAGCAAAAGTCAATTGAACTTTGACCAGCCATAACTTTCACATGCTTCATCACCAAGTCTCCACTCAAAGCTCATTTTGAAGGAAATTGAATTCTCTACAACTTTGTGTCTCACAAGCCAAGCCCAAAAATGCTTCATTTGGAAGGTATGAGCTAAGACATTATAGGTCCTTTTGAAAGTCAACAAAAAGTCAACAACTTCAAAAGGGCATAACTTGAGATTGGTAAATGATATGGACATGAAACCAGTGGGGTTGGTTATAGGACTCTTCAAGATTTACAAAATGTCCAAGAACACCTTCATAGCATTAAAATTGAAGGATGTGTGCCCTTGCAAAGTTGGGAAATTTTGAGTTGGTTTATGATGAAAAAGGAGGTCTAAAACCAATTTCTTCCAAATGGGCTTGCCAAATAATGACCCAACCCATACAATGACTTCATGCACGACCCAAACCATTAAAAATCAGAATTTTTATTATTTTATTTTTATTTATTTTGATTTAATTCATTAAAAATCATTTTAAATAAAAATAAAATATGAAAATGTAAGATTTTATGGAGATTAAGCTTCTAGAAAGTCTTAAATATTGATTTGAATTGAAGAGGAAAGAAATCATGAGATTTGGCCAAAAATAGCAAGCATTCACACATGAATATTGGATTTTTAAGGCATGATCATTATGGATCTTTTCCTATCAAATTCTTCACATAACCAATCAATTTTTTGACCTAAAATCAATCACCTATAAGTACTAAACACAACCCAATCACAAGGACACGAATTTCAGCAGCCTCAAAGGTAAGTTCATACTTCAAAAATTCAAGCCAAAAGTCACATTCGGATTCTTTGATTCAAGGCATTTGAAGGTAAAACAAGAACGTAGCAAGACTCCTTGGACTTCCTTGATCATGAACCATCACTCATATGCATCAAAATCATGCCATATTGCTCAACCCGAATCCACTTTTATCTTGAAATTCAAATTTTCGAATTCATTAATATATGCATTATAAACTGTTTTTGATGATTGGTATGTGTTTGTTGTGATGCATAGATTGTTTCTGGATACAAGAATCAAAGAAAACAACCCTAACCCGCAAGTTGCCATAGCTAGGGTTTAAGCTTCAAATTTGGGGTTTTGCGATTTAAGTAATATAAATGAATTCTAATGACATAGATTGATTGGGTGAACCATAAGGAACTCAATGATATCTTCAATTCCATGAATTTGTACTGTTTCATCCATGTTTGATTTTCGTAGGTTCTGAATGTTGAAGAACACGCAGGAGATTTCGCAGGTAAAATGGCATGAAATTTCGCAGGTAATATGGAGAAGAAGAAGCTGTTTGGCGCGTCCTGGGAAATTCAAATCTTGTCTAAAATATTTTTTGTTTTAGTGTTGGTTGGTTGTCACAAGCGTGCAGCTTGTCTCAGTGGTAAGGCTGGTATGCGTATTGTATGATGGCACTGGTTCGATACTTGGCTGGGTGCATTTTTTTCCTCTTATTTTTCAGGTTAAGCGTACATAATATATTATGTATTATGGCCAACACATTAGCAGAATTGCTCACCTAGCTGGATGGTCATGCGTGCGTTTGTGTATTCAAGAGGTCCTGGGTTCGATTCCTCCCCCAGGCCTTTTGGTTTTCATTATTTTTGTGATTTTTCCAGGCATTGCATAAAACCAATTGAAACCATTCCATTATCACCAATACGTGGCTGGCCTGGTGGTACGTTTTGTTGCTTGCAGGCAGGGTGTCCTGGGTTCAAACCCAGCCAAGGTAAGTTCTTTTTACCATTTTTCTGTTTTAATTTATTTAACTAATTTGCTTAATTGTTTTCTTATTTATTAATTTAAAAATAAATCATGCATGTATATATATTTAATAAATATCTAAGACAACACTTATATTTTCTAAAATTCTAAACTTTTATTTTTCTCAATTTAAATTTTTTTTATTATGTAATTAAAATTATAATATATGTATGTTTATTTAAATAATTTTGTATATTAAATTAAACCTTAAAAAATATTTTCTAAACAAACCCTAATTTTGTAAAACCTAATTTATTTTCTAAATAATAAAAATTAATTTTATTTTATGATTTAAATTTCTAATCTTTTTGTAAATATAATATTTAATATAAAATTTTGTAAATATGATTAATTTTTAAATATAATCCTTAAATATAATTATAACTTATTTTCTTCATATAATATGTAAATATTTTTTCTAATTTGTTTATAATCTAAATTATATATATAAATAATTTTTAATATGTGTTTAGAAATAATTGAATCTATAATAATTGAATTTTGTAATTATAATATGTTTAAAAATAATTTAATAATTTGTATATAAATTAAAATGTTATAATAATTGTTTCATTATTCATATTTCCTCTTATTTATAAATAAT
This sequence comes from Lathyrus aphaca, assembly GCA_963966055.1. Lineage (NCBI taxonomy): Eukaryota > Viridiplantae > Streptophyta > Magnoliopsida > Fabales > Fabaceae > Lathyrus > Lathyrus aphaca. Next base: position 97,041,617 of record OZ014525.1, on the reverse strand, counting down.
TGTCTATATTAAAAAACTAATCTTTTATTTATTATTTTAATTATGTTCTTATAATATTTTGCTAATTCCATTTATTTATTGTTATTATTACTAACCATATTATTACTAATACATTTATTTTTTTAATTATGCTTATTATGATTATTTCACTAACCTTATTTATTTTAATTATCATTCTTACTAACCTCTATTATATTTATTGCCTATTTTTGCTTATTATTTATATTTATTTACTTATTTGCTATTTATTTTAATTATTGTTGTAATTGCTCCTTGGATGTAATTTTTGTAAATATTTAATTTATGTAATTTTCATGCCATGGTTAGTAATTTAGGGAGTGTAAACATGTATTATATTTAAAATTAAATTTAGATCATTTTAATTATAAGATAAATTAAATTAAACACTCACACACGTAAGTCGATTTTTAATCGCCATCTCACTTTCTAGGGCTATCTCTCATGTTGCCTATTCAAAAAGGTCAAGTGGGGTGTATAAAGCAAGTCCCTTAAAAGAAAAGTCATCAAGTCCCTTAATGGTTGCCTTTCATAGAGATCAAGTCCCTTTCGAATAATGATGACAGTCCCTCCAAAATGCTTAATACACCCCACAGTTGCCTTCATAAAACAGATGTCCCTCATATGTCCCTCACATCCAAGGTAATGACTACCTATTCCTTAATAATAGGGATAGTCTTACCATTTAAAGGATAAAGAACAGAAAGACTTAAATTTTAGGGTAGGTACCTCCTAGTTGCTTGCTCACTTCATTCAAAACTTTTCAAATACTTCACAAATTTCAAACAATTTTCAAACACAAGTTTTTTACGCATCCGTACATGGATCATTATTAAACTCTTATGAAAATTTCTATTCACACACTACACTTTTCAAAAACAATTCAAAGTGAGCTAAGTAACTAAGAGCCCATGGATAACCATGGATGTAAAGGGTGCTAACACCTTCCCTTTACATAACCTACCCCCCGGACCCAAAAATCTTTTAAAGGTCTTTCCTGTTCTTTTATGCCTTTCCTTTGGATAAAATAAAAGTCGGTGGCGACTCTTGCTATCCGCAACATAACTTAAAGTCAGTTCTCCCACCGTGTTACAGAACTGGCGACTCTGCTGGGGATTTAATAAAAGAGGGGTACCCTTAGGAATTAGATCACTTTAAATTGTTTGCCTTGTTTGCTTTATATTATCTTGTTGGGGTGCTCTTATGTGTGAAAGGTCCTAACCCGGATCTAGTGTACCTTAGGTAAATGGCAATAGACCAAGGAAACTGTACGACGTATATCGATACGGTTGATCTGGTGGCCATAGTTAGTGCGACTTCTTGGTTGGTGCTTATGTTCCTTAAGTCAAGTTGAGGATAATATGAGGCTGCCATATGTTGTCAATGCACTAACTAACTTTTAGAACCCTAGTTAACTCATCTTGGCCTTTAGAAAGTAGTGAGGTAACCGGCTTTGGTGCAGACTGAAGTTGGTTGACACTCGATACTACGCTCATTGAGATTCTAAACTTGGAGGGTTTTGGTTGGCAAGTAAGTTGCCTACTGAACAACCACCCCTGTGAAGGATCAATGATATTGAGATCCCTTAGAACCTGGTTACTTTTGTAGGACAGGATGAACCAACTAAACTTCAGGGGAGGGTACTTACCTTTAACCTCATGCAAGCCTTCAAACCTAGGGTTATTGTGTGACTTGTTTGTGTGTGCCACATGTTTGTGATTGAGCATAACATCATAGCATCATCATGCATCATAAGCATAGCATTTTCACTAACCATTTCAAGGACCAAAGGATTTATCTTTGTTCTTTGTTGAAGGTCATGGCTTCTGCTCGTAGAAACACCATCAGGATCAACTTTGTAGGGATACCTCCTAAACTTAAAGAGTTGGTTTCTCAAGTGTCTGATCACTCCCAGTTCATCAAGAGACATGGTCATCTATTGGATCTAGTCACTTCAGGGTTCAATGAAGATATGATGAGTGTTCTGTTTCAGTTCTTTGATCCTAAGCACCATTGCTTCACATTCCCCGACTATCAGTTGGTTCCTACAATGGAAGAGTTCTCTAAACTTCTGGGTATACCTGTTCTTGATCAAAGACCCTTCACAGGTTTGGAGAAGGAGCTTAAACCAGAGGTTATTGCTGCAACTCTACATCTGAAGAAGTCTGACATTGTTCTAGAAACCAGAAGTGGAGTCAAGGGTATTCTTGCCAAGGTATTAATGGATAAAGCTCAAATGTTCTTGAAGGCCATGAGCTATGATGCTTTTGAGGAGATCTTAGCCTTGCTGATATATGGCTTAGTGTTGTTCCCCAATCCAGATCAGTTCATAGACGTTCATGCCATCAACATATTCCTGAGTCACAATCCAGTACCTACATTGCTTGGAGACATCCTACATTCTCTTCACACCCGTACTACAAGGGCAAGAGGAACTTTGATGTGCTGCATACCTTTGCTTTCTAGGTGGTTTATTTCTCACCTTCCTCGTTCAGTAATGAAGAATGAGCAAGGGTTCAGATGGTCCAAGAGGATCATGTCACTTTCTCACTCAGATATCCATTGGTGCTCCAGATCTATGGATAATGTCACCATCATTGACCGTTGTGGGGAGTTTCCTAATGTGCCACTTCTAGGCATAAGAGGAGGCATCACCTACAACCCCTCTCTAGCTTTACGACAGTTTGGTTACGCCCGGAGTGATGGCCCACATGACATGTTGATTCAGGGCATTGTGTTTGACTACGACAACGATCTGCAAGGTTACCGTAAGAGATTCATACGAGCATGGGGAAAAGTAAACAGGGTTGACAGCAAGACACTGGAACCTAAGTATACTATTCCTATGGAAGCTTATCTCAGATGGGTGCGGTCTCGTGCTCAGACTCTCATGATGCCATATCCTGCCGTCCTACCAGTTACCATGGAACCTGTTGCTGAAGGAGACACTGCTTATACCATCCTTCACCCAGACATGCCTACTGATATGGAAGACTTGCAGAGATCATGGATCCAACTGAAGGAGCAAAGGGATACTTTCGAGGCTCATTACAAAGCAAGCCAAGAAAGAATCCTGGAACTAACAAAGCAACTTCACGAGGAACGGAATCTCAACTCGTACCTCAACACAAAAAGGAAACGTCCATGGGAGACTTAAAACCCCATCTTTTGTACTTATTTCATTTTTTCATTTTTGTAAGCCTAAAAGGCAAAACAAAGTTATTACTAATAAAAGTTTACTTTCGTGATTGTCTAAGCAAATTTAAATCCTGCGGTCCTTGAAAACATTGCATATGCATTCCCATATCATTTCATTGCATCACAGGTTTATAATTGTGCACAGGTTTCTCATCTTCTCGCTGTTTATTTCAGCAATGGCTCTTGAACAAACAGTTAAGGATCTCCAGACACAAAATGCACAATTCCAAGAGCTGATCTTGAACCTGTCCAAGGGGCAGGATGAATTGAAGGCACTGCTGGCCAAGAAGACTAAGAAGACTAGAAGGTCAGCTGGTTTGATCAACATGGGAAGAAGGTTCAAAGGTCTTGCCAAGACCAAAGAACCAGCTGAAGACTATGAATCTGAAGAGTCTGAAAAAGAGGGAGGCAGCCTCCACAACACTATGGGGGACTCTGATTCTGAGGCCAACTATTACCATGAGCCTAATGAAGACAAATTCAAGATGCTGGTGGATAGGATGGATGCTATGGAGTTGCAGAAATCATCTGGGCTGGATTTTGAGGATTTGAGTTTGATATCTGGGGTAGTCATACCCATTGGTTTCAAGGTTCCTACTTTTGTTGTCTATGATGGGGTCTCTTGTCCCAAGCTGCATCTGAGGTCTTATGTCAGAAGAATTCAACCTCACACTGCTGATAAGAAATTGTGGATCCATTTTTTTCAAGAGAGCTTATCTGGAGCTCAGCTGGAGTGGTATTATCAGTTGGAGAGTGCTAACATCAGAGATTGGAATGATCTTGCTGAAGCTTTCTATAAGCAGTATCAATATAATGCTGACTTAGCCCCCACTCGCATGCAGCTTCAGAGCATGTCTATGGGTGCCAAAGAAAGCTTCAAAGAGTATGCTCAGAAGTGGAGAGACTTAGCTGGAAGAGTTCAACCCCCTTTGACTGACAGGGAATTGGTTGATATGTTCATGTGTACGTTGAATGGTCCGTTTTACAGTCATCTTATTGGAAGCTCATCATCTGGCTTCACTGAGTTGATCATGACAGGAGAGCGAGTAGAGAATGGTATAAAGAATGGTAAGATCCAAGTGGGTACTTCCTCATCAGGTGCTGCAAAAAAGCCCCCCACTGGAAAGAAAGAATCCAATGCTGTTTATGGTCAACCTGATCGTAATAGAAGGCATCAGTCTGTTAGTGCAGTCCATATTTCAAATCCAACTCCTGCAACAACAGAGCAGCCACAGGGCAACCAACAGAGGGCCAGAAGACAGTTCACGAAGATCAACATGTCAATGGCTCAGGCATTGCAACATTTGTTGAAGGCTGAACTTATTACTTTGAAATAGGCTCCTCAGAATCCTAATGTTACCTCTCCCAGGTACAATCCCAATGCACGATGTGCATATCATTCAAACTGTCAGGGACATGATACTAATAACTGCTGGATCTTGAAAAACAAAATTCAAGATATGATTGATGCTGGAGAAATTGAGTTTGATCCTCCAGGTACTCCAAATGTGATTACTGCTCCAATGCCAAATCACGAGAAGACTGTCAATGCCATTGATGAAGATTTATATATCCATTCAGTTGCAGAGTTGACCACACCATTGGCTGTCATCAGAAAGAAGTTAGTGCAAGCTGGGTTCTTTCCGGGTTGTCGTGAAGATTGTGTTTATTGTGAGTATAATCCAGATAAGTGCTTCAGATTGAAGGACGGAATTCAGCGTCTCATGAATAATTACACCATAGTGTTCGAAAGGAGACCATCTTCTGTGGAGAGTATGGTAGAGCATATTACTAGAGGTAATAAGATTGAAGAGGTTGATATGGTTGACAAAGTACCGGTAAGAATCACTTCCAAGGGGCCTATTAAAATCACCCATCAGGGTCCAATCAGGATTACTGCTGAAGGTCCTGTGAAAGTTGTTGCTGAAGCCAGAGTTGCTCCTATGGTCATTACTACTCCTGGTCCTATTCCATATACGTCTGATAAAGCTGTGCCTTGGCACTATGGGTCTGATGTTTACATCCATGGTGTTAAGCAAGAACCTTTAGCTGATGTTCCTGTTGATGTTGACAATATTGATGGATCTAGTAAGATCACACGTAGTGGAAGAGTCTTCTCATCTCCAGTTACCTCCAAGAATGCAGTTACTCCTGCTGCTACATCCACCACTGATGCTCGGGGCAAAGGTCCTGTTATTGAGCCTGTATCTACTGATGTGCCAGCTGCTGATGACCTCTCTAAGCAGATGGAAGAAGTATTGAAAATCATTCGCAAGAGTGATTATGACATTGTTGATCAGTTGGGGCATACTCCTTCAAAGATTTCTATGCTGTCCTTGTTGTTATGTTCTGAGGCTCATGCCAAGTCCTTGATCAAGTTTCTGAAGACAACTCATGTACCCAATGCTATCTCTGTTGACCAGTTTGAGAATTGTGTTGCCCACCTGACCTATGATAATGGGTTAGGATTTTCTGACGCTGATTTAACCCCTGCCAAAAGAGATCATAACAGGGCCTTGCATATCTCAATTGAATGCAGGGGCACTACCCTGTCACATGTATTGATAGACAATGGTTCCTCTTTGAATGTGTTGCCCAAGGAAGTCCTAAATAAGTTGAGCCCTGAAGATGCTGTGCTGAAGCCCAGTAGTATTGTGGTAAAGGCTTTTGATGGTTCTAGAAGAGTAGTACATGGGGAAATTGATCTTCCAATCAAAGTTGGCTCTCAGGTTTTTACTGCTACATTTTATGTGATGGATATTCGTCCTTCATACTCTTGTCTGCTTGGTCGTCCCTGGATCCATGGGGCAGGTGCTGTAACCTCTACATTACACCAAAAGTTGAGATATCCAGTGGATGGAAAGGTTGTTACTGTCTATGGAGAAGAAGAATACTTTGTCAGCCATGTAAACACTTTCAAGTATCCGGAAATGGAAGATGAATACATTGAAACTCCGTGTCAGACATTTGAGGTGGTTCCCTGGGTTGTTAATGATTATGTAGCTCCTCCTGTTGCAAAGAAAGTTCCCGTGGTCACCAGAAAACCTCCAACAATGGCAATGGCCTCCCTCAATGATGCTAGAGCTGTGGTGGACAAAGGTGGTTGTACTATTTGGGGTCAGCTTCCTGATATTCCATACAAGTCTGACAAGTTTGGTTTGGGTTTCACTGCAGAGTCCCAGAAAGCTGTTCGTCGTGCTCGTGCTGTTCGTATCACCAATCAAGGGGTTACGAAAGATCAGATCAATGTTGTGGGAGACTATGAGGAAGACTACAACCTGAATGCTTGGATTTTTCCTACTGTGGGTGCTGGACTCAATAATTGGAAAGCTGAAGATGTTATCCCTATCTCCTTTAGTCAGGAGTAAATACTATTACTGTGCTGTTGCTTTTAAGTTTGTAATTTCTTGAACAATTGAACTCTTAAGCCATGTGCCTTACCCGGGGCACAATGGTGTGCTTGTTACGGGCTGTCATTTCATTTGCATACTTAATTCAATAAAAATCAGTGGACGTTTCGTTTTAGTAAATATTGTGTTCCTTGTCTTTATTTTCTTTTATTTTTGCTTTATCAGCTATGTGTTCTTACACACACCCACATCACTAAATGCAGATCCTCATCCACTCTGGATCCTGTTGATAACAGTTCTACTATTGCCAATTATAATTTCGAGAATCTGATCTATCAAACTGAAGACGGAAATGAGGACGATTGTGAAATACCTGTAGAGCTTGCTAGGTTGTTACAACAAGAAGAGAAAGCTATACAGCCACATGAAGAGTCAGTCGAAGTTGTGAATTTGGGAACTGAAGAAAACAGAAAAGAGGTCAAGATAGAGGCTGATTTAGAGGACAGTGTCAAGAGCAGATTGATTCAGATGTTACGTGACTATGTGGAGATCTTTGCTTGGTCTTATGAAGATATGCCAGGGTTGGATACAGACATTGTGGTTCACCGCTTGCCAGTGAAAGAAGATTGTCGTCCAAAGAAGCAGAAGGTTCGTCGTATGCGTCCTGAAATGTCAGAAAAGATCAAGGCAGAAGTAATGAAACAGTTCAATGCAGGGTTCTTAGCAGTAACTTCTTATCCTCAGTGGGTTGCAAATGTGGTACCAGTTCCTAAGAAAGATGGTAAGGTACGTATGTGTGTGGACTACAGAGATTTGAACAAGGCTAGCCCCAAAGATGATTTTCCACTTCCTCATATTGATATTCTGGTAGACAACACTGCTCAGCATAAGGTATTCTCTTTTATGGATGGTTTCTCTGGTTACAATCAAATCAAGATGGCTCCTGAAGACATGGAGAAGACAACATTTGTGACACAGTGGGGCACCTTTTGCTATAAGGTAATGCCATTTGGTTTGAAGAATGCAGGGGCAACATATCAGCGTGCTATGGTGGCTTTGTTTCATGATATGATTCATCATGAGATAGAGGTATATGTGGATGATATGATAGCCAGATCTCAGAATGAAGAGCAACATCTTGATCATCTGCACAAGTTGTTTGAGAGGTTGAAGAAATACAAGTTGAGGTTGAACCCAAACAAGTGTACTTTTGGAGTTAGATCTGGTAAACTCCTGGGTTTCATTATCAGTGGAAAAGGTATTGAAGTGGATCCTGCAAAAGTGAAAGCTATACGAGAGATGCCAGCTCCCCGTACTGAGAAGGAGGTTAGAGGTTTCTTGGGACGATTGAACTACATTGCAAGATTTATTTCCCAATTAACTGCCATCTGTGAGCCAATCTTCAAGTTGTTGAAGAAAGATCAGGTGATGGAATGGAATGATGAGTGCCAGACTGCCTTTGATGAAATCAAGAGATATTTGCTAGAACCTCCAATTTTGATGCCACCAGTTGATGGAAGACCCTTGATTATGTACTTAACAGTGTTAGACAACTCAATGGGGTGTGTGTTGGGGCAACATAACGAGTCTGGTCGAAAAGAGCAGGCAATATACTACCTTAGCAAAAAGTTTACCGACTGTGAAACAAGATACTCACTGCTCGAGAAAACTTGCTGCGCTTTGGCATGGGCTGCTCGCCGACTAAGACAGTATATGTTGACTCATACCACCTTATTGATTTCAAAAATGGATCCAATCAAGTACATATTTGAGAAACCTGCTCTCTCTGGAAGAATTGCAAGATGGCAAATGATCTTGACAGAATATGACATACAGTATACTACTCAGAAGGCCATCAAAGGAAGTGTTGTTGCAGATCATTTGGCTCATCAAGCAGTAGATGATTATCAGTCAATGAGTTTTGAGTTCCCCGATGAAGACATTATGATCATTACCAAAGAACCTGGACAATATGACGGACCTGAACAAGGATCCCGATGGACTATGGTTTTTGATGGTGCCTCCAATGCACTTGGTAATGGTGTTGGTGTTGTGATTAGTTCCCCTGAAGGTTGTTATACCCCAATTACTGCCAGACTTTGTTTATATTGTACCAATAACATGGCTGAGTATGAGGCATGTATCCTAGGTATTAAAGCTGCTATTGATATGAAGATTCAGTTCCTTGATGTATATGGAGATTCAGCCCTGGTAGTAAGTCAGATTAAAGGAGATTGGGATACTAAGCATGATAACCTTATTCCTTACAGAGAGCATGTGTTGTCTTTGATCCCACATTTCAAAGAGATTACCTTTGGACATATTCCACGAAGAGAGAATCAGTTGGCAGATGCATTAGCTACCATGGCATCTATGTTTGAGATCAGCTGGGATGATGAAGCTCCCAAGATTACTATTGATAGATTTGAAAAGCCTGCATACTGCAATGAGATTGACACTGAAGGGGCAGAGGAGAAGCCTTGGTTCTATGAAGTGAAAAGATATCTTGAAGCTCAGGAGTTCCCTGAAGGGGCATCTGTCAAAGATAGGAAGTTCCTGAGAAGGTTTTCTGCTAAGTTCTTTTTGAGTAATGGCATTTTATACAAGCGCAATCATGATTCAACTTTGCTTCGTTGTGTGGATAAGAAGGAAGCAATTGAGATTATGGAGGATATGCATGATGGAATTTTTGGCACTCATTCTAGTGGTCATACCATGGCAAAGAAGATATTGAGAGCAGGTTACTATTGGTCTACCATGGAAGCTGATTTCTATCAACACTCCAGAACTTGTCACAAATGTCAAATTTATGCTGATAAAGTCCATGTACCTCCATCACCATTGAATGTGTTGACTGCTCCTTGGCCTTTTGCCATGTGGGGCATTGATATGATTGGTGAAATCAAACCTACTGCTTCTAATGGACATCGTTTCATCCTGGTTGCTATTGATTACTTCACGAAATGGGTGGAGGCAGCTTCATTTTCATCTGTTACTAAGAATGTTGTGGCTCGATTCATTAAGAATAATCTCATATGTAGGTATGGCATCCCCGAAAGGATTATTACTGACAATGGCTCTAATCTGAACAACACTATGATTACTGATCTCTGCACGCAGTTCAAGATTAAGCATCATAACTCTTCTCCGTATCGTCCAAAGATGAATGGGGCAGTTGAAGCTGCTAATAAGAACATTAAGAAGATTGTACAGAAGATGACTGTTACTTACAAAGATTGGCATGAGATGTTACCATTTGCTCTTCATGGTTATCGTACTACAATACGTACTTCAACAGGGGCAACCCCATTCTCCTTGGTCTATGGTATGGAAGCAGTTCTACCCATTGAAGTTCAGATTCCCTCCTTAAGAATTATGAAGGATGCAGGCTTGAATGAAGATGAATGGATTCAGACTCGGCTTGACCAGATAAATTTGATTGATGAGAAGAGGCTAGCAGCAGTTTGTCATGGCCAGATGTACCAGAAACGAATGATCAAAGCTTTTAACAAGAAGGTTAAGCCAAAGGTATATCAAGCTGGTGACTTGGTAATCAAGCGTATCATATTACCACAGGGTGATCCTAGGGGCAAGTGGACTCCGACATATGAAGGACCATTTGTGGTCAAGACAGTGTTCTCAGGAGGTGCCATGATACTTACTACTATGGATGGTGAAGACTTTCCACAGCCTGTAAACGCAGACATAGTTAAAAAATACTACGCATGAAAAGAGACCCGCTAGGTTGACAGGCCTAGGCAAAAATAAGGGCATCCCGGCAAACCAAAAGGGTTTGGGCAAAAATTAGGGATATATATAAAAAGATGTACACCCGGCAAGTCGAAAACCTGAAAAGGCGGCTTGGGCAAAAAAGGGTATCCCGGTGGATTGAAAACCTGAAAGGGCAATCCAGGCAAAAGTTAGGGATTAAAGCGTATGACTATGTCTCGTTTGGATCACCCATGAAACTGCGACCAGTTGTGTTACTTACTCAAGCTCAAACAGATAAAGCTCAATCCAATCGTTTCCGTCTCAACAACAGAAGATGAGATACTTGAAGATAATGGCAATAGTAGAATTGAAACTCAATAGGATTATTTCCTACATAGCTGATTTTCTTTGTTTTGTAAAATTTTATGACAAAATCCTCTTACTAGGATTTATGTCTCCTTGTACAAACTTACCCGTGTATGGGTCACTTTTTGATATGAATAAATTCCATCTTTTGAATCCAGATTTACTTTTACCCTATTTACATAAGCGAAACGTCCATTGGTTGTGTTTGAATGTATGTATGCCTTTGAATATGATTGATGTTTACCAAAAATGCATGAATGCTTACTATGATTGATGTTTACAAGAAATGCATAAGTGCTTACTATGATTGATGTTTACAAGAAATGCATAAGTGCTTAATATGATTGATGTTTACCAGAAATGCATGAAAATGCAGTAATAATATTTACTAAGGACGAACGAGGGAAGGATTTCAACGAAGCTTCGCCGGTTCATCTTTACAAGACAGTTACAAACCCTCAGTAGGACGAATCCATCTTCATAAAGTCTCATCTCCCCTGGAATTTATATCCATCTCTTTTATCCTCATACGGATATACAGGAATTTACTTTCCAATAAGGGTACGACGAACGAAGACGGGAGGTTATATCTACCCTACTATCAAACGAAGACGAAGGATATATATACCTTGCTATCCCCAGCAGACGGGAGGTTATATATACCTTGTTATCCCCAGCAGATGGGAGGTTATATATACCTTACTATCCCCAGCATACGGAAGGTTATGTATACCTCATTATCAAACAAGACGGGAACGAGTTCCTCATATTCTTCAGCAACGAATCGGGATTTATTTTCCCTGGCCAGCAGTTGTTATACGAAGATATCCGGACGCTTCAGGCAGTGTCATATCATACATACATCATTTACATCATACCATAACATACATATCCATAGATACATAGTTCATTACCTAAGTGCATCATATCATACATGCATACATAAAGCATAAACTAATATTATTATACAGAATGCTACCTTATTTTCAGGTTAACTCTCCAGCAAACAAATTTATGATTATCAGGACTGCTTTATCCTCCTGAAGACTTACCATCTCTCAAGACTGCTTCATCCTCTTGGGAACATATTATTACACCAGGACTGCTTCATCCTCCTGACAGCTATCATCTTCAGGATTGCTCTATCCTCCTGAAAATTCCTATTACATCAGGATTGCTTTATCCTCCTGAAATCACATTACTACCTCAGGATTGCTTTATCCTCCTGACAGCTTTTATTACATCAGGACTGCTTCATCCTCCTGAAAGCTTTTTATTACACCAGGACTGCTTCATCCTCCTGAAAGCATATTATCAATACCTCAGGATTGCTTTATCCCCCTGACAACTTCTTTACTTCAGGATTGCTTCATCCTCCTGAAAATCATATCATTGCCTCAGGACTGCTCCATCCTCCTGACAGCTATCATTATACCTCCATATTTTGGACTGCTTCATCCTCCAAGACATGTATCTGAAGAACTTTTTTTCAAGTGGCATCTTTAAGCCCACTCAATCATATTCAACTAGCCATCTGTATCACTTTATGCACTGGTGAGTGCAAATTTTTGGGCTTTTGTGTTCAATCCCCTTCAACCTTCCAGGTCACGACTGGCAAACATACCAATCTAACCCCTCAGGTTTCAGAAAATTGAACAGGGGCAGCTGTTGCACCCCAAAATTTGCCCTCACAATACAAGACTTTGTGTTCTAAGAAGGTTCACAAGGTTCACAATGCTTTCAAAACCTTTCATGAGGTTCATGAAGTCTACAAGTCACTTTATGAAGGTTCACAAGGTTCACAAGCTTCTCAATGCTTTCAAAACCTTTCATGAGGTTCATGAAGTCTACAAGTCACTTCTTGAAGGTTCACAAGGTTCACAAGATTCACAATGCTTTCAAAACCTTTCATGGGGTTCATGAAGTCTACAAGTCACTTTATGAGGTTCACAAGGTTCACAATACCTCCCATGAGGTTCACAAGACATTTTATGGTGGTTCACAAGGTTCACAAAGTTCACAATTGGTCAGAAGAGTTGACAATCCCCTCAGACAATGCACCTCCTAGGCAGTGCATCCAAAACTAGGGTTTTGACTTTAATCAGGCTAAATGGATTTCCAAGAATTCAAGTGAGCTTCATAACACCTTATATGTGTTTAAGAACCCCCATGACAAGTTTCAAGACTTTTCTCAAAAGTTTGCTCAGTCAGATGATCAGATAAGTCAAAATCAGTCAATGCAGTTAAAAAGTCAAACTGAGGTCAACTGTGGTCAAACCAAAGTCAAACTTCATGATTTTTTGCCAACATCAAGTATATGAAGTAAAATTCATCATTTGATCAAGGGTTGATCATGATTCATCAAGGAGATTTCAGATCATCAAGAATCAGGAGTTTCTAAATTAGGGTTTCCTCAGCAAAAGTCAACTGAACTTTGACCAGCCATAACTTTCACATGCTTCATCACCAAGTCTCCACTCAAAGCTCATTTTGAAGGAAATTGAATTCTCTACAACTTTGTGTCTCACAAGCCAAGCCCAAAAATGCTTCATTTGGAAGGTATGAGCTAAGACATTATAGGTCCTTTTGAAAGTCAACAAAAAGTCAACAACTTCAAAAGGGCATAACTTGAGATTGGTAAATGATATGGACATGAAACCAGTGGGGTTGGTTAGAGGACTCTTCAAGCTTTCCAAAATGTCCAAGAAAACCTTCATAGCATTAAAATTGAAGGATGTGTGCCCTTGCAAAGTTGGGAAATTTTGAGTTGGTTTATGATGAAAAAGGAGGTCTAAAACCAATTTCTTCCAAATGGGCTTGCCAAATAATGACCCAACCCATACAATGACTTCATGCACGACCCAAACCATTAAAAATCAGAATTTTTATTATTTTATTTTTATTTATTTTGATTTAATTCATTAAAAATCATTTTAAATAAAAATAAAATATGAAAATGTAAGATTTGATGGAGATTAAGCTTCTAGAAAGTCTTAAATATTGATTTGAATTGAAGAGGAAAGAAATCATGAGATTTGGCCAAAAATAGCAAGCATTCACACATGAATATTGGATTTTTAAGGCATGATCATTATGGATCTTTTCCTATCAAATTCTTCACATAACCAATCAATTTTTTGGCCTAAAATCAATCACCTATAAGTACTAAACACAACCCAATCACAAGGACACGAATTTCAGCAGCCTCAAAGGTAAGTTCATACTTCAAAAATTCAAGCCAAAAGTCACATTCGGATTCTTTGATTCAAGGCATTTGAAGGTAAAACAAGAACGTAGCAAGACTCCACTTCCTTGATCATGAACCATCACTCATATGCATCAAAATCATGCCATATTGCTCAACCCGAATCCACTTTTATCTTGAAATTCAAATTTTCGAATTCATTAATATATGCATTATAAACTGTTTTTGATGATTGGTATGTGTTTGTTGTGATGCATAGATTGTTTCTGGATACAAGAATCAAAGAAAACAGCCCTAACCCGCAAGTTGCCATAGCTAGGGTTTAAGCTTCAAATTTGGGGTTTTGCGATTTAAGTAATATAAATGAATTCTAATGACATAGATTGATTGGGTGAACCATAAGGAACTCAATGATATCTTCAATTCCATGAATTTGTACTGTTTCATCCATGTTTGATTTTCGTAGGTTCTGAATGTTGAAGAACACGCAGGAGATTTCGCAGGTAAAATGGCATGAAATTTCGCAGGTAATATGGAGAAGAAGAAGCTGTTTGGCGCGTCCTGGGAAATTCAAATCTTGTCTAAAATATTTTTTGTTTTAGTGTTGGTTGGTTGTCACAAGCGTGCAGCTTGTCTCAGTGGTAAGGCTGGTATGCGTATTGTATGATGGCACTGGTTCGATACTTGGCTGGGTGCATTTTTTTTCTCTTATTTTTCAGGTTAAGCGTACATAATATATTATGTATTATGGCCAACACATTAGCAGAATTGCTCACCTAGCTGGATGGTCATGCGTGCGTTTGTGTATTCAAGAGGTCCTGGGTTCGATTCCTCCCCCAGGCCTTTTGGTTTTCATTATTTTTGTGATTTTTCCAGGCATTGCATAAAACCAATTGAAACCATTCCATTATCACCAATACGTGGCTGGCCTGGTGGTACGTTTTGTTGCTTGCAGGCAGGGTCTCCTGGGTTCAAACCCAGCCAAGGTAAGTTCTTTTTACCATTTTTCTGTTTTAATTTATTTAACTAATTTGCTTAATTGTTTTCTTATTTATTAATTTAAAAATAAATCATGCATGTATATATATTTAATAAATATCTAAGACAACACTTATATTTTCTAAAATTCTAAACTTTTATTTTTCTCAATTTAAATTTTTTTTATTATGTAATTAAAATTATAATATATGTATGTTTATTTAAATAATTTTGTATATTAAATTAAACCTTAAAAAATATTTTCTAAACAAACCCTAATTTTGTAAAACCTAATTTATTTTCTAAATAATAAAAATTAATTTTATTTTATGATTTAAATTTCTAATCTTTTTGTAAATATAATATTTAATATAAAATTTTGTAAATATGATTAATTTTTAAATATAATCCTTAAATATAATTATAACTTATTTTCTTCATATAATATGTAAATATTTTTTCTAATTTGTTTATAATCTAAATTATATATATAAATAATTTTTAATATGTGTTTAGAAATAATTGAATCTATAATAATTGAATTTTGTAATTATAATATGTTTAAAAATAATTTAATAATTTGTATATAAATTAAAATGTTATAATAATTGTTTCATTATTCATATTTCCTCTTATTTATAAATAATTGTCTATATTAAAAAACTAATCTTTTGTTTATTATTTTAATTATGTTCTTATAATATTTTGCTAATTCCATTTATTTATTGTTATTATTACTAACCATATTATTACTAATACATTTATTTTTTTAATTATGCTTATTATGATTATTTCACTAACCTTATTTATTTTAATTATCATTCTTACTAACCCCTATTATATTTATTGCCTATTTTTGCTTATTATTTATATTTATTTACTTATTTGCTATTTATTTTAATTATTGTTGTAATTGCTCCTTGGATGTAATTTTTGTAAATATTTAATTTATGTAATTTTCATGCCATGGTTAGTAATTTAGGGAGTGTAAACATGTATTATATTTAAAATTAAATTTAGATCATTTTAATTATAAGATAAATTAAATTAAACACTCACACACGTAAGTCGATTTTTAATCGCCATCTCACTTTCTAGGGCTATCTCTCATGTTGCCTATTCAAAAAGGTCAAGTGGGGTGTATAAAGCAAGTCCCTTAAAAGAAAAGTCATCAAGTCCCTTAATGGTTGCCTTTCATAGAGATCAAGTCCCTTTCGAATAATGATGACAGTCCCTCCAAAATGCTTAATACACCCCACAGTTGCCTTCATAAAACAGATGTCCCTCATATGTCCCTCACATCCAAGGTAATGACTACCTATTCCTTAATAATAGGGATAGTCTTACCATTTAAAGGATAAAGAACAGAAAGACTTAAATTTTAGGGTAGGTACCTCCTAGTTGCTTGTTCACTTCATTCAAAACTTTTCAAATACTTCACAAATTTCAAACAATTTTCAAACACAAGTTTTTTACGCATCCGTACATGGATCATTATTAAACTCTTATGAAAATTTCTATTCACACACTACACTTTTCAAAAACAATTCAAAGTGAGCTAAGTAACTAAGAGCCCATGGATAACCATGGATGTAAAGGGTGCTAACACCTTCCCTTTACATAACCTACCCCCGGACCCAAAAATCTTTTAAAGGTCTTTCCTGTTCTTTTATGCCTTTCCTTTGGATAAAATAAAAGTCGGTGGCGACTCTTGCTATCCGCAACATAACTTAAAGTCAGTTCTCCCACCGTGTTACACTACGTACCTTCGATTTAAAGGATCTTCGTAATGCAATTCCCCTACCCCTAACTAGGGGTATCAAAACGGGCTGCCCGCCCTGCCCCACCAAAAGCCCGACGAAAAAATAGCGGGGCGGGCATGCCCGCTAAGGTGAACTGGGCATGAAATTCAAGCCCGCCCCGTCGGCGGGCTTGCCCGCCTTCTTTTTTATTTTTATTTTTTTCATTTCTTTATAAGCTATTTTTAAATTTCTTTTTGTTTTTATTTTTTGTATTTTTTTTATAGCTCTTGTTAAATTGTAAGAGATAAGAAATCAAACTAATGTGATTAATAAGAAACAAAGCCAACTATAAAGAGAAGTAACTTCAATGTCAGTAAAACTATTGTGTCGCATATATGATAATAGAGAAATTCTTACTAGTTGAATATGTTCAGTACATAATATAGTTTTAAAATAGATGTATATGTTAAGAAATAGTGAAAATTATTTTGCATATAGTTTGCTATATACGAATGTTCCAGTATATATAAATGGAATAGAAATTTCACAATTAAAAATATTTACATATTATAATTGAAATATTAAATTAGAGTATTCTATATGTGTTACAGTATAGCAATGTCATATTTTTTTCATTGCATTATAGAGAATTTTTCATTGCAATATTTTATTGGTTAGAGTTTTTATATGCAATTTAAATAAATATCTATATTGATACTATATACAAATTTACATACTTTTTCCAAACTTTCTATAGGATGCATATAACAATAACTCATTTTAAATTTGAATTGGTTTATTATAATTTCGTTTAAATTTGAATTATGACATACATTTAAATGCATATTACAATAAATTTAAAAGAAATTACAAATAAATTTTTAAATAATTTTTGTTTCAAAAAATTTAGCGGGCTGGCGGGCCAACCCCGTCCCATTATGTATTTCGCCCGCAAGGGTTTTTTGTTTTGGCGGGGCGGACGAAATGGGTAGGCGGGTCCAAAATTCCAACTCATCCCGCCATTTTTTGGTGGGTTACGGGGCGGGCCAGCGGACTCCGACCCGTTTTTCCACCCCTACCCCTAACCCTGATCATAATGTTTCTAACTACCCCTTACTAAATTATTAAAACCCTTAATTTAATCCCTTTTAATTATTATTATTATTATTTAAATAGTAATTACTTTTATAAAATCCCAATATAAATATCCCTTAAATAAAACCCCAAAAACATTTTTATAAAACCCCAAAGTAAAATCTCATATTTAAAGATCAATCCCAGAAATAAATTTCAATCCCTCAAGTAAATAAATTTTTTAAATCCCTAAAATATATTTTATCATAATAATCTAAATCTCCATATTTTATATAAAAGGAAATGCCCAAATATTTAATATTTCTAATCTCCAAAATAAATTCAAATTAAAAAGAAAAATTCTTTAAAACTCAAGTTCAATCCCCAAGGTTATAAAATTTAAATTAAGTAAATCCCAAAAAACATGTTTAAATCCCTTTTTAAAATAACATTTTACTTAATTTAAAATACCCAAAATATTTATCCCAAGAATTCAGAATTAAATAAATTCCATTTATCAAAGAAAAATATTTTTAATATAAGACAAAAATAAACATTTAAGAAAAAAATTAAATAACTATTTAATAAAAAAGAAACCCTAAATAAACTCAAAAAAACAATAATTATTATTGATATATTTTTTTATCCTAAACAATTATTTTTCATATTAAAACCCTAATCCATACTTAATATTCCTAATTAAATCACTAATTAACTAATTAAAATAAGTAATTATTTTAATTAATTAATAATTTTTTATGTAATTGGAGTAAGAAACCAACTTATTAGTACAAGGGATGACAAAATTATCCGTACCCGCGGATATCCGCAGATAAAATTCGTCACAGATATGAGGCGGATAACTAAATGAATATCAACGGATAAAATAAATGGATATTTAAATATCCGTTTATTAATGAATATGGATACGTGTTTAATAATATATGTACCCGCGGATATCCATATCCATTAATAAATTATAAAAATCATTTAAATATTTTAGTTTATTATACCTTGTTTTTTTCATCTATAAAAAATTAGTCTTCTTATATTTCTTACTTTTTTTGATATTTTCTTTTAAGAAAACTGTCGCTCCCGGGATTTTCATCCTGGTACAAACGCGAAAGTGGCGCGGAAAAGGTAGAGTCGCCAGCCATGCATTTTTATCCCGAACGAATGGGAAAGGTAATGCTGCACAAACCTGAGGAAGAAGGAAATGACAAGGTCATGCGAACCAAAGATCTGGGTTCGGGAGTCGGTTACGACCTGGGAAGGTATTAGCACCCCAGACCGTCCGTCGTACCCGACGGGATCCACGCTTGCTTGTTTGCTTCAAAGGGTGAGAAAATAAAGTGTTGTTGAACAAATGAACTGCTAACTGGAATGGAAATGAGAAATGAGAAAGGAACTGGAAAAAGAGAGCAAAAAGAAAGAATGGGAAAAATGTAGGGAAAATAAAGAATATGCTCGAACGGGCCCTACCCCGCTGCCTACGTACCTCACCGGGAAAATGAGGATCAGAGTCGACGTAGTTCGCCTAACCAGGCGGGAACTATTTGTTTGTGTTTTTTATGGCTTGAACTGTGTATGTCTATGCTCAGGTGTTGCAGGCTTGTCTGGTACGAGTGCGTTTACCGTCTTGCATGCGAGACAAGTCGTCGCAAGTTCGCGTTGTGAGTGAATGAGATGAGAAAAGAAATTCCCGCAGGAAAGTTGCTTATTGTTTGTTTTTTCCTTTTAAGAGTTTTGTATGAATTTGGCACAAGGAAGTGAATTCAAACTCTTTTCCACGGAATGTGTACTTGCTACTACATTCCAAGATGGAATAATAGAACAAGCACACCAAGAAAGTAGAATTTATCCAAGACTTGTTCCCAAGGATTAAGGTTTAAGTTCACTAGCTTGTTGGACTTTATCAAGTGTTTTTGTTAATTTTGTGAAGAAGTGTCTTTTAGATTTTTCTTTGTGAAACAACCCCTTGATGAGACTTGTACATCATGCTAGACAAGCCGGCACCATTCCAAGATGGAATGAATGTAAGTGCCCCATGGAATAAGGCTATACACAAGGGATCCTTTCATGCATTTATTAAGTCTTTTTGGATTTTGTTTGAAGATGAGAAAGAAGACTCAAATCGGAAAAAGGACAAAAATTAAGGGGGACTAAGACCAACCCTAAGTTATTTATTAAAACAGCAGTCCTATGGTTAATGGGGCTTTTCTAATCCTAAAGAGAAAAAGGAAAAAAAAGAAGGAAAAAGGATGCAACTTACTTCCTAAGGAAGATAAGTTGACCCTAACAAAGAGGAACCCTACCAATCACAAGTATGGAAAGAACAAGTGAATTAAATGCATAAAGAAATGCATAAAAAATAAAAGGATAAGGTGTAAGGAAACATACTTTTCCCTCCCTACAAAACAAAGATTAGTGTGCAATTTATTAAAAAGGAATGAGGTAAACACATACCAATTAAATCCTAATGACTCTAGGACTCTATCTAAACTCTATCTTAATTCTAGAAGAACTAAACAATGCTAAAACAAAAATTCAGCACCTACTACAGCCCCTAATACGCAAACAGCTATGAAATGCAACACACAAAGCAAACAGCATACTACAACTATCATGCAGCATGAAAAGGTAGGTGTAAAAAGTCAAATACAACATGCAAACATAACAAACAGCATGTATTTTACAACACCTATATGCAAAGTCAGCTATGAAATGTAAAATACAAATTTGATTATTTTCATTTTTTAATGCACAAACTCAATGAAACATGCACCAACTTCATCATGAACATGCATTTGAACATAGGTCAACATACATAAATGAAAGAACATGAACATTTTTGAAGGATTATGCAAGAATGCATCACATGGTTGATTATGCAACAAGTATGCAAAATATGGCACATGAATATGGCATATGAACATAATGAACATTGATCATGAACATGCAACATGATAGATCAACAAGAATGCCAAACTCAATGCAAAATTCAGAATTGAAATGATGTGAATGATAGGATCAAACATGTAATCAAATGCAACCAAATGCACATACATACATGATTATGTAAACTGCAATATATCTTGATACAATAAAATGCGAAATGATTTAATGCAATGTGAAAGATGTAAAACAGAATGCAACATGATTATTCTCATGCTAAATGATGCATAAACATGGCAACAAAATGCAAGAAACCAAGCTATACACAAAAGAACACAAAAATGCATAATATGCAACATGAACGGAAACGCGTCGAAACGACTCGAAATAGGGGAATGAGATGTCAAAACCAACCTAGAAAATTCCTTAAAATCAATACCTAAACATGTATGAACATTAGAGGCACTAGAAATCAAGACTAAGCTATCAAAGAAGCACAAATTCCAAAAATTAACAGTGTTAACCAGTTAACGGTCCTAAAACTGCACTGGTTTGTGGCCAAAACGCATGCGTTAACCGGTTAACCAAATGGTTAACCGGTTAACACTAAATCAGAATGTGAAAAAAGTTTAGAAATAAGTGCTTTTGGCCACAAACTCACTTCTAATGATCTCCAACATACCTAGGAACATGTTAACACGAATTTCTACTCAAATGGGGCTTATTTTCACATGCTAGATCCTATAACTATCTACACCCTAACTTCTAATCCATTACAAATCATAAATCGCAAGCAACACATAACGGAAACGTAATCGATCACAAGCAAAGCGAAAAGCAATTAAAGAATGCCGAAATGGCGAGATGAAGAGAATAACTTAAAGGAGAAGTGATTTAGATCACCAACCTGCAAAGCGTAGAAGTGCTTCGGTGGATGTTGCAAGAATCGGAGCTTGATCGAAGAGAAAACCACGAAAACCGCAAAATAAATGCGTTCTTGATGCTTGAACCTTCGTGCACTTCCGATAAGCCGAAATCCTCACAAAAATCACTCGCTTATTCTTCTACAGTCCATAATCAATGGAGGTTGGAGGCTAAGCTTCAAGATCTTCAAGTTTCAATGTGAAACTTGAAGAGCTTCTTCAAAAAGCTTTAGTGAAAAGGGAAAATGCAGGAAAAGTGAGAGAGAAAAAGTGATTGTGAGAGAGTGAAAATTTTGGAAATTTTTGGGAACCTTTTGCTTCAAAGTGATTAGTGATTATATAGGGGCTAGGCTAGGCTAGGAGCTAGGTATGGGAATGAAGTTAGGTCTAGGAATGAAGCTAGGTTAGTAGTTAGTTAGGGTTAGGGTTGGAGAAGGAATATTCCTTGGAACACTCTAGAAGATGGTAGAACATGGTAGAAGTTTCCAAGGGAAATGGAGTGGAATTGAAGTGGAAAAACAAGAGGGAAAGAATGAAAGGAAGGGTGGAAAGAAAGTGGAAGGAAAAGTGGAGGGAAATGTGAAATCAACCACTTTTCAAATGATTTATTTTTCTCTTTTGATTTTTTTTTATGATTCCTCCATCATTTCTTAACCAAATTTGAACCATAGGATCATTGTAACCCTAATTCCATGAGTTAGATCTTAAAAGTCAGGAGTCGACCCTTTTTTCCTAGCTCGATTGCCTTTTCCCCGATTCCTCGATTTTCAGTCATCTGGCCAGTCGAACCTCTTCCAAAAATGAATTTGTGGACGAAGTTTGAACCCTAGGCACTTGACATCATATGTAATACAAAGGAACCCTCTTTGAATCATAACTTCATGCAGAAGCCCTCGTAGAAGTGAAACCCTAATTTGGCCTTTTCATCATCAGGAGATGTTGCACTGCTTGCCTCCTTTGATCAAATCAAATCTTTCCATGGCTTGTGGCTTCAAGTGAAGACTTGTGGGATATTGTGAACCCTCTACACATGGTTGAGAAGCTATGTGGCCCTTTGATTGCCTTTGTAATGCCTTCGGTTGCTCCAATCATTGATCACATACCTATGTCTCAGCTATGCTATACATGATGCAATGTTTTTGGTTATTTTATGAAGCTATGTATGCAAAATGCTATGCAAAATGTTGAGGATATGAGAGGGCAAATTTTGAGGTATTACAAAAACCTTTCACATTTCACTCAAATTCTATTAACTATTTCATATTTAAACTATTCACTATTTCATTCCTCAATTCAATAATTTCACTTTCCAACCAACTAATGTCGTCATTCCTCTGTCAAACTAATGTCTTCTTCATACTCCTTGGTTGTCCGTTGTTAAATTAAGAGCGAATGTATGAATGTTATATGATAATAAATTTTTGTGTCTTTAAAAGAATTTTAAAATTATTTATTTAAAAAATTATTATTTTTAAATATTATCCATGAATATCTGTAATTATTCGCGGATACTGTTAAACTCGTGGATTACCCGCTAAACGAATATCCACATGGATATTGGACGAATATGAATATCATTTTTATCTAACGGGACGAATACATATATCATAGTATCCGTCCCCATGGATATCCATTTACATCCCTAATTAGCACAAGATAAAAACAATTTTGTAAGTAAATTTGTGTTTTACACGGAAGCAGAATAATGATAGTTAAAATAAACAAATAAAAATCCAATACCAACTAACTCACAACAAATCAAAACTTAAACCAAAGATAATATATAAAACAATATTGGGTTAATATAAAACCAACATACAGGATCGAGGTTTATTCCGATGAACAAAACTATTAATTTTTCAGCTTTCTCCCTTTTTTCATGGTTAATTCATTCCTATCCTCCAATTCCTATCTTTCCCTTTTGTATTTGAGAAGATATTTTTCTTTTGCCCTTGATAATTCTTGACTCATTTATCTCTCTTCCCTTTTTTGTGTTCTTCCGTTGATGAAGACTTTTAGGGTTTATTTGTTGTTGTTCTTCGATGTGAAGAACAACAACTTTTAGGATTTGAATATGTGAATATTGGGGTAGAAAAGTATGAGAAAAAAGAGGTTCTATTTATAAGGTAGAATTAGGTCAAAAAATTGAATGTGATCATCTAATTTAGGAAGAATTTCATTTAACCCGATTCTTCATATTTCTTAGAGCCCAAGCCAATGAATTTGGATGGATTCATGACTTGTTGAATTTAAATAAAAATTTAATATTATAAATAAAAGAAATAGCCTAATAATGATAAAAGAAAAATATTCGATTTTTTTATTTATGTGATTTTTTTGAGATTTTTTCCATAAAATAATGGTTTTAATGAAAAAATCATTTTTTTAAATGCATTAAATATACATACGAAAATTAATAATTAAATAATAAAAAATGTTATTTTTGTGATTTTTTTATTACAAATAAAAATAGAAAAAGTTAGTAGTATAGAAAAAAACAAATAAAACATTAAAAGTGAGGAAGGTGAAATTCGAACTCACAACATCTCACTCTTACCATCATTATACCCCTTTTTAATATATTTTTTTAACCAATAAAAAAATACTTTTTTTTACCACCCTAAACAAATATTTTTTATTTTAATAATCTAATAAGTAGTTATTAAATTTTAAAATAATTTTCTATAACAAAAATACATTTTTTTTATAAACACAATTTTATTTTGGTAATAAAAATGACTAAAAATTATTAAAAAGTCTTTATAAAAATCACAATTAATAAAACACTTGATAATATTATTTCTAAAAAAATTTAAAATAAGAAATAAAATAATCTCACCCCTTATATATATATTTTATAAAAAAAAAAACCTCAAAACTAAGAAATATGTCTAAAAAGTCAAAAGAGCTTCTCTTTAACTTTTTAGATCATAGAAGAAAATCTCAAGTCAAAGTTTAGGATACGATAGTTGCCTCTATTTAATCGACTTCGAATCAGACGGATGATATCGATGAGCTTTCCTCCTTCCGAGGAGGAGACGATTAAATATAAGAGGACCCCTAATTTTGACGAAAACAAACCCCATGGCTCTAGAGCAGATCAAACACTGATGCTCCAATTACTCATATATCCATGCATATGATAGAACTTTTTGCAAATCCATCTAAATTAGAAAACCCCGATAGGACCCCAGATGACAATTCCATATTGAATTGTTTGATAAATCCCGATTGAACCCCTTGACGTTAATTCTTGACTAAATTGTTTTGATAAAGCCTCGATAGAACCCCTTAACGTCGATTCTTGACTGAATACAACCCCGATGAAGCCCCTTATCAATCTCCGATAGAATCCCTTATCCCTTTCAACCCTCTGAGCGAACGTTGCCTATGATTCCTATGATCCTCCGATCATGTTGCTGGAATATGATAGGACATTAGTGATATCTTGATCACTTTGGATACAAACCCTTGAATAGAACCCCTCAGCTCCCGATTAGAACCCCATATAGAACCACTTGACAAAAACATCTGATATAACCCCTTTTGTAGAACCCCATAAGTCCCTTTCATAAAAATCGATAAAATTTTCCTCGAATTTGTTGATAAAACCCCTGATAAAACCCCTTTGAATAGACATACGGTAGAACCCCTTTTGATGAAAATCTCTTGATAGCACCTCTTGGTGAAATTCATTTGGTAAATCCCTTGGTAAAACCCCTTTTGATTGAACCCTATTTATAAACTCTCTTTGATAAAATTCCTCGAAAGAATCCCTTGATGGAATCTCTGATGGAAATCCTTTAATAAGATTTTGGTAGAACCCTTTGATGGAACCCTTGGATGAGACTTTGGGTAAAAACCCTTTTGACGAAATCCCTTAATAGAAAACCTATTGATAAGACCCCGGTGAAACCTTTTAATAAAATTATTTGATAAAACCCTAATGAATCCCCATGATAAGATATTGGTGAAACTTTTTAACAACATTCTGGTAGAACCCCTGAAAAAAAATATCCGGTAGAACCCCTTAAGAATCCTGATTAAAACCCCTTGATAAATCCCTTAGATAAGAATCCGATAGAACCCCTTGATATAATTTTGATGAAATACCATTGGTGAAAATACCTCAATAGAACCCCTTTTATAGAACCCCATGAATCCCCTTTGTATAACCCCTTTGGACGAACATCCGGTAAAACCCCATATAACCTCTCGGGTAATAAATCCGATAAATATTTTCTTGAACCCTTGATACAACCCTTGATATAACCCCCTTTGAGTAATATTATAATATAACTATTTTTTTACGATAAATCCCTTAGTATAAACCCCTTAGTAAACTTCTTTGATATACATCTTTGATAAATTTTGTTGATGAAATACAGTGCAATCCCTTAAGGAAATTTCAATAGAACCCTTGTTGATGAAATCCCTTAAAATTCTTTGACAAAACTTGACAAACCCTAAATAAGTCTTTGATAAAAGCCTTTTGGTAAATCCCTTGTTGAATATCTTATAGAATCCTTTTGACAAATTCCGTTGGTCGAATACGATGTAACCCCTAAATGACATTCTTAGACAATGAACCCTTGATATAATACCAAAAGAAAACTCCCTGATACCATCCTTGATGACATCCTTGTAAATAGAACCCTTGATAACCTAGTTGGTTGATGACAACCTTTTGTAACCATGTGTTGAATTGACTTTCAATCCCTTATGCATGAATGCATGTTAGTGTTTGTGAATGCATGTATGTGTGTGATGCAGTTTTGTGTATGATGCATTGTTTGGGTTAATGCCTCTTTTATGCTATGTAATCTATATCCTCTTGTTTATAAATTTTGTAACATCCTGACTTCCTTAACCTCCATCCCTAGGTAGTGACTCCTGATATCTTTGATCCCCGAGTTGTAACAATCCTTGATCCCTAAGAATGTTTTTTTTAAGAAACTCCCTTGTAGGTCCTCTTCATGACTGCTTATTTATAAATCATGTTTTTTATTTTATTTTAAAAAACATACGATCCCTTTAACGATTTCGAAACCAAAGAAAACTCCATTTTTATTTTAAAAGATTTTGATTTTAAACCTAATGTTTCAATGCCTTATTTCACAATTAATTAACATTTTGTAATCAAGTGGAAATTTATTAAGGAAGAAAGAACAATATTTGGAAAATGCAAACTTTATTGATAATAGGCCCGAAAGTGGACAAGGGTACATGAGGAAGGTAATTCCCTTAAGGAGAGATTACCACGAAATTTGAAAAGATGTAAAAAAAATGGCAATAAAATGCAAATTTATTAATATCCCTATTAAATTAAACACCAGTTATAATCCCTAAGTCTTCAAGGTCACGATACTTCGCTTCTGAAGATGACAGCTGGAATGATCACTCTCTTCTGAATTCCTGTTACAGGTGACTTGAGTGCTTTCGGTCATATGCCTTTTGGATATCCCTAATTTTTGCATGGACCGATCTTTTTAGAATCTTAGTCCACCAGGATGATAAACCCTTTTTTGCGTAAGCTTCCTTTTTAGGTTTTTCGACTTATCGGGTTTTATTTTTTCACGAGTCCCTAATTTTTTCCTGGATTGCTCTTTAGAGTTTTCAATCCACCGAGACGCTCTAATTTTTGCCTAAGTCTCTCTTTAGGGTTTTTGACTTAGCGAATTTTTATCCTCTTTTTTTAGGCATATTATTTTTTTTACTGAATCGGAGTTCACCGGTCGTGGTAAATCCGCTTCATCCATAATGGTTAATATTAGTGCTCCGCCGGAGAGGCACTCTTCACGACATATGGCTCTTCATAGTTTCAGGTCCATTTTCCATGTGGATCTTTATGGATGGGTAATATGTTTTTAACACCAAGTCTCCCTCTTCGAATAGGCATGGACGAACTTTCTTGTCTAATGCTCTTTTAATTCTCCTTTAACATAGTTGATCGTGACATATAGCAACCATGCGTTTCTCTTCTAAGAGGTCCAGCTGGTCGTATCTGGTTTGAACCCACTCCACTTCATCCAATTTTGCTTCCATTATAACCATTAGTGACAAAATTTCCACTTTGATCGGGAGTAGTGCTTCCGTACCATATACCAACAAGAGAGGTGTAACTCTAGTTGATGTGAAAACTGAGGTTCTATAGTCATGTAGTGCAAATGGGAGAATCTCGTGCCAATCCTTATAAGTTTTCACCATTTTATGGATGATCTTCTTGATATCAACAAAGTAGCATGGCACACCATGTATTGTCTTAATCATCGGGCGGCCCATACAAGTGCACAACATGTCTTCTCCAATAATGAGTATCTTGATCCATAATCGGTGAACTTCTTGCTAAAGTAATAGATTGCATGTTATTTTCTCCCTATTTCATCATGTTGGCCTAGTACACATCCCATAGAGTTGTCGAGCACTGTTAAATACGTTATAAGTGGTCTCCCCGGAACTAGTGGCACCAGATAGGTGGCTCTTGTACATATTCCTTAATCCGATCACAGACCTTTTGACAATCTTCATTCCACTTGATAGTTTGATATTTTTCGAGCAACTTGAAGATTGGCTCACAAATAGCAGTAAGGTGTGAGATGAATCTTGAAATGTAATTTAATCTCCATAGAAACCCATGAACCTCTTATTCTATTTTTGGATCTGGAATTTCTTGGATGGCCTTTACTTTATCTGGATCAACTTCTATCCCTTTTTGAATGACTATGAACCATAATAATTTTCCCGATCTAACGTCAAAAGTACACTTCGCTGGATTTAGCCGTAGTTTGAACTTCCTTAGACTCTCAAACAACTTTTGTAAATTTACTAGATGGTCATCCTCATTTTGTGACTTGGCAATCATATCATCCATATAAAATTTTATTATCTTGTGCATCATATCATGGAATAGGGTCACTATAGCCCTTTGATAAGTTGCCCCGACATTATTCAACCCAAATGGCATCATCTTGTAGCAGAAAGTACCTCACAGAGTGATGAATGTAGTTTTCTCCATATCAGAAGGAGACATCTTAATTTGATTATACCCGGAGAACCCATCCATAAATGAAAAGACCGAGAACTGAGCGGTATTGTCCACTAGTACGTCAATGTGAGGTAGTGGAAAGTCTTCTTTATGACTCACTTTATTGAGGTCTTGGTAATCTACACACATCATAACTTTCCCATCCTTCTTTGGAACTAGCACAATGTTGTCTACCCATTCTGGATACTTTACAAAGGCTAAGAATCCCGCGTCGAATTGCGTATTGACTTCTTCCCTGGTTTTGAGAATCATGCCGAGTCTAGTTCTCCTCAATTTCGATTTAATTGGAGAGCATTTTGGACTGAGTGGCAGTTTGTGTTCAACGATGTTGGTATCGAGTCCGGGCATGTATTGGTATGACCAAGAAAACACATCAGTATACTCCCGCAAAAGCTTGATTAGTTCTTCCTTTATATCCTTGTTTAATGAAGCGCCGACTTTGACCTCTTTCTTTTCTTCTTCAGTCCCCAGATTGATCATATCCACTGGTTCCTGGTGAGGTTGTATTTCTTTGTCCTCCTGCCTTAACAATCTGGCTAATTCTTATGGAAGATCACAATCATCCTCATCACCCTCTTCTGCTTGGTAAATCAGTAATTTGAAGTCAACAGGGATTATATCAGTTTTATGTTCAATATATTCATTTTTAAATATGCATACAGAAAGGTATTTGTTATTATTCCTTTTTTATGACCTATTTTTTAAAGTGAAAATATTGAAAGAAAGTCTTGCCATTTTTTAAAATAATTGCAAATGAAAGAAATAAGATCTTGATTGAAAACAAAATGCAATTTTATCGTTAAAATAACCCAAAGAAACAAAGAGTAGCGCTTGCTTGAAAAAGAAAATTACTTTGAAATAGAAATCATCTCAGGAATCTCAATCGTTTTCCAATTGTCGAGGATAGTGTATGAAGAGCAATGACACACTAAGTTAGATATCCATTTATCATCATCTTCTATTGCAGTCACTTGACTTTCAACCCCAGCATTATGGAAAGTTTTGTTGATAGGAGGAACTTCCTTTGCTTGTGAACCCTCTGAATCCCTTGATTATCCAGTTTGTAACCCAACCCGAACAAATCCTTCATCCCACAAATTGCCCCAATCTTTCATGTTTCCCCTATTAATTATGAAATTATCTTTTATCCCTTTAATGACATTGACAATTTCCCCAGCGTGCCCCGGTAATAGGTTATTTCCCATATTATACTGGTACTGGAGATCCTAATCATCCTGGTTGGCCAGAGGACCATATGCATAAGGAGATCTATATGCCCCACTATGAACAGGTGGTGGGATTACTCTTTCAGTATGTAGATCATTAAACCTTTCTTTACTTGTCTGAGCTTCTTCATTCTCCGAGTTATAACTGCACAGTGGGTTATCATCCTCAAGAGGAGGAGTAGGATTATTTCTCTGTTGGCCAACCTCAGTGTCCCTGGCTATCAAATTGTGGATAACGAGAGTTAGTTGCTCGATTTTCGCTTTCATGTGATTCACATTTTCCTTGACAACATCCACATCTCCTCTAAGAGCTGCTTGATTATGTTCCAATTGATCCAAAGCTTTCTTCTGGAATGCTCGAGTGCGAAGTCGGGAAGTCAGGTTGTCAAGCTCGATGACTCTAAGATAAGATATTTTGAAAAAAATATTTTCCGTTTTAACCTTTTTTTTATAAATTGTTTCATTGATGTATGTTATATGCATTCTAATGTATGTATGAGTATGCCAAATAAAAGTATTTATTTTGGTCGGTATCTTAAACATTAATTAGTTGTAAGCAAAGGCAGGAATTAATAGAAACCCAATATGCTTTATTAAACCTTAAGATAGAAAGTACAAGGGTCCAAGCCCTATATATTACATATTGAAAATCCAAACTAGGGTCATAACCCTTTATTCATACATCAAGAATCAAAACAAATTAAAGAAAACCCATTGCAATTATAGAAGTGCTTCCTCTTCCTGAACTTTTCCACCTTGTGAAAGCATATCTTGAGAAAATCCGTAATTTCTTCCTTAAACTTGAAGATGATTGTCGTATCCTCCGCTTACTTTAAACTTTGGGAAATCTTATGGATAAGGTTATTGGATGATATGACCAACTTCAAGTATCATTCCCTAAAGTATTATTCCTTCATAAAAGGTCCGGGAAAAATTAGGGATATAAATAAAAAATGTACACTCGGTGAGTTTAAAATCCACATTGGATAATTCAGGTAAAAAAGGGTATCCCGGTGGATTGAAAACTCGAAAGGGCGGTCCATACAAAGAGGGATTAAGTGAATGATTGTGAATTGAGTTATTTGCACTATATCACCGTCTCATTCAAGCTGGCAGACTCTAAAGGATATGAATCAGTCCAATCTTCCTCTTCTGAAAGTAAGATAAGTGGAAAATCTCGAAGACATACTGGTCATAGCAAAATTGAAACTCAGTGAAATGTCGTTTTCACATTGCCATTAGGATAATTTCTTTTTCTCAATTTACAGTGATCACTTCTTTTCAGGGGATTTCTACCAAATGTACTTTGCATATTCAAGGATCTTCAATAAAAAGAATTATTCAGTCAAAAAGTTTCATCTTTGTTTTTTTCTTTACTGTTTTGTTTGTAAAATTATCCTGAATTTTTGATAAACAATATTGCATTTAAGAATTGTGGAGTTATAATAACATGCAAGGGAAAAACATTTAAAATTGCTTTGAATGTTGAGTAATACGGGTGGTTCATTCAAACCATACGAATCCCCGGGGCATATGTGTGTATTTCTGCTGCAGGGTTCGTAGACAAGAGTTTGAAAAGAACAGAATAATTCTCAGCACACAACATGGTGAAGATTTCTTCCCCAATCAGGGTCTCTACAGATTTCAATCCACGCCGTGTGCTTCTCAGAGCAAGATGTTGAAGGGTGGTGTTCCCCAAGCAGAAAGTATTCCCATTGAGAGGTGCTTTCTAATCTCTTTTCCCCAAGGAGATACGCCTTACAACTCTTTTCCCCAGCACAATGGTGGTTCATACACATCATCCTCAGTGGAATCTAAGATTGAGACCTTCCCCAGCTAAGTTAGAGCATGTGGTTTCTCCAGCAAAACTTCAAAGAGGATTGAACAAGTGGTAGTCCCCATGCAGATTTATTTTCCCCACAGTGAAGTATTCCCAGTAGCCAGCAGAATGCTTTGTTTCCCCACAGAGTCAGAGTTATCATAATTCTCTCGCCAACTAAGTCTTGACAAAATGTCTCCCTAGCCGAGTCAGAAGATTATCATTTACCCGCAGAGTTTCATGATTGGGATTCAGCCCATTGTTGAAGTATTCCTCAAGAATTCACCAATTTAGTTTTAGCAAGTGTGACAAGTTGGTGAAGACATATTTGTTCATACTTCTCTCTAACAGAATGTTATCCTCTCAAGGATTTTGTGATCGATTCAACGATCATTTTCTCACCAACAAGAGTCGGATATTGTCAGAGTATCTTTGGCTCATTCCTCAGCAGGATGTCAGTCATGACATACTCATCCCTAGCGGAGTGTTACATACAAAATTCTCCCCTACAGAGTCGTTATTCTTTTCTCAATATCCAGCCTCAGTGGATTAATTTCAATGTCCAGTCTCAGTAGACTAATCTTGGAATGATTATCTATTTGGTAGATGGCACGCCTATTTCAAGATTAGAATCTTACATCATGCTCCTCAGACGTAGGGTTATGACAATGTATTTTTACCGCATATCCGACGCACAAGATATGTGGAGAGAATCTTACATTGTGTTCCTCAGATGCAAGGTTCTAAGCAGTACATCATTATCAATCATCCGACGCATAGGACATTTGAAAGGAATCTTACAACGCATTCCTCAGACACATGGTTCTAATAATGTATTTTTACCGCATATCCGACACACAAGATATGTGAAGAGAATCTTACAGCGCGTTCCTAAGATGCAAGATTCTAGGAAATGCATAGTTTGAAGATAATCTTACAGCGTGTTCCTCATATGTAGGGTTTTAATCAACATGTTGTTGCCACATAACTCAACTTAGGGTATGTGAAAAGGGTTTTACAACGCGTTCCTTAGACGCAGGGTCCTGATGGTGGGATTTATCATCGAAGCAGTATAGAGAATCTTACAGCACGTTCCTTAGACGCAGGGTTCATACGTACAGTTTACCACATGTCAGATGCATAAGAGGTGTGAAGAAGATCTTACAGCCCGTTCCTCGGACGCAAGGTTCTAATTAATGCATTGTTATCATTTATCTGATGCATAAGATATTTGAAAGGAATCTTACAGCGCGTTACTCAGACACAGGGTTCTAACAATGTATTTCTTCCATTTATTCGATGCATAAGATATTTGAAGAGGATCTCAGATGCAAGGTCTTGTGCATGTCTATCCAACATAATAAAATGCACCAAGTCCACCATCGTTGCGGCAAGCCAGTAGTCGATTGACGTCGTACAAAAGACAAGTTTCAAGTCCACTGTCGTTATGGCAAGCCAGTAGTCGTATGTCATCATACAAAAGACAAATTATAGTTCTCCTAGAAGATTTATTTGGTTGGTTTTATATCCCTTTTCTTCTTCTCCATAAGAGTGCAATTTTTTATGGTTTGTTTTTGGTATTCAATCACAGTTTATCTTGAACGTCTGATAGCCGATGCTCTCATCCTTTTTAGATTAAGAGATGATTGAATAAGAGCAGTTGTAACACCCCAAAATTTTCCCTCTCATTTTCATAGCATTTAGCATATCATATTGCATACCTAACGTTTCATATTTGCATAGAAAAATGAAGCATAACATCCATAGTCTGAGACATAGGGCATGTGGTCAGTGGTTTGCAAAGCTATGATCACTCAAAGACAAAGATGAGATCCAAGTGTCTTCAAACAAGCTCAAAGGTCTCTTATATCTCACATAAGCCCAAATGATGTCTCAAGTCCCTAGAAAAGGGAAATTCATCAAGAAGCTGGCTCAGAGTTTCACTTACTACACAAGGAACCCAAACTAGGGTTTTTATTGAAAGAGGCCTCTTGAGGGTTTTTTGGTTCCAACTTGTGGTAATGGTATTATGTATGTTCTCAAGTGTTCATATATGGATTTTGGTGCACGGATTCCTTGAAGAAGGTTTTCAGGCAGACAGTTACTTGTAATCCAAGTAAAAGTCAATTGTGCAAAAAGAAAAGTCAACTGTGACTTTTTAAGGTCTAGATCGTGATTTTCAAAGTCCCATATCTTCATATGGTCTTAAAATATCATGATTTACATCATACATCAACAATCAAGCTTCGTGGCAAAAGTTACTAAATTTGTAATGACCTATAATTTGAACTTTCCATTTTTGGAAGCTTTTCAAGTCACCTTCAACTTGACTTTTCATCACCAAAAATGCTTCAAATGAAATTTTCTTGAACATGAAAGTTGAAGTTAATTATCTCCCATTTCCAAAAATTAATATATCACTTCAATACCATATGTGAATCTCAAGATATGATCAAAAAACCTAAGGGTGTGTTTTAGGGTTTTCCATGAAGCCAGATTCTTCCACTTTTGCAAAAAGCCTTCTACAAGACTTGTATTGATTCTAAATTGCCAATTCAGTCCACCAACTTCAAGTACATCTCATTTGAAGCAAAATTTGCCTTTGAATCATTCAATTTCATGGCTTATTTCTCACAAAATTTTCAAATGGCCAAAATGCAAAAGGATCCAAAACATGAAAACCAAGCTATCACAAGTCACAAAACCAATTTAGTTATGATCAAGAGGAAAAATTAAAGCAATGCATGTGAATCAAGAGCTCCATGCACGTGTGAATCATGATGTACACCATAACATGCACAAATGAAATTTCATTCCAATCTCACTAACCACACTTCCATTGGGTCTCTAACCATGGTTAGGCCCAAAACTGATCATATAAAAGCTCCAAAGACTTCTGGTTATGCATGTGCATTATATTCTTTGAGTGTTGCTAATTGTCATGATGTGATTAGAATTAATTTTGGATGTATATCATGTGCATAATGTGGATCTGAAGTTTTAGATCTAAAACTTTCTCGCTTCGATTTGATCAATTGGTGCATTGTTTGTTGATTTGAGTGACATATTTGGACTCAGGAAGTAATTTTGAATTAATCTATGGTATTATATTTCATTTCTGGAAATTTTTGTTGAGGTTGCCAACGTAGGAGGTGACCGGAGCTAGGGCTCCAGCACCAGAATCCGTTGTAGGTCACCGGAGGTTCAAATGAAGGA
The DNA here is from genome assembly GCA_963966055.1 of Lathyrus aphaca. Lineage (NCBI taxonomy): Eukaryota > Viridiplantae > Streptophyta > Magnoliopsida > Fabales > Fabaceae > Lathyrus > Lathyrus aphaca. The sequence continues at coordinate 97,006,851 of OZ014525.1, read as the reverse complement.
GATGATGTCTCAGCCATTGGATTGTTTGATCTGATGGTTGTGAAGCTGCCAGCGCATTAAATTACATATGTCTGGCACGTGATTTTATATTCTTATATTAATATGTGTGTTTGCCTTTCCATGTTAGTTGTGTCTGCGCATTAATCCTAGCCATTGATCATGCATGCCCTTTGTTTCTTTGACTGATGGAGACACGTTAGATTGATCTTGTGGTTTATGTGAAGTCAATATAGTTGACCGAGGTCTTTGGTATTTGTTTGACTTGTGCTCTCCTTGGACCTGGGCTTTAATTTCTAATACCACCCCTTATTTAGGCCCAATTTCATTTTACAACGTGGATTTTACTATATTTGTACCCCCTGGCTCATTTCCATTCATTTTCATTTTTATTTTCCATATGTTTTGCATTTTTTATTTTTAAAATCATTAAAACTCATTTAAAAATTCTAAAAAAATCAGGTGACATGATTAGACATTAAAATAAGTTTGTGCGTATTTTATTTCTGACTTTTTTTGCATTTGTCATATCATTTTCATTATTTTATTTTATTTCTTTTTCAAATGGATTCTATTTTCATACTTCAAATTCAAAGATTTATTTCTCATATCATATTAAACATTTTCAAACCATTATTTTTTCATTCATTCATTAACATTCCAAAGTTTACAAATAAATTTTTTTTTAAATTTTAAAACTTGTTCATATATTATTTTAGTCCCTCTTCTTTGCATATTGATTCATGGTTCCTACTTGACCTTTGCTTAATTGTTTAACCTAGTTTAACTTTGAGTTTTTGCATGATATTTTAACATGTGATTGGTCTCTAGATTAGGAAACTTGATTCCTATTTTTATAATTTTTGAATATTGTTTGATGTATGTTTGATTGCTCGTGTTTGAAGGAACTTTGCATGATTATTACTTGTCATCCCTTAACCCTAAGTGCTTGAAGGCATTTATGCCACCATTTGAGGTCTCTTGTATGAGTTTTTTTGTTTGTTTAGACTCTTAGAAGTATTGTTTGATCATTTTTTAGTCAATTTGGTATGTGTTGACTTTGTGATTTGTATGATGCATCTTATGTGAACTTTTGACCTAATTCTTTCCATGTCTTCTTCCTATGCTTCTCATGCTTGTTTGTATGCCTCTAACATGTTCATATCATCATCCTATTTGAATTTCATCCTTGATATGCTACTGACTTCATACATAAGCATCCATACTTGTATGACATTTCACATCTTTTTCTTTCCATTTCATGTATGAAGCATCATTTCCTTATCTGACTTTCTCTTACATGTTTGCTAAGTTGTATGAACTTGTTTGCTATGTGCTTTTAACATGATCATTTTTGCATGTTAAACATGTCATTTTATGCATTTGCTTCTGACTTTGATCATCTCATGTCATCTTTGCCTCTTTTACTTTCATCTTTACCTTACTTGTTTCTTCTTACTTGAATATGTGTTTGTCTTTCTCTCCTCATTTCTCATTCTACCATGAACTAATTCATTCACTTGGGTATGTTCATTTAGGATAACATTAGGCCTTCTAATATGATGTTGATTTCTGACTTTGAAGTTTATCATGTGTCTTCATCCGTGTTTGTGATCTTTTGCTTTCCTACTTCTTCTTTTGCAACTTCTTTGATTTTCTTCATCTCTTTTGTGCTTCTTTGTACTTGTTTGATCTTGATTGAGTTCTTTATGCTTCTTTAAGCTTTGTTACGTGTTGGTTCTGACTTATAAGGTATTGGTACCTTTGGATCCATTTCATTTGTGTTCTTTGTGTGTTTGGCTTTCACATTACTTCTTTTGAACTTTTATGCTCATTTTACTAACCTTGCAAGGGCTTAGGTAAGTGGTAGGAGTGTGGATGTTGCTTCCACATTCCAACTTCTCCTTTATCTTTTACATTTCAAATATGATTTGGTTTGTATAATTTCTTTCCTGCCCCTTTAGAAGCAACTTATTTTCCATCTTGGAAGTAAGTTGTTTTCTAATCCTCTTATATCTTCTTTTTTTCTTCTCTCCTTCTTCTTCATTAGGATAGAGTTCTCTTAAAACCTTACTAACCTAGGGTATCCAAGCATGACAGCTTACTTAAGATTGTTTAGTTCCCATTAGACTTTCACCTTTTGGTTCTCTTTAGGTGCCTTCTGTCTCTCATTTCAAAACAAAAAGCTAAAAAAACACCTTAATAAAGATTGAAGTGACTGTGTATGGACTTATTCCATGGGGAATTTGCATCTATCCCATATTGGGATAATGTAAACTAGTCTAGCATGATGTACAAGTCTAATCATGAAGTTATTTTCACAAAGAAAAGCCTAAAAAGCACTTCTTGATTTCAAAATACAAAAACACTTAATAAGTACAATGGGTTAGTGTACTTAAGCCCTTATATGTGGAACCAAGTCTTGGGGATCTCCTCCTTACTTGGATGCGCTTCTTCTTCATTCCATCTTGGAGTGATGTAATAAGTACATACTTCATGGAAAAGGACTTGAATACATTTTCCTGTGCAAACCTCAGAGAAAAAACTTCTAAAAATCTTCAAAAAAACAATAAGTGTATTTTCTTCGGGAATTCTCTTCTCACCTCTTCACTCTAAATGAAAGAACTCGCTTCGACCTGTCTCTTGTAAGAGGGTAAACACACTCGTTCCAGACGAGCCTGTAACACCCGAGCATAGGCATAAGCAGTTCAATCCCAAAACACAAACAAGTTTACTCCATAGTTAGAGGAATTGCGTCCCTCTGATTCTCATATCCGTTGAGATACGTAGACAGTGAGGTAGGACTCATTCGAGTAAAATTCTTTATTTTCCCTACATTGTTTCTTGTTCTCTTTCCATTCCCATTCTTTCTCCAGTCCCAGCAGTTGCAGCAGTAGCAGATAGCCTATCCCTTTGAAACAATGCTAGCAAACGTGGATCCCGTCGGGTACGACAAACGATCTGGGATGCTAATACCTTCCCAGTTTGTAACCGAATCCCTTACCCGTTCTCTCTTGTTTTCAAGACCTTGTTCTTTCCCTTCTTTCAGGTTTGTGCAACATTACCATTCTTTTGGGATGAAAATGTCTGGTTGGAGACTCTTCTTACTTTTTCGCGCCACTTTCGTGTTTGTACCAGGATGGATATCCAGGGAGCGATAGTATGAACCAAATTTGTCTCAATAATCTCCCCTTTTTTGATGTGACAACCTCAAGTATTTAAAATAATCAGTAGTAGATTAATTACTCAAGAACTTTCAGGGTATGAGGTTTGTAAGCTCCCCTTATGTCAAACAGTCTTAAAGGTTAGGTTTGTAAGCTCCCCCTGAATCCTATATGTGAAGTCTAAGAGGTGAAGTTTGTAAACTCCCCCTGAGTCCTATATGTAAAGTCTAAGAGGTGAAGTTTTTAAACTCCCTTCTATATAGAATAACTGAATCCACTCCAAGGAGTGAAGTTTGGGTGAAATTGCAAATTTGTGGGTTGAATTGGGTTGGGTAATGGGTTACTCGGTTTTTCCCATTTTTTCTTATATAATTATAAATGACGTGTCACATTCTTTTTCAAAAATGCTCTAACTATGTTTTCCTTATAAAATAGTTTAGTCTATTACTGATATTGTTTTAACCTCAAATGTATAGACATACTATAAAATTTATAATAAAAATATTTGCAAAAATCAAAGTTGTATTATAGTAATACTTAGAGTCACATAAAACACTCATAACTTACTAGCATTTACATCAAAAATAAAATCACGACTGATAAATTAACAATTGTTCAAGAGGCTAAAATTAACCAAATATAAACACATCAAAGTCATAATTCATCAAATTAAAAAAAAAATCAAGAATATTATACAAATGTCCTCCATAATTTAAAAAGAAGTTTTGACTTCAACATTAATATCTTCGACCAAACTCTAATGATAAAATTCTAAATATTAATTAGTGATAAAATTTATGGATTAATTGGGATGATTGAATTTTATGGATTGTGTTCGAACTTACCTGAACTCATTGTTTTAAACGGTTTTTTATTTCTAAAAATCATGTTGATCCACTAACGAAAATTTTACCCTATACCCCTACATTTATCCTTGTACCCTTACATTTTTAAAAAAAAATCCAATTTTATCCTTTTCATTATTTATTTATTTATTTATTACTTTTTACCGCAAAGTCAGATGAGTCCAAAAGTACTTTTTGACAGTATACAACGCGAAATAGAGAACACAAGGTAAAGATTTCCGGATTGTATTTTTTTCAAACCGGAAAACATGATATGATGAAATCCGATGAACAACTTTTCCTAAATCGGATAACACATCATTAGATTTCCGACTTGTCCTTGTTAAGGCCAGACATATAACTGGATAACTTGTCTCCAAGATATCCGTTTGGTATATTTTTCAACACATGATTACTTGTTGTTGAGTTATTCTCGACTACAGAAATGCATTTTAGTTATCTAGTTATCCGAGAGATATCCGTTTGTCACTTTTGTTAGGAGACATGGACATTAATTTGATGATATGCGACAAAGACCAGATAAGTGTAGATATGACAGAGGTATTCTCGACTACAGAAAAATTTTCTACAAGAGAATATGAAATTAGGTAGATTAGGGAGGTTGGTCTCAGAAATAGAGTCATTGTTATAATAACCCATTCAGACACTAATACTGGCAAGATAGGAGGAAGTGACAAAGTTATATTTTGCTGTGATAGAGGTGGAAAATACAAAGAAGGGGATAGTGAAAAAGAAAGTGCTACCAAAAAAATATAATTTTCCTTTCAAAGTTAGATCAACATCTTCAAAAGATGGTTCTGGTTGGAAAATTGATGTAAAATGTGAAGTTCACAACCATGGTTTACCTGACAGATTTGAAGGTCATGCGTTTGTAAGTCGACTCAATGATGATGACCAACAACATATTGTTGATTTGTCAAAACGTCATTGTTGTACCCCAAAATTTTCCCTCCCATGTTCAAGACCATATGTCTCAAGAGGCCTCTTAATAGTCACAAGATTCTCAATTAGTCAAAAGGATTGAAGGTTTCACCAGACAAGGCCTCATCCTGGACAATGGATCTTAGAACTAGGGTTTTGAGTTTCCCCAAGAAAAATGGACTTTCAAAGCCTCAAGTGGACTTCATAGCATCCTATATACCTTAAATAATTCTCGTGTCAAGTTTCAAAGCTCTCCCAACAAGTTTGGTCAGTCAGATGCTCAGATACCTAAAAAAACCAATTAACTTGGGCAGAAAGTCAACTGAGGTCAACTATAGTCAACTCAAAGTCAAACTTAGAGATTTTTGGTTAACATCAAGATTATGATGTGAAATTCATTATTTGATCAAGGGTTGATCATGATTCATCAAGGAAGCCTCAGAATCATCAAGAATCAGAAGTTGCTAAATTAGGGTTTTCATAGTAAAAGTCAAATGAACTTTGACCAGCCATAACTTTCACATACTTCATAAAACAATTCCCATACAAAGCTAATTTTGAAGTAAATCCAATTATCTACAACTTTGTGTATCACAAGCCAAGTCCAAAAATGCTCCATTTGAAAGGTATGAGCCAAAACATTATAGGTCTTTTTGAAAGTCAACAAAAAGTCAACTTTTTCCAAAGCTCACAATTTGAAAATGGTAAATGATATGGACATGGGACCAAAAGGGTTGATTAGAGGACACTCTAAGATTTCTAACAAGTCCTATAAAACCTTCATGGCATTAAAGTTGAGGAAGTTATGCATTCTCAAAGTTGGGAAATTTTCGAGGGGTATATGAAGCAAAAGGGGTCTAAATTCAAAATTTTGTCAAATGGGCCCATAATATTGCAACCCAAACTTAAAGATGAGGTCATGCACGACCCAATGGTCAACTATTCTTATTTTTATCATTTAATTTATATTATTTTGTATTTTAATTATTAAAATTCAATTTTAATAGAAATCAAATATGAAAATCAAATATTTGATCTCATACTTAGTTTTGGATCAAAGGTTTTGCATTCAAGTTGATTAGAAATCATTCAAAATCAGGCAAGACCAAAATAGTATGTGTATATTTGATTTTTTTTTGACAAAATTGGCAAGATGGTTTCTTCACATTCAAGTTATTCAAATCCATGCATCTAAGGCCCAAATTTTGACCTAGAATCATTCTACTACATAAACATAACAAGAACAAAAGGATGATAGGCGAATTCAAAACAAAAAAATAACACTTTTCAAACTCAAAATTCTTCAAAAAAAATTGATTTTCAATTTCCCACATTCAGGCAATTTCAAGGAGTTTTGAAGGTTGCAATAGCTTCCATGAGATGATTAGAACATGTATCCATCATCATCATCATCATCATCATCATCGAAAACCTTATGAACTGCATAAACCGAATTCACTTTTGTTTTCTTTTTTTCGATTCCAATTATAAACGCGTGCTAACTTGAATTTGATGACATATTTGATAACGAGAAAAAGTATCGATTATATTGTTATGTTTCAATACCGTTTTATCGCATAATTGTCGTTTTAACACCCGATTCCTCGAGTTTTCTTTGCCATTTTGCAGGTACATCATATACAGAGCTAAATCATGAGCCACAAGTGAAATGAGCAAAAACAACCATTAAAAGATGAAGAAATGAGGAATTCTGCATAACCTGCATATTTTGTTACACTCACGGTTGTCACCTAGGTGTCACGACCGTGACACTCTAAAAGGAGCACTCACGACCGTGACAAATCCCTCACGACCGTGACGCATATCATACAAGGAGCACGAACGTGACACCCTTGTCACGACCGTGACAAGGGAAAATTAGGGTATTTGACTGAAGACTTGGTCATGAATGTTACGCTGCATGAAATCCAACGTGCCTATTTTCCAGCAGACCCAGTATTCCAACGTGTTCCCTGGATTCTCTCATTCTCCTACGAGGCCCAAGCACCAATTCAACTACCAATCCCATTTAGTTTGCTATAAATAGACTTGTTTCAATGAACAAGACACAGGGTTTTTAGTTTTTAATTTCTTGCGGAAGCTCTGCCGATTTTATTTTGCACCCTTTATTTTTCCAGCATTAATTTCTTTGCTTTATTTTTCTTGTATCCCAACCAACCTTATAACAATTTCCAACATCAGGAAATTGTTATAAATTAATTTGTTTCAAAGCCTTCAGATTCTTTTAGAATTTATTTTCCGATTCCGGTCAATACTCCGAGCTTTCCAGCCTGTGGAAGAAGGAGTCTACTACTTTTATTGTTATCCAGGTTTATATTAAATTGCATTTATATTTATGTTGAATATTTATTTTTCTGCCATGCATATTTCGTTTTATGTTTCTCTGCCTCTGTCTGGTTCAACAATAATGAGTAGCTAAACACCTTAGGGCGGTATGTAGTTAAAACAAACTAAATCGGTAAAATCAACTCTAGGCTTAAAATAATTAAGAGCTTAATATTCTGGCTGAGACTTTTTATTATAAAATCAACCTTTTTGTTACGAGAGTAAGGAAAGTGTATTAGGTTAGGTCAAGACCACGAGAGTGTGAGATTCTAACTTGATAGCTAAAGTTAGGCATTTAAATTAAACACAGCGAGAGCGCTTTAAAATAAATTAGAATTACTAAGTTTCCAAAAATTATTTCTAAACACTTATGGGCTAGCGAGAACAGGCATAGGGCTTTAGGGGTAAGATCTGAGATAAGACCACGAGAGTGTGAGTTAAAGATATTTAAACTGGTAACCTCTACATAATAGATTAAGTGAACCATCTTTATAAGCCTAGGTTAGATTGACCCGCCTAAGTTAGCATAATTACATACCGACCGCCTTAGTATTATTTTATTAAATTTAAATTTAATTCCCGCCTTTAATCTTTAAAAACAACCAAAAATCGTGACAACCCTTCACCTTAGCTAAACTAGAAATTCCTCTAGCACTAAGTAACCATAGAGTCCCTGTGGATCGATAATCTTAAATATTACTTCGATAGGTTGTGCACTTGCAGTTAAGATACCGCTAGAAACATAATTAGATACGTCTTTAGCCCATCAATATTATTGTTTATATTGGTGATTAGATGCTTTCTGGATGTTTTAATTGAATTTTTAATGCAAGTTCGACAAAACACCATTATTAGGGTTTTAAGTTTAAACTTGGGGCTTCATAATTTAAGCTATTTAAAGGCCTTTTAAGAACATGGTTGAATTGTGTAGGTCATGGGTGAGTGAATGGTATGATTAATTTGGACCAATTTTACGTGTTATGTGATGTTTAAGAAAGTATGGCTTCCTGCAAAAATAAAATCGCAGGAAAACTCGTAATAATTTTCGCAGGTAATTTCATAAGTCCAGAGGTTGAAGATGAAGATGGCTGGCGCGTTTTTCAGAAATGCAACTAATGATTTATTTTATATTTTGTTTGGTTGATATCATTATCACAGATGCGCTGGTGGCCCAGTGGTTTTGGTGTGCGCGTGTGAGTCTCAGGACCTGGGTTCGACTCCCAGGTCCCCCCCTATTTTTTTCTATCTTATTTATTTTTCACGTATATTATATAATATGTTGAGTTCATGTTATAACACAAGGGGTGCGCAGACCCAGTGGATGAAGGTTATTGGGTGGGAGTTCAAGGACGCGGGTTCAACACCCTCCTCCAACTTTTTTTCTCAAAAAATCTGGTTTTTTCTCCCTCTTTTCTAATTAAATTGTTTTTTTTAATAATTAATTAACTAATTGAATCTTAATTAACAATTAACCCTTAAAACCAACTTCTTCTAAATATTTTTCTTAAAATAAATTTTGTAAAATAATTTTATAGTCTTATTTTTTTTCTCACATAATTTTTATAATAATTAATTTACTTTTTTTTTAAGTTAATTAAATTAATTAATTAATTAGGTTAATTAATCATTCTTTTTTTAAAATTTAATTTATAATTAACCAATCATGAATAAAAAATTAAACATTTTTTTATATAATTAGTTTATTAATTAAAATTGTAAATGAATTTAATTAGGTTTAGGTTAATTTAACGAATCCTGAATTTTTGTTAACCCTAATTTAAAACCTAATTTTTTCTTAACCTTAATCAAAACCTTGATTTTTCTTTAAAACCTAATTTTTCTTAAAACAAAAAACAATTAACTTTTTAATTTAATTTTAATTGCTTTTAATTATTTTTATTTAGAAAATTGTATAGGATATTCATTCTTATGTAATTTATTTTTCCGCTCGATTATTATGCAATTGCTCCTCTTATGTAATAGTTTAGGTTTAAATTTCCGTCTTTTAATTTCTGCAATTCCCCTAAAAGACAAATGTACCCCTCTCCCATGATGTAATAGCGTAGGATTTTATTTTTCTGCTTTTAATTTCCGTTAAAGATTAAATGCGTGGTTAGTAATATAGGCGGTGCCAAGACTTAATTGAAAATCAATTGGATTTAGAAAAATAATAATCAAGATAATTATCTAAAAATAACACTCACACACGTAAGTCGATCGTTCTACGATCTCCATCTGCACCTCTTAGGGTTTCCCTTATTGGTTGCCTTAATAAATGGTCAAGTCCCTCGAAAATGGGGGTGTCTTAAGCAAAGTCCCTTTAACAGAAAAATCATCTAGTCCTTTCAGATTCAAAAGATCATAAGTCCCTTCGAAGTTTCCTACGAAATAATGATCTCGTCCCTACGGAATAAATGATGATAGTCCCTATAAATTACCAAAGACACCCCTACAAGTTGCCTTCATTGACCATACGATGACCCTACGCCTGTCCCTTAATAAATCCAAGGTAAATGACTACTTACTCCTTAATAGTAAGGACAATCTTACCCTTGAAAGGAAATAAAGAAACATGAAAGACCATTCTAGGGTAGGTAGCACTTAATTACTTGCTCACATCTTTCAAAAACTATTATTCACACCCCACTTTCAAAATATTTTCAAACTCAAGACTTTGTATACATCCATACGAGGATCATTACAAAGAACTTCTGAAAATCTTTTCTAAACATACACTTCACACTTTTTCAAACAAATACGTGAGTTAAGTAACTAAGGGCCCATGGATAACCATGGATATAAAGGGTGCTAACACCTCCCCTTTATATAACCTACCCCCCGAACTCAAAACTGTTAAAAGGTCTTTCCTGTTCTTTTATACCCTTTCCTATTGGATATAATAAAAGTCGGTGGAGACTCTTGCTATTCGCACATGTTTTTGTCAAACAAAAACACCAAGTCAGTTCTCCTACCGTGTTATAGAACTGGCGACTATGCTGGGGAGTACTTAGTAAAAAAGGGGTTACCTTAGGAATTAAGATCACTTACTTGTTTGATTTGTCTGCTTTATCTTTAAGGGATTGTTGTAGGGTTATTGTGTGAAAGATCCTAACCCGGATCTAGTGTACCTTAGGTAAGTGGAAATAGACCAAGGAAATTGTACGGCGTATACCGATATGGTTGATCTAGTGGCTAAAATTAGTGTGACTTCTTGGTTGGTGCTTATGTTCCTTAAGTAATTTGAGGATAATATGAGGTTGCCATATGTTGTCGTTAACACTAACTACCATTTAGAACCTTAATTGACCCATCTTGGCCTTTAGAAAGTAGTGAGATAGCCGGCTTTAGAGAAGTCTAAAGTTGGTTGATAATCGATGCTACGCTCATTGAGATTCTAATCTTGGGGGGTTTTGGTTGGCAAGTCAGTTGCCTACTGAATAACAAACCTTGAGAAGGATCAGTGATATTGAGATCCCTTAGAACCTGGTTACTTTTGTTAAGACAAGATGAACCAACTAAACGTCAGGGGGAAGGTATTTTCCTGTAAACCTCATGCAAGCCTCTAAACCTAGGGCTATTGTGTGACTTGCTTGTGTGTGCCACATGTTTGTGATTGAACATAACATCATAACATCATGACATCAAAAGCATAACATTCTCACTAACCATTTCAAGGACCAAGGGATTTATCTTTGTTCTTTGTTGCAGGTTATGGCTTCCACTCGTAGGAATACTATCCGGATCAACATTGTATGGATACCTTCCAAACTTAAGGATTTGGTCTCAAAACTTCCTGAAAGCTCCTAATTCCTCAAGAAGCATGGTTATCTACTTGACTTTGTTACCTCAGGATTTGATGAAGATATGATGAGTGTCATGTTCCAGTTCTTTGATCCTAAACATCACTACTTCACATTTCCTGATTATTCGCTGGTGCCTACAATGGAAGAATTCTCCAAATTACTTGATGTGTCTATCCTTAATTAGAAACCATTCACAAGCTTAGAGAAAGAGCCTAAATTTGAAGTCATTGCTGCAGCCCTACATTTGAAGAGATCATAAATTGTCCTAGAAACAAGAAGTGGAGTTAAAGGTATTCTTGCTAGAGTATTGATAGAGAAAGCTCAGGGGTTCTTAGATGCTATGAGTTACGATGCTTTTGAGGAAATCTTAGCTTTTATGATTTATGGGTTGGTACTATTCCCTAATCCAGACCAGTTCATAGATGTACACGCCATCAATATATTTCTGACTCACAATCCAGTGCCTACATTGCTTGGAGATATCTTAGACTCTCTTCACCTCGTACTACGAAAGCGAGAGGAACTATGATGTGTTGCATACCTCTACTATCTAGGTGGTTTATTTCTCACATTCCTCGATCGATGATGAAGAATGAACAAGGTTTGAGGTGGTCTAAAAGGATAATGTCACTCTCTCATTCAGATATTCACTGGTGCTCCCGATCTATGGAAAATGTCACTATCATTGACTGTTGTGGAGAATTCCCTAATGTGCCACTCCTTGGCATAAGAGGGGGCGTTACCTATAATCCTTATTTGGCACTATGTCAATTTTGTTATGCTCGAGGTAATGGTCCTCATGACATGCTTATTCAAGGTATTGTGTTTGACTATGACAACGATCTTCATGGTTACCGTCAAAGATTTATACGAGCTTGGAGTAAGGTGAACAAGATTGATAGTAAGACTTTGGAACCAAAGTACTCCATTCCTATGGAAGCTTACCTCAGATAGGTGCGGTCTCGTGCTCAGACTCTTATAATGTCATATCCTGTTGTTTTACCGGTTACTATGGAGCCTATTGCTAAAGGAGATGTTCCTTACACCATCATTCATCCAGATATGCCTACTGATCTGGAAGAACTGCATAAGTCCTGGATCCAACTAAAGGATCAAAGAGATACCCCTGAAGCTCAATTCAGGGTTAGCCAAGAAAACGTGTTGGAGCTGACAAAGAAACTTCACGAGGAGCGAAATCTCAACACATATCTCAACACCAAAAGGAAGCGTCCATGGGAGGCTTAACTCTGTTTTATTTTCTTTATAAATTTTGTTTGTTTTAATTTGTAAGCCCAAGGGGAAATATTATTTCAAGTCTACTAATAAGAGTTTTTTTTTTCTTCACAAATTTAAATCCTACGGTCCTTGAAAACATTGCTTATGCATCTACATACCATATCATTACTTGACAGGTTTTCACAATAGGTTTTTCATCCTCTCGCTGTTTATTTCAGCAGAAATGGCTCTCGAACAATCCGTCAAAGATCTTCAAGTTCAGAATGCCCAGTTTCAAGAGATGATCCTGAACTTGTCCAAGGGACAAGAAGAGTTGAAAGCACTCCTGACAAAGAAGAAGAAGACCAAAAAACAAGTTGGCTTCATCAATTTGTGAAGAAGATTCAGAGCTCCAATCAAGATAGATGATGAGGTTGAAAACCCTGGAGATAAAGATTCTACAGAAGAAGAAGGAAGTCCACATGGTACTGCTGTGAATTCTGATTATAAGGAGAATTATTATCATGATTCAACTGGTGATGAGAAACATAAGTTGTTGGAGGACCGTGTGAATACTATGGAACTACAGAAGACTCCTGGGTTGGAATTTGAAGATCTGAGTTTGATTTCTGGAGTTGTCATCCTTATTGGTTTCAAGGTTCCTACTTTTATGGTGTATGATGATGTGTCATGTCCTAAGCTTCATCTGAGGTCTTATGTCCGAAGGATCCAGCCACATACTGCTGACAGGAAGTTGTGGATTCATTTCTTTCAAGAAAGTTTATCGGGAGCTCAATTGGAATGGTACTATCAACTTGAGAGTACCAATATTCATACTTGGAATGATCTTGCTGAGGCCTTCTATAGGCAATATCTATATAACTCTGATTTGGCACCAACTTGCATGCAACTCCAAAGCATGTTTATGGGTTCTAAAGAAAGTTTCAAGGAGTATGCCCAAAAATGGAGAGATCTTGAATGCAGAGTTCAACCTCCTTTGACTGATAGGGAATTGGTTGATATATTCATGAGTACATTAACTGGTCCTTTCTACGATCATCTCATTGGAAGTTCATCATCTGGCTTCACTGAGTTAATAATGATTGGAGAACATGTGGATAATGGAATAAGAAGTGGTAAGATACAAATGGTTGCCTCTTCAAGTACTACCAAGAAGCCCTATAATGGGAAGTAAGAATCTAATGTTGTGTATGGCCAACAAGGTCATAATAGGAATAACCAATATGTGGGAGCAGTCCTAATCTCCAATCTTGCACCTACACAACAAGATCAGAAAAATAGCCAGCCTAAGCAAAATACGCCTAGGAGGCTATTTACAAAAATCAATATTTCGTTGGCTCAGGCTCTGCAACACACGTTGAAAGGAGAATTAATTACTTTGAGGGATACTCCTCAGAATCCTAATACTACCTCTCCTCGATATAATCCCAATGCAAGGTGTGCATACCACTCCAAATGTCCAGGTCATGATACTAATAATTGTTGGGCGTTAAAGAATAAGATCCAGGATATGCTTGATGCTGGAGAAATTGAGTTTGATCCTCTTGAGACTCCTAATGTGATTATTGCTCCTATGCCCAGGCATGAGAAGACTGTTAATGTTGTTGATGATGTTTCTTATGTTTCTACGGTGACTGATTTGACTACTCCTCTATCCATCATTAAGAAGAAGATGCAACAAGCCGATTTATTTATGGGTTGCAATGAAGACTGCTTTTATTGTGCCTCTCAACCCAATGACTGTTGGAAGCTGAAAGAAGGTATTTAGTGTTTAATGAACAACCATACTATATTGTTTGAGAAGATCCCTTCTGTAGAGAGTTTATATGAAGGCATATCCCAAGATCTGAAGCTTGAAGATGTGTTTGTGGTTACTAGTACTCCTATGAAGATCACTTCTAAGGGTCTTGTGAGGATTACATCTAAAGGTCCTGCGAAGATTACTGTTGAGCCAAAGGTGGATCCCCTGATTATTACTAATCATGGTCCAATTCCTTATTCTTCTGACAAGGCTATCCCTTGGAATTATGGTTCTGATGTTTATATCCATGGTATCAAGCAAGAGCCTCTAACTGATATACCTGCTGCAAATGTTAATCCTGATATTGACAATATTGTTGGGACTAGTAAGGTTACTAGAAGTGGAAGAATTTTCTCTCCAGAAGACACTTCAAAGACTGCTGCTGCTCCAGTTCATACCCAAAATCCTGGGCCAAGTATTGAAGCTTGGGGCAAAGGACCATTGATTGAGCCTGTTCAGGCTAAAACACCAGTTACTGAAGACCTCCCTAAGCAAATGGATGAAGTATTGAAGATCATCCGCGAGAGTGATTATAATATTGTTGAACAATTGGGGCATACTCCCTCCAAAATCTCCATGATGTATTTGTTGCTGTGTTCTGAAGCCCATGTTAAGGCATTGGTAAAGTTTCTGAAGTCTGCTCATGTACCACATGAAACCACAATAGAGCTCTGTACATCTCCATTGAGTGTAGGGGCACTAATTTGTCTCATGTTTTGGTGAATAATGGTGCCTCTTTGAATGTGTTACTGAAGGATGTACTGGACAAACTCAACTTTGAAGATATCATGCTAAGACCTAGTAATGTGGTGGTGAAAGCCTTTGATGATTCAAGAAGAATGGTGCGCGGAGAAGTTGACCTCCCAATTAAAGTGGTTTCTCAAGTCTTTGATTTTATGTTCTATGTGATGGATATTCGTCCTTCCTATTCCTGTCTGTTTGGGCATCCCTGGATACATGGGGCAGGTGTTGTGACTTCCACTTTACACCAAAAGTTGAAATATCCTGTGAAGAGCAAGATTGTCACTGTTTATTGTGAATAAGAGTATATGGTTAGTCATGTAAACATTTTCAAGTATGTTGATATGGAGGGTGAATTTGTTGAGACTCCTTGCCAGACATTTGAAGTGGTTCCTCAAGTTGTTCCTGATGCTAAGTCTGTCCCTGCTGCTAAACTAGTTCATGTTGCTACTAGAGTACCTCCTACAATGACCACTTTGAAGGATGCTAGAGTTGTAGTTGAAGAAGGTGGTTGTACTATTTAAGGTCAGCTTCCTAACATTCCTTACAAGTCTGACAAGTTTGGTTTGGGTTTTACTATTGAATCTCAGAAGACTGTTCGTCGTGCTCATGCTATTTGTATCACCAACAAGGGAGTTCAGAAGGATCAAGTCAATGCTGTGGAGGATTCTGATGAAGACTACAACTTGGATAACTGGATCTTTCCTACCCTTGGCAGTGGGCTCAATAATTGGAAAGCTGAAGATGTTATTCATATCTCCTTTAATCAGGAGTAAATGTTATTACTGGTTTTCTTATTTTTAAATTTGTAATTTCGAACAATTAAACTTTTAAGCCTTGTGCCTTACCCGGGACACAATGGTATGCTTGTTAGGGATGTCATTTCATTTGCATATTTTCATTCAATAAAATCAATGGACGTTTTTTATTTCGTAAATATTGCGCTCTTTGTATTTATTTTATTTTTTCTTTATCAAAAGATATGTGTTCTTACACACACCCACGTCACTAAAATGCATATCCTCATCCACTCTGGATCATGTTGATAACAATTATGCTATTGCCAATTATAACTTCGAGAATCCGATCTATCAAGGCGAGGATGGAAATGAGTAAGATTGTGAAATGCTTGTAGAGCTTGTTAGGTTGTTACAGCTAGAAGATAAAGTTATAAAGCCACATGAAGAACCAATTGAAGTTGTAAATCTGGGAACTGAGAAAGACACGAAAGAAGTCAAAATAGGAGCTGAATTAGAAGACAGTGTTAAGAATAGATTGATTCAGATGTTACATGACTATGTGGAGATCTTTGCTTCGTCTTATGAGGATATGTCGGGACTTGATACTGATATTGTGGTTCACCGTCTACCAATGAAGGAAGGTTGTCATCTAATAAAGCAGAAAGTTCGTCGTATGCGTCCTGAAATGTCAAAAAAGATTAAATCTGGAGTGATGAAACAATTTGATGCAGGGTTCCTAGTTGTCACTTCCTATCCTCAATGGGTTGAAAATGTGGTACCGGTGCCTAAGAAAGATGGTAAAGTATGCATGTGTGTGGATTACAGGGATTTGAACAAAGCCAGCCCCAAAGATGAGTTTTCGCTTCCACATATTGATGTTCTGGTAGACAACATTGCTCAACATAAAGTATTCTCTTTTATGGATGGTTTCTCTGGTTATAATCAGATTAAGATGGCACCTGAAGGTATGGAGAAGACTACGTTTGTCACACAGTGGGGCACCTTCTGTTATAAGGTAATGCCATTTTGTTTGAAGAACGATGGGGCAACATATCAGCGTGTTATGGTAGCTTTGTTCCATGATATGATTCACCATGAGATAAAGGTATATGTTGATGATATGATAGACAAATCTCAGACTGAAGAAGAACATCTTGATCATCTACACAAGTTGTTTGAGAGGATGAAGAAGTACAAGCTGAAATTGAATCCAAACAAATGTACCTTTGGGGTTAGATCTGGTAAATTGTTGGGTTTCGTTGTCAGTGGTAAAGGTATTGAAGTTGATCCTGCAAAGGCAAAAGCTTTACAAGATATGCCTGCTCCCCGTACTGAGAAAGAAGTCAAAGGTTTCTTGGGACGCATGAATTATATTGCAAGATTTATTTTCCAATTAACTGCTACTTATGAGCCAATCTTCAAGTTGTTGAAGAAAGATCAAATGGTGGAATGGAACGACGAATTCCAGGTAGCTTTTGATGAGATCAAGAAATACCTCCAGGAACCTCCAATATTGATGCCACCAGTTGAAGGAAGACCCTTGATTATGTACCTAATAGTATTGGACAATTCAATGGGGTGTGTGTTGGGGCAACATGACGAGTCTGGTCGAAAAGAGCAAGCAATATACTACCTTAGTGAAACATTTACCGACTATGAAACAAGATACCCATTGCTCGAGAAAATTTGTTGCACTTTGGCTCGGGCTTCTCGTCGACTAAGACAATATATGTTGACTCATACCACTTTATTGATCTCAAAAATGGATCCTATCAAGTACGTATTTGAGAAACATACTCTCTCCTGACGAATAGAGAGATGGCAAATGATTTTGAAGGAATATGACATATAATATACTACTCAGAAAGTAATTAAAGGAAGTGTGGTAGTTGATCATTTGGCTCATCAAGCAGTGGATGACTATCAGTCTGTAAACTTTGAGTTTCCAGATGAATATATTATGCTTGTTACTAAAGAACCTATACAATATGAAGGACCTGAACAGGGATCCCGATGGACTATGGTTTTTGATGGAGCTTCTAATGCGCCTGGTAATGGTGTTGGTGTTGTGATTATCTCTCCTGAAGGTTGTTATACACCATTTACTGCTAGACTTTGTTTTTATTGTACCAACAATATGGCTGAATATGAAGCGTGTATTATGGGTATCAAGGCAGCCATTGAGATGATGATCCAATTTTTGAATGTGTACAGAGATTCAGCCTTGGTAGTTAGTCAGGTTAAAGGTGAATGGGACACGAAACATCCAAATCTCATTCCTTATAAAGAGTACGTGTTATCTTTAATTCCATACTTTGAAGAGATTACTTTTGGACATATTCCACGAGAAGATAATCAATTGGCAGATGCATTAGCTACCATGTCATCTATGTTTGAAATCAAATAGGATGATGAAGCTCCCAGAATTACGATCGATTAGATGAGCCATCATACTGTTATGAGATTGATACTGAGGGAATGAAAGAGAAACCTTGGTTCCATGAAGTGAAAAGATATCTCGAAGCTCAGGAATATCCTGAAGGGGAATCTATCAATGACAAGAAGTTCCTGAGGAGATTTTCTGCCAAGGTTTTCCTGAGTAATGGAGTTCTGTACAAGCGTAATCACGATTCGACTTTGCTTCGTTGTATGGATAAGAAGGAAGCAATATAGATTATGGAAGACATGCATGATGGGATCTTCGGTACTCATTCTAGTGGGCATAAAATGACTAAGAATATTTTGAGAGCAGGTTATTATTAGTCTACCATGGAAGCTGATTGCTATCAGCACTCCAGGACTTGTCATAAGTGCCAGATATATGCTGACAAAGTACATATACCTCTAGTTCCATTGAATGTTTTGACTTCTCCTTGGCCTTTTTCCATGTGAGGGCATTGATATGATTGGTGAGATTAAACCTACCGCTTCTAATGGTCATCGTTTCATTCTCGTTGCTATTGATTACTTTACGAAGTGGGTAGAGGCAGCCTCATTTTCTTCCGTTACCAAGAATGTTATGGCTCGATTCATCAAACATAATCTTATATGTAGGTATGGAATTCCCCGAAAGGATTATCACAGACAATGGTATTAATATGAACAATACTATGATTACCGACCACTGCACACAGTTTAAGATTAAACACTGCAATTCTTCTCCATATCAACCAAAGATGAATGGCACAGTGGAAGCCGCCAACAAGAATATTAAGAAATCTTGCAAAAGATGACAGTTACATACAAATATTGGCATGAGATGTTACCATTTGCTCTTCATGATTATCGTACCATAATACGTACTTCAATTGAGGCAACCCCATTTTCTCTTGTCTGTGGTATGTAAGCAGTTCTACCTATTGAAGTTCAGATTCCCTCCCTGAGAATTATGAAGGATGCAAACTTAGATGAAGATAAATGGATTCAGACTCGACTCGACCAGATAAACTTGATTGATGAAAAAAGGTTTGCAACTGTTTGTCATGGTCAGATGTATCAGAAGTGTATGATCAAAGCTTTTAATAAGATGGTCAAGCAACAAGTATATCAGGCTGGAGACTTGGTAATCAAGCGTATAATATTACCACAGGGTGATCCTAGGGGCAAATGGACTCCCACATATGAAGGGCCATTTGTAGTAAAGAGGGTATTTTCTGGAGGCGCCATGATGTTTACTATTATGGATGGTGAAGATCTCCCGCAGGCTGTGAACGCAGACATAGTCAAAAAATACTACGCATAAAAAGAGACCTGCTAGGTTGACTGGCCTAGGCAAAAATAAGGACATCCCGGCGAACCAAAAGTGTTCAGGCAAATATTAGGGATATATATATATATATATATATATATATATATATATATATATATATATATATATATATATATATATAAATTATACACCCGGCAAGTCGAAAACCCGAAAGGGAGGCTTGGGCAAAAAAGGGTATCCCGGTGGACTGAAAACCTAAAAGGGAAGTCCAGGAAAAAGTTAGGGATTAAAGCGTATGTCTATGTCTCGTTGGATCACCCATGTAACCTCAACTAGTTGTATTACCTATATCAAGTTCATACAGGTGCAGATCAGTTCAATCGTTTCTAGTCTGACAGCAAGGGATGACATACTTGAAGATAATAACAAAAGCAGAGTTGAAACTCAATAGGATCATTTACACGTAGCTATTTTTCCTTGTTTTTGTACTTCTTTTAAAATTTCTACGACGAATTCCTCTTACTAGGATTTCCTTCTCCTTGTTCAAACTTGCCTGTTTATAGGCCACTTTCTAAATAAATAAAATTCTATTTTCGAATTCAGGTTTACTTTTCCCCTTTTACTTAAGCAAAAACATCCATTGATTATGTTTGAATGTATATATGCTTTTGAATATGATTGATGTTTACCAAAAATGCATAAAATACAATAATATTATTTACTAAGGACGATCGGAGGTGGGAATCCAACGAATCTTCGCCGGTTCATCCCCACAGAATAATCTTTACGGATATTCTAACGAAATACTCCGAGTATCCTCTTGTACTCCCAACTCTACGAAATCTTCAAGTAGATTTCTTTCAAATCTAATATCCTTCGAAGAATTGACACTTGGTCGGATAAGTCTCCCAGGGGAATGTACATCTCTTTTATCCTCAGTCAGGGTATTCAGGAATTTAATCCTTCAATAAGAAGTACGACAAACGAAAACGGGAGGTTCTAAGTACGATATTCCAAAACAAGACGGGAACGAAGTCGTTATATTCCTCAGCAGCAAATCGGGATTTATTTTCCCCAGCTGCCAATTATTACTTGAAGCTACTAATAAGCTTCAACTACATAATTCATTCACACATCATTTACATCATATCATGGCATACACATCCATAATGCATACGACATTCACATGTACGTTAAGAACGTCATGTCATACATGCATACAAATAATCTTGCTTCGAACTAACTTTTCCTTTTCAGGATAGTTCACAACCAGGTGAGTATTATCAACTCCCTGAGACAGGTCATAGACGATCTATACGAAGATCTAGTGATGATACTTAGTACGGGTGTTCGCTGGTGTTTTCCGACAAACAACCGCTGGTTTCTAATTTAATGTCTAAATTAGTTAACTTGCAGGATCAACCATACAAATCCTAGGACATAAGTGCGTATTTTATCTGTATCTGGTCGAATGTATTGATTATGTCATCCTTAATGATTTCACTTTCATTCAATTATCTTAAGTACGTTTGTATAATTCATGAGAATAAAGAACAAAAGTAGAATAAACTTGACATAATTTAAATAAATAACTTCTAAGAAGGTGTTAAAGTAATGGAAGACAAGTAACGTAATGCGTCGAAATGAAAGATTTATAATTGACTAAAAAAACTATGAAATGATAAAGGAATTTAAATGAACTTGTAATTTTATTAAAAACTTAAATAAAGTAAAGATGGTGTTTTTCACACGTACATTTTCCAGATTCACACTCTTTTCTCTCACATGGGTACTTTGAGTTCAATAGGAATTTGTACAAATATATCACACACCCAAGCTAACAATAACTATCATATATATATATATATATATATATAGGAAACTAAACTAACTGCCACTAACGGGCGAATTCCAATAACTTGACATTTGGCCTTTCGGCATTTCTTCATTCCTCTGGATGCTTCCACGCGTCCTTTTTGCCAAACGTTGCAACTTCATACTTTGAATTTCTTCTTTCAATTTGAATTAATGTCTTTTA
Source organism: Lathyrus aphaca (assembly GCA_963966055.1). Lineage (NCBI taxonomy): Eukaryota > Viridiplantae > Streptophyta > Magnoliopsida > Fabales > Fabaceae > Lathyrus > Lathyrus aphaca. The sequence continues at coordinate 96,985,489 of OZ014525.1, read as the reverse complement.
TTCAACATTCGTCGAAATTATTACAAACAATACTCCTTCGACTGAAGACCATGTCATGTTAACGAAACATAAGATTTTATTATTCTTTGTCGAAAAAAGACGTAAAAAATGCCCTTTCTTGTTGTCTGCGTCGAAATATCCCTTTCACCTACATTTTCCTTTTTATATAAGCATCGTCGAAAATCATTGTGTACAAATTTCCCCCCAGCAAAGAGTTTTTCGACCCATCCTTGGAGAGAGAATCATTTGCTTTCAAATAAATATTTTTGACACTTCATGGTCTTTATTGCTTTGTCATTTCCAAGAATAGATTTTGTAAATCCCAACAAATTGATTATTACAAAGACCAAAAATGTCACATTTCAACCCACGTTCAGACACTAGCCCATTATTTCATAAAAACTAGGGGACGCTTTTGTTTTTCATTTTTTAAAACTGCTCCCACTGACTCTTCTGCCATGTGGTCCACGAAATAACAATTTTGACTGTTTCAATCCTCAATTCTTCCTTATAAATACCATTGAGTTAGTGGCGTCAAAACGTTTAGATAATATTCTTCTTCTTCATCACCTTTTAAAACAGAAAACCCATTTCTTTCCAAAATTCTCAGAAACCTCAACCTTCTCAACAATGTCTTCATCCAAAGCGACTACCAGCAAGAATAACAAAAGTGTGACGCCTATTGCTTATGATCATCTATTAAACGGACCAGACATGGTGGGGAATCAATAGTACATTCCAAAACCTCCTAATAAGAAGGAGAAGGCTAGTATATACAGGTCTCAGGTATTGATCCATATCCTTGTTTCTGGCACATGCCATGCAATTTTAGGTCATTTACTTAGACCTAACAAAAACTTAGATAAGTTAAGAGAATATTCCCCCTCTTATCAACGTCTTAAACCCATAATGATGGGGCTAAACCAAAAATTTCCCTCGAAGAACCTTAAGACGCAAAACCTAGTGACGAAGCAACCATAAATCTAGGATATTTACAAAACACTAGGATATTTAGGGCTTGTCCCAAGTCGAAAGACATCTCTGAATACCTTTCCTGGGTGAACAAAGTCGAAAAGGTTAAAGCCCCATTCTGGAAAGAATTAGGTATTTTCAACTTAATCCAAATGTCGAAAATAGGTCTTAACATTTGCCTAAATATGTTGTTGTCATCCTTTTACTTATGGGATAACACTTACAACACTTTCCACCTTCCATATGGAATGGTCACCCCTACCTTATTCGACATAGATGTTATTGCTGGACTAAGTCCATTAGGGGTAACTTTCGACCCAAATACCTTGAATCAAGATACCATAGGGTTTGACACCAGCAAAATCTCCTACTCTGGGTTCATAGAAGAATATCATGATAATAAAACCAAAATTGTCTCTAACAAGGAGAATATAGCCTTCTTGACCTTATGGCTGTCGAGATTTGTTTTCTGCTCTCGATCGCTCCAAGTATCTAAATGTTTTATCACCTTAGCCAATCAACTTCACCATGGTACGAAACTACATTTAAGTGAAATGATATTGGCAAGTCTCTACAAATCCTCGAGCGACAGCGTCAGTTTCTTGAAGACAGTGAAATACAAGGGAAATCTGAGTGTGTCAGGGCCAATCTGGCTCCTGCAATTATGGTTGAACGCCACTTTTGAAGCTTCTCTCCCTATCAAATCCAATGTTGATGAAGACAAGGTGAAGGACAGGTCAGTCGAATGGCCTCGTTTAATGTACCTGACTCCATCTGAAGAGGGACTTAGTCTTAGTCACTTTTTCACCAGCTTCATCTTGATGTTTGCCAAGAGGTACAATTTCACTCCCCCTATGGCCCCTTTCTCCAACAGGAATGTTGGCCCTGAATGGTTCACTAAACAACCACCCTTGGAAATGCAAGAGGATGAAAATCAATTCCTTGACATTTAGGAATCCTTCCTGACACCTAGATTCCTTGCTTCTCATCAAAATTCGACTAAGTCCAAGATTGCCCTCCTTGCGTATCAATCTAACTTTGTTGCTAGGAAATTTGGGTTGGTTCAACTGAAACCAAAGCCCCTTTATCCCAAGAAAAGTACTATCATTTGGTACAACTACCTACATACTGAAGAAGAGAGTCAAGAACTCATAAGACAACTAGCTGATGATTCCCTAGAAATCCATCCAATGGTCTTTCGACCTTTTTTCCTGTGCACCCCTGAATTCGACACTTGGTGGAAAGAATACTATCTTCACAAGTTCTATGACGTGGAAGCATTCACAAGTTTGCTGACCAATGCCTTTGCTCTTGTGCATGACAAAACAAAGAAAGGTAAAGCACAACATGCCAAGGAGATACAAAAATTTCAAAATTACTTTGAAACCGTCTATAGGCCAAATGAACTTAGTCGAACCATCAGCGAAGCGGCAGTGACTTTGAAACAAAAATTCATAAAAAAAATGGATAGGTTGAAACTGCTTTCATATGTTCGACCAGAACTAAAATATGAGGTAGCCATCAACCTTTATCCACCAAAATTTCCCCCTCTACCTTCTGCTGATTTTGGCGTGGCGTTGAGCCCTCCATTTCCAGATTGGTTTGTCTGTGGGGATTCTTTGAAAATTCTTTGCCAACAATCTAAAAAACACGATGATCGCGTGGTTTCGACTAAGTATACTCTGGATTACTATAGAGGACACCTTCATATTGGAATAGAACACGTCCATGTGGAGACTCCAATTCTTGAAGGTGTTTCACGAAACATTTTCTTATTTCGACATTTTTTATATATTATTTTTTTTAACTTGTGTGCTTTTCACTTATATCTGACTTCATTTTTGTTTTCTTAGCTAAGAGGATGACCCCCAAGAAAGCTGCTATCGAAAATACTTCTGACGATATGGATGAAGATCGCCCTACTATCATCAAGAAGATTGTGACAAGGGTATAACTTATTTTCTTGGACTAATGGTTTCCTTATATTTCCTTAGAACTTACATGTTTTGTCCAAACCTACAGGCTGGTCGAAAACCACCTCCTACTCCAAAGAGAAAACAAGAAGAGAAAGTCTCCAGTGAAGAGTCAGGCAATGAGTCGCCAGAGCCCAATCAACCCACACAAAAAAATAAAGTTATGAAAGATCCTCTTCCAAAACCCAAAGTAAAAACACTGAAACCCACTCCCCCAGTAGTCCACTCAAAGTTGTTCAAGTGAAAGATGCAGAGAGTGGAAACTCTAGTCTCCATACCCAATTTGCTCAGGTAAACTTTCAACCGTAAATATTTCTTCTTATTACATTTCTTTTCCTGACACTTGAAATTCTTTTCTGCAGGAAAACATGTCTGAAAATCCTTCGACAGAAGAGAACGCAAAACAACCAATAAAAGAAGACACTCCTACGAAACCTCATGAACCCAATCAACAAGTTGTTAGTCCGACACCTATTTCTCCAAATAACTTGATGAAAGAAACAACCATAATGGATGATCATTCTCCTGAAGCCTCCCAACATTCTGACAACGATTCTTCTCCTTGTTCTCCTCCTCAATCAAATGTTGCTGACGAAGGTGAAGCCAATGTCACCCCTGCGAATGATAAGAAAGAAGGAAACATTGATGGCAACGACCAGTCGAAACAGCCAATGGTAGAGCTAACCAAAGGACAAGGCAGCCAACCTAATGCTGATCCCCCAAAGGGAGGTTCCATATCAACTAGTTTAACTAGCCTTACTCATGAGAAGATTGAGAATCTTAAGGTGCAAAGACGTTTGGAGTATTTGCAAGCTGTACTCAGTACCCGCTATAATTTTGAGGACTCTTCTCAAAGTACTTCATCTGCCTCAGGGGCCACTTCCAGCGCAACTTCTCTTGACGCCATACTAGCTGAGATCAAGACGAAAATTCTTGACGTGGACTTGTTCAAATTGCTTAAAGACCATCCAACTTCCATTTTAACCTGAAGAAACTCTTGAAGCAAGTGAATGTCTTGGAATCGCCTGCAGAAGTGAGCAATTTCGTCATTGATGTAACTTCCCTGGTTGATTTGGTGACTGTTGACCTAAACCGGCTTCAAGGTTTTACAAGGCAAATCTCTGAGAAGACAGACAGCCATCTTGCCGAATTGGACGTTGCAGTTGTTTCGAACAACAAGATCATGGAGCTGAACCAACTCTCTGAAACTTACATTAAACAAAATGTTGATTGTGATGAAAAAATTTCAAAGTGGGAGAAGCAAATAACCTTTCTTTTAAAGAAGATTTCTCAGGAGAGAAGACTTAAATAATCTCTTCTACCACCCAACCAAAAAGCACTTGATTAAGAGTTGCAGGTAGGGGTTCATCATGCCGAAAGGGCCAAAATCCTTGCTCAAGAAATCGAAAAACTTTCGACCAACAAGAGTTTCTGTGAGCGTCGACTTCAGATTCAGAAGAGGAAATTTGATGACCTGAAGGAATCTTTTGCTAGCATTCAATTGTAATAGGGATAGTTTCTTTGTACTAGTTTTCTTTTGCTTAAGTTACTTCGCCAATAGGCTGTTTGGACTGAATCTAATGCCATTTGTTCTGGAAATGCACAATATCTTTTCACTTATATGCAATTACTCTTTGGTTATTTATACTTCTTGCAATGTTGGTTTATACCTTTTTAAGTACTTTCCATTTATCTTGAATAATCTTTCGTCTCTCCCTATTTCTTCGATTTCATATTGTTGCACCCCAAAATTTGCCCTCACAATACAAGACTTTGTGTTCTATGAAGGTTCACAAGGTTCACAAGTTTCCCAACACTTACAAGACCTTTCTTGAGGTTCATGAAGTCTACAAGTTACTTCTTGAAGGTTCACAAGGTTCACAAGTTCCACAATGCTTTCAAAACCTTTCATGAGGTTCATGAAGTCTACAAGTTACTTTATGAAGGTTCACAAGGTTCACAAGTTTCACAATACTTACAAGACCTTTCATGAGGTTCATGAAGTCTACAAGTTACTTCTTGAAGGTTCACAAGGTTCACAAGTTCCACAATGCTTTCAAAACATTTCATGAGGTTCATGAAGTCTACAAGTTACTTTATGAAGATTCACAAGGTTCACAAGTTTCCCAACACTTACAAGACCTTTCATGAGGTTCATGAAGTCTACAAGTTACTTCTTGAAGGTTCACAAGGTTCACAAGTTCCACAATGCTTTCAAAACCTTTCATAAGGATCATGAAGTCTACAAGTTACTTTATGAAGGTTCACAAGGTTCACAAGTTTCTCAATGTTTATATAACCTTTCATGAGGTTCATGAAGTCTACAAGTTACTTCTTGAAGGTTCACAAGGTTCACAAGATTCACAATGATTACAAAGCTGTCCTGAGGTTCATGAGGTCTACAAAGTCACTTTATGAGGTTCACAAGGTTCACAAGCTTCACAATACCTCCCATGAGGTTCACAAGACATTTTATGATGGTTCACAAGGTTCACAAGGTTCACAATTGGTCAGAAGAGTTGACAATTCCCTCAGACAATGCACCTCCTAAGCAGTGCATCCAAAACTAGGGTTTTGACTTTAATCAGGCTAAATGGACTTCTAAGACTTCAAGTGAGCTTCATAACATCTTATATGTGTGTAAGAACCCCCATGACAAGTTTCAAGACTTTTCTCAGAAGTTTGCTCAGTCAGATGATCAGATAAGTCAAAATCAGTCAATGCAGTTAAAAAGTCAAACTGAGGTCAACTGTGGTCAAACCAAAGTCAAACTTCATGATTTTTTGCCAACATCAAGTATATGAAGTAAAATTCATCATTTGATCAAGGGTTGATCATGATTCATCAAGGAGATTCCAGATCATCAAGAATCAGGAGTTTCTAAATTAGGGTTTCCTCAGTAAAAGTCAACTGAACTTTGACCAGCCATAACTTTCACATACTTCATCACCAAGTATCCACTCAAAGCTCATTTTGAAGGAAATTGAATTCTCTACAACTTTGTGTCTCACAAGCCAAGCCCAAAAATGCTTCATTTGGAAGGTATGAGCTAAGACATTATAGGTCCTTTTGAAAGTCAACAAAAAGTCAACAACTTCAGAAGGGCATAACTTGAGATTGGTAAATGATATGGACATGAAACCAGTGGGGTTGTTTATAGGACTCTTCAAGCTTTCCAAAATGTCCAATAACACCCTCATAGCATTAAAATTGAAGGATATGTGCCCTTGCAAAGTTGGGAAATTTTGAGTTGGCTTATGATGAAAAAGGAGGTCTAGAACCAATTTCTTCCAAATGGGCTTGTCAAATTATGACCCAATCCATACACTAACATTATGCACGACCCAAATGATTAAAAATCAGAATTTTTATTATTTTATTTTTATTTATTTTGATTTAATTCATAAAAAATCATTTTAAATAGAAATAAAATATGAAAATATGTTATTTAATGGAGATTTGGTTTCTAGAATGTCTTCAATATTGATTGGAATTGAAAGGGAATGAAATCACAAGATTGGTACAAAAATAGTAAGCCTTAATGCAAGAATATTTAATTTTCAAAGCATGATCAAAATGAATCTTTTCATATCAAAATTTCCACACAACAATTCAATTTTATGACCTAAGTTCACTAACCTATAAGTACATGACTTATTGCAATCACCAGGAGACGAATTTCAGCAGCCAAAGGGTAAGTTCACAAAGTCAAAAAACCATTGAAAATCTCACATTCGGATTCCTTCATACAAGTGGTTTTAAGGTAAAACAAGAACATGGAGAGCTTCCTTGGACTTCTCTGATCCTAAACCAATACTCATATGCATCTCAAGCACTCCATATTGCATAAACCGGCCATTGTTCTTAAAAATTATTTTTTTCGATTCTAATTTTTCATGCATTGCTAATGAATTTTGGTTGTGTTTTAGTGTTTGTGAGGTTCCAAGGATCGATTCTGGACAAGAAACTTGAAGTTTCGTGACCTAATAAGCAAACGACCATTGTTAGGGTTTAAAGCTCAGTTTTAGGGCTTTGTGATTTGAGTGATTTAAAGACCTCTAAATAACATAATTGAACTGTATTGATCATGGGAAATTGTTTGTTGATATTATTGTGGTTTGATTTGGCCTGATTCACTGCGTTTGAAGAACATAGGTCTTCCTGCAAATTTAAATCGCAGGAAAAGTTGTAGTAATATTCGCAGGTAATTTTGCAGGTTATGAGGAAGAAGACGAAGCCAATTCGCGCCTGTTCTGGAAATTCAAATTTCGTTTTAAAATATTATGTATTAATCCTGTTCATATTTCACAAACGCGCGTTTGTCCCAGTGGAAAGTCAGGCAGGTGTATTGTGAAAGGGCCAGGGTTCGAATCCTGCCTGGTACCATTATTTTTCTATTTTTTCAGGTTACAAAGGAAGCATAATATATTATGTTCAGTTGCCGTTCTATTATCAGATGGGCTCTTCCAGCCGGGTGGTGATGCGTGCGCTTGTGTGTGTAAAGGTCCTGGGTTCAATCCTCCCCCCAGGCCTTTTGTTTCTTTTATTTTTCCTGAATTTTTTGTGACAAAGGAACAAAACCAACTGAAGCCCATTCTCTATCACCTGCGTTTGGCTGGCCTAGTGGTGAGTTTTGATGCTTGCAGGCAGAATGACCTGGGTTCAAACCCAGCCAAGGTAAGTTTCCTTTTTACCAATTTTTTCTGTTTTATTTATTTAATTAATTATTTTCTTATTATTAATAAAAGAAAAATAAATTGAATATGTATATTTAATCAATATCTAAAACAACACTTATTTTTTTTTTTTTTTAGAAAATTGCTAAACTTTTATCTTTCTCAATTTTATTTCATTATGTAATTAAAATTATAAATATATGTACATTTATTAAAATAAATTTTGTATATTTTATTATAAACCCTAAAAATATTTTCTAAATGAATCTTAATTTTGTAAAAAACCCTAATTTTATTTTCTAAATGATTTTTATTTTCTAATTCTCAATATAATTATCATGTATATATTTATTTAATATAATCTTTAATATAATTAATTTTTGTAAATATAATTATAACCTATCTTTTTTTTTTTAATATGTAAAAATATTCTATATACTATGTTTATAACCTAAATTATTTTCTTTTAATATGTGTTTAGAAACAATTAAACCTATAATAATTTAATTTTGTAATTATAAATAATCTAATAATTTGTACATAAATTAAAATATTACCATAATCCTTTAATTGTTCATATTTTTTAAATGTCTATATTAAAAATGTAATTTTATTTTCATCATGTTATTATAATATTTTTGCTCATTTTATTTATTTTAATTATTGTTATTATTACTAACCATATTATTATTAATATCTATTTTTGCTTATTATTATTTCACTAACCTTATTTAATTTCTTATTATTATTATTACTAACCCCTATTTTATTTACTTATTGCTTATTTATTATTTTTGCTTATTTATTTATATTTTGCTTATATATTTATTTTTTTTGCTATTTATTTTAATTGTTCATTATAATTATTATGTAATTGCTCCTTGGTGTAAATTTTGTAATATTTAATTTATTTAATTTTTATGCTATGGTTAGTAATTTAGGGAGTGCAAAACATGTATTTTATTTAAAATTGAATTTAGATCACTTTAATTATAAGATAAATATAAATTAAACACTCACACACGTAAGTCGATTTTTAATCGCTATCTCACATTTCTAAGGCTATCCCTCAATGTTGCCTAATCATAAGGTCAAGTGGGGTGTATAAAGCAAGTCCCTTAAAAAAAAATCATCAAGTCCCTAATGGTTGCCTTTAAAGATCAAGCCCCTTTTCGAATAATGATGATAGTCCCTCCAGAATGCTTAATACACCCTACAGTTGCCTTCATTAAACAGATGTCCCTCACATGTCCCTTACATCCAAGGTAATGACTACCTATTCCTTAATAATAGGGATAGTCTTACCATTTAAAGGATAAAGAACAGAAAGACTTAAAACTTTAGGGTAGGTTCCTCATAGTTGCTTGCTCACTTCATTCGAAACTTTTCACAATTTCAAACAATTTTCAAACACAAGTTTTTTACGCATCCGTACATGGATCATTATTAACTCTTATGAAAAATTTTCTATTCACACACTTCACCTTTTCAAAAACAATTCATAGTGAGCTAAGCAACTAAGAGCCCATGGATAACCATGGATGTAAAGGGTGCTAACACCTTCCCTTTACATAACCTACCCCCCGGACCCAAAAAATCTTTTAAAAGGTCTTTCCTGTTCTTTTATGCCTTTCCTTTGGATAAAATAAAAGTCGGTGGCGACTCTTGCTATCCGCAACATAACTAAAGTCAGTTCTCCCACCGTGTTACAGAACTGGCGACTCTGTTGGGGATTTAAATTTAAGAGGGGTACCCTTAGGAATTAGATCACTTTAAATTGTTTGCCTTGTTTGCTTTATATTATCTTGTTGGGGTGCTCTTATGTGTGAAAGGTCCTAACCCGGATCTAGTGTACCTTAGGTAAATGGAAATAGACCAAGGAAACTGTACGACGTATATCGATACGGTTGATCTGGTGGCCATAGTTAGTGCGACTTCTTGGTTGGTGCTTATGTTCCTTAAGTCAAGTTGAGGATAATATGAGGCTGCCATATGTTGTCAATGCACTAACTAACTTTTAGAACCCTAGTTAACTCATCTTGGCCTTTAGAAAGTAGTGAGGTAACCGGCTTTGGTGCAGACTGAAGTTGGTTGACACTCGATACTACGCTCATTGAGATCCTAAACTTGGAGGGTTTTGGTTGGCAAGTAAGTTGCCTACTGAACAACCACCTTTGTGAAGGATCAATGATATTGAGATCCCTTAGAACCTGGTTACTTTTGTAGGACAGGATGAACCAACTAACTTCAGGGGAGGGTACTTACCTTTAAAACCTCATGCAAGCCTTCAAACCTAGGGCTATGGTGTGACTTGTTTGTGTGTGCCACATGTCTGTGATTGAACATAACATCATGACATCATCATGCATCATAAGCATAGCATTTTCACTAACCATTTCAAGGACCAAAGGATTTATCTTTGTTCTTTGTTGCAGGTCATGGCTTCTGCTCGTAGAAACACCATCAGGATCAACTTTGTAGGGATACCTCCTAAGCTTAAAGAGTTGGTTTCTCAAGTGTCTGATCATTCCCAGTTCATCAAGAGACATGGTCACCTATTGGATCTAGTCACTTCAGGGTTCAATGAAGACATGATGAGTGTTTTATTTCAGTTCTTTGACCCTAAGCACCATTGCTTTACATTCCCTGATTATCAGCTGGTTCCAACCATGGAGGAGTTCTCTAAACTTCTGGGTATACCTGTTCTTGATCAAAGACCCTTCACGGGCTTGGAGAAGGAGCTTAAACCAGAGGTTATTGCTGCAGCTCTACATCTGAAGAAGTCTGACATTGTTCTAGAAACAAGAAGCGGAGTTAAGGGTATTCTTGCCAAGGTGTTGATAGAGAAAGCTCAGGTGTTCTTGAAGGCCATGAGCTATGATGCTTTTGAGGAGATCTTAGCCTTGCTGATATATGGCTTAGTATTGTTCCCCAATCCAGATCAGTTCATAGATGTTCATGCCATCAACATATTCCTGAGTCACAATCCAGTGCCTACATTGCTTGGAGACATCCTACATTCTCTTCACACCCGTACTACAAGGGCAAGAGGAACTTTGATGTGCTGCATACCTTTGCTTTCCAGGTGGTTTATTTCTCACCTTCCTCTCTCAGTAATGAAGAATGAGCAGGGGTTCAGATGGTCCAAGAGGATCATGTCACTTTCTCACTCAGATATCCATTGGTGCTCCAGATCTATGGAGAATATCACCATTATTGACCGTTGTGGGGAGTTCCCTAATGTGCCACTTCTAGGCATAAGAGGAGGCATCACCTACAACCCCTCTTTAGCTTTACGACAGTTCGGTTACGCTCGGAGTGATGGTCCACATGACATGTTGATTCAGAGCATTGTGTTTGATTACGACAACGATCTTCAAGGTTACCGTCAGAGATTCATACGAGCTTGGGGAAAAGTAAACAGGGTTGACAGCAAGACACTGGAGCCTAAGTACACTATTCCTATGGAAGCTTATCTCAGATGGGTGCGATCTCGTGCTCAGACTCTCATGATGCCATATCCTGCCGTCCTACCAGTTACCATGGAACCTGTTGCTGAAGGAGACACAGCTTATACCATCCTTCACCCAGACATGCCTACTGATATGGAAGACTTGCAGAGATCATGGATCCAACTGAAGGAGCAAAGGGATACTTTCGAGGCTCATTACAAAGCAAGCCAAGAAAGGATCCTGGAACTAACAAAGCAACTTCACGAGGAACGGAACCTCAACTCATACCTCAATACAAAGAGGAAACGTCCATGGGAGACTTAAAACCCCATCTTTTGTACTTATCTTATTTTCATTTTTTGTAAGCCTAAAAGGCAAAACAAAGTTATTACTAATAAAAGTTTACATTCGTGTTTGTTTAAGCAAATTTAAATCCTGCGGTCCTTGAAAATATTGCATATACATTAACATACCATATCATTGCATCACAGGTTTCTTGTGCACAGGTTTCTCATCTTCTCGCTGTTTATTTCAGCAATGGCTCTTGAACAATCAGTTAAGGATCTCCAGACACAAAATGCACAGTTCCAAGAGCTGATCCTGAACCTATCCAAGGGGCAGGATGAATTGAAGGCACTGCTGGCCAAGAAGACTAAGAAGACTAGAAGGTCAGGTGGCCTGCTCAACATGGGAAGAAGGTTCAAAGGTCCTGTCAAGACCAAAGAACAGGTTGAAGACTATGAATCTGAGGAGTCTGAGAAAGAGGTAGGCAGTCTCCACAACACTATGGGGGACTCTGATTCTGAGGCTAATTACTACCATGAGCCTAATGAAGACAAATTCAAGATGCTAGTGGATAGAATGGATGCCATGGAGTTGCAGAAATCATCTGGGCTGGATTTTGAGGATTTGAGTCTGATATCTGGGGTTGTTATACCCGTTGGTTTCAAGGTTCCTACCTTTGTTGTTTATGATGGGGTCTCTTGTCCCAAGCTGCATCTGAGGTCTTATGTCAGAAGGATCCAACCTCACACTGCTGACAAGAAGTTGTGGATCCACTTTTTTCAAGAGAGCTTATCAGGAGCTCAGTTGGAGTGGTATTATCAGTTAGAGACTGCCAACATCAGAGACTGGAATGATCTTGCTGAAGCTTTCTATAAGCAGTATCAATACAATGCTGACTTAGCCCCCACTCGCATGCAGCTTCAGAGCATGTCTATGGGTGCCAAAGAAAGTTTCAAAGAGTATGCTCAGAAGTGGAGAGATTTAGCTGGAAGAGTTCAACCCCCTTTGACTGACAGGGAATTGGTTGATATGTTCATGTGTACGCTGAATGGTCCGTTCTACAGTCATCTCATTGGAAGCTCATCATCTGGCTTCACTGAGTTAATCATGACAGGAGAGCGAGTAGAGAATGGTATAAAGAATGGCAAGATCCATGTGGGTACTTCTTCATCAGGTGCTGCAAAGAAGCCTCCCACTGGGAAGAAAGAATCTAATGCTGTTTATGGTCAACCTGATCGTAACAGAAGGCATCAGTCTGTTAGTGCAGTTCATATTTCAAATCCAACTCCTGCAACAACAGAGCAGCCTCAGGGCAACCAACAGAGGGCTAGAAGACAGTTCACAAAGATCAACATGTCACTGGCTCAGGCACTGCAACATTTGTTGAAAGCTGAACTCATTACTTTGAAGGAGGCTCCTCAGAATCCTAATGTTACCTCACCCAGGTACAATCCCAATGCACGATGTGCATATCATTCAAACTGTCAGGGTCATGATACTAATAACTGCTGGGTCTTGAAGAACAAAATTCAAGATATGATTGAGGCTGGAGAGATTGAGTTTGACCCTCCGGGTACTCCAAATGTGATTACTGCTCCAATGCCAAATCACGAGAAGACTGTCAATGCCATTGATGAAGACCTGCATGTCTATTCAGTTATGGAGTTGAACACACCATTGTCTGTTATCAAAAAGAGGTTAGTACAAGCTGGGATCTTTCCAGGTTGTCGTGAAGATTGTTTGTATTGTACCTATAAGCCGGATAGTTGCTTCATATTGAGAGATGGAATTCAACGTCTCATGGATAAGTATACTATAGTGTTTGAGAGGACTCCTTCGTCTGTAGAAAGTATGGTGGATCATCTGACTCAAGGTAGGAAGACTGAAGAGGTTGATATGGTTGACAAAGTACCGGTAAGAATCACTTCAAAGAGACCTATTAAAATCACCCATCAGGGTCCAATCAAGATCACTGCTGAAGGCCCTGTGAAAGTTGTTGCTGAAGCCAGAGTGGCTCCTCTGATCATTACTACTCCTGGTCCTATTCCTTATGCATCTGACAAAGCTGTGCCTTGGCACTATGGGTCTGATGTTTACATCCATGGTGTCAAGCAGGAACCCTTAGCTGATGTGCCTGTTGACATTGATAATATTGCTGGATCTAGCAAGATCACTCGTAGTGGAAGAGTCTTCTCTCCTCCAGTTGCTTCTAAAAATGCAGTTACTCCTGCTGCTACTTCCACCACTGATGCTCGGGGCAAAGGTCCTGTTATTGAGCCTGTATCTCCTGATGTGCCAGCTGCTGATGATCTCTCTAAGCAGATGGAAGAAGTATTGAAAATCATTCGCAAGAGTGATTATGACATTGTTGATCAATTGGGGCATACTCCCTCAAAGATTTCTATGTTGTCCTTGTTGTTGTGTTCTGAAGCTCATGCCAAGTCCTTGATCAAGTTTCTGAAGACTGCTCATGTGCCCAATGCCATTTCCGTTGACCAGTTTGAGAATTGTGTTGCCCACCTGACCTATGATAATGGGTTAGGATTTTCTGATGCTGATTTGACCCCTGCCAAGAGGAATCATAACAGGGCCTTGCATATTTCAATTGAATGCAGGGGCACTACCCTGTCACATGTGCTGATAGACAATGGTTCCTCTCTAAATGTGTTGCCTAAGGAAGTCCTGAACAAGTTGAGTCCTGAAGATGCTGTGCTGAAGCCCAGTAGTATAGTGGTAAAAGCTTTTGATGGTTCTAGAAGAGTAGTACATGGGGAAATTGACCTTCCAATCAAAGTTGGCTCCCAGGTGTTTACTGCTACATTTTATGTGATGGATATTCGTCCTTCATACTCTTGTCTGCTTGGTCGTCCCTGGATCCATGGGGCAGGTGCTGTAACCTCTACATTACACCAAAAGTTGAGATATCCGGTGAATGGAAAGGTTGTTACTGTCTATGGAGAAGAAGAATACTTTGTCAGCCATGTAAACACTTTCAAGTATCTGGAAATGGAAGGTGAATACATTGAAACTCCGTGTCAGACATTTGAAGTGGTTCCCTGGGTTGTTAATGATTATGTAGCTCCTCCTGTTGTGAAGAAAGTTCCTGTGGTCACCAGAAAACCTCCAACAATGGCAATGGCCTCCCTCAATGATGCTAGAGCTGTGGTGGATGAAGGTGGTTGTACTATTTGGGGTCAGCTTCCTGATATTCCATACAAGTCTGACAAGTTTGGTTTGGGTTTCACTGCAGAGTCCCAGAAGGCTGTTCGTCGTGCTCGTGCTGTTCGTATCACTAATCAAGGGGTTATGAAAGATCAGATCAATGCTGTGGGAGACTATGATGAAGACTACAACTTGGATGCTTGGATTTTTCCTACTGTGGGTGCTGGACTCAATAATTGGAAAGCTGAAGATGTTATCCCTATCTCCTTTAGTCAGGAGTAAATACTATTACTGTGTTGTTGCTTTTTAAGTTTGTAATTTCTTGAACAATAAAACTTTCAAGCCATGTGCCTTACCCGGGGCACAATGGTGTGCTTGTTACGGGCTGTCATTTCATTTGCATACTTCATTCAATAAAATCAGTGGACGTTTCGTTTTAGTAAATATTGTGTTCCTTGTCTTTCTTTTTATTTTTGTTTTATCAGCTATGTGTTCTTACACACACTCACATCACTAAAATGCAGATCCTCATCCACTCTGGATCCTGTTGATAACAGTTCTACTATTGCCAATTATAATTTCGAGAATCCGATCTATCAAACTGAAGACGGAAATGAGGACGATTGTGAAATACCTGTAGAGCTTGCTAGGTTGTTACAACAAGAAGAGAAAGCTATACAGCCACATGAAGAGCCAGTCGAAGTTGTGAATTTGGGAACTGAAGAAAACAGAAAAGAGGTCAAGATAGGGGCTGATTTAAAGGACAGTGTCAAGAGCAGATTGATTCAGATGTTACGTGACTATGTGGAGATCTTTGCTTGGTCTTATGAAGATATGTCGGGGTTGGATACAGACATTGTGGTTCACCGTTTACCAGTGAAAGAAGATTGTCGTCCAAAGAAGCAGAAGGTTCGTCGTATGCGTCCTGAGATGTCAGAAAAGATCAAGGCAGAGGTAATGAAACAATTCAATGCAGGGTTCTTAGCAGTAACTTCTTATCCTCAGTGGGTTGCAAATGTGGTACCAGTTCCTAAGAAAGATGGTAAGGTACGTATGTGTGTAGACTACAGAGATTTGAACAAAGCTAGCCCTAAAGATGACTTTCCACTTCCTCATATTGATATTCTGGTAGATAACACTGCTCAGCATAAGGTATTCTCTTTTATGGATGGTTTCTCTGGTTACAATCAAATCAAGATGGCACCTGAAGACATGGAGAAGACAACATTTGTGACACAGTGGGGCACTTTTTGCTATAAGGTGATGCCATTTGGTTTGAAGAATGAAGGGGCAACGTATCAGCGTGCTATGGTGGCTTTGTTTCATGATATGATTCATCATGAGATAGAGGTATATGTGGATGATATGATAGCCAGATCTCAGAATTAAGAGCAACATCTTGATCATCTGCACAAGTTGTTTGAGAGGTTGAAGAAATACAAGTTGAGATTGAATCCAAACAAGTGTACTTTTGGGGTTAGATCTGGAAAGCTCCTGGGTTTTATTGTCAGTGGAAAAGGTATTGAAGTGGATCCTGCAAAAGTGAAAGCTATACGAGAGATGCCAGTTCCCCGTACTGAGAAGGAGGTTAGAGGTTTCTTGGGACGATTGAACTACATTGCAAGATTTATTTCCCAGTTAACTACCATCTGTGAGCCAATCTTCAAGTTGTTGAAGAAAGATCAGGTGATGGAATGGAATGATGAGTGCCAGACTGCCTTTGATGAAATCAAGAGATATCTGCTGGAACCACCAATTTTGATGCCACCAGTTGATGGAAGACCCTTGATTATGTACTTAACAGTGTTAGACAACTCAATGGGGTGTGTGTTGGGGCAACATGACGAGTCTGGTCGAAAAGAGCAGGCAATATACTACCTTAGCAAAAAGTTTACCGACTGTGAAACAAGATACTCACTGCTCGAGAAAACTTGCTGCGCTTTGGCATGGGCTGCTCGCCGACTAAGACAGTATATGTTGACCCATACTACCTTGTTGATTTCAAAGATGGATCCAATCAAGTACATATTTGAGAAACCTGCTCTCTCCGGAAGAATTGCAAGATGGCAAATGATCTTGACAGAATATGATATACAGTATACTACTCAGAAGGCCATTAAGGGAAGTGTTGTTGCTGATCATTTGGCTCATCAAGCAGTGGATGATTACCAGTCAATGAGTTTTGAGTTTCCTGATGAAGACATTATGATTATTACCAAAGAACCTGGACAATATGACGGACCTGAACAAGGATCCCGATGGACTATGGTTTTTGATGGTGCTTCCAATGCACTTGGTAATGGTGTTGGTGTTGTGATTAGTTCCCCTGAAGGTTGTCATACCCCGATTACTGCCAGACTTTGTTTCTATTGTACCAATAACATGGCTGAGTATGAGGCATGTATCCTGGGTATTAAAGCTGCTATTGATATGAAGATTCAGTTCCTTGATGTGTATGGAGATTCAGCCCTGGTAGTTAGTCAGATCAAAGGAGATTGGGATACCAAGCATGATAATCTCATTCCTTACAGAGAGCATGTGTTGTCTTTGATCCCACATTTCAAAGAGATTACCTTTGGACATATTCCACGGAGAGAGAATCAGTTGGCAGATGCTTTGGCCACCATGGCATCTATGTTTGAGATCAGCTGGGATGACGAAGCTCCCAAGATTACTATTGATAGATTTGAAAAGCCTGCATACTGCAATGAAATTGACACTGAAGGGGTAGAGGAGAAGCCTTGGTTCTATGAAGTGAAAAGATATCTTGAAGCTCAGGAGTTTCCTGAAGGGGCATCTGTCAAAAATAGGAAGTTTCTGAGGAGGTTTTCTGCCAAGTTCTTTTTGAGTAATGGGATTCTGTACAAGCGCAATCATGATTCAACTATGCTTCGTTGTGTGGATAAGAAGGAAGCAACTGAGATTATGGAAGATATGCATGATGGGATCTTTGGCACTCATTCTAGTGGTCATACTATGGCAAAGAAGATATTGAGAGCAGGTTACTATTGGTCTACCATGGAAGCTGATTGCTATCAACACTCCAGAACATGTCATAAGTGTCAAATATATGCTGATAAAGTACATATACCTCCATCACCATTAAATGTGTTGACTGCTCCTTGGCCCTTTGCCATGTGGGGCATTGATATGATTGGTGAGATCAAGCCTACTGCTTCTAATGGGCATCGTTTCATCCTGGTTGCTATTGATTACTTCACGAAGTGGGTGGAAGCAGCTTCATTTGCATCTGTTACTAAGAATGTTGTGGCTCGATTCATTAAGAATAATCTCATATGTAGGTATGGTATCCCTGAAAGGATTATTACTGACAATGGCTCTAATCTGAACAACACTATGATTACTGATCTCTGCACGCAGTTCAAGATTAAGCATCACAACTCTTCTCCGTATCGTCCAAAGATGAATGGGGCAGTTGAAGCTGCTAATAAGAACATTAAGAAGATTGTACAGAAAATGACTGTTACTTATAAGGATTGGCATGAGATGTTATCATTTGCTCTTCATGGTTATCGTACCACAGTACGTACTTCAACAAGGGCAACCCCATTCTCCTTAGTCTATGGTATGGAAGCAGTTTTGCCCATTGAAGTTCAGATCCCCTCCTTAAGAATTATGAAGGATGCAGGCTTGGATGAAGATGAGTGGATTCAGACTCGACTGGATCAGATAAATTTGATTGATGAGAAGAGGCTAGCAGCAGTTTGTCATGGCCAGATGTACCAGAAGCGAATGATCAAAGCTTTTAACAAAAAGGTTAAGCGAAAGGTATATCAGGCTGGTGACTTGGTAATCAAGCGTATCATATTACCACAGGGTGATCCTAGGGGCAAGTGGACTCCAACATATGAAGGACCATTTGTAGTCAAGACAGTGTTCTCAGGAGGTGCCATGATACTAACTACAATGGATGGTGAAGACTTCCCACAGCCTGTAAACGCAGACATAGTTAAAAAATACTACGCATGAAGAGAGACCCGCTAGGTTGACATGCCTAGGCAAAAATAAGGGCATCCCGGCAAACCAAAAGGGTTTGGGCAAAAATTAGGGATATATATAAAAAGATGTACACCCGGCAAATCGAAAACCTGAAAAGGCGGCTTGGGCAAAAAAGGGTATCCCGGTGGATTGAAAACCTGAAAGGGTAATCCAGGCAAAAGTTAGGGATTAAAGCGTATGACTATGTCTCGTTTGGATCACCCATGAAACTGCAACCAGTTGTGTTACTTAATCAAGTTCGAACAGATAAAGCTCAATCCAATCGTTTCCGTCTCAACAGCAGAAGATGAGATACTTGAAGATAATGGCAATAGTAGAATTGAAACTCAATAGGATTATTTCCCACATAGCTGATTCTCTTTTGTAAAATTTTATGGCAAAATCCTCTTACTAGGATTTATGTCTCCTTGTACAAACTTACCCGTGTACGGGTCACTTTTTGATATAAATAAATTCCATCTTTTAAATCCAGATTTACTTTTACCCTATTTACATAAGCGAAACGTCCATTGGTTGTGTTTGAATGTATGTATGCTTTTGAACATGATTAATGTTTACCAAAAATGCATGAATGCTTAATATGATTGATGTTTACCAGAAATGCATGAAAATGCAGTAATAGTATTTACTAAGGACGAACGAGGGAAGGATTTCAACGAGGCTTCGCCGGTTCATCTCTAACAAGACAGCTACAAATCCCTCAGTAGGACAAATCCATCTTCATAAAGTCTCATCTCCCCTGGAATTTATATCCATCTCTTTTATCCTCATACGGATATACGGGAAATTACTTTCCAATAAGAGTACGACGAACGAAGACGGGATGTTGTATCTACTCTACTATCAAACGAAGACGAAGGTTATATATACCTTACTATCCCCAGCAGACGGGAGGTTATATCTATCCTTACTATCCCCAGCAGACGGGAGGTTATATCTATCATTACTATCCCCAGCAGACGGGAGGTTATATTTATCCTTACTATCCCCAGCATACGGAAGGTTATGTATATCTCATCATCAAACAAGACGGGGACGAGTTCCTCATATTCTTCAGCAACGAATCGGGATTTATTTTCCCTGGCCAGCAGTTGTTATATGAAGATATCCAGACGCTTCCGGCAGCATCATATCATACATACATCATTTACATCATACCATACCATACATATCCATAGATACATAATACATTACTTAAATGCATCATATCATACATGCATACATAGTACATAAACTGATATTATTATACAAATGCTACTTTGTTCCAGGTTATTTATCCAGCAAACAAACTTATGATTATCAGGACTGCTTCATCCTCCTGAAAACTTATCATCTCTCAAGACTGCTTCATCCTCTTGGGAACATATTACTACACCAGGACTGCTTCATCCTCCTAACAGCTTCTTATACCTCAGGACTGCTCCATCCTCCTGACAGCTATTATCATTACTTCAGGATTGCTTTATCCTCCTGAAAACTCCTATTACATCAGGATTGCTCCATCCTCCTGAAAACCCCTATTACTTCAGGACTGCTTTATCCTCCTAAAAACTCCTATTACATCAGGACTGCTTTATCCTCCTGAAAACATATTACTACATCAGGACTGCTTCATCCTCCTGACAAGCTATCATCTTATACCTCAGGATTGCTTTATCCTCCTGACAGCTTCTTTACCTCAGGGTTGCTTTATCCCCCTGACAGCTTCTTTACTTCAGGATTGCTCTATTCTCTTGAAAATTTCCTACTACCTCAGGATTGCTTTATCCTCCTGACAGCTTCTTTACCTCAGGGTTGCTTTATCCCCCTGACAGCTTCTTTACTTCAGGATTGCTCTATTCTCCTGAAAATTTCCTACTACCTCAGGATTGCTTTATCCTCCTGACAGCTTCTTTACCTCAGGGTTGCTTTATCCCCCTGACAGCTTCTTTACTTCAGGATTGCTCTATTCTCCTGAAAATTTCCTACTACCTCAGGATTGCTTTATCCTCCTGACAGCTTATTACTACCTCAGGATTGCTTCGTCCTCCTGACAGCTTTTTATTACATCAGGATTGCTTCATCCTCCTGAAAGCATATTATCAACACCTCAGGATTGCTTTATCCTTCTGAAATCATATCATTACCTCAGGATTGCTCCATCCTCCTGACAGCTATCATTGTACCTCCATATTTTGGACTGCTTCATCCTCCAAGACATGTATCTGAAGAACTTTCCTCCAAGTGGCATCTTTAAGCCCACACAATTATATTCAACTAGCCATCTGTACCACTTTATGCACTGGTGAGTGCAAATTTTTGGGCTTTTGTGTTCAATCCCCTTCAACCTTCCAGGTCACGACTGGCAGACATACCAATCTAACCCCTCAGGTTTCAGAAAATTGAACAGGGGCAGCTGTTGCACCCCAAAATTTGCCCTCACAATACAAGACTTTGTGTTCTATGAAGGTTCACAAGGTTCACAAGTTTCCCAACACTTACAAGACCTTTCATGAGGTTCATGAAGTCTACAAGTTACTTCTTGAAGGTTCACAAGGTTCACAAGTTCCACCATGCTTTCAAAACCTTTCATGAGGTTCATGAAGTCTACAAGTTACTTTATGAAGGTTCACAAGGTTCACAAGTTTCCCAACACTTACAAGACCTTTCATGAGGTTCATGAAGTCTACAAGTTACTTCTTGAAGGTTCACAAGGTTCACAAGTTCCACAATGCTTTCAAAACCTTTCATGAGGTTCATGAAGTCTACAAGTTACTTTATGAAGGTTCACAAGGTTCACAAGTTTCCCAACACTTACAAGACCTTTCATGAGGTTCATGAAGTCTACAAGTTACTTCTTGAAGGTTCACAAGGTTCACAAGTTCCACAATGCTTTCAAAACCTTTCATAAGGATCATGAAGTCTACAAGTTACTTTATGAAGGTTCACAAGGTTCACAAGTTTCTCAATGTTTATATAACCTTTCATGAGGTTCATGAAGTCTACAAGTTACTTCTTGAAGGTTCACAAGGTTCACAAGATTCACAATGATTACAAAGCTGTCCTGAGGTTCATGAGGTCTACAAAGTCACTTTATGAGGTTCACAAGGTTCACAAGCTTCACAATACCTCCCATGAGGTTCACAAGACATTTTATGATGGTTCACAAGGTTCACAAGGTTCACAATTGGTCAGAAGAGTTGACAATTCCCTCAGACAATGCACCTCCTAAGCAGTGCATCCAAAACTAGGGTTTTGACTTTAATCAGGCTAAATGGACTTCTAAGACTTCAAGTGAGCTTCATAACATCTTATATGTGTGTAAGAACCCCCATGACAAGTTTCAAGACTTTTCTCAGAAGTTTGCTCAGTCAGATGATCAGATAAGTCAAAATCAGTCAATGCAGTTAAAAAGTCAAACTGAGGTCAACTGTGGTCAACCAAAGTCAAACTTCATGATTTTTTGCCAACATCAAGTATATGAAGTAAAATTCATCATTTGATCAAGGGTTGATCATGATTCATCAAGGAGATTCCAGATCATCAAGAATCAGGAGTTTCTAAATTAGGGTTTCCTCAGTAAAAGTCAACTGAACTTTGACCAGCCATAACTTTCACATACTTCATCACCAAGTATCCACTCAAAGCTAATTTTGAAGGAAATTGAATTCTCTACAACTTTGTGTCTCACAAGCCAAGCCCAAAAATGCTTCATTTGGAAGGTATGAGCTAAGACATTATAGGTCCTTTTGAAAGTCAACAAAAAGTCAACAACTTCAGAAGGGCATAACTTGAGATTGGTAAATGATATGGACATGAAACCAGTGGGGTTGTTTAGAGGACTCTTCAAGCTTTCCAAAATGTCCAAGAACACCCTCATAGCATTAAAATTGAAGGATATGTGCCCTTGCAAAGTTGGGAAATTTTGAGTTGGCTTATGATGAAAAAGGAGGTCTAGAACCAATTTCTTCCAAATGGGCTTGTCAAATTATGACCCAATCCATACACTAACATTATGCACGACCCAAATGATTAAAAATCAGAATTTTTATTATTTTATTTTGATTTATTTTGATTTAATTCATAAAAAATCATTTTAAATAGAAATAAAATATGAAAATATGTTATTTAATGGAGATTTGGTTTCTAGAATGTCTTCAATATTGATTGGAATTGAAAGGGAATGAAATCACAAGATTGGTACAAAAATAGTAAGCCTTAATGCAAGAATATTTGATTTTCAAAGCATGATCAAAATGAATCTTTTCATATCAAAATTTCCACACAACAATTCAATTTTATGACCTAAGTTCACTCACCTATAAGTACATGACTTATTGCAATCACCAGGAGACGAATTTCAGCAGCCAAAGGGTAAGTTCACAAAGTCAAAAAACCATTGAAAATCTCACATTCGGATTCCTTCATACAAGTGGTTTTAAGGTAAAACAAGAACATGGAGAGCTTCCTTGGACTTCTCTGATCCTAAACCAATACTCATATGCATCTCAAGCACTCCATATTGCATAAACCGAATGGCCATTGTTCTTAAAAATTATTTTTTTCGATTCTAATTTTTCATGCATTGCTAATGAATTTTGGTTGTGTTTTAGTGTTTGTGAGGTTCCAAGGATCGATTCTGGACAAGAAACTTGAAGTTTCGTGACCTAATAAGCAAACGGCCATTGTTAGGGTTTAAAGCTCAGTTTTAGGGCTTTGTGATTTGAGTGATTTAAAGACCTCTAAATAACATAATTGAACTGTATTGATCATGGGAAATTGTTTGTTGATATTATTGTGGTTTGATTTGGCCTGATTCACTGCGTTTGAAGAACATAGGTCTTCTTGCAAATTTAAATCGCAGGAAAAGTTGTAGTAATATTCGCAGGTAATTTTGCAGGTTATGAGGAAGAAGACGAAGCCAATTCGCGTCTGTTCTGGAAATTCAAATTTCGTTTTAAAATATTATGTATTAATCCTGTTCATATTTCACAAACGCGCGTTTGTCCCAGTGGAAAGTCAGGCAGGTGTATTGTGAAAGGGCCAGGGTTCGAATCCTGCCTGGTACCATTATTTTTCTATTTTTTCAGGTTACAAAGGAAGCATAATATATTATGTTCAGTTGTCGTTCTATTATCAGATGGGCTCTTCCAGCCGGGTGGTGATGCGTGCGCTTGTGTGTGTAAAGGTCCTGGGTTCAATCCTCCCCCCAGGCCTTTTGTTTCTTTTATTTTTCCTGAATTTTTTGTGACAAAGGAACAAAACCAACTGAAGCCCATTCTCTATCACCTGCGTTTGGCTGGCCTAGTGGTGAGTTTTGATGCTTGCAGGCAGAATGACCTGGGTTCAAACCCAGCCAAGGTAAGTTTCCTTTTTACCAATTTTTTCTGTTTTATTTATTTAATTAATTATTTTCTTATTATTAATAAAAGAAAAATAAATTGAATATGTATATTTAATCAATATCTAAAACAACACTTATTTTTTTTTTTTTAGAAAATTGCTAAACTTTTATCTTTCTCAATTTTATTTAGTTATGTAATTAAAATTATAAATATATGTACATTTATTAAAATAAATTTTGTATATTTTATTATAAACCCTAAAAATATTTTCTAAATGAATCTTAATTTTGTAAAAAACCCTAATTTTATTTTCTAAATGATTTTTATTTTCTAATTCTCAATATAATTATCATGTATATATTTATTTAATATAATCTTTAATATAATTAATTTTTGTAAATATAATTATAACCTATCTTTTTTTTTTTTTAATATGTAAAAATATTCTATATACTATGTTTATAACCTAAATTATTTTCTTTTAATATGTGTTTAGAAACAATTAAACCTATAATAATTTAATTTTGTAATTATAAATAATCTAATAATTTGTACATAAATTAAAATATTACCATAATCCTTTAATTGTTCATATTTTTTAAATGTCTATATTAAAAATGTAATTTTATTTTCATCATGTTATTATAATATTTTTGCTCATTTTATTTATTTTAATTATTGTTATTATTACTAACCATATTATTATTAATATCTATTTTTGCTTATTATTATTTCACTAACCTTATTTAATTTCTTATTATTATTATTACTAACCCCTATTTTATTTACTTATTGCTTATTTATTATTTTTGCTTATTTATTTATATTTTGCTTATATATTTATTTTTTTTGCTATTTATTTTAATTGCTCATTATAATTATTATGTAATTGCTCCTTGGTGTAAATTTTGTAATATTTAATTTATTTAATTTTTATGCTATGGTTAGTAATTTAGGGAGTGCAAAACATGTATTTTATTTAAAATTGAATTTAGATCACTTTAATTATAAGATAAATATAAATTAAACACTCACACACGTAAGTCGATTTTTAATCGCTATCTCACATTTCTAAGGCTATCCCTCAATGTTGCCTAATCATAAGGTCAAGTGGGGTGTATAAAGCAAGTCCCTTAAAAAAAAATCATCAAGTCCCTAATGGTTGCCTTTAAAGATCAAGCCCCTTTTCGAATAATGATGATAGTCCCTCCAGAATGCTTAATACACCCTACAGTTGCCTTCATTAAACAGATGTCCCTCACATGTCCCTTACATCCAAGGTAATGACTACCTATTCCTTAATAATAGGGATAGTCTTACCATTTAAAGGATAAAGAACAGAAAGACTTAAAACTTTAGGGTAGGTTCCTCATAGTTGCTTGCTCACTTCATTCGAAACTTTTCACAATTTCAAACAATTTTCAAACACAAGTTTTTTACGCATCCGTACATGGATCATTATTAACTCTTATGAAAATTTTTCTATTCACACACTTCACCTTTTCAAAAACAATTCATAGTGAGCTAAGCAACTAAGAGCCCATGGATAACCATGGATGTAAAGGGTGCTAACACCTTCCCTTTACATAACCTACCCCCCGGACCCAAAAAATCTTTTAAAAGGTCTTTCCTGTTCTTTTATGCCTTTCCTTTGGATAAAATAAAAGTCGGTGGCGACTCTTGCTATCCGCAACATAACTAAAGTCATTTCTCCCACCGTGTTACACATATGCGCCATTCGAAAAGATCTTTAAAACCTGGAAAGGTCCTTCCCACTTGGGGGACCATTTCCCCAAAACTCTATCTTTTCGATCCATGGGAAGAATCACCTTCCAAACCAGATCATCTACAGAAAAAGTTTTATGTTTTACTTTCTTATTATAAAACTTTTCAACTCTTTCTTTTTGTCTTTTTAACAATCTAACGCGTGTAGCCTTTCTTCATCTAAGTCAATTAATTCATCCATCATCACGTTCCAATATGTGTCTGATGGAATCTGATGATGCCTTTGAATTCATACTGATTGTAAATGAACTTCAACTGGAAAAACTGCATCATGACCATAAGTTAATCTGAATGGGGTCGAGTTTGTAGCCTCTTTAGGAGATGTTCGACAAGCCCATAGGGCTTGATCTAGAGTCTTATGCCAATTCTTAGGTTTTTTACCCATATGCTTTTTAATCAAGTTGATAACCACTTTGTTAGCCGCTTCGACTTGTCCATTTTCTTGAGCATAATATGGTGTCGAAGTTAGGAGTTTGAATCCTACTTTTTTTTTGCAAACGCTTGCATATTTTTTCCGGTAAACACCGATCCCTGATATGTGGTTATTGTTTCTGGAATTCCAAACCTGTAGATTATATGTCGTCGAATGAATTCAATGACCGTTTCCTAGTCTATATTTACTAAAGGTATAGCTTCTATCCACTTAGTGAAATAGTTTATACCTACAAGAATGTATTTCTGTCCCTTTGAAGAAGCTGGTCGAATCTCCCCTATTAGGTCTAAAGCCCAACCCCTAAATGGCCAAGTTTTCATAATCGAATGCAGTTCACTCTCAGGAATGTGTGGTATGCCTGCGTGTAATTGACATTCTTGACACCCTATGGCGAACTCAATACAATCTTTTAGCATTGCTGGCCAGTACATTCCTTGTCGAAACAACAACCATTTCATCTCGTGTCCTACTTGATACGCGCCACAGGCTCCACTATGTATGTTTGACAAGGCTACATAAGCCTCCTCTTCGCCTAAGTATTTTAAAAAAACTCCTTCTGAGGTTTTCTTAAAAAGCTCATTCCTAAAAAATACATAGCTTAAAGCTCTGTACTTAACTTTCCTTTCAACCCTCATATTTGGGTCTTGTAGATATTCCTTAATAGGCTTTCTCCAATCTTCAGCTGTTGGGTTGTCCACATTGAAAATTTCAAAGTTTTCTTCGTCACTATATCCTAGCTTCATTGTTTCCAAATCGAACGGGGACAACTTAGTGGATACAACTCTCCCTCTAACTTCAATAGCCTTTTCTAAGTTTTCTTTCGACGCCTTATACCCAGATGTTATTTGAGCAAGGTCATTAGCCTCTTGATTCTCCATTCTGGGTATATGTTTAATGGCCACACTGTCGAATATTTTAAGAAGTCTGTTGGCTATGACGAAATACATGATCAAAATTTCTTTTACACATCTATATTCTTTAGTCAACTGTCTTATTACTAATTCGGAGTTGCCCATTATTTTGACTCTTGTTGCCCCCAATTCCAACAAGGTTTTCAAGTCCAACAATCAGATCTTCGTATTTTGCTTCATTATTTGAGCACGGGCCTTCAACTTTGTACTTGAATTTTGTTGGAATTCCAACCCCAGTTCCATTTCTGTGGCTGGAACCATCAAAATATAACTTCCAAGGTTCCATTTCGACGTATTCCACTTCATTTTCCTTTATGGAATGGTCTGCTATAAAATCAGCGACCACTTGTCCCTTGACAGCCTTTAAAGGCAAGTATTTTAAGGAATACTCTGTTAATGCTAAAGCCCACTTTCCAATTGTACTATGCAAAATAGATTTTGATAACATATATTTTATTACGTCGAAATGGGAAGATACGTATACATCAACAAGTTTGATATAATGTTTTAATTTCATACAAGAAAAATATACACATAAACATAATTTTTCTATGACACTATATCTAGTTTCGGTGTCATTCAGAACTCTGCTGAGATAGTAGATGGCTCTTTCGACGCCATTCTCATCTTCTTGACACAACATACTCCCTATCATTTTATCTGATGCCGAAATGTATAATCTCATGCTTCGTTTTCTACAAGGAGGGATCAAGATTGGAGGGCTAGTGAGGTATTCTTTGATCAGGTCGAAAGCGACTTGATGTTCCTGCCCCCATGTGAAGTCCCCCTTCTTTAGTCGAAGCAACGGTGAAAAGGCCCGTGTCTTTCCACTAAGGTTGGAGATGAACCTTCTTAGAAACTTAATTTTCCCCAATAGAGACTGCAACTCCTTTTTGTTGATGACGCTTTCGCTTCCATTATGGCTTTGGCTTTGTTTTCGTGGATTTCGATCCCCTTCTTGTGAACTACAAAGCCTAAAAAGTCATCCTCCTGCACACCGAAAGCACATTTTAGGGGATTCATTTTCAAACCAAACTTCCTCATCCTTTCAGAGGATTGTCGAAGATGGTTTATATGACTTTTTCCTGAAACGGACTAAACCACAATATCATCAATATAAATCTGCATGAAAGTTTCAATATAATC
The DNA here is from genome assembly GCA_963966055.1 of Lathyrus aphaca. Lineage (NCBI taxonomy): Eukaryota > Viridiplantae > Streptophyta > Magnoliopsida > Fabales > Fabaceae > Lathyrus > Lathyrus aphaca. The sequence goes on along the minus strand of OZ014525.1, from coordinate 96,957,350 downwards.
ATGAAAAATTGAATTCATAGCACATTGGTAAGTCGCCCCAGCATTTTTTAGGCCGAAAGGCATCATTATCCATTCATAAGTTCCTATCGCTCCAAGATAACAGAAAGCTGTCTTAGGAACATCTTCATCGGCAATAAAGATTTGGTTATAACCAAAGTATCCATCTAGCATGCTTAAATACTCATGGCCTGCTGCCGAATCTACAAGCATTTCTGCTATTGGCATAGGGTATTCATCTTTTGGTGTGGCTGAATTTAAGTCTCAAAAATCAATACATACCCTAAGTTTTCCATTTTTTTTATTACAGGAACTATGTTTGCAATCCAATCCACATACCCCGCTGTGCGAATGAATATGCATTTCAGAAGTCTTTCGACCTCCTCTTTTATTTTTGACAAAACTTCAGGTGCGAAACGCCTTGGGATTTGATTCACTGGCTTATTTCCTTCTAGTATAGGCAACCTTAATTCGACCACGCTTCTGTCTAAACTAGGCATTTCATCATAGTCTCATGCAAAACAGTCTTTGTAATCGTGCAGCAACTGGACTATTTCGACTTTGAACTGGGGGTCCATCTTGGCACTTATGTAAGTTGGCCTTTTTTCTGTCCCCTGTCCCAAGTCTATTTCCTTTAATGGGTCTTGAGCCACATCTTCATGCTGGTCATCATTGGATCCTGTTCGAGCCCTAGAGGTTTGTAATCATAAATGGCGTCGAGCTTCTGGTTTTGCCATTTGCCATCTGGGATTTTCTCAGTATTTTCTTCAACGTCTATTTCTAGACTTTGTTGGTTGGACTCGCTTTGACTGGCTTCGACAACCATGAATCCCACTTCGGCTTCAAGTGTCGCTTTGAGTTTGTTTTCGGCTATGTAAGCCGTAATTCTTTCTAACGCAGATGCTTTAGTCATCATCTACAAATTCTCTTCTTCACCTAGTTGGTTGTATGTGGGCGGTTCCCCATATATAATTCGACTCGTCCACCACTTCCTTATCCCACTGGAAGCTATACGTAGGGTGTAGGTACATGGAGCAATATGCATTGTCAGTCTTCTTGAGGTCAAAATTGGCTGGACTACATGGGGGAATGTGAGCCAAATATTTGTCGAAACTGAGGCAGTCAACGTGATTGACATCGATCATGAAATATCTTTGATCTGCCTCTATATTTTCTATTATGCCATCTGGTCCCCAAATAGAAATCCTTTGTTGCATCGACAAAGGCACAACTCCCACGCCATGTATCCATTCCCTCCCTAAGAGGAGGTTATAGTTTGCTTTCAACGCTATTATTATAAACATTGTTGGTCTTGTTATTGTCCCAACGGTTAAATCCACCTGGATCACTCCCATGGTAGTCCATATCTTTCCTTCGTAATTCGACAATACCATATTGTGTGGTTTGGCATCAGAGTCATTTTTTCCAATCTTTTTCAACATGAAATGGGGCATTAAGTTTATTGTTTCCCTTTCGTCCACCAGTATTTTGTTTATTCCAACATTCTCAATCTTCCCCTTTATAAACAATGGCTTCAAATGTTCTTTTAGAGAGTCACCTGGTCTTTCGAAGAACGCATTTCGCTCCTTTACACAACCATTGTTCATGATGTAGTAGCATACAGGTTTGTGAGTCATTTGTTCTTCTTCGACACTATCGTCTTCGTCTTCCACCTGCATTACTCTGTCATAATCCCTGGGCAACACTGAGACAACATTGCACACTATGTTGAAAGAGGCTTCGGAACCAGATGTGAAGTCGTCAGTCATTTCTTCATCATCTTGAACTTTCTCTTTTGGTTTTGTTTGCTCCATGCTTGTACTTGGAGCTTTGTTGTCTGAAATCTCCTTCTTCTCTACCTCTTGGGTGTTGTGAGTTGGTGCAGCATCACCTTTTTCGCCAGTATCTTTCTTTGTCATTCATTCCTCCATAGCTTCCTTTTCGGCCCTCTTTTGCCTCTGGAGGGTAAACTCTCGGTTTCTGCTTCTCAGCTCCCATTCCTTACGCTAATGAAGAACCTCTCTGAATGTTGAAGCTACTCCACTCCTTTTGACCTTGAGTGTCCCTGATGGGTTGTACCCACCTATCATCGACGCCTTTTTATTGGTTTTTATGAATGGTAGTCTCGACCTCCAAGTACTGACTGGTGATGCTCCCTTCTTCTTGGTGCATATCTTTCTGCCTTTGGGGCTGGTCTTTCCCCCCAGTTCCCTTTTCTTTTGGAATATTCTATTACCTCTAAATTGTCTGCCGCTTGCTTGTCGAAAATGGCACTACAACATGGACACAACATTACCTCAACTTTCTTCCTTTGACACCTTTTTATAAAATCAATCAGACTTTCTTCCTCCTTAGGATATGCCAACCTCTGATATTCTTCTCGACGACGTTCCTCAGGAGCCAGTGTTGGGTTCTTTTGAGAAGTTTCGACCATGTTGATACTAGCTAATTTACCACTAGTGATCTTCAACCTGTCCATTTTTTCGATCAGCTTCCTCTCAGTCTCACCCATTTCTTCTGTTGAGTTGTCCTCTTCAGTTGGAAATGAGCCTTCGCAGGCTTTTAGGCAGCAGTTTTCGACTTGACTTGCTTTGGGATCCTCCATTATTCTTCGCAGGATTCCATATGTGGTTGGCTTTTCAGGCATTCCATTAACCTTTGCTTCCAGCATGACAATAATTTCGTCCACCCCAACATCGTTAGCGAAGCTTTCATCAATCTTCTTTTCAGCATTATTCAGGTCGCCAAAGATTTCTTGGATTTTTGTCACATTGGGGCTTTTAGTAACCATCCAATATTTTTTGATGGAGTCCCCAATGCCCTCGTCGTTGCTAGGTTTGTTATGGCCTTTAGTGGCCTTCACTTTAGCCATGTTGTTGGGGCCCTCAGTGGCCTCTACTTTTACTGGGGCAGAATCCTTAGTGACTTCGCCAGCCTTTATCTTGCCAAGATCTTTTGTGACTCCAATCTTGCCTAGGTCGTTGAGGCCTTCAGTGACCTTCTTACTGTAATCAGTTGATTCGCCCACAAACTTGTGCTCAACATTCTGCCATTCAGTAACTTCGTCCCTGTCTGTGAGATCCTCAGTAATCTCTACCATGTTGACATTGGTATCAAAGCCTTCAGTAGCTCCTACCATTTCGAATCCATACTCAAAACTCTCTTCCACTTCCACCATGTTAATGATTGATAGCTCAACGTAGTGGGCGTCGACAGTCTGCATGGATTTGAGTCAATTTTCATTTGTTGCTTTTGCTTGTCACTGAATTTCAGTCTTCCGTCACGGATAACATTCTGCACGAGGTCCCTGAAAAGGAAACATTGAGACGTTTTATGACCCAAAAAACCATGGTACTTACGAAAACCACTTTTTTTGTTCCATAGGAGGCACTTTAGTGCCTGGTGGAACTATCATCTGACCATCTTCGACTAATTTGTCGAATATTTCGTCACATTTGGTGACGTCGAACATATAGGTTCTTTTAGGAAACTTATCATTCTTTTCAGGCTCAACTCGATTTTTTCCGTTCAACGGAACTAGCTCCTACAAGAATATGGTGGTCCCTGTTTTAATTCTGCTAAGTCAATTTCTTGTTCGTCAAAACATGATGGTTCGTCTACATTATCTACATCATTTTCGTCTTCTTGGCGCATCCCTACATAAGCCATTCTTTCTCTTTTGTTTCAATTTGCTCTGAATTTCTCAGTGTAGCGGTAAAATCATGAGTGTAAGCTATTGATTAACTTAACTCAAGGTACACAGAGTCGTCACCGCGCTTTTATTTATTTCCAAAAGGAAAAAGGAAAAAGAACGAACAAAACCTAATGAATCTAAAAGCAAAAGCTAAAAGAAACAAACAGAGAATGGGTAAGGGGATAGGTTACAAATCGGGAAGGTTTTACGCACCCGACTCGTCCGTGGTACTCCACGGGAACCCTTTGAAATATTTACTGCATTTTTGGTTTGAAATGGTTTGCTTGAAAAAAGATTGAAGAGATGAGAAGAAGAATGTTTTTTAAGATTTTTGTGTTTGAAGAGACGAATGTCTCATGCCTACGTACCCACAAAGTGCAATGCGAGATCAAAACCCCGTAGTTCGTGGTACAAAATTCGAAAAGAAACAATGAGTTGAATTGATTTTAAAATGTAAAGATAAGTCGTCATTCTTTAGCGAATAATTCCGCTAGAAAGAATGAATCATATCTAAACATAAAAAAAGGTTAAAAAGAAACATGCACGAGGGCAGAAAATCAATTGAATGAGTTGTGAATGTTTTAAAGTTTTTGAGAAGAAAGTTTCGATATGCTTATGTGGTTTAGCATTTATGAAGGAAATGAAATGAAAAGGTAAAAGCACATGACCGAAGTCAAGGTTTGATTGAGAAAATGTTTGAAGTTTGAAAACAAATAAAGTTTTGAAAATAGGAAGGATATTTGAAAATTTAAGAAGATGGGAAGAGATGAAGGGACTATCCTAAGACTTGAAAATAAAAGCTAAAGGAAGAACGATCAAACCATATGGCGAGCATTCTTTGAAACAATCGGATTTCCATCTTCATAAACAAGTGAATTCATTCGGAGCCAAAGTCTTCAATCCATAACAACTCAAGCAAAGGGATAGATCCTAAAATCTAAGTCCGAAACTCCAAGTCCAGTGCTAAGGATAGTAACCATAGTCCGAAATTAAAGTCACCAATTTTTTTAGATGTTTAATCCGTTATCAGTGTTTTTGTGTCCAAATGGACAAAGGAAAAATCACAAGCATAACAATATAAACAATAAGCAATATGATGAATGATATGGTATAATAAGCATAATAAGAGAGATAAGGAGCGAGAAATTGAAATAAAGAGGATAAGGTGCGAGAGATTGAATTAAAATGTTAGTATATTAATATTATTATATTATTTACATATAAGTGGTATGATGAACTTAATCAAGCACAACCACGAAAAAATAACAAAATCGAGGCAACCGGATCCAAGTGGATCTTATTCCGAATCGGGACAAGTTTAGGTCTATGTTAAGCAATCGCCGAGTAATTTACGAAGTAATTACCCTACAAATGAGGCCGGCCACCACTAATTAAAGTGGAAAATGTTTGTGCTAATACATGTTAGAGAAATGATATAATGAACCATTCTCCGAAAACATGTCGCACAAAAAGAAAAGGTAGCGGTCTAATCTTAATCGGGATTTCACATTGTATTATCGAAGGCAATCTATCACGATTCCAAAGTATGGAGAATGATCCAAATGATCATTCATCCATAGATTTGAAATAATGAAGATTAAGCATCTTCGAAAACCAATAATCGCGAATCGGAGATCTCATCGACCAAAAATAAAAGTAGGAAAAAGAAATGGATCTCAAATGGAATCCATAAAAAGATCAATAAAGAAAATTATAAAAGAAAATCAAAGGAGAAAAATAAACTACTTAAAATATTCTTAGATCCTTTTTTGAAAATTCTTTTATGAAGAAAAACTTTAGAAGAAAATTAAAAAAATATTTTTAAGAAGAAAGAAAAAAAAACACAATAGAACAATATTAGAAAATATTTGTTTTAAAAGAAAGTTTTACATTAAAAAAAAAATAGGGAGGAGGTGGCGCATGGTTTAGATGTGCAATTAGAAATGTTAGGTCCAAGTCTTCAGCCCAAACCAACATACAAATTTATTAAAATGAATAATACAAAAAAAATAATAAAGAAAGTTGAAGTAACTAGGTTAGGTCAATTTCTTCTTCAATGCGTGAAATAGAATGCGCAGGGGATTCATGGCGGAAGGGAAGGAAAAAACAGCGCTACCTCTTCTTCTTTCTGAACAACAAAGTGATTTTTTCTTCTTCTCTCCCTCGATCGCACCATACACTCTCACTCTCTCCCTCTCTTTTTTCGATTTAAAGAAGATAATGGATGAGGTTCTGTGAATCTCAGCTTGGAAATTGAATGGATTCGTAACTGATTTCAAGGATTGATGAAGGATTTATGATTCTATTTGAAGATTATTGACTCAAAAGAGGATTGAAGTATGAAGCTCATGTGAATCGTACAAGATTTGTTGAATTTGTGATGTTGTTATTTATTTGCAGATTCATGAAGATCCAAAAATGGAAAACTGAATTGAAGATTAATTGAGGGAATTTGAAGGTGAAAAGGAATTGAAGCTTTGAGTTTTGAATTTTGCAGGGAGATTAGGGGCTTTCAAAGCTTATCATTGAAAGGGGAAGATGCTCTTATTTATAGATGGGTTGGACGAATTTTGAAATGAATCTGGGTGCCCTTTTGATGAGGCGTGAAAATTTGCGTTTTGATTGTTCAAAATTGCACTGCGTTTTGCGTGCTGTGTTTTGGCTATTTGCGTTCGGCGTGTGGAGTTCGTGCAGCTAACGGCTTGGAGTTTGCGGCGTGTATGACGTGTTTTTGCTGCTGGAAAAGGCCTGAGGAAACTTGTTGTTGGCTTGGGCCTGTGCGGATAGCGTGAGGTGATACGGCTGCAGGCTTGGAGTTTGGAGTGTTGTTTTGTTCAGCTGGTTGGTAGTTTGGCTTGTGTATGGAAGCTGACGGAAAGCATTTGTGGTAAAGCTAAGGAAGTGTTTGGCTTAGCTTGCATTTTGTTGTGCGGTACGGCGTGAAGATTGGCTTAGGCTTTGCTTGTTCATGTGATGTGAGGTGGTTGCGTACGGTTTGGCTTGGATGCTGTGGCTTGTGAAGTATGCTGCGGCTGGATGTGCTAAAGTTTGTGTTGTTTGTTGGCTTGAAAAGTGTGAATTGGATGGCTGGAAGTGCAGCTTGCTGGAAAGCTGAAGGATATTTGGATCCTCTTTTTTTAATGAATGGGCCAATGGGCCCTTTTTTCATAATCTTATTTCTCTAAAAAAAATGCAAATGTACTTAATACATGGACTTTTTGATAATAATTTTTGATATTTCTTTGGCAATAATTTTAGGTAGAAAAAAAAGGAATTCATGATTTTGGTTAAAAAAAATAATGGTGGATAATAAAAAAATTATACAGTGGTAAGAGAGAAAAAAAATGGTTTAAGAAATCAATAAAATGGATAGTCGACTAAATTGAGCAAATAGAAAATGGATTATGGTTATTGGATAATGGTTTTTAGAAATTGGAATATGGAATAAAAGTGGTTAATAATGGGACATATGGATACTCAGAAAAAAATGAATTTATTAATATTTTGGAAAAAAATGGATAGAAATCGAAAATAACGGGTTATGTATATAATGGTTATTGGGAATGGATATGGAGACAGTTCGGTTAAAAACAAAATGGATACTAGCATTTAAAAAGAAATAAAGGATGGTTTATGGATGAAGTCTGGATTTTTCTCCTTTTCTTGTCCACAACCAACTTCTGATCTTTCTTCGCAACAACCACTGATTAAACTAAACACATTCATTCTTGAACCAGTGAATAATCCATAGCATTGAGCCACAACCACTTGAATCCTCTGACCATTGCCCAGATTATTTGAGGAAAATAAATCCACAAACAAATCACTGATGAACTGATGAACATTAAAGATTCGAACCAAACTTCGCACAAATCATTGTATGATAACTGATGACTTCGCACATAACACAGTCTTGAACTTTGAATACACACAGTCTGAGGGAAATTCAACTGACACACACAACTTGCAATCGAAACAAACTTCTGATAGTTTGACCAAGATTAGGTCAAACATCCATCTGAATCGAATCATATTTGAACAACCACATCTGAATTGAAAATCACAGCCATGTCTTTGAAATCCTGCAACACAGAGAAGAAGAAGAAACAGACTGCACCTCATCTTTTTGATATTTTGGTTAGAGGTTAGTAAATATAAACAAATAACTGCAATTAAACATGGTGATCCTCTGCAAGGCATAGACTTGCACCTGAAGAAGGGTAAACGAAACAGTGCATGATCTTGTTTGTATGCGAAATGCAGATGAGATGCGAAAAATCTTAGGGTCAAAAATTAGGGTCTGACAGATGCCCCTATTTAAGTTTCTTCAATCCAGAAATAATGAAGGTTGAAATCTTCGTTTCGACAAGATGGAAGATACTTAAATATATAAAAAAAAACCAATTTTTGACCCTAAGATGCCAAAAACTAGAATGAAATGAAACGAACGATATGAAGATAATATGGAAATGATATGAAGATAATATGAAGCAGATGGAAGTGCTATGAAAGCATAAAAAATAATATGAAAGCATATGAAAATATTATGAGAAAAATAATGAGATGATATGAAATGTATCTGGAACCAAATGAAATGCAGAGAAGTCCGTGAGGGACAAGACGGCACAAGAAATAAAATAAACGCTAGGGATAAGGAGCATGAAAACTCCAACGGGGAAAAACAACATGCTAGAGACCATCTGTAACACGGTGGGAGAACTGACTTTAGTTATGTTGCGGATAGCAAGAGTCGCCACCGACTTTTATTTTATCCAAAGGAAAGGCATAAAAGAACAGGAAAGACCTTTTAAAAGATTTTTGGGTCCGGGGGGTAGGTTATGTAAAGGGAAGGTGTTAGCACCCTTTACATCCATGGTTATCCATGGGCTCTTAGTTACTTAGCTCACTCTAAAATGTTTTTGAAATGTGAAGTGTGTGAATAGAAATTTTCTTAAGAGTTTGATAATGATCCATGTACGGATGCGTAAAAAACCTTTGTTTTGAAAATTTGTTTGAAAGTGTGAAGTGTTTGAAATTGTTTTTGAAGAGTGAGCAAATAACTATGAGGAACCTACCCTAAGTTTAAGTCTTTTCTGTTCTTGAATCCTTTAAGTGGTAAGACTATCCCTATTATTAAGGAATAGGTAGTCATTACCTTGGATGTGAGGGACAATTGAAGGGTCATCTGTTTATTTAGGCAACTGTGGGGTGTATAAGCAATTTTGGAGGGACTATCATCTTTATTCGAAAGGGACAAGATCATTACGAAGGCAACATTCGAAAGGGACTTGATCTTTTATCTGTTAAGGGACTAGATGACTTCATTTTGAGGGACTTTTGCTTTATACACCCTACTTGACCTTTTTGATTAGGCAACATGAGAGGTATCCCTAAGGAAGTGAGATGGCGATCAAAAATCGACTTACGTGTGTGAGTGTTCAATTTAATATTTATCTTTAAATTTAAATGATCTAAATTAATTTTAAATTACAAGTATATTTACACTCCCTATTTACTAACCATAACATAAAATATAAATAATAAACATTATAAATAAATATTACACCAAGGAGCAATTACATAATAATAATTAAGCAAAATATAATAAGCAAAATAAATAAATAATTATAATTGGGTTAGTGAAAATAATAAAAATAATACTAAATTAAATGGGGTTAGTAATAATCATATAAACATAATTAATAATAATAATGAAATAAACAAGAATATTATAATAAAAAAGATTCAATTTTATAAACAATTATTATTTAATATTAAAATATAAACAATTATATTAATTATTATAAAAAATTTTAAGTTATGTGTAAATTATGTAAAAAATTAATTATGAACATAATATGGAAATAGAATTATAATTATAAAAATTAAATTAGCAATTTTTAAACATATAATAAAAATTATTTACATGCAAAATTAAATTATAAATAAATTATGGCATATTATCATTTTAAGAATTTTAATTTTTAATCATATTCACACAAAAATTATAAACAATTTATATATTAACAAAAATTAAATTAAGAATTTTGATTAAGTCATGAATATAATATATACAAATAATAATATTAAGAAGGAAAATTAGGGTTTGAAAAAAATATGTTTTTTAGGGTTTATAAAAATAAATTAGGTTTTATATAAAAAAATGTTAAATATTAAATATTAATCTAATTATACAAATAAATTATATATAATAACAATATATACATATTAATAAATAAAAAATTAGTTTTAGAAAATATTTTAGGATTTATATTTATGAAACATATTAGGATTTTAGAATTATAGTTTTAATTAATTAATATTAATAATAATCAAAACAAATAGAAAGAAAAAGAAAAAAAAGAGAACTTACCTGGCTGGGAATTGAACCCAGCACCTCTTGCTTTCAAGAACACAAGCCAGCAACCCCAACCACTGGGCCAGCGCGCGCAGGTGATAAAGAAGGAGGTCCAATTGCTTTTGTTCTTTGTTCCTGGAAATATCATAAAAAAAATAAAAAAACACACAAAAGGCCTGGGGGGGATTGAACCCAGGACCTTCAAACATCACACAAACACCTTAACCATTCCAGCTGGGAGAGCGCACCTGTTAGTATGGTGACTATAATAAATAATATATGAAGTTTAATTGTTAAACTGGAAAAAAAGGAAAAATTGCTGAGGCCAGGATTCGATCCCTGGACCTAAGCTTTATATGCGCATCCTCTAACCAACTGAGCCAGCCAACCAACGCTGATAAAATATACACAATATAACATAAAATATTATAACAAATTTCAAAAACAGAATTTGGCGCGCTGGGAGTCATCTTCTTCCTTAAGATTTCGCAGGTTTTCCTGCGAAATTTCCTGGGAAATTTCCTGGGACTTTTCCTGCGCACAAACCCTGCAAATTTCGTATCACCATAAACATGTACAATTTTATCAAATTGATCACATTTTCGTAATCCCCAGACATCACACAGTTCAATTATAGTCTTAGAATTAATTTATGTTAGCTAAATCAAAAGATCCCAAATTCAAACCAAGAACCCTAGCCATGGCAACTTGCGGTTTAGGGTTTAGTTCTTCAATCCTTTTATCCAGAAACCATCTAGGAATCACAACAAACATTATTAACAACACAAAAACCATTTATAACAGTCAAATGAGTAGAATCGAAAATTGAAAAAAAATGAAGAATATGAATTCGGTTTATGCAATTCGTGAGGTTTTGGATGCAAATAAGGATTGGGATTGCATTAGAGATGTTCAAGGAACGTGTTTGAACCTTTAGAATGCTTTGATATCTCTTCCAACCAAGAAACTGAATTTGAAGTTTTGTGAGGTTTTTGAAAATTGCAAACTTACTCTTGGGAGGCTGGATTTCCATACACATCAAGGCACTGAATCTTCATATCAATAGCAGCTTTAATACCCAGGATACATGCCTCATACTCAGCCATGTTATTAGTACAATAGAAACAAAGTCTGGCAGTAATCGGGGTATGACAACCTTCAGGGGAACTAATCATAACACCAACACCATTACCAAGTGCATTAGAGGCACCATAAAAAACCATAGTCCATCGGGATCCTTGTTCAGGTCCGTCATATTGTCCAGGTTCTTTGGTAATAATCATGATGTCTTCATCAGGGAACTCAAAACTCATTGATTGGTAATCATCCACTGCTTGATGAGCCAAATGATCAGCCACAACACTTCCTTTAATAGCCTTCTGAGTAGTATACTGTATGTCATATTCTGTCAAGATCATTTGCCATCTTGCAATTCTTCCGGAGAGAGCAGGCTTCTCGAATATGTACTTGATTGGATCCATCTTCGAAATCAATAAGGTAGTATGAGTCAACATATACTGTCTTAGTCGGCGAGCAGCCCATGCCAAAGCGCAGCAAGTTTTCTCGAGCAGTGGGTATCTTGTTTCACAGTCGGTAAACTTTTTGCTAAGGTAGTATATTGCCTGCTCTTTTCGACCAGACTCGTCATGTTGCCCCAAGACACACCCCATTGAGTTGTCTAACACTGTTAAGTACATAATCAAGGGTCTTCCATCAACTGGTGGCATCAAAATTGGAGGTTCTAGCAGATATCTCTTGATTTCATCAAAGGCAGTCTGGCATTCATCATTCCATTCCATTACCTGGTCTTTCTTCAGCAACTTAAAGATTGGCTCACAGATGGCAGTTAATTGGGAAATAAATCTTGCAATGTAATTCAATCGTCCCAAGAAACCTCTAACCTCCTTCTCAGTACGGGGAGCTGGCATCTCTCGTATAGCTTTCACTTTTGTAGGATCCACTTCAATACCTTTTCCACTGACAATGAAACCCAGGAGTTTACCAGATCTAACTCCAAAAGTACACTTGTTTGGGTTCAATCTTAGCTTGTATTTCTTCAACCTCTCAAACAATTTATGCAAATGATCAAGATGTTGCTCTTCATTCTGGGACCTGGCTATCATATCATCCACATATACCTCTATTTCGTGATGAATCATATCATGAAACAAAGCCACCATAGCACGCTGATATGTTGCCCCTGCATTCTTCAAACCAAATGGCATCACTTTATAACAAAAAGTGCCCCACTGTGTAACAAATGTTGTCTTCTCCATATCTTCAGGTGCCATCTTGATTTGATTGTAACCAGAGAAACCATCCATAAAAGAGAATACCTTATGCTGAGCAGTGTTGTCTACCAGAACATCAATGTGAGGCAGTGGAAAGTCATCTTTGGGGCTGGCCTTGTTCAAATCCCTGTAGTCTACACACATACGTACCTTACCATCTTTCTTAGGAACTGGTACCACATTTGCAACCCACTGAGGATAAGAAGTCACAGCTAAGAACCCTGCATTGAACTATTTCATTACCTCTGCTTTGATCTTCTCTGACATTTCAGGACGCATGCGACGAACCTTCTGCTTCTTTGGACGACAATCTTCTTTTACTGGTAAACGGTGAACCACAATGTCTGTATCCAACCCTGGGATATCTTCATAAGACCAAGCAAAGATCTCCACATAGTCACGTAGCATCTGAATCAGTCTGCTCTTGACACTATCCTCTAATTCAGCCCCTATCTTGACTTCTTTCCTGTTTTCTTCAGTTCCCAGATTCACAACTTCGACTGGCTCTTCATGTGGCTGTATGGCTTTCTCTTCTTGTTGTAACAACCTAGCAAGCTCTACAGGTACTTCACAATCGTCCTTATTTCCGTCTTCAACTTGATAGATCGGATTCTCGAAATTATAATTGGAAATAGTAGAACTGTTATCAACAGGATCCAGCGTGGATGAGGATCTGCATTTTAGTGATGTGGGTGTGTGTAAGAACACATAGCTGATAAAACAAAAAGAAAAGAAAGACAAGGAACACGATATTTACGAAAACGAAACGTCCACTGATTTTTATTGAATAAAGTATGCAAATGAAATGACAGCCCGTAACAAGCACACCATTGTGCCCCGGGTAAGGCACAAGGCTTGAGAGTTCTAATTGTTCAAGAAATTACAAACTTAAAAAGCAACAATACAGTAATAGTATTTACTCCTGACTAAAGGAGATAGGAATAACATCTTCAGCTTTCCAATTATTGAGTCCAGCACCCACAGTAGGAAAGATCCAAGCATCCAGATTGTAGTCTTCATCATAGTCACCCACAGCATTGATCTGATTCTTCATAACCCCTTGATTGGTGATACGAACAGCACGAGCACGACGAACAGCCTTCTGGGACTCTGCAGTGAAACCCAAACCAAATTTGTCAGACTTGTAAGGGATATCAGGAAGCTGACCCCAAATAGTACAACCACCTTCATCCACCACAGCTCTAGCATCTTTAAGGGAGGCCATTGTTGGAGGTACTCTGGTGACCACAGGAACTTTCTTGACAACAGGAGGAGCTTCATAATCATTAACAATCCAAGGAACCACTTCAAATGTCTGACACGGAGTTTCAACGTATTCACCTTCCACTTCCAGATACTTGAAGGTGTTCACATGGCTGACAAAATATTCTTCCTCTCCATAGACAGTAACAACTTTTCCTTCTACCGGATATCTCAGCTTCTGATGTAATGTAGAAGTTACAGCACCTGCCCCATGGATCCAGGGACGACCAAGCAAACAAGAGTACGAAGGACGAATATCCATCACATAAAATGTAGCATTAAAAACCTGAGAACCAACTTTGATTGGAAGATCAATTTCTCCATGCACCACTCTTCTAGAACCATCAAAAGCCTTTACTACTATATTACTGGGCTTCAGCACAGCATCTTCAGGACTCAGCTTATTCAGGACTTCTTTAGGCAACACATTCAGAGAGGAACCATTGTCTATCAATACATGTGACAGGGTAGTGCCCCTGCATTCAATTGAGATATGCAGAGCCCTGTTATGATCCCTCTTGGCAGGAGTCAAATCAGCATCAGAAAATCCTAACCCATTATCATAGGTCAGGTGGGCAACACAATTCTCAAACTGGTCAACAGAAATTGCATTGGGTACATGAGCAGTCTTCAGAAACTTAATCAAAGCTTTGGCATGAGCTTCAGAACATAACAACAAAGACAGCATGGAAATCTTGGAGGGAGTGTGCCCCAATTGATCAACAATGTCATAATCACTCTTACGAATGATCTTCAATACTTCTTCCATCTGCTTAGCAAGATCATCAGCAGCTGGCACATCAGTAGGTATAGGTTCAATAACAGGACCTTTGCCCCGAGCATCAGTGGTGGAGGTAGCAACAGGAGTAACTGTATTCTTTGAAGTAACTGGAGTAGAGAAGACTCTTCCACTTCGTGTGATCTTACTAGACCCAGCAATATTATCAACATCAACAGGCCCATCAGCTAAGGGTTCCTGCTTAACACCATGGATATAAACATTAGACCCATAATGCCAAGGCACAGCTTTATCAGACGTATACGGAATAGGACCAGGAGTGGTAATGACCATAGGAGCCACTCTAGCTTCAGCAACAATCTTCACAGGGCCTTCAGCAGTAATCTTAATTGGACCCTTATGAGTGATTTTAACGGGTCCCTTGGAAGTGATCCTTACCGGCACTTTATCAACCATATCAACCTCTTCAGTCCTTCTTCCTTGAGTAATATGATCCACCATACTCTCTATAGACGATGGAGTCCTCTCAAACACTATGGTATACTTATCCATGAGACATTGAATTCCATCTCTCAATCTCCAGCAACTATCCGGCTTATAGGTACAATACAAACAGTCTTCACGACAACCTGGAAAGAACCCAGCTTGTACTAACTTCTTCTTGATAACAGGCAATGGTGTTGTCTACTCTGCAACTGAATAAATATGTAAATCTTCATCAATTGCATTGACAGTCTTCTCATGATTTGGCATGGGAGCAGTAATCACATTTGGAGTACCCGGAGGGTCAAACTCAATCTCTCCAGCCTCAATCATATCTTGAATTTTGTTCTTCAAGACCCAGCAACTATTAGTATCATGTCCCTGACAGTTTGAATGATATGCACATCGTGCATTGGGATTGTACCTGGGAGAGGTAACATTGGGGTTCTGAGGAGCCTCTTTCAGAGTAATAAGTTCAGCCTTCAACAAGTGTTGCAATGCCTGAGCCATTGACATGTTGATCTTAGTGAACTGCCTTCTAGCCCTCTGTTGGTTGCCCTGTGGTTGCTCTGGTGTTGTAGGAGTTGGATTTGAAATATGAACTGCACTCACAGACTGATGCCTTCTATTACGATCAGGTTGACCATAAACAGCATTGGATTCTTTCTTACCAGTGGGAGGCTTCTTGGCAGTACCTGATGAAGAAGTACCCATTTGAATCTTGCCACTCTTTATACCATTTTCCACGCGCTCTCCTGTCATTATCAACTCAGTGAAGCCAGATGACGAGCTTCCAATGAGATGACTGTAAAAAGGACCATTCTGCGTACACATGAACATATCAACCAATTCCCTGTCAGTTAAAGGGGGTTGTACTCTTCCAGCTAAATCTCTCCACTTCTGAGCATACTCTTTGAAACTTTCTTTGGCACCCATGGACATGCTTTGCAGCTGCATGCGAGTGGGAGCTAAATCAGCATTGTATTGATACTGCTTATAGAAAGCTTCAGCAAGATCATTCCAATCCCTGATGTTGACACTCTCCAATTGATAATACCACTCCAATTGAGCTCCAGATAAGCTCTCTTGGAAAAAATGGATCCACAACTTCTTATCAGCAGTGTGAGGTTGGATTCTTCTGACATAAGACCTCAGATGCAGCTTGGGACAAGAGACCCCATCATAAACAACAAAGGTAGGAACCTTGAAACCAATGGGTATGACTACCCCAGATATCAGACTCAAATCTTCAAAATCCAGCCCGGAAGACTTCTGCAACTCCATAGCATCCATTCTATCCACCAGCATCTTGAATTTGTCTTCATTAGGCTCATGGTAGTAATTAGCCTCAGAATCAGAGTCCCCCATAGTGTTGTGGAGACTGCCTCCCTCTTTTTCAGACTCTTCAGACTCATAATCTTCAACTGGTTCTTTGGTCTTGGCAAGACCTTTGAACCTTCTTCCCATGTTGATCAAACCACCTGACCTTCTAGTCTTCTTAGTCTTCTTGGCCAGCAGCGTCTTCAATTCATCCTGCCCCTTGGTCAGGTTCAGGATCAGCTCTTGGAACTGTGCATTTTGTGCCTGGAGATCCTTAACTATTTGTTCAAGAGCCATTGCTGAAATAAACAGCGAGAAGGTGAGAAACCTGTGCACAATTATAAACCTGTGATGCAATGAAATGATATGCGAATGTATATGCAATGTTTTCAAGGACCGCAGGATTTAAATTTGCTTAAACAAACAAGAAGGTAAACTTTTATTAGTAATAAATTTGTTTTGCCTCTTGGGCTTACAGAAAATGAAATGAAATAAATACAAGGGATGGGGTTTTAAGTCTCCCATGGACGTTTCCTCTTTGTGTTGAGGTATGAGTTGAGATTCCGTTCCTCATGAAGTTGCTTTGTTAGTTCCAGGATTCTTTCTTGGCTTGCTTTGTAATGAGCCTCGAAAGTATCCCTTTGCTCCTTCAACTGGATCCAGGATCTCTGTAAGTCTTCCATGTCAGTAGGCATGTCTGGGTGAAGGATGGTATAAGCAGTGTCTCCTTCAGCAACAGGTTCCATGGTAAATGGCAGGATAGCAGGATATGGCATCATGAGAGTCTGAGCACGAGATCGCATCCATCTGAGATAAGCCTCCATAGGAATAGTGTACTTAGGCTCCAGAGTCTTGCTGTCAACCCTGTTTACTTTTCCCCATGCTCATATGAATCTCTGACGGTAACCTTGAAGATCGTTGTCGTAGTCAAACACAATGCCCTGAATCAACATGTCATGTGGACCATCACTCCGAGCGTAACCAAATTGTCGTAAAGCTAGAGAGGGGTTGTAGGTGATGCCTCCTCTTATGCCCAGAAGTGGCACATTAGGGAACTCCCCACAACGATCAATGATAGTGACATTCTCCATAGATCTGGAGCACCAATGGATATCTGAATGCGAGAGTGACATGATCCTTTTGGACCACCTGAACCCTTGCTCATTCTTCATTACTGAGCGAGGAAGGTGAGAAATAAACCACCTAGAAAGCAAAGGTATGCAGCACATCAAAGTTCCTCTTGCCCTTGTAGTACGGGTGTGAAGAGAATGTAGGAGGTCTCCAAGCAATGTAGGCACTGGATTGTGACTCAGGAATATGTTGATGGCATGAACGTCTATGAACTGATCTGGATTGGGGAACAATACTAAGCCATAAATCAGTAAGGCTAAGATCTCCTCAAAAGCATCATAGCTCATGGTCTTTAAGAACACCTGAGCTTTCTCTATCAACACCTTGGCAAGAATACCCTTAACCCCGCTTCTCGTTTCTAGAACAATGTCAGACTTCTTCAGATGTAGAGCTGCAGCAATAACCTCTGGTTTAAGCTCCTTCTCCAAGCCTGTGAAGGGTCTTTGATCAAGCACAGGTATACCCAGAAGTTTAGAGAACTCTTCCATCGTAGGAACCAGCTGATAGTCAGGGAATGTAAAGCAATGGTGCTTAGGGTCAAAGAACTGAAACATAACACTCATCATGTCTTCATTGAACCCTGAAGTGACTAGATCCAATAGGTGACCATGTCTCTTGATGAACTGGGAATGATCAGACACTTGAGAAACCAACTCTTTAAGCTTAGCAGGTATGCCCACAAAGTTGATCCTGATGGTGTTTCTACGAGCAGAAGCCATGACCTGCAACAAAGAACAAAGATAAATCCTTTGGTCCTTGAAATGGTTAGTGAAAATGCTATGCTTATGATGCATGATGATGTCATGATGTTATGTTCAATTACAAACATGTGGCACACACAAACAAGTCACACAATAGCCCTAGGTTTAAAGGCTTGCATGAGGTTCAAAGGTAAGTACCCTCCCCTGAAGTTAGTTGGTTCATCCTGTCCTACAAAAGTAACCAGGTTCTAAGGGATCTCAATATCATTGATCCATCACAAGGGTGGTTGTTCAGTAGGCAACTTACTTGCCAACCAAAACCCTCCAAGTTTAGAATCTCAATGAGCGTAGTATCGAGTATCAACCAACTTCAGTCTTCACCAAAGCCGGTTATCTCACTACATTTCTAAAGGCCAAGATGGGATAACTAGGGTTCTAAAAGTTAGTTAGTGCATTGACAACATATGGCAGCCTCATATTATCCTCAACTTGACTTAAGGAACATAAGCACCAACCAAGAAGTCACACTAACTATGGCCACCAGATCAACCATATCGGTATACGCCGTACAGTTTCCTTGGTCTATTGCCATTTACCTAAGGTACACCAGATCCGGGTTAGGATCTTTCACACATAAGAGCACCCAACAGATAAGTATAAAGCAAACAAGGCAAACAATTTTAAAGTGATCTAATTTCTAAGGGTACCCCTCTTTTATTAAGTCCCCAGCAGAGTCGCCAGTTCTGTAACACGGTGGGAGAACTGACTTTAGTTATGTTGCGGATAGCAAGAGTCGCCACCGACTTTTATTTTATCCAAAGGAAAGGCATAAAAGAACAGGAAAGACCTTTTAAAAGATTTTTGGGTCCGGGGGGTAGGTTATGTAAAGGGAAGGTGTTAGCACCCTTTACATCCATGGTTATCCATGGGCTCTTAGTTACTTAGCTCACTCTAAATTTTTTTTGAAATGTGAAGTGTGTGAATAGAAATTTTCTTAAGAGTTTGATAATGATCCATGTACGGATGCGTAAAAAACCTTTGTTTTGAAAATTTGTTTGAAAGTGTGAAGTGTTTGAAATTGTTTTTGAAGAGTGAGCAAATAACTATGAGGAACCTACCCTAAGTTTAAGTCTTTTCTGTTCTTGAATCCTTTAAGTGGTAAGACTATCCCTATTATTAAGGAATAGGTAGTCATTACCTTGGATGTGAGGGACAATTGAAGGGTCATCTGTTTATTCAGGCAACTGTGGGGTGTATAAGCAATTTTGGAGGGACTATCATCTTTATTCGAAAGGGACAAGATCATTACGAAGGCAACATTCGAAAGGGACTTGATCTTTTATCTGTTAAGGGACTAGATGACTTCATTTTGAGGGACTTTTGCTTTATACACCCTACTTGACCTTTTTGATTAGGCAACATGAGAGGTATCCCTAAGGAAGTGAGATGGCGATCAAAAATCGACTTACGTGTGTGAGTGTTCAATTTAATATTTATCTTTAAATTTAAATGATCTAAATTAATTTTAAATTACAAGTATATTTACACTCCCTATTTACTAACCATAGCATAAAATATAAATAATAAACATTATAAATAAATATTACACCAAGGAGCAATTACATAATAATAATTAAGCAAAATATAATAAGCAAAATAAATAAATAATTATAATTGGGTTAGTGAAAATAATAAAAATAATACTAAATTAAATGGGGTTAGTAATAATCATATAAACATAATTAATAATAATAATGAAATAAACAAGAATATTATAATAAAAAAGATTCAATTTTATAAACAATTATATTAATTATTATAAAAAATTTTAAGTTATGTGTAAATTATGTAAAAAATTAATTATGAACATAATATGGAAATAGAATTATAATTATAAAAATTAAATTAGCAATTTTTAAACATATAATAAAAATTATTTACATGCAAAATTAAATTATAAATAAATTATGGCATATTATCATTTTAAGAATTTTAATTTTTAATCATATTCACACAAAAATTATAAACAATTTATATATTAACAAAAATTAAATTAAGAATTTTGATTAAGTCATGAATATAATATATACAAATAATAATATTAAGAAGGAAAATTAGGGTTTGAAAAAAATATGTTTTTTAGGGTTTATAAAAATAAATTAGGTTTTATATAAAAAAAATGTTAAATATTAAATATTAATCTAATTATACAAATAAATTATATATAATAACAATATATACATATTAATAAATAAAAAATTAGTTTTAGAAAATATTTTAGGATTTATATTTATGAAACATATTAGGATTTTAGAATTATAGTTTTAATTAATTAATATTAATAATAATCAAAACAAATAGAAAGAAAAAGAAAAAAAAGAGAACTTACCTGGCTGGGAATTGAACCCAGCACCTCTTGCTTTCAAGAACACAAGACAGCAACCCCAACCAATGGGCCAGCGCGCGCAGGTGATAAAGAAGAAGGTCCAATTGCTTTTGTTCTTTGTTCCTGGAAATATCATAAAAAAAATAAAAAAACACACAAAAGGCCTCGGGGGGATCGAACCCAGGACCTTCAAACATCACACAAACACCTTAACCATTCCAGCTGGGAGAGCGCACCTGTTAGTATGGTGACTATAATAAATAATATATGAAGTTTAATTGTTAAACTGGAAAAAAAGGAAAAATTGCTGAGGCCAGGATTCGATCCCTGGACCTAAGCTTTATATGCGCATCCTCTAACCAACTGAGCCAGCCAACCAATGTTGATAAAATATACACAATATAACATAAAATATTATAACAAATTTCAAAAACAGAATTTGGCGCGCTGGGAGTCATCTTCTTCCTTAAGATTTCGCAGGTTTTCCTGCGAAATTTCCTGGGAAATTTCCTGGGACTTTTCCTGCGCACAAACCCTGCAAATTTCGTATCACCATAAACATGTACAATTTTATCAAATTGATCACATTTTCGTAATCCCCAGACATCACACAGTTCAATTATAGTCTTAGAATTAATTTATGTTAGCTAAATCAAAAGATCCCAAATTCAAACCAAGAACCCTAGCCATGGCAACTTGCGGTTTAGGGTTTAGTTCTTCAATCCTTTTATCCATAAACCATCTAGGCATCACAACAAACATTATTAACAACACAAAAACCATTTATAACAGTCAAATGAGCAGAATCGAAAATTGAAAAAAAATGAAGAATATGAATTCGGTTTATGCAATTCGTGAGGTTTTGGATGCAAATAAGGATTGGGATTGCATTAGAGATGTTCAAGGAACGTGTTTGAACCTTTAGAATGCTTTGATATCTCTTCCAACCAAGAAACCGAATTTGAAGTTTTGTGAGGTTTTTGAAAATTGCAAACTTACTCTTGGGAGGCTGGATTTCGTCTCCTTTTGATTGCTAAATGTTCTATATATATGGGTGAATGAATTAGGTCAAAAACATTGCTCAAGACTTTGGATTTTTTGGTAGTTTGAGATTGAAAAAGATTGGCTTTTAAAATTTGAATATTCTTGATATGAACTTGCTATTTTAAGATAATCTTCATAACTCTTGTATCAATTAGATCCAAATAAACTTTATGACATTCTAGAAGAC
This sequence comes from Lathyrus aphaca, assembly GCA_963966055.1. NCBI lineage: Eukaryota > Viridiplantae > Streptophyta > Magnoliopsida > Fabales > Fabaceae > Lathyrus > Lathyrus aphaca. The sequence goes on along the minus strand of OZ014525.1, from coordinate 96,935,756 downwards.
AAATCATTTTAAATCTTCACCATTTTATATTTTATTTGAATTTAAAATGATTTTTAATATAAAAAATCATAATAAATAAAAATAAAATAAATAAAATAATGAAAATATTAAGTTAATTTCGTGCATGATGTCATGGAACCAATTGGGTCACAAAAAAGTCAGCCCACTTAGCAAAATTTGGTTTTAAACCTCCATTTGCTTCATAAACTTCCCTAAAATTTCCCAACTTTGCAAGGGCACACATCCTTCAATTTTAATTCTATGAGGGTTTTCTTTGACATTTTGAAAAGCTTGAAGAGTCCTCTAACCAACCCCACTGGTTTCATGTCCATATCATTTACCATTCTCAAGTTATGCCCTTTTGAAGTTGTTGACTTTTTGTTGACTTTCAAAAGGACCTATAATGTCTTAGCTCATACCTTCCAAATGAAGCATTTTTGGGCTTGGCTTGTGAGACACAAAGTTGTAGAGAATTTAATTTCCTTCAAAATGATCTTTGGATGGAGACTTGGTGATGAAGCATGTGAAAGTTATGGCTGGTCAAAGTTCAGTTGACTTTTACTGAGGAAACCCTAATTTAGAAACTCCTGATTCTTGATGATCTGAAATATTCTTGATGAATCATGATCAACCCTTGATCAAATGATGAATTTTACTTCATATACTTGATGTTGGCAAAAAATCATGAAGTTTGACTTTGGTTTGACCACAGTTGACCTCAGTTTGACTTTTTAACTGCTTTGACTGGTTTTGACTTATCTGATCATCTGACTGAGCAAACTTTTGAGAAAAGTCTTGAAACATGTCATGGGGGTTCTTACACACATATAAGATGTTATGAAGCTCACTTGAAGTCTTGGAAGTCCATTTAGCCTGATTAAAGTCAAAACCCTAGTTTTGGATGCACTGCTTAGGAGAATGCATTGTCTGAGGGAATTGTCAAACTTTCTGACTATTTGTGAACTTTGTGAACCTTGTGAACTTCATAAGATGTCTTGTGATCCTTGTGAATCTCATAAAGTGTTTTGTGAACTTTGTGAACCTCATGGGAGGTCTTGTGAACCTTGTGAACCTCATAAAGTGTCTTGTAGACTTCATGAACCTCATGAAAGGTCTTGTAAGTATTGTGAATCTTGTGAACCTTATGAACCACATAAAGTGTTTTGTAAACTTCATGAACCTCATGAAAGGTCTTGTGAGCCTTGTGAAACTTCTTAGCACACAAAGTCTTGTATTGTGAGGGAAAATTTTGGGGTGCAACACCATCATATGGCTCAACTGAGGTGAAAATGTCCAAGAATGGCAATTGAACAGAAAAGATCACAACATCCAGGAATGAAACTGAATGAAGTAAGAAAAATCCCGAAAAAGTACACCAGAAGCACCCAAGGATGACATTACTGACTTTAATAGGGATATATGAGAATGGCATCGGATAAAAGGCAATCACAACATCTGAGAATGGCAATCAGATAAAATATGCGAATCACGACATTCAGGAATAGCACTGAATGAAATGGGAAAATTTCGGGAAAGCACATCAACTCAATGATGACTCCAGCATGGGAATCCGAGAATGGCAATCGGAGGGAAAATGATCACAACATCTGAGAATAACAATCAGATAAAAAGTGAACCACAACATTCAGGAACAGAACTGAATGAAATGGGAGAAAATTTCAGGACATTACATCAAATCAATGATGACTTCACTATGGACATCCGAGAATGGCAATCGGAAGGCAAGTGATCACAACATCCAAGAATAGCAATCAGATAAAATGTGAATTACGACATTCAGGAACAACACTGAATGAAATGGGAAAATAAGTTCGGGACAGTACATCAAATCAATGATGACTTCACTATGGACATCCGAGAATGGCAGTCGGATAAAAGGGTGTAATATCTGAGAGAAACAACAAGTATATGAAGAAAACGTTCTGGAGAGACAGACAGATGCCAAGTAAGTTGGACTTTGACCAAAAAGTAAGAAGTTGAAAACAACAAGACCTCGAGAAATGCATATGAGGACTAAAACACTCAGTATGCAGACATTTACGAAAATGGGGAGTAAACCACCCAAGAACACGCATAATGAGGACTAAAACACTCAAATATGCAAAGGTAAACAAAACTGGGGAATAACGCACCCGAGAAAACGCATAATGAGGACTAAAACACTCAAATATGCAAACGTTAAAAAAACTGGGGAAGAACACACCCGAGAAAATGCATAATGAGGACTAAAACACTCAAATGAACAATACTGGGGAATAACACACCCAAGGAGATAATATGAGAGAAAATGATGACAACCATTTTAGACTCTTAGAGGAGTGAAAGAAAGGAAACTGATTCCTCAACACAGAGATCACTGCCATTCTGCTCGGAAATTAGAGATGTTACTGCTGAACAAATCTCTGTCACACCGGTAAATTGTACCAAGTTGAAAATCTTATGAGAGAAATCATGCAGAGCTGCTTGGGGATTCTTGAAGAAAGTTGCCCCAAGTTCAATGACTGATGAGGGTAAACTGATAATGGATTCAGTTCCTGACTACTGCTGGAGAAAATAATCAGATCTTTGAAATAACTATTAAGGAGAATAAACTGATCACGGCTTCAGTTCCTGAAATGCATGTTGAGAAAATAACCCAGTATGAAACTTGCAGAGAGTCTTATGACTAACCATATCTGAGGATAACTTGCACTGAGCAACAACTCTTGAACCATAGGACCTGAGAAAAACTTGTCCCTGATAAGATCACCGACCAAGTTTCTCAACTGGAACTGTTCATGGAACAATCTTTCTAATTGGATCCATGTATATATGGAGTTTGTAGACAAGGATGTAAACCAAGTAAAAGCATTTTTTGTCAAAGAACATGGAAAATATTTTGTCCTTAGATTTTCATTATTTGATATCTCTCCTGCTTCGATTAGATAACGTACGACATGCTCTATGGTTGATTCACTAGTATCCCCTGAAAATTTGGTGAACTTGTGGACTTTCCACCTTGGGGGTAATTCTTGTTGTAGAATATACTCAAACAATGGGGAGACATAACTAGGCATTTTTAATCCTATATTTACCCCATTTTGTGCCATTACTCTTTCGACAATGGCTGCTAGGTTGTTTTCGGCAGACATATTATTATAGCACATTTGCTGCACAACATGATCAACGTCTTGACCCCTTTGGACTAGAATTCTCCTAGGCTCTGGCTTGGCAAGAATTTCTACTTGAGGCTGTTCGACTCCTTCCTCTTGGTTTCTAATGTTTACTTGGGGGATTTCTACTAGCCTCTAGTTTATGGTAGGTTCCTCTTCGATAGGTGTCCTATGATTTGGAACTATTTGCTCTTCGGGCTGTGTTTGGGGTACGCTGAAGAAATTAGAAATATGCGTCATTTGTTCTGCCAGCAATTGGTTGGTTCGGGTCGTGTTTCGTATCAAATGATCAAACACTTCTACCATTTGTTGTGTTAACATATGGACCATTTCATGATTGCTCTCATCCATTTGTTGCCTAATGGCGTTTGCCGAATTTATGGTGATTGCTGGCGAATAATTTTGAAATCCTGGTGGGAATTGATTTATTCTTCCCATGTTTCCACCAGATCCTGATCCTTGCAATGGTGATGACCTATTCAACAAGGAGTCAGAATAGACTGAATATGCATTTTGCAAACTTGCCATAGTGGTAGTAGGCATCCCATAAGGTTGTTCCCTACCAAACAAGTGCATTGAAAAGTTCGTCGAAAATGGCCTATGAACGTTCCCTATAGGGGGAGGCGTTCCCATGGACAATTGGGGTCCCATGGAAGAAAAACTAGGCGCACTTTGAGATACTGCAAACGCAGGTGTTGACCCTGATGAATAGGGTATGGCTTCTGATACAAAAATTGACCATGTATTTCCTCCAGTCGAAGGAGTAGGGGTAAGCACCGTAGTATTTTCATTTTGACTATGTGGAGGATTCGCCATTCTTCTTACCCTTGTTCGTTTAGGCCTTTCTACGTCGGTTACGACTAACTTACCGCTTCTTAGAATCATGCAGCGAATTAAAACCTTTTTGACTAAGAGTTGTTATGATATCTTTTACACACTAATGTCCCACTGGGCGTGCCAGTTTGTTCGCTGGTGTTTTCCGACGAACAACCGCTGGTTTCTAATAAAATGTCTAAATTAGTTAACTTGCAGGATCAACCATACAAATCCTAGGACATAAGTGTGTATTTTATCTGTATCTGGTCGAATGTATTGATTGTGTCATCCTTAATGATTTCACGTTCATTCAATTATCTTAAGTACGTTTGTATAATTCATGAGAATAAAGAACAAAAGTAGAATAAAGTTGACATAATTTAAATAAGTAACTTCTAAGAATGTGTTAAAGTAATGAAAGACATGTAACGTAATGCGTTGAAATGAAAGACTTATAATTGACTAAAAATATTTATAAAATGATAAAGGAATTTAAATGAACTTGGAATTTTATTGAAAACTTAAAGAAAGTAAAGATGGTGTTTTTCACACGTACATTTTCCAGATTCACACTCTTTTCTCTCACACGGGTACTTTGAGTTCAATGGGAATTTGTACAAATATATCACACACACAAACTAACAATAATTATCCTATATATATAGGAAACTAAACTAACTGCCACTAACAGGAGAATTCTAATAACTTGACACTTAGCCTTTCGACATGCCTTCATTCCTCTGGATGCTTCCACGCGTCCTTTTTGCCAAACGTTGCAACTTCATACTTTGAATATCTTCTTTCAATTTGAATAGATGTCTTTTATTCAACATCCGTCGAAATTATTAAAAACAAAACCCCTTCGACTGAAGACTAAGTCATCTTAACGAAACATAAGCTCTTATTCTTCTTTGTCGAAAAAAGACGCAAAAAAATCCCTTTCTTGTTGTCTGCGTCGAAATCTCCCTTTCACCAACATTTTCCTTTTTATATAAGCATCGTTGAAAATCATTGTCTACAACGGGATATACTTTTATCCCTGAGACGATTCACAGACGGTCTACACGAAGATCTATTACTGATACTTAGTACAAGATATTTTCAGAAATAATCAATACGAATATTTACTTCTAATACTTCAATCAATCAAGATACTTTTCCCGAGACAGGTCAAAGACGATCTATACGAAGATCTAGTACTGATACTTAGTGAAGGATATCTATTTCCCCCCAGAAAAAATCCAGAGTCGATCTACACGAAGATCTAGTACTGATATTTAGCTCAGATATGTTACAGAGACAGTTCAGAGACGATCTATACGAATATATAGTATTGGTGATTAGTACGGTAACAACATTCAGATAATGTCAAGTATAGACATTTCGATACTTCTATCAACATATATTTTGGATGACATTTATAAGCCCATATCCAGTTACTCTGAATGGCATATTTAAGCCCATTCAAGCAATACAATCAACCAACAATGTTACTTTGCGCACCGCCGAGTGCAAATTTTTGGGCTTTAGTGTTCAATCCCCTTCCACCTTCAGGTTACGAATGGCGTACATGCCAATCTAACTCTTCAGGTTTCAGAAAATTGAACAGGGGCATCTGTTGTACCCCAAAATTTTCCCTCCCATATTCAAGACCATGTGTCTCATGAGGCCTCTTAATAGTCATAAGATTCTCAATTAGTCAACAGGATTGAAGGTTTCACCAGACAAGGCCTCCTCTTGAACAATGGATCTTAGAACTAGGGTTTTGAGTTTACCCAAGCAAAATGGACTTCCAAAGCCTCAAGTGGACTTCATAACATCCTATATACCTTAAATAACTGTCATGTCAAGTTTCAAAGCTCTCCTAACAAGTTTGGTCAGTCAGATGCTCAAATACCTAAAAAAAACCAATTAACTTGGTCAGAAAGTCAACTGAGGTCAACTATAGTCAACACAAAGTCAAACTTCAAGATTTTTGGTTAACATCAAGATTATTAGGTGAAATTCATCATTTTATAAATGTTTGATCATGATTCATCAAGGAAACCTCGGAATCATCAAGAATAAGAAGTTGCTAAATTAGGGTTTTCATAGTAAAACTCAACTGAACTTTGACCAGCCATAACTTTCACATACTTCATCAAAAATTTCCCATCCAAAGCTTATTTTAAAGGAAATCCAATTCTCTACAACTTTGTGTCTCACAAGCCAAGTCCAAAAATGCTCCATTTGAAAGGTATGAGCCAAAACATTATAGGTCTTTTAGAAAGTCAACAAAAAGTCAACTTTTAACAAAGCTCATAATTTGAAAATGGTAAATGATATGGACATGGGACCAAAAGGGTTGATTGGAGGACACTCTAAGCTTTCTAAAAAGTCCTAGAACACCTTCATGGCATTAAAACTGAGGAAGTTATGCATTGTCAAAATTGGGGAATTTTCAAGGGGTATATGAATCAAAAGGGGCCTAAATTCAAAATTTTGTCAAATGGGCCCATAATATTGCAACCCAAGCGTAAAGATGAGGTCATGCACGACCCAATGGTCAATTATTCTAATTTTTATCATTTATTTTATATTATTTTGGATTTAATTATTAAAATTCAATTTTAATAGAAATAAAATATGAAAATCAAATATTTGATCTCATACTTATTTTTGGATCAAAGATTTTGCATTCAAGTTGATTGGAAATCAATCAAAATCAGGCAAGACCAAAATAGTATGTGTATATTTGATTTGTTTGACAAAATTGGCAAGATGGTTTCTTCACATTCAAGTAATTCAAATTCATGCATCTAAGGCCCAAATTTTGACCTAGAATCATTCTACTACATAAACATAACAAGAACAAAAGGATTGTAGATTCAGAGTACGCCTAAGAGGGGGGGTGGATTAGGTGTTATAAAATTTTCTCGATTATTTTCTTGATGGGTAGATTTTTCTCTTTTACTTGTGTATGATAAGAAAGCGATAAAGCAGGAAATAAAAGAGACACAACAATTATTCTGGTTCCCTTCACAATCCGAAGGTACATCCAGTCCCCTTTCCAAACCGAAAGAGATTTCCACTATTGTTAGATCTTGGTACAAGCCTAATCCCAAGACTTATCCTACAATCTTCTAACAACAACCCACCAAGAACAACCTCTTGGATTTTACAAATTTAAAGTTCAATTGAGAAAAAATCTCACAATGGACCTCTTGTATCCACAATCCGGATAACAAGGAAAACCATCCAAGTAGAACAAGAAAACAATCTTTTCCTTTCTACTCTCTTGTTTCCAACAATCCTGAAAACAAGGAATAATAATAATTCTGAATTCTGTAAGTGTATGGAAGATGAAGCTTTGAATATTTAATCAATATAAATATTGATCTTCTCCTTGGAACAAGTATCACTCAACAATAAATATACAAGTGTTCTTGAATAAATGAGATAAAACTAGAATGATGTTCTTGAAAATTTATGAAAAGTTTCTCTCAAAAGGTTTGAATATGAACACTTAAAAATATTTGAAACATGAAGAATATGAGTGATTTTTTATTATGAAAATTATTGGAGAGGAGTGTAAAAACTGAAATTAATTTGTTTATATAATGCACAAAACACCCTTTCATAAAGGTATGATCAAATGAAAAGATGCAATGGTTTGGAAAATAGAAACAATGAAGTTTTTCATGAAAAAATGCATATTTTTGCTCACTCTTACAGTGTTAACTGGTTAATCATATGGGTTAATCGGTTAACACCCCTTCAATGTTAGAAAATATTCAAATTAAAAATCTGTGCAAATTACGGCGGTTTTTATGTGCTTTTACGTCACTTGAAACTGCCATATTTTACCAAATGCTGCATGTTTAAATAAATTAAAAAATTAAAAAATTTGTCTAAATATTTATTTTTTAATGCATGAAATTTATGGAATGTGTTTTCTATTATTCCTAAACATATATTTTATGCATGAGATATTTTTGAACACTTGCATATATATTTTTAAGCAATAATTATTATACCTTTAATTTATTCCAAATTATTCTTCAATTCTTGAAAAAATGCAAGAAGCTTGAGACTTATGATTCACTTCCTTTTTGCACACACAATCTTGAGCATAATTTATTGTCTTCATCAAAACATGATATTTGAAGAAAGCTTGTCTTCACAATCTCCCCCTTTTTGATGATGACAACCTATACTTGAAAATTTGCTCCAACTTTGTTTCTCCAACAAAAAGCTCCCCCTTGATTGATGCTCCCCCTCAATCAAAGAAGTTATGGATAAAATTCTGCATAATAGAGTTAGAGAAACAACAATCCTTCCCCCCTTTGTCATTAGCAAAAGGGATGGGAAAAGTCTTGAAGTATATAAAGAAATCTTTGAAAAGTAAATAAACAAAACATAATTTTTACCTATGAGTTTTACCTCATGAGACTTCATCAAACATTTATCCTTGTCGAAACATGATTTTGAAGTCTTTGTCACAAAGTTGATTTGTACTTGGAAGATTATGCTTTAGTTCGTCAACTTAAAGTATATCTTCAATAGATGTGAAAGTTAGTGCTTCAACTTTGCCTATGCCAAGAATTATTTCTTTAAGGGAATCCTCATATGTGAAATAATCCTTGGACTTTGGAACTAGATTTGAAAGTTAGTTTATATCTCCCATCAAGAACTTAGAACAACCACTTTGTTAATGAAACATTGATTTTGAAGTGGTCTCCAAGCAAACCTACAAAACAATTTAAGTTTTATTTGGTACCCGGTGTGCTTTGGGTCCATCATAGTTAGCGCCTTTCTCAACCCACACATAACACCCTTGCGCTATACTGAAATTTCTCACATAGCATGCATTAGGTGTATGGCCAATTATTCCACAATAAAAACATGTTGGTTCAAAGTTGCTTTTATACCTAGGAACATAAGACTTATTCTTACCAAATCTTTTTATTTTAGGATATTGATGAACCACTTTAGGTTTGTCCACTTTTACTTTAGGAATTTGTTCACTAGCCTTTACAAAGATGGTCTTGTTAGAACTTGGTTTAGAAAATTTTGAGTAACCAAGACCACTCTTATTATTTGAATACTTTTGTTGACTAATAACATACTCCAATCCAATTTGTCCTTTTTCATACCTTTCAAGGACTCTTTTTAGTTGGATAATTTGAAATGAAAGTGACTCACACTGTGTGCATACAAAATTTTGTTTTTGATCACTAATTAATTTTTGTTTTTCATCTTTGAAATCATTTTCCACGGTCTTAACCTTTTCTTCTAAAGTTGAGATTTGTTTCTTTTGTGATGAAATTGTTTTGTACAGAATTTTGCATTCACTTAATAGTTCATCAATTGCTCCTTGAGCATCACAATCATAAATAGAAAAATTATTGCTAACCTCATGTTCTTCATCACATGAATTATGTGAGACCATCAATGCCTTGTTTGCATGATCTTCATCTAAAGATGAACTTATTCCATTGTCATCCCATGCAACATATGATTTCTTTGGCCTTTTGTCCTTATTTCTTTTGAAGCATTTATCCTTATTTTTAAGTGTAGGACATTCACTTTTAACATGACATTTTTCTCCACATTCAAAACATTTAATATTCCTTGTAAGTGCTTCTTCTTTAATGATTTCTTTTTTTCATTCTTTTCTTAGAAATTTTTCAAATTTCTTGATAAGTTCTTCATCTTCTTCACTATCGGATTCATCCTCTTGACTGCTATCATAATTTTTTACTCTTGTCTTTAATGAAACGTTTTTTGAATCATTTACTTGAATTTCATGCTTCTCCAATCTTTCGAGTTCTAATTCATGCTCTTGAAGTTTTCAAAACAAGGAAGCATATGTCATTGTAGAAAGACTTTTCTTTTCTGAAATTGCCGTCACCTTTGGTTTCCATTCCCTGTTTAAAGACCTAAGCACTTTAAGATTTAATTCATCGTTAGTAAAAGTCTTACCAAGACTAATCAGGTGATTGGTTAAGTGAACAAATCGCTTTTGTAGAGCAAGTATTGATTCTCGGGGCTGCATTCTGAACATCTCATATTCTTGGCTCAATGTATTCAATCTTGATCTTTTTACTTCAGCGGTTCATTCATGAGTCTCCACCAAAGTATCCCATATTTGCTTTGCTAATTTACATTGAGAAATGCGGAAGAATTCATCCATACTTAATGCACTTTGAAGAATATTGATAGCTTTCTTTTCATTTAGAATTATTTTCTTATCATTTTCATCATATGTGCTTTTCAACTTCGTGGTTCCAACACCATTGATCACGTTTACGGGATTATGTGGACCTTCTTCGATTGCTTCCCATATACCTTCTCCTTGGGCTTCAAGATGTGCTTTCATTCTGATTTTCCAGAAATCAAAATATTCGCCGGAGAAGAGTGGGGGCTTGTTGCTACTTCCACTGTCTTTGAAAACAGGATTCGAGTTTATGGAAGTCATACAGGATCTTGTAGGAACAGGTTACCTAAACCTGCTCTGATGCCAATTGTAGATTCAGAGTACGCCTAAGAGGGGGGTGAATTAGGTGTTATAAAATTTTCTCAATTATTTTCTTGATGGATAGATTTTTCTCTTTTACTTGTGTATGATAAGAAAGCGATAAAGCAGGAAATAAAAGAGACACAACAATTATCCTGGTTCCCTTCACAATCCGAAGGTACATCCAGTCCCCTTTCCAAACCGAAAGAGATTTCCACTATTGTTAGATCTTCGTACAAGCCTAATCCCAAGACTTATCCTACAATCTTCTAACAACAACCCACCAAGAACAACCTCTTGGATTTTACAAATTTAAAGTCCAATTGAGAACAAATCTCACAATGGACCTCTTGTATCCACAATCCGGATAACAAGGAAAACCATCCAAGTAGAACAAGAAAACAATCCTTTCCTTTCTACTCTCTTGTTTCCAACAATCCTGAAAACAAGGAATAATAATAATTCTGAATTTTGTAAGTGTATGGAAGATGAAGCTTTAAATATTTTATCAATATAAATATTGATCTTCTCCTTGGAACAAGTATCACTCAACAATAAATATACAAGTGTTCTTGAATAAATGAGATAAAACTAGAATGATGTTCTTGAAAATTTATAAAAAGTTTCTCTCAAAAAGTTTGAATATGAACACTTAAAAATATTTGAAACATGAAGAATATGAGTGATTTTTTATTATGAAAATTATTGGAGAGGAGTGTAAAAACTGAAATTAATTTGTTTATATAATGCACAAAACACCCTTTCATAAAGGTATGATCAAATGAAAAGATGCAATGGTTTGGAAAATAGAAACAATGAAGTTTTTCATGAAAAAATGCATATTTTTGCTCACTCTTACAGTGTTAACCGGTTAACCATATGGGTTAATCGGTTAACACCCATTCAATGTTAGAAAATATTCAAATTAAAAATCTGTGAAAATTACGGCGGTTTTTATGTGCTTTTACGTCAGTTGAAACTGCCATATTTTACCAAATACTGCATGTTTAAATAAATTAAAAAATTAAAAAATTTGTCTAAATATTTATTTTTTAATGCATGAAATTTATGGAATGTGTTTTCTATTATTCCTAAACATGTATTTTATGCATGATATATTTTTGAACACTTGCATATATATTTTTAAGCAATAATTGTTATACCTTTAATTTATTCCAAATTATTCTTCAATTCTTGAAAAAATGCAAGAAGCTTGAGACTTATGATTCACTTCCTTTTTGCACACAATCTTGAGCATAATTTATTGTCTTCATCAAAACATGATATTTGAAGGAAGCTTGTCTTCACAAGGATGAGAGGCGGATTCAGAACAAAAAAGAACACTGTAAACACCCCAAATTTGCCCTCACCCATTCACACCATGGCTTGTGATCTTTTCATATGCATAAGTTCCATCATAGCATCTCATATTGCATTTTTGATTCACTGCATAGATTCAAAGTCATCTGCATCTAGGGTTTGTGATCTGAGCAATCCAAGAGCCACTTGAGCCACTCCAAAGGTCATCAATCACTTCAAAGGGGTCCATGTATGTCCAAGCATCATATTATATCCTCTCAAAGTCAAGAATGTCAAAAAATCACAAGAACTGAGAATGGCATGGAAGTAGAGCCAGGTTTGACTGCACAGATGACCTAGAATTAGGGTTTTGGTTTCAGAGGCCATAACTCCAATTTTTTTGGTCATTCTTGTTTCTATTGGTCTCTATATGGTATAGGGATCATGCATATCAATTTTCATGAAGAAATTCCATGGGGAAGTCATCTGATCAAGAGTTGACTTTTTAAGCAAGTCAGTGTAAAATCAGGGCATCTGAGGCCCCCAATGACCCAACCAAAGGGTGTTCTTCATCATCTTGATTGTGTATGATCTTTATTTGATCATAGAAGATGTTAGAAGTTCACAAAATTGAAGAATTTCAAGCCATTTGCAAAGTTGACTTTTTGGGAAAGTGGACTTATATTGAAAATTGCCATTTTGGGAAACTTTTTCAACCCTTGCTTTTTGATTCAAAAATGCTTCAAATGGAAAAACTTTGGTCATGAAAGTTGTAGAATGGATCATTAACTTTTCAAAAAGTACAAGAACATGACCTAATTCATTTTGGATCAAAAGTTATGGCTTGTCAAAGTTGGCCAAAATCACATAATTTGAAGTTTTCTACCAAAGAGGCAAAGTTGCAAAACCACTTGCCAAGGCAAATTGAACTTCCAAATGGACTTCTAATCTTCACACAAACATGAACCAAGGCCTAAAAGTCATATTGCATCAAAGGATCACTCATTTTCATGACTTGTGGATCAAGAAACTTTGAAAATGGCCAAAGATCACAAAGTGCAAAAACTATCACAAACCACAAACCACTTGCTGCATTGCCTCTAGACCCTTTCCATAGCTTTCCTTGATTCAAGCTGAGCCAAAGAAAGCCAAAAAGCAAGTTGTACCATTGCCCATACCTCTCTTACACAAAGTTTGACATTTTGGCAACTTGCCCATACCAATCACCATAGGCCACCAACAACTCTCTGACTTATCACCACTTGATACATGGACCAAAGCCAGCATAACACACCACACATTCAAGTCAAAATGAGATCAGAAGCCATAGTTCCAAGTTTATGCTTCATTTGCAAAACCTTTTGAAACACCCTCCACAAGCATCAAACACAAAAACAGACTTCACAAACAATCTCAACATGACTCACTGATCACAAACCAACCATTAAAACAGCCTGAAAGCCACTGAAACCAAAACATGATCACCACCCCCCCTTGAGCAGAACTTCTGCCATCTCCCAAATCAGCCATCAACAAGAGTTGTGAAGCATTCCATTGAGCTCAGGGGGACCAGAGGAGTCAGTTTGCATAGGAGAAAGGCCCAGAAAGCTCCTGTTCGAAGGACTTCAGTTCAGGTATCCATCAAGAACAAATTTTCCAGAACTTCATTTACTTGTTATAAATTGATTCTACATGTTATCCTGATCATCATGATGTGTTTAAAAATGAAAATGGTGAAATATTGAGCATGTATGAGTTGTCTGAAACTTTCTGCCCTAAATTTGTTTTGCTTCGATTTGCATGATTGATGAATGAAAAATGGTTTTTGTTTGGGGGTTTTGATTCAGTGTTGAATGGGGTTTGATTCTGGGCAGAGAGATTTCATTTTCATTGCGTGGAGAGAGAGATAGTGATTTCACCTTGCCGGAGAAGATGACCGGAACACTGTTCCGGTCACCTGAAAGTAATTAGGGTTAGTTAATTAGGGTTTAATCTTAATTACGGAAGTTTGAATGCTGGCCGTCCAGATGCGCGCCTAGTCAATTCGCGCGTTTCCCAGTTTGAATCCTGGCCCTTTGATTTGCATACTTTCCCATTTTCAGTTTAAATTCAATTTTATTTTCATTTAAATTCATTTATTTTGTACATTTATTTAAAAATAGCAAAACACTTTGAAAAATTCTGAAAATTTTTATCAAACCTTTTATTAATTTTCAGAAACCAAAAATATTTTTATTTTTATTTTTTTGCATTGAAAAATATTTTTAAATCATTTAAAAGTTTATTTTTAATTGGTTAATGAGAATTAATTAATTAAAAATACTTTTAGGTATTTAAAAATCACCAAAAAATTCATGAAACATTTAAAATCATTTAGAAACATTGTCCAACTTTCAAACCAAATTTCTTTTTTTGATCTTGATGCCTTTTGACAATTTTCAATGGATTTAATTTCATTTTAAGGCATTATTTTGATCCAAACTTCAAAAATTCATTTCTGCCTAGCCTTTAAGAGTTGAACAATGGTTCTTTTTGCATTGCATCTTGTATAGCATGTAGTTTATATGATTAAATTGGCATGAATTGATCTTGCATTTTCAATTTGTTTGACATTTTTTCTTGACAAGGCACCTTAAAACCCTAGCCAACTTAGGAAATTCATAACTTACACTAGGTTAAGAATTGGATCCTCTCCTTTGGGCAGTGAGTTTGTATAGGTTTAGGGTTCCTTTGAATGCATTTTCAAATTTTTATCATGATGTTTGCTTCTGGTTTTGAATTTTGTTTTGTGCATTGATCATGAACCCTATTTTGGGCTTTCTTTTGCATGCATCTTACATTTGCTTGCATACCATGACTTGCCATGACATTTTATGCATTCATTTGATTCATGATACATCTTAAGACATATTAGAATCATGTGTGATCATTGCATCTTTCATTTGCCATGTTGTATGTCATTTGCATTTCATAACTTTTCATATACATTTCATGGTTCAAAGCATGCTTCTCTTGCATCCATATGTTTGTATGATCATCCTCATGCCTTGCCTCATGTTTGCATCATCTCTATGCATCATTAACATCATGTAAATGCTTCTGGTTTTGGTTTGCATCATCACATTTCATCTCATTTGTATTGCATCTCATTTCTTTTGCTAACTTTTCGGGTGGTAAGTTGTTTGAGAAGTGAATTTGCCTTCACTTCTCACAATCTCTTTTCATCTCTCTTATGCATCATTGCTGCATTTTTGTAGGTGTATTGGATTGAGCTTGCTCACTCTTGTTCATCTCACCTTCTTTCTTCAAGCAACTTGTCTTCTTAAGTGAAGCAAGTTGTTTTGCTTCTCTTTGCTCCTTTCATCTGCTTCTCTCCTTGGTGGCTCTTTGAAGATCTTTCTCTCTTAAGCCTCATAAACCCTAGGATCTCCAAGCATGATAATATTTAGGTTTTGATTAGTACCCCATTTAGCTTTTACCTTTGTGTCATCTTTGAGTCTCCTTTCTCATCTCATAATCAAGGACTAAACCCTAAAGGCTTTAAGGCTTTGTGATTAAGCTTATGCCTACATCCTTCTATTAGGATGGAGTGTATAACTTTAATCCTAAGTGTTAAACCCTTAATGTGTTTAAATCCTTTAATCAATTCACCTAATAATCACTAAGACATCAAGCTTGTAACTTGGGCCTTGCATTAGGGTTCTAATTCTTCCTTAATTGGTTAAGAAGGACTAACCCTAGTGTTAATGGACAAGTCCCCCTCAAGCTGTCTTACAAATCATAAAATCACTTCTTCATCATATCATTAACTAAAATCCATCTAATAAAGGCTTTGTTTTGTCATGAGGTTAATCCCTAATCATGGATTAAGTTGAGGAGTTTTCTTCAGCTTAAACATTCTCATCTATTATCCTTCTATTAGGATGGTGTAATGAGTCTGTTTAATCCCTGATTATGGCTTAATCTCATTACTTAACACTAAACAAAAAACAACAAAAACGTCTAAAATAATCACAAGTAGGTTAATGATCTTAATCCTGCATCAAAGGTGATTAAGTGTGAGAAGCTGACTTCACACTTAAGGTATTCTCATTACCCCTAATCAGAGGGAAGATGTGATGAGTTTACTAACCCATTGGTTTAGGCTTAAGCTCATTAACTTATGACAAACTTCAAAAAGCAATAAAAGACTGAAAACACTCAAAACAAACAATAATCGTCTCCTCCGGGATTCTTTTCTCATCTCACTCATTCACAAACGAGAACTCGCTTCTTCCGTCTAATGCAAGACAGTTTGCACCTGAGCCAGACAGGTCATTCACTTGAGCATAGGCAAGTAAGCAGTTCACAAGTCAATTTATCTTTCAGTCTCTTTGGGTCGAACTACGGTGTTCTGACTTCCTCATTGCACGAGAGGATACGTAGGCATAACTTAACTGTTATCGAACAAAAGTCTCTGCATATTCCCCCTCCTTCCAGCATTATACTTTTAGCCTCATTATCTTGGGCTTTGCACTCCTGTTCTTACACTGACACTTCTCTTATGCACTTCACATTTCTTTTTCACTGACACTTGCATTCTTTTCCAGCTTTGATACACAAATTGCACTGACACTACCCCTTTAAGCACAAATATTTTAAGCGTGGATCCCGTCGAGTACGGCGGAAAATCTGGGTGCTAATACCTTCCCAGGTTGTAACCAACCCCCTTTCTCAGTCTCTCTGGTTCGCAACCGTCTTATCCATATCTTTTTAGGTCTATGCAGCATTGCCTTTCCCCCGGGATAAAAATGCCTAGCTGGCGACTCTTTTCTTCTCTTGTGAGTTCACTCCTGTGTGTTCTCGCATTCCCTTTTCGCCGACCGTTCGCGTCTGTACCCCTCTTGGCCCGGTGTCATTTTGGTGGGAGCGACAAACACATTTCAAACTCAAAATTCTTCTAAAATTTTGATTTTTCAGTTTCCCAAATTCAAGCAATTTCAAGGAGTTTTGAAGGTTGCAATAGCTTCCCTGGGATGATTAGAACATGTATCCATAATCATCATCATCGAAAACCTTATGAACTGCATAAACCGAATTCACTTTTGCTTTTTTTTTTCCGATTTCAATTATACATGCGTGCTAACTTTAATTTGATGACATATTATTGTTTATATTGGTGATTAGATGCTTTCTGGATGTTTTAATTGAATTTTTAATGCAAGTTCGACAAAACACCATTATTAGGGTTTTAAGCTTAAACTTGGGGCTTCATAATTTAAGCTATTTAAAGGCCTTTTAAGAACATGGTTGAATTGTGTAGGTCATGGGTGAGTGAATGGTATGATTAATTTGGACCAATTTTACGTGTTATGGGATGTTTAAGAAAGTATAGGTTTCCTGCAAAAATAAAATCGCAGGAAAACTCGTAACAATTTTCGCAGGTAATTTCATAAGTCCAGAGGTTGAAGATGAAGATGGATGGCACGTTTTTCAGAAATTCAAATAATGATTTATTTTATATTTTGTTTGGTTGATATCATTGTCATAGATGTGTTGGTGGCCCAGTGGTTTTGGTGTGCGCCTGTGAGCCTCAGGATCTGGGTTCGACTCCCAGGTCCCCCCTATTTTTTTTCTAACTTATTTATTTTTCAAGTATATTATATAATATGGTTGGCCCGGTGGATGAAGGTTGTTGGTTGGGAGTTCAAGGATGTGGGTTCAACACCCTCCTCCAAACTTTTTTCTCAAACCCTCTTTTCTAATTATTATTTTTTTATAATTAATTAACTAATTGAACCTTAATTAACAATTAACCCTTAAAACCAACTTCTTCTAAATATTTTTCTTAAAATAAATTTTGTAAAATAATTTTATAGTCTTATTTTTTTTCTCACATAATTTTTATAATAATTAATTTACTTTTTTTTAAGTTAATTAAATTAATTAACTAATTAATTAATTAATTAGATTAATTAATCATTCTTTTTTAAATTTAATTTATACTTAACCAATCATTAACAAAAAATTAACATTTATTATTTTTTTATATAATTAGTTTATTAATTAAAATTGTAAATGAATTTAATTAGGTTTAGGTTAATTTAACGAATCCTGATTTTTTGTTAACCCTAATTTAAAACCCTAATTTTTTCTTAACCTTAATCAAAACCTTGATTTTTCTTGAAAACCTAATTTTTCTTTAAAAAAAATTAACTTTTTTATTTAATTTTAATTTCTTTTAATTATTTTTATTTAGAAAATTGTATAGGATATTCATTCTTATGTAATTTATTTTTCCGCTCGATTATTATGTAATTGCTCCTCTTATGTAATAGTTTAGGTTTAAATTTCCGTTTTTGATTTCTGCAATTCCCCTAAAAGACAAATGTACTCCTCTCCCATGATGTAATAGCGTAGGATCTTATTTTTCTGCTTTTAATTTCCGTTAAATATTAAATGTGTGGTTAGTAATATAGGGGGTGCCAAAACTTAATTGAAAATCAATTGGACTTAGAAAAATAATAATCAAGATAATTATCTGAAAATAACACTCACACACGTAAGTCGATCGTTCTATGATCGCCATCTGCACCTCTTAGGGTTTCCCCTCTTGATTGCCTTAATAAATGGTCAAGTCCCTCGAAAATGGGTGTGTCTTAAGCAAAGTCCCTTTAACAGAAAAAGCATCTAGTCCCTTCAGATTCAAAAGTTCATAAGTCCCTTCGAAGTTGCCTACGAAATAATAATCTCGTCCCTACGGAATAAATGATGATAGTCCCTATAAATTGCTAAAGACACACCTACAAGTTGCCTTCATTGACCATACAATGACCTTACGCCTGTCCCTTAATAAATCCAAGGTAAATGACTACTTACTCCTTAATAGTAAGGACAGTCTTACCCTTGAAAGGAAATAAAGAAACAGAAAGACCAATCTAGGGTAGGTAGCACTTAATTACTTGCTCACATCTTTCAAAAACTCTTATTCACACCCCACTTTCAAAATATTTTCAAACTCAATACTCTGTATACATCCATACGAGGATCATTACAAAGAACTTCTGAAAATCTTTTCTAAACACACACTTCACACTTTTTCAAACAAATAAGTGAGCTAAGTAACTAAGAGCCCATGGATAACCATGAATATAAAGGGTGCTAACACCTTCCCTTTATATAACCTACCCCCAGAACTCAAAACTTTTAAAAGGTATTTCCTGTTCTTTTATACCCTTTCCTATTGGATAAAATAAAAGTCGGTGGCGACTCTTGCTATCCGCACATATTTTTGTCAAACAAAAATACCAAGCCAATTCTCCCACCGTGTTACAATCATCTTCCTCTAAGACACATATTGTTGTCATTGAAAGAACGAGATCTAAAGAATGTGACTCGAATCACCCAAATATATAAACATAAGAGTAAGATTCATAAAAGCATCAGGGAACCTAGAATGGAAATGCAACAATTATTTAAGTTGATAGAGGAATTTGGAGGGACGATGTCTCAGGATGCCACCTCTCAAAAAATGCAGATACCAAGTTCTGGTCTATCCTGGATAAATTGGTTCTATGTAGAGAGGATAAACCAGAACCATATACCCATTGTTCAATCATAGGTGGGGGAATATATGGAACACATCCAATCATTTTGATACCATGTGCAACAACCTTCAACTCCTTCTTCGGAGATCTCTCCTGAAAATAATTCATAGTATATGTCATTAATACATAAATAATTAAAATTATATTTTATTCACCATAGAAAGGTCATAAATTTACTTACTTGGTCATCCCACAGATGACGAGCGACGTGGTTCTGATACCTCACCAAAAGTAATGTATTAGACGGTCCTCCAGGACATGGTGGACACGGTGGAATGTGAGCCGTTATGGGTGCATGATCAACAACCTGATATTCCTCTCGAGTAGAATGTGCTGGAACTGTCCTTCCATAAGTCAATCGTCGATGAATAAGTATGTTGTGTCCTCTAATGTGAGACATTGAAGAAAAAAAATTAACGAAACAAAACCGGAAAATAAATCATCAGTTTTTTTATTAAGAAATTGTAAGAACCGGATAACATGGCATCAAGTTATCCGGTGTAGGAATCATACAAACCGGATAATATGATATCAAGTTATCTGGGGTGTACAATAAAAAAAAACATAAATCAGAAGTAGCTTATTTGGGATTTTCGGAGTGCAAAATTTTATGAACCGGAAGTAGCGTGTTTAGGTTTTCTGGAAGCGAATTTCACTTGTGAAATTTGTACCGTTTGTACAATGAGAAAATGAGGGGAAAAAGTGATTTTTTTAAAATATAGTCTATTTATATGGGGTATTTTCATCCAACAAAAATTGATATGTAGAGATATAGAGATAAATATAAGAGTATAAGATAAAAATTTCTCCACTAACATAGTCCAACCATTTTTTTATTGATTTGGGTCAATTTGATTGGATATAATGGGTTTATCAACTCATATACATCTCTAAATTCTAAATGCAAATACACATTACAATTATTTTTAATATTTCCTTTTAACCTAAAATAAAAAAAAAATAAACATTCTCATAAAAAAAATCAAAGCAAACTAAAAAAAAACAACCATTAATTTTTATTCTAGTGTAAAATTTGTAGCATTTTACTATTTGTAAGAAAGAAAAATATTTACATTTTATGATTTTTAAAATATTTTTCGCAGCTCTTATTAGATATTATGTGTACGAATAAATTCACAACTTTTTTATATACGACATTTTGTTTCATTTTTTAAAATATATCTAGAATGTAAATTATTTGTAAGTATTATTAAATTTTAAATTTCCAATTTTCATAACGTGGAGAATCAATATTTTAATATTATATAAAGAATATGTTCCGGACTGGGGTTCATGACTGTATTAGGCTTCGGCCCATCAAGTCGAGCAGAGACTCATATACTCGAGCAGTAACGCCCAGCAGACGGGTAGGGGCGCCTAACAGTCGGGCAAACACCCCATACGTCGGGCATGCACTCAGCTAGCAAGGAACGTGTATGTCAGTCCACTTGCCACGTCACCCAGTTGTCCCCCCTTTATCTCCTGAAAGATAGAGACAGTTGAACCAAGGACCAGACCATTCAACTAGGTTTTCACGCTCCTCACGCGTTCCTTGGCAGTTCTTCCTTGGGCCTAGCTAATCCAGCCCAAGGAAAGACCTTGGCCCAGCGTTGGGGGCTCTATATAAAAACCCATTTTCACTAAAGGGTCAGGTATTCTGATTCACTCTATTAACTTACCTACTTCGTTGTACGTTTATTAACTTTGGCATCGGAGTGTCTTGCAGGTACACCCCCTTTTCTCCTCATTCTTTGGCTGTTACACCAACTTGCTGGAAGGTCCTCTTGATCATGTAAGATAAGAACATATTCGTATTTAATGTATTACCTTTGGCGAAAACATAAAAACTATTACTAAATTATTAACAATGTGAAAAGAAACAACAAAAAGTAATTGCAAATGAAAAAATAATTTATGTAAATATATGTAAAATTATTGAAGTAGATTCACCCTATAGGTCAAATTAGGGGTGACAAACATACACGTCCCCCGTTTAAGTTCGTTCCGCAAAAGTTCACAAAAAAATATGATAAATTATGACGAGTATAATTGATGATGTGAGTCTAAAATTTATGTCTAAAACATATGTCTTTGCAAAATAAATGAAGGTTGGACGGGAAAATCCACGAACACTGCATCTTTTAAACTTAAAGATGTAAAAATTTATATAAATATCGGTAGAGTGTGGCGGGACAGACACCTTAAAAAGTGAAGATTTAAATTCTAGATCAATCTCGTACTAAAATACGAATAAAACGGACATAGTCAATGACAAGATCAGTTTTACACCCCTTAGATCAAGTTAGTTGACAAAAAAAAATTCTTTATTTTTAAATTCAATATATTTATAAAGATATTAAATTTTAATACTTTTTTAAAGATTAATTATTATATACTAATAGTAAAATTTTAAACCGTTAATTCATCACTATTATTTTATATACATTTAAATAAAACTCAATTTTTTTTCTAATATTCAACATCTATTATTAATTAATTATATAAAATCTTTTTGTACTGTTAATATATTTCAATTAACTTATATATTTTATTATAAAATAGATAAAAGAATATATTATTTAAGGTTTCCTTTATAAATAGTAACTGTTATAGATATAAACCACCCTTTCATCCAAGTCATTTTACTTTTAAAAAGTATAAACCAATGGTTAAAAGAGTGTTTGTTTATAAGTACAAAAATTACGTCCATATCTGACAGCCATTCCAGAGCTGGATACAAGCCTTCTATCTCTTGACATAAATAAAATAAATGTTGTGCACATATGGTAAACGAGGCTAAAACGAACTTGTCAATCATCTTGCAGAAAGGGAAAAGACAGAACAAGAAAAGTAAGATTGTCATAAAAAGATATTTTATAATGCATTTGCAATTTTAATAAATTCAGAAATTGTAAGGAGAGTGTCTCACACTTTTTATATTAAAATAGTTTATTATTAATTTCTTCATTATACTTTTAGTTTTTCTATTTTATTAAAATTACTAAATTAGTCTTTTTATTTTTATTTTAAATAATTTTATTTTTTCTTCATATTTTTGTATTTAAAATTATCCTTATATATATATATATATATATATATATATATATATATATATATATATATATATATATATATATATATTTATTATTTACTTTTTTTTGGAACAAAAGAGTTTTAAAAAAAATGGAAGAAGAAGAAGAGAGAAAAAAGATATAAATTGAATTGAAAATAGTGAATGAAGTTGTTATGATTTTCTTCATACAATGCATTTATATAGACAACTAAAGTCTATGTTCAAAACTATACAAATCGACTCAAACCTAAAATATACAAAATATAAAGTATAAACTATAAGTTATATTTTGACATAACAATTATATGATGTATTCGACTCAATCGAATACAAATGACTCTTACACCTCGACTACCTACTTCAACATAATTAAATGTTAGCTTTCGATAGAACATCGAATTACAACTTCTAACGCACACCCTAAATCATGTTCTCAAGAATTCTCATCCTGATGTTTCTTTTCAATTCGTCGAACTTGACATTCTTCAGGGGTTTGGTGAGTATGTCGACTAGTTGTCATTTTGTCTTGCAATGCTCCAGCTGAAGTTTTCCTTTGTTAACTTGATCCCTTAGAAAATGACACCTCCTTTATATATGCTTACTTCGACCATGACATACAGGATGATTCACCAGGTCGATTGCTGACTTGTTGTCGAAAAACAACTTCATTTTCCTAGGTTCCATTATCTTGAGCTATTCGAGCAACATCTTTATCCATGATGTTTGACATGTTGCATATGATGCAACCACGTACTCAACTCCACATGATGACAAAGCCAAGATGTTTTACTTACTTGAGCTCCAAGAGATTGAAGCGCCTTCGATCATGAATATGTAGCCTGTAATACTCCCCTTACCGTCTTGGTCTCCACTGAAATTTGAATCAATGTAGCCATATACCTCTGCATCTGTTTTGGTTTTCTTCTGCATTAGCATCAGCACAACATGATCAATCTTGCCCTTTATGTATCTTAACACCCTTTTAACTGTAGTGAGATGACATTCTTGGGGTTTTTTCCATGACTCTGCTTAACAATTCGGCACTTTGACAATTGTATGGTCTAGTATTGCAAAGATGCCTCAAGGATCCAATGATTTGTTTGTATAATGTCGCACTCACAAACTTATCATTTGTCTCCTTCCTCAACTTTGCTCCAGATTCTAATGGCGTAACAACTGCATTATAGTTGCTCATCTTGAACCTCTTCAAGATATCTTGGGCATACTTATTCTGGTGCAGAAACACTCTTTCACATGTATCTTTGAACTCCATCGTCTAAGAAATATGGCAAATTCCCTAGGTAAAACATTTCAAACTCTTGCATCAACTTCGACTTGACTCTTCTTATCTTTGTTTCATCTACACATGTAATCAACAAGTCATCTTCATATAATCATATGATGATTCGACTGACCCTACCTGCATCATTGACATACACTCCTTGTTCAGAGACACACTTTGTGAAACATGCTTCGATCAGGAAGTTATTTATTATCTTATTCCAAGCTCTTGGAGCTTGCTTCATACCATATAAAGCCTTCCTCAATTTGTACACCTTTGACTCCTACCCTTTGATTTTGAATCCTAGTGGTTGACTAACATAAACTTCTTCTTCCAAAGGTCCATTCAAAAATGTTGACTTTACATCCAACTAATGTATCTTCCACCCTCTGTATGTTGTTGTCGACACAATAATTCTGATTATCTATAGCCTTGCAACAAGTGCATACACTTCATCGAAATCAATACCAGGTTTTTGCAGAAAACCTCTCGCCACTATCCTTGCTTTATGCTTAGAAATTTCACCGTTTGGCTTTTGTTCCCGCTTTTCAACCCATTTCACATTAATTGGCTTTTTATTGACTTTTCGAATCCCATGTCTTGTTCATCTTGATTTCCATGAGTTTTTCTTTCATAGCTGCTAATCAATTAGAATCATCCATGGGTTGATCCAAATTTATTGGTTCCGCTTCAGCCATCATCATTGCTTATTCTATTAAGTCATCATATGCATCGACTAGATTTGGAAATCTCTCATATCCATCTTGCATTGTCGACTCAATTCTCTCTAGTCGATCTTTTAACATTCTGGTAGGGTGGTTCTTTGTTTTGATTGGTTTGGACTTCAGTTTGTTGGTTTTCTTAAAACACAATTGTAATTGTATCTGACTCATGCTGAACTGACCCATGTTTCAAATCCCACCATTTTCTTTCATCCACTATAACAACTCGGTTGATCATAAGTTTATCATTATTTGGTGAATACAACTTGTATGCACCATTCAAGTGATAACATATGATCACCATAGTTTGACTTTGATCATCTAGTTTCTTCTTCAATTATTCAGGTACATGTCTAAAGCACATTGATCGAAACACTCAAAGGTGACTAACATTTGGCTTCACACTTGTCTGCCTCATAAGGAGTCTTCTAGACTATCTTCTTGGTTGAACATTTGTTTAGAATGTATACCGTTGTCGAAGTTGTTTCACCCCAAAACCTTTTTGACATATCTTTAGCTTTCAACATGCTCCTAGTCATGTTCAATATACTTCGATTATTCCTTTCATCTATGCCATCATGTTGAGGTGTATATGATGCAATGGAATCATGCTATATAGCTTCCTCATTGCAAAATCTATCAAATTCTCAAGAAGTGTATTCACCACAACCATCAGTTCTCAATTTCTTCAACTTGCATCCACCTTTCTTCTCGACATGTAATTTGAACTTTGTGAATACCCCATTCTTCCTTTAAATAAGGTAAATCCATATATATCTAGTGAATTAATCTATGAAGGTTAGAAAATGGTAGTTAGCTCAATTCAACCTTACTTCAAAGGGTCCACACACATCATAGTGAACTAGCTCCAGCTTCTCTTTTGACCTCATTGGCGAGTCGTGTTTGAATGCTTTCCTAGCCTGCTTTACTTTGCAAAATTTCTCACATACCTGACTTGTTCTTTCACCTGAGGTAAGCCATACACCATATTCTTATGTTTAAGCATACCTAAACTTCTAAAGTTTATATGTCCATACATGTGATGACATAACTAGTTCTTCTCTTATTTTACAGTCGAAGCAAGACACTTGTGATCAATCATGTTGATATGTACTTTGAAGGTCCCGTTGTCTGCTAATGGTGCCTACATAATCAACCTTCCATCACCATGATACATCTTCATTCGATTCTGTTATAACTTTATGTTGTATCATTTTGCAAGTAATTTACACACATTTATCAAGTTACTTGCCATCAAAGGTACATACAACACATTAGTGATACTGGATTTTCGACCATCCTTTCTGACAACAAAGATATTTTCTTTTCCACCTGATGTGATGTTCTTGCCATCTTTAAACTTTATCACTTTCTCAATTGATTCATCTATCTTGGTGAACCAGGTTTTATTACTAGTCATGTGGTTATTACATCCTGAATTCAGGTGCCACATGTTTGTTTTATCAGTGTTTGATTGAGTGTTAGGGATGAGTATCGCATCCTCTGAATCACTATCTTTAGCATGTGCATACCGCACTTTATCAATGTCTTTCACTCATGCTTCCTTCTTTATTTGACAATCTCGAGCATAGTGGCCAAATCCTTGACATTTGAAACACCTCACCTCCTTCATGTGAACTTCCTTCCTTTAATGATTGTTGCCCATGCTTCTCCTTATTGAATTAGAGTAACTATTTGAATTCTTTCTTGACTTTTCATCATTAGCAATATTATTTCCTTGCTTCGCCTACTCTTTCCCATATTTCTTGATGAAATCTTTCTTGTAGTGTCTGTTTAGACACCTTTTCACATTCTGAGTTTCTCTGTTTCAACCTCATCTCATGAGCCTCTAATGAAGCATGGAGTTCTTCTAACTACATCTAAGCTAGCTTCTTGAACTCTTCAATTGACACTACAATATAATTAAAATTTACAGTCAAATACATCAACACTTTCTCAATCTTCTGCAAATCGTTGATTGATTCACCACACGCCTTTACCTGGTTTGTTAACAATACCACTCATGGAAGGTATTCCAAGACATATTCATCTTGCTTCATATGAGTCATCTCGAATTGCTTTCTCAATGCCTGCCACTTCACCCTTTTCAGTTTTCATCTTCGTTGTACACGTTCTTCAACTTGTCTGAAGCTCAGTTAATCGTTTCTTCTTTATTATCTTCTCGAACACATTAATATTCACACACTGGTAAATCAAGAACATACATTTTCCATCTTTCTTTCTTCGTTCCTTAAGCACAACTTGCTAAACATCGTTCACATTCTCTTCCAATGCATGTACACCATCGTTCACGAATTCAACCACATCTTGAAATATGAAGACGACATTCATTTGCATAACCCGCCATTCATAGTCCCCCCCCCCTTTAAAAACTAGTAGATTCACTGAATTTGTGTTGATTTTATGTTTCCGTTTTCCATTGCATATTCTCTTTGAATCGCAACTAGATCTCCTTCATACCAATTTATTGGAACGAAAAGGTTTTCAAGAAAGATGGGAGAAGAAAAAGAAGAGAGAAGAAAGATTTAAATTGAATTGTAAACGTGAATGCAATTTTTATGATTTTTATCATACAATGCCTTTATATAGGCAACTAAAGCT
Source organism: Lathyrus aphaca (assembly GCA_963966055.1). Classification (NCBI taxonomy): domain Eukaryota; kingdom Viridiplantae; phylum Streptophyta; class Magnoliopsida; order Fabales; family Fabaceae; genus Lathyrus; species Lathyrus aphaca. Next base: position 96,908,684 of record OZ014525.1, on the reverse strand, counting down.
CATGCACAAAACTATACAAATCGACCCAAGCCCAAAATATACAAAATGCAAAGTATGAAACTATAAGTTACATTTCGACATAAAAACTATATGGGGTATTCGACTCAGTCGAATACAACTGACTCCTACACCTCAACTAGCTACTTCAAAATAGTCGAATGCTAGCTTTTGACAGAACATCTAATTACAACTTCTAATAATATTTTAATATATAGTTTCACAAATGATTCTGACGATCATGAGTGTATTCTTTTTGGACAAATGTATTTTGTTAGGTCTCATTTAATGTAATCATCTTTCAATTAAGCAACTTATGTAATATTATATTCATATATAGTTGTTGTATTTAATTTTTTTAAACACAAACTACAAGGTTGTTGTATATGTTATGACAACCAAAAGGCCATTCACTTGGCCAATATTCCAGTTTATCATGAAAGGACAAAATACATTGACGTCCGTTTACACTTTATAAGGGACATGATATAGTCAAAGGACATTCAAGTTCAAACACAACTATGAAAAACACATACAACCACAGTTGGGAAATATATATATAATCACGGAGGACCAACTGTTGTTAAGTAGCATATGGTTGTATATGTGTTACTTATAATCATGGTCTAGTGCCAGTTGTAGAAAATTGGAATGCACACTACCTATCACCAAAATTGTGTTACATAACCGTTGTGAAAAGTTTAAAGTTCTTTGGTTCAATTCCCATCAATGCGATTTTAGGGATTTAAATTATTCTGGATAGTGTTTAACATATAACCACAATTGGATTTAACAACTGTAGTTAGAGGTGTTCGTATGCGGTTTTGACAATAAAAATCATTTGAACCACAAGAGAAAAAACTCGCGGTTCGATTTGGTTCAGTTGACTTTTAGAAATAAAATAGAACCAAACCAAACCAAACTAATGCGGTTTAGTTTGGTTCGATTAGTTTTGTTTTTTACAAGATTTTTATTGAGCCATACATACGCCTATAGAGAACAATATAACTCTGTGTTTAGTCATTCATGCATTACCAAATAACATCAAAAGTCATCTTATTTTGAAAAAATCTTCTCATTAAATATCCAAAAATCAGACTAGACAAAAGTGGAATAAAAACCTAAAATAATAGCATAAATAATATCAAAGACATTATAATAAAACATAAAGAATATATGAGAGGAGAGATTAGAGAAGAAGAAAAAGAAATAGCATAATAGATGCGAGATTAGAGAAGAAAAATGCGATAAAAACGTAGTTGGAAGAGAAACGATAACATCAAAATAAGAAGATGAAAAGGTAAGAGCATAAGAGATGCGAGATTAGAGTAGAAGATGCAAGATATACATGGCAAAGAAGATGCTAATAATGTGCGATACTACTATGAGAGATTTGAGAAGGTTAAAACTGAAACTCTTAGTATAATTAAGAGAAAATCGTTCGCAATTATAAGGTTAATGCATAATAGGTTTGAATTTTGGGTTGGATGTGGGATAAGTGAATTTGGTTAAGTTTAGTTCGGTTTGCAAAATACAAACCGCAAACCAAACTGCACGGTTTGGTTAAAAAATGGCTTAAACACATCTGTACCAAATGTAGTTTTCTCTGGTTTCGATTTGGTTTGGTTTGGTTTACAGTATTCTATTGGGTTTGTTCGATTTTGAACACCCCTAATCGTGTTTAAATCACTTTCTTTATATATATATATACTCGTTCTTTAACTTGTATTTTTGTGAATCGTATCATACCAGAAACAACAACACACATTTGTGAATCACATCATACGAAAAATTGTATTACATCAAATCCAAATATTGTATATTACATCAAAACTAAAATGGCGAAAAACAACCTATAATTTACTCATCTTTACATCAAATAATTGTATCTTAGTGTTTTGGTTTCTTGTCTCTTAATGTCTTGATTTTAAACACCTATAATTTCAAATAACCATACTTGTTAGTGAATAAATTTAGAAAGTATAACTAACAATAAATTATGAATAACGAATAATATAATTATTTCTTAATTTTCCCATATGTCTTCTTTATGATCGTTATGAATAACATGCACATCATTTATATCAACTTCATCATATGAGGTAGCCACTTGTCTTGTGTAAAAAAGAGTGGAAGGAATATCAAAATTTTCATCACTGTGAGGAATATTTTTCTTTGGGGAATGATTGACCATCACCCCGATATGTGTGAAGGGTCAGTCACATATAAATTTTTTTTTACTTGAGAAGCCATGATGAATGGTTCAGTCATATAATTTTCCTTGCCATAGTCAACTCAGGTGAATCCTAATCATCGGTTTGTACACCATTATTATTGAGAATCCACTTGCATTTAAATAAAGACGCTTTGTAAATAACATGATCAATATCTTAAATATCCTCAATGACACCGTAGAACAATTTAGATGCCAATATAGAATTCTTATCTTTCGAACTAGAGATATACCTGGATTCAGCCTCAACCATAGCCCATTATTTTTCATTGTACTACAATCATCTTTTAATTTTGTATAAAAGGAAAATGACTAATGTCGTATGCAGTCAAAGTTATCACATTAAATTTTGGCATGTACGGTAACCATTTAATTGTTTCGGATGCACTATAATTATTAAATATTTCTTCATTAAACTAATATATGCATTTCTTGTTATGCTTTGTCAACAACAACTTGTCACTCATTCGGAGATTTTTTTCTTCATAAGTGTTTTGTGAGTAGCTATGTAAGGTTGAACTTCATCAAGATTATTCGATAAATAAAAATGTGCTCGAAGAATTAGATATTGAGCCATTGACTTAACATTTAAACCTTGAGTACCTCTACCTTCATAGCTGTCAGCATGACAAGACTTTGGAATTCCTATAGACTTTGTTTCCGACAAATAGTCTGTATAAACTCAATAAATTCTTCTATGATATGTATCTTTCAACAATCGAAGCTTTCGGTCGGTGATGCATATATTTTGATATACTCAAAACTCATTGGACGCAATAATTTCTTGGCATCATAACAATAATCCGATTTTTTTTAATATTCTGGTAGCATTTGCTTAAGCAAATCAAGCAAATTCGTGAAACTTTTATCCGACCACCCATTTTTTGCCTTCAGATTAAACAATTTTAACACCGCATACAATCGTTTAAAACTTGTGCACCCCTTATATAAATGGGTGTCCTTATCTCTGCATGAAGTATCATAAATATGATATTTCTTAATAGAAGATTCTCCAATATCAAGGAACATATCTTCTAGTCGATCATCCATATCTTCATCTTCATTAACTTTGTGAATTTTTGACGCCCTGTTTCATTTTTTATCCACTTCATGCCACATCCATATAGTATAATTTTGACATATAACATCATAACATAGGTGATGGAATATTTCTTCCTTTGTAGCTTTATTGATATTTTCGCAAATAACACAAGGACAATATGAGATACCATCATTTTTGGGAAGATTTTGTTCAACATATTCAAGGAATTCAAAAACTTCTTTGTCACATACCATACTTAATCTATCAGTTTTTATCCAACTATGATTCATAATAAATACTAAAATTTATATCAAAAGAATAACATGAATGGCTCACCAAAACCTAAACCTAAAACATATCCAAACCTAAAGCATATTCATAACAATGATATAACACTAAACCTAAAGCATGTACATATCCATCACAATAATATAATATTTAACAACAAAAACACAATGAACTATGAACCAAGAACAATATGAACACAAGGTTTAAAAAACACAATGAAAATCATCTATGAAAAGTAATGATAAAATCAACAAAAAAAAAGGAATAAAAGCAATGAACATCAGCCATGAAAAGTAACATAACATACTTCGAAGATGAGTAAGAAACCAAATGAATTAAGATGGTGAATACAAAATGAAGACGGTGAAGATTTTCGTTCCAAATGAATGAATACGGTGAAGATTTTCATTCCAAATGAATGAAGATCGTGAAGATGAAGAGTTCATTATCCTCGTCATCTGGTTCTCTTAAAATATGTTATGAATGAAATAAAGCATCTATTTTTTTTAATTGATAGGAAAGCATTTCACCACGGTTGATAAGAACAACCGTAGTGAAATACAGAACATGTTACCATGGTGGATAAATAGTACCATAGATAAACATTTTTCATTTTTTTTAACTTATGAATTTAAGCAACACACTTTTTTTAATAGGAAAAATGAAAAAATATTGGTCCTGAGATTCAAAGCTTTTAACACTTAATTTATCACCACGGCTATTTCACACAACCATAATGAAAGGTATTCTAATAAAATAAAAAAATAAAAAAATCAGGTGCTTTCAATTTGAGATATTACAATGGTGGACTTAATGTCCGTAGTAAATTAATGTTACCAAGTGAAGAACTGTACAGATAAAGTCATAAGTCTCAATAAAAAAGAAGAAGAAATCCTTAGACATAAGGTTAAAGTAAACTAGCTCCAATTAGGATACAACAACAACTCCTATTTCCATGCATCAATTAGGAAAAAATAAACATAAAAGGCTATATTCCATGACCTCTCTAATAGGAGAGTTACTTAGTAGCCATGAAGAGATTGAAAATGAGATTATGGGATTCTACACCACTCTGATTGACACCAGTTCAGCAGACATGCAAAACATTGATGTGGCTTGTGTGAGGAAAGGAAAAGTTATTTCTAGAGATAAGGCCATTCAATTGATTAGACCTGTGGAGGAAGCTGAAATCTGGAAATCTTTAGCTAGTATTGGTAACACAAAGGCTCCAGGTATAGAGGGTTTTAATTCATATTTCTTTAAAACAACCTGACCAATTATTAAGTATGATGTTATAGAGGTTGTTGCTGAATTCTTCTCCTATAGTAGCATTTACAAAGTTGTGAATTGTTCTCTTGTCACTTTGATTACCAAAACCTCTTATGCCTCAACAGTTAAAGAAATGTGACCCATCTTTTGTTGTAACACCCTTTACAAAACATATCAAAAATCCTCATTAATAGGCTAGGTAAAGTGATAGACTGTGTGATTGAAGATAACCAATCAACTTTCATTCTAGGCAGGAATATTCATGACAATTTCATGTTGGCTCAGGAATTAATTATAGGCTATGGCAGAAAACATATCTCCCCTAGATGTATGGTCCAAATGGACATACAAAAAACTTATGATACAATAGAGTGGAGTAGTGTATATCAGATAATGGTTGAAATGGGATTTCCCCAGATCTTCCTCAATTGGATAATGGCTTGTGTCACCACAATTTCATATAAATTTGCTATTAATGGTATGCATTCTAGTTTGGTCAGGGCAAGAAGAGGGTTGAGACAGGGTGACCCCCTTTCACCCTTACTTTTTGTAATCATCATGAAATACCTCCACAGAGTGTTACAAGGGCTTCAAAGTAATCCCAATTTCAATTTTCACCCCAAATGTGAAAAACTGAAAATCTTAAACTTGTGTTTTGCTGATGATATAATGATATTCCTTAGAGGAGACATTGAATCTATGAGGTTGATTATGAAGAAGATGCAGGAGTTTACAAAAGAAACAGGGTTGCAAATAAGCAATGCCAAAAGCAAGCTATTTTGTGGTGGGGTGAACAGAGAAATACATGTTCAGATGCAACTTATAACTGATTTTAAAATGGGGATAATGCCTTTTAAGTACTTAGGGGGTGCCCTTGGACAGCAAAAAGCTCACCATAACAAACTGTCAACCCTTAATTGAGAAGATGTTGAAAAATTGACTCATTGGAATACTAAATTGTTATCTTAAGCTGGAAGGGCTCAATTGATTAGGAGTGTGCTTTTTTTTCTGTTGCAAATTACTGGATACAAATTTTCACTCTTCCAAAGAAGGTGCTTAATCATATTGAAGGAATGTGTAGAATATTTATGTGGACTGGAAAAGAGACCCATAATAGGAAGACTCCAATCTCTTGGGAGCATGTGTGTGATTCTTGTAATGCTGGATGCCTGAACATGGTGCATCTCTCAATTTGGAACATTCCCACAATTGGGAAGATGCTTTGGAACATCTGGTCAAAGAAGGACGAGTTGTGGATAAAATGGATACATGCGTATTATATGAAGAATAACAAAGCTGCAGAATACCAGCCTACTGCTAACACATCTTGGATAGTAAAGGCCATCTTCAAAAACAAAGATAAGTTTATCAACTCTGATGCTTGGAGTGACTTTCAAAGGTTGAACATATACAGAACCAAACAAATGTACAATGAGCTAAGGGGAACAAAAACTAACATGAATTGGAGGAAACTTCTAATCCAAAACAGATCCAGGCCTAAAGCTACCTTCCAACTGTGGATGACTTGTAATAATTAATTACCCACCAAGGACAGGCTGCAAAAATTTGGAATCCAAACTGATGGCAGGTGTAGTTTATGCGGTGGTCCTGAGAGATGCAATCACTTGTTTTTTGAATGTGTGGTGACAAGCATGATTTGGAAGCACATACTGAGATGGATAAGAATGATGCATGAACCTAGTGGTTGGCAAAATGAATTGATTTGGGTCAGCCAAATCACTAGGGAAAAGTTATAAAGAGGAAAATGATAAAAATGGTTATTGCAGGAACAATTTACAAAATATGGAAAGTGCAAAACAATATGATTTTTCAAGAGGGGAAAATATAATATCTTCAAGTCCAGGACATTATAGATGTAGTAAAAATTAGAGCAACGAATAAAATGGCTCGATTTTGTAATAGTTTATGATGGTTGTACGTTTCTTAGTCTCTTGGTAACCTAGATTGATTTTGATCGGCTTGTGATGTAAATTGTTTTTTGGTAATATATATCTTTTATTCAAAAAAAAGAAAAGAAAAGAAAAAGTTCCCTCATAAGATAATTCAATAAATATGTTCATCAAATCATTGTCAAGATCAAAGTTTAATCATTGCGTGGACTTGATCAAATGTGTTGAAGAGTGATTTGAGCTTTTGAGAAAGAAATGAGGTGGTTGGTGGTTAAATTGACATTAGTGTCAGATTAAAGTCAAGATAGATAATTGTTGTAATATGCCTTAAAAGCATAAGTGTGAAAAGAGAAAAAAAACATATTTAGGTATTAGTTTTCATGTTTGTTCGCGAATCCATTTGTTAGTGGGTCATATCTAGGGTTCTTCATGACTTTGGAAATTATAAATATGATTCTCTCTCATTTATTATTAACATAAGTTGCATAAGATAAAAATCCTTTTGAAAAACAAAATGGTAGAAATTCTTAGGATTATATTCTTTGGTTATGACAACCTTTTGGAGTTATTAAAGGGGGGATTTAGGTAACACTTTAAACACCCTATCTGTGTGATTCTCATATTGAAAGTTTGGGAGATTAAGAAAAATTTGAGTAGAAAATATGGTTTAGTTTGATAACTCCAAAGGCTAATTTCTTGTAGCTCATATTAATATCTTGTAACAATTTTTGAAGTATAATGAATTCAAGAGTTGTTATCTTATTGAACATAGACTAATTTGATCAAATTGGATAAACAATTTTATTGGAACAAGTTTGGTTCTACAACTATCCTTAAACTTTGATGATAACAAAATATAGAGAACAATTTTGTACTCTAATCATTTTGTTGAGTGTGCTGAAAATTGAAAACAAACTCTGATTCTGAAGATGTCCAGACTCTGAACCAAAGGATAAAAGCGTATACAAATAAGTCAACTTTGATTTATCAAGTCAATGCTTCTGAACCAAAGTCTCGAAACCCAGTTGTCAAAAGACTATATTTGTTTCACCAAGTTCTGATGATAGACTTTGGAAATGCTACTCAAGTTTCATTAACAAATATTAGAAAGCCTCTAAATAGAAGTTGTTCAAGTCAAACGTCAACTAAGATTTAATGTGACAAAAGTACAAGAACAAATATACTTTTTCCATAAAGTAATGTATTTTGTGTCAAAGAAGTCTTCCGCGTCCCATCATCTTCACCAACTACCAGCTATAAACACCACTCTAGTATTAACATATGAAGTGACCTTCATACAATATATAGTTAGAGGATATTTTCATCTTCATCTCCAACGAATATATTTGTTTTTATATAAAGATGTCTTTGAAGATTGACCAAAAGAGAAATTGATACACACACTGAACAGTCATCAACGTTCACACTCAAAATACATATACATAAAAATAAGAAGTGTTTTTCACACTTATACACTTAGAAAAAAAATTTATTGAATATTCTTATTAAATATAATACTTGATTTAAACTTGTATATCTACTTATCTAAAACATCTTATAAACACAAACACTTTTTATTACAATTCTGATTATAATCCTCAAACGACCAGATTAGCCTCTTTAGAATAACATCTTGCCACAACTTAATAATAAATATTTTGTAAGTATATATATTTTTATTATTTTTATAAATTTATTGATAATTCATTTAACACTTTATAAAAACGAATCACACAAATAAATATTTTAAGTGAAACCCAAATTAATTTATGAATACCATTCATAAATTTATTTGTCTAACTTATTTTCGTGAAGTAAAGTATTATACCAAATTATTCATATTTCTTGAATAAACAAACAAATTACTTTCCACATTTTTTATATAATAGTAAAAATATAAAGAATAAATGGCGGGACCCATCTAAACAGTTAAATTCGGCCGCCCAGTTTGTCGTGTCTACCGTCTTCGCCATTTGACTCTCTCTCTTTCTCTCTTTCTCTCTCTAAGCCTACTACTAATAACCTAAACTAGCTCTGTTATCTTTTGTTTCATATACAAGTCTTCTTCTTTACACAATCCTTCATTTATTACCATCCTAAACTCTCTCTCTTCTTTTTCTCTATCTATGTTTCTCTTCTTCCATTTTTCTCTTTAGACATGACTGGTACTAATCAACTCAACCCCAGTGAATCCAGGGTATTCATCATCTTCATCTTCATCTTCCATCTATCATATTTTTTCAACCTCTCTTTTTATGTCTTTATTTTGGGTTTTTTGTTAGGATCATCTAGTTTTTTGAAAAACATTTTTTATATTTGTGATAACTAACCTAACCATTTTTTATATTCTACCTTTTCTATGCCGATTCATCGCAAAAAATAGAAACAATCTGATTTTTTGTTTTGTTTTGTTTTGCAGAGTGTTGTTCCTTTGAATACATATGTACTTATTTCCAATTTCAAGCTTGCTTACAATCTTCTAAGACGAGCTGACGGAACATTCAACCGAGATTTAGCAGAGTTTCTGGACAGAAAAGTACCGGCAAACGCAATTCCTGTTGAGGGAGTGTTCTCATTCGATCATGTAGATCGAAACAGTGGTTTATTCAACCGAGTTTATCTTCCGTCTTCCGAGAATGAAACTCAATGGGGTGTTGTAGATTTGGAGAAGCCATTGAGCACAACAGAGATTGTTCCTGTTATAATATTCTTCCATGGAGGAAGCTTCTCTCATTCATCCGCCAACAGTGCTATCTACGACACATTTTGCAGAAGACTGGTGAGCGTTTGTAAAGCCGCGGTCGTTTCGGTTAATTACCGACGATCGCCGGAGCATCGGTTTCCATGCTGTTATGAAGACGGTTGGAATGCGCTGAAATGGGTGAAATCAAGAAAATGGCTTGAAAGTGGGAAGGAGAAGAAGGAGAAGAAGGTTTATGTTTACATGGCGGGTGATAGTTCGGGTGGAAACATTGTTCATCACGTAGCGGTGAAAGCATCGGAAGAGAAAATAGAGGTATTAGGGAACATTCTTCTTCATCCATTGTTTGGCGGGGAGAAGAGAACAGATTCTGAAATTCGTTTAGATGGAAAGTACTTTGTTAGATTACAAGACCGTGATTGGTATTGGAGAGCTTTTTTACCAGAAGGTGAAGATAGAGACCACCCAGCTTGTAACCCGTTTGGGCCTAAAGGGGTAAAAAACCTAAAAGGACTTGAGAAATTTCCCAAAAGTCTTGTTTGTGTTGCTGGTTTGGATCTTTTACAAGATTGGCAATTGGCTTATGTGGAAGGTTTGAGGAGTTTTGGTCAAGAGGTCAAACTTCTTTACCTTAAGGAGGCTACTATTGGTTTTTACTTCTTGCCTAATAATGATCATTTCTATTGCCTTATGGACCAAATCAACAACTTTGTTAATCCTAATTGTTAATAATATTACTACTAAATCTTACCCTTACTTAACAAAACCTTCACTTTTTTTTTTTTTTTTTTTTATTTCTCTAGTGTTTGTACTTTTTTTCTTCTATATTATTATTATTACCTGATGGTGTGTACTTATAATAGAGTTATGAAGCATTACTAACTATTATTATAATATCTATGGTTGTCAATTTAAGAGATGATGAGATTGAAGATTAGGTATTGATTGATTGTTTTGTATTTTCCTCTTTAGTACTATTTAGTGAATATATATATTGTTGGATGTATGCTTTTGTTTTTTAGTTGGATTGGATTCTTGTTATGATAGAAGCCAATGTCTTGATTGTATAGGTTGTATTATGCTATAGTTCCAATTCAACAGTTTAAATAGTGTTGCAAATTTTGGTTGGATTTTGTTATGTTTACATCATTGATAATTGTGTGGAAAAATTTGGTGTGGGGTATAATGATAGACTTTTGCATTTCATTATGAAGAAATATTAAAACCCTAAAATATGTGAGTTAATTCAATTTAATTGTGTATAAAGCTATCCAAATATAATTACTTTACATTAAAATCAATTTTACAGAACAAAACATAGGCTAGTTGAAGAATAAAATGAGAAGGGTTTAGGGTAGGAGGACTATGATATAGGACAAGGTGAAATAAGTAAAATTTGGAATGACTTGTCCATTTGACTAGAAAAGTAGGAAAAAGTTTAACCTTTTGTTTTTTCCTTACTATTCTAAAAGTAACACTCTTTTTATATTTTTGTCGTTAGGACCTTCCAAAATACATAAAGCATGCCTGTATCATCTTTAGCATCTGAATCATCAGAAAATGTGTATAATAGAAGTAAAAGGTAGTACTAGTGCACTAGTGGTAAAAAAGATGAAGAATTTACTTTATTCTCTGGTTTACCACCCCTCTTTTCATTCTAGTTACATTAGCAAAAATAAAAGTAAGATTCCTCTAATTCTTTTAGAGTTAAATTTAGACAATTTTCTAAGTAGCTAACACAATTTAATTTGCTATTAATTTGTGTTTGCTAAATAATTAGTTTATAGTTTTATAGTTTTGGTAATTATCTTTTAACTCTAGTTTTTTTACTAACTTTTAATTTTCTTTTCAGAAACGATTTGAAGTAACTATTTGCTTATGATTTTTTCTTCTATTTATACCCTTGTTATTTTATCAAAAACTCAATTTTATCTTTTATGTTAATATAATTTAAATTAAATAATTACGTTTTAAATGAGGGAATAAAAAATATTAGTCATTATTTTTACAGAACAAATTCATAATGCAATTTATCTTCTATTTTGTTATTAATGAAATATTTTGATTCAATAAAATGAATTATTTTTATTACTTTTAAATTATAATTATAATTATTTATTACTTGAATTTTTATTATTAATTTTTTTATTATAAATATTACAATGAATGATTTAATATATTTGTTTATTAGTAGGCATATCATGAATTTTAAGAGGAAATAAAGAGATAAAAGTATACACTTTATTGAAATATAAGATCAAAGAGAAATATTGTTATTTTATATATTTAAAATTTGTATTTCATTGCTAATACGTTTATTTTTGTTGAATAAAAATTAAGTTAATAAATAGGACAATTAATTTTTTTAATTAATAATATTATTTTGTATTTATCCGCTAGTGTAATTGTTAATCTATCAAATATTCAAATTAACTTATCAACTATAAATTATCAGTTATAAACTATAAGTCAACTATAAATTATCAATTATAAGTCATCAGCTACAAACTACCAATTAACTTATCAATTATCAGCTAATTTTACCAAAAAAGCATTAATCATCAAATCCCTTAATTAAATTTAATATTTCATTTTAGTCTTTAACTAAAAAATATTATTATAAGTTAATCCTTTAATTTTATTTTCATTATCTTATTTTATCACTTATGTCAAAACTTAAAATATAAATTCTTCCCAATTTAAATAGTATATTAGTTTTAACCGATTAACTTAGATTTGTATCAATAGTCTTGCTGTCATGCCACATCACAGAATTTGATTTTTTTTCTTTAAAAAATTAAAAAAAAATGATCAAATAGAATAATAAAAGTGTAGTTAAAAGATTAATTTATAATATTTTTTAGTTAAAGAACTAAAACAGAATAATAAATTAATTTAAGAGACTAAAATATGTATTAATTTTTTTTTATTTGAAAAATTGGTCAGTAAAATTACATACAGAAAAATCAATCGTTAATGGTCTAGTGGTAATTAGCGCTGAGTTTTGTATGAATGACCATAATTCGATTCTCTATAATTGTGATTGGAAGGATATTAAAATCACTTGATATCATAATTGATCCAAAATCAGATTAGACGGTCTAATAGATCGGATATTGTGATAGAAAAAAGTTACATAAAAAGAATATTTAAAATTTTAAAATTCAATTAAGTATAAGTTTACATGTGATTAAAGATAATTGTAGGTAACATATAATTGAACCTTGTTGGAGGGAATGAAACTAACTACTAGTAAACCCCATCCACCAAAAAAGAACATGAAATGAAATGATTTCATGGCAAGAATGATTGAATCATAAATTTCACCATCTTTCAACGTCAATCTGATTAAATCTTGTCATCTTCCCAATTGCCCATTCAATCAAGTTATGTTTGGAGTTTTCCCAAACATCAAAAACAGGAATTTGGCATTCTTTTGAAAGAGAAGAACCCTTTGCTACTTTACTATTTTTTTTTCTAGTGGTTGGGAGTTTTGGATGTATTCTTTATTAGGGACCACTTTTGGGAACCAAAAATGAAATCCAATTAAAAATATTAACACATGTTGGGATTGCTTTAAAGTGTTTTAAGTGTTGAAACAGCTAAGCTTAGACAAGGACATGGAACCTTGTCTTTTATTGACTTTTTTGTATGCATAGGATAGATAGACATGTTTTATGGTTTTTTTTTTTTTTTTTTTTTTGGATTTAAGCTTTATTGAAAACCTTTCTTGTGCTTATTATTTTATGTCTTATTGTTATTTGTCCTTAGTAAATTAGCTGTTTATGTCTTGACAATATTCCTCAATGCGACAAAATTAAGAGTTATTGTCAATAAAGAGTTTTCTTTATTGGAGTTCATACACAAACAACTTCAATTTTGTTTGGTCGGTAACTTGCTTCTCAATTTTAAAAATATCGTAATTACCGACTCTATCCTAAATAGCATTATTAGGAGAGTACTAGTTTATTAATTTTTTTAAAGTATTTGAATAAATAATGTATTTAATCACTATTATTACATATGATAGCGGAGCAAAACAAGATGAATTTTACCTTCTCCATATTCATATTTGATTTTCATTCAAACATTTGTTTTTGCTTCAAATTTATAAAAAAAAGTAGATTTTTGGTAATCGTTACACGATATGACGTAATCAATTACCATATTATTTTTTGGCATGAAATGATGAATATGGGCTCTAGCCAATAACAAGATTTGACGTAATCGATTAAGAAGAAAAAATTCAATTTTGTTGTTGTTGTTATTTTTTTAGGTTTAGTTTATTTGAATAAGCTGTTTTATATTTTCCCATTCATTTTGCACAATGAGTATAAATTAATTCGTAAGCTCCAAATTCTTGTTAATGCCAATTCTTCTTCTCACCCTCAATTACACACACACACACACACACTCTCTCTCTCTCTCTCTCTCTCTCTCTAATTTCTCTCTCAATTCTTAACTTCATATTCTCCAAATTAACTCATTTCTCAATTAATTCACCTCAATTGATTTTGTATGTTTCAATATTTGGCATAAAGAGCACATATTCTGATCCAATTCCGCAACAACAATGAGTACCGTTTTCAATGATAGAACCCCCACCAACCTTCTAATTATTTATTCGAAGAATTATGACAAGTGGTCCAAACAAATGAAAAATTTGTTTGGGTATCAAGAAATACTTGAGGTGATCAACAATGGTGTCACACCACTTGGGGAAGAAGCTACCGAGGCTCAAAAAGCTACATTCAAGGAAGAAAATAAGAAAGATTACAAGACACTTTTCTTGAATCATTCTTGCGTCGATGATGACAACTTTGAGAAAATTGTCAATTGCGACTTGGCGAAGCAAGCTTGAGAGATCTTGGAGAAAGCTTATGCATGAGCTGTTAATGCAAAGATGGAGAGGTTACAAAATCACAAGAGGCAATTCGAGTTAACACAAATGAAAGAGAAGGAAACAATCAACGATTATGTGACACATATACACGTTTGGTGAATCAAATCAAGACGTGTGGAGAAACAGTTCTGGAGAAGAATGTTGTGTCGAAGATCTTGGTTATTTAACGTCAAGATTTGACAACATTGTAGTGGTTATCGAATAGTCGAAGGACCTTGTGACGTTGAGCAAAGATGAACTTCAAAGCTCTCTTGAGACTCATGAACAAAGAATAAAGAAGAGAGGAAGCGATAAAGCGAAAATTGAGGTTGCTTTGCAAGCACGGTTCAACGAGAATAGCAGAAGATCGAAAGGAAAATGAATTTCGAAAGGGAAGAAAATTTTCCAGAATTTGGGTGGAAATGATCCACAAAATTATAGTATTTCAATGGGGCAAAAAGGTGAAACAACTCCAATAGATATGGTGATCGAAGCAATGTTAGAGGCGGAAAACCAATGGACGAAAGCAAAATTCAATGTTAGAAGTGTCAAAATCTTGGACATTTTTCAAATGAATGTGATGTAAAACATAGGGATTCCTAAGGAGATGAAACTAAGATTCTGAGGCAAGAGATGGATGATGAACATACATTCTTTGTTATGATCACAAAGAAGAATTATGGCATGAATGAGGTGCTGGGTGCAACAGTAGCAGTTGTAAGTTGCTGGACAGCAACTGCAGCAGTTCGAAAAATGTTGCAGAAACGCATTCAGAGCAAAACATAATGATTACAGTTAGAGATGGATTCCAAGAGAGTGATGAGTGATACTTGTATTCCGGTTGTTCAACGCATATTGTAACATCCCAATTCTACCCGATAATTATTAACAAAATCAGAGTATAAAACATTCAAAAAAAACAATTTGAGATGATACATTTTCAACTTTAAAACAACTTTCAACACCTGATAAGTCTTTAAAACAAATATTTCAATTATTACGCAGCGGATTCATTAAATTCAACTTAAAACAACTTAAATCGTATCCAACATGAAAACAACTCAAAAGCAACAATTCTTTAATAAAACAACTTTAAAATTCAGCAACTAAGATAAAATCCAACATCAACATAAAACAAGCGCTATCCCCCGAGTGCTACATATCAGAGCGACAACATCGACTCGAATCTACTAAGATACTTCATTCTACTCTATATTACTTGCACGTTACCAACAGAGGGAAACATTCAAACAGAAGGAGTGAGATATCTAAAAATATAATCACGCATATGATAAATAACATATTAAATTAGATTACATGAATCACCACTTCATAACTTAACAAACAACTCAAAATCAACATAAAATACAACACAACAACATAATATACAACCTGATACACAACTTAGAAAAATGTGATGCATGTGGTACCATCGGAGCAAAACTCCCAACTTATAATATTGCCAATTAATAGAGGCTTCAACCCAAGACATAAGCCTTCAACTTTACTTTGCCAATCTATACCAACTTACCGAGCAAACCGCGCCAACGTAAATATGACATGCTATGCGAATCAACACAATTATCAACGAATAACAACTATAGCAACATAACAACACAGCAACATTCAACTTTGGCCAAAGGCATACAATTCATAATTTTGTCATTCATAAGGCATTGCATCATACAAGAACAAACATCAACTTTTCAACTTACAACAAAGCAACACAACACAAGTACAACAATTATACTACACTCTTATTTATAAAGTCCCAACTAAACCGATTAATCAACTATTTACTACACTCTGTTATTACGGCTTATTACTAATTTATTACCATACTTCTATTAAATTCCTACAACGTTGTCATTAGGCCAATTTACCAATACTGCTATCAACTACTACTATACTGACATACAATTATTCTTCTGTCAAATTCATCACAATCCTACTACTTAAATTATTCACAAGGTCCTAATTCAATTAATTTAATCTTGGTAATTAGTTACTTAATTTATTAATGTTTCTAGGTTAAAACAAATGTATCAGTAAGTCTGCATAACAGAAAAACACAGAACTATGAAACAGAATCCAAAACTCCACTAAACCCGTGTGACCATCGTCACACTTGTGTGACCCTCCTTACATTTGGAATTGTGAAGATCGTCCTAGGGATGTGACATACGTCACAGTTCCCAGACAGACGTCAAGAATAAGGGACGGTCGTCCCACACCCAAACCTGCAACGCTTTCTAGTTCTCTCTAGTTCATCTCTACAACTAATTCAAGAAATAATACAACATTGACATAATTTCTTCTCCGATTATTTTACCAATCGACTGTTGCACAATTCAACAAACAACACAACACTGACATAAGTTTCTTAATCATCTAAAAACAACTTATTCATAAAAACAACTTATTTACCACAAACAACTCATTTATCAAAACAACTTATTTTTTCCACACAAAACAACAATTAACAACAATAATTCCTATACCCAATTCTATACGAATTCATCATATAATCCCGATTATAAAGTTAGAACTCCACCCTTACCTTTGGATTGAAGGCGAATCTAACACTTGATTAGAACCCTAGCTTTTGCCTCTCTAGGAACTTCACGTAACCACCTCTTTTCCAATTTCTCGTTCTTCTCACTGATACCTAGTTCTTCCTAATTCCCTTTAACTTGGGATTTCTCTTTTAATTAATCTTAATAATGCTATTGGGCTTAACCCACACACCCCCATAATCACTACTTCTAATTACCAAACAAGCCCATTTATCAAAATAGCACAATTTTACTAATAACCCACAACTTAATTAATTGAACTTAGTCCAAGTAACAACAATACAACTTAAATAAACTTATTCAACTTAATTAAATTAATTCAACCATAACTTATCAACTGGACGCAAAACAACACCAACCACATGAAAATATTTGATTAAATAAACAGGGCGTTACAACACTCTCCCACTTAGAACATTTTCGTCCTCGAAAATCTCACCTTGTTTGAACAACTCGGGATAAGATTCCCGCATCTTGCTCTCTAACTCCCAAGTCATGCTTTCTCTAGTTGCTCCCAACCATACTATTTTAACCAACACAATCTCTTTACCCTTTAGAGTCTTCATTTCACGCTCTGTGATTCTCACATGCATCGTCTCAACAGTAAGATTATCATGTACTTGCCCATCATCCATACTAATCACATGAGATGGATCTGAAATGTACTTCCGATGTTACGACACATGAAACACATCATGCAAAATCGAAAGATTAGGCGGTAAAGCCACTCTATAAGCAACATTTCCATCTTTGTCCGAAATATGATACGGACAATAAAATGAGGAGTCAGCTTCTTATACTTCAACGCACGAGCAACACCAGTTACAGGTGTAACTCTAAAAAATACATGATCACCAACTTGGAATTCCAAATCTTTCCTTCGCTTGTCATAATAACTCTTTTTCCGACTCTGGGAAGTTTTCATCTTTTCTCGAATCAATTTCACCTTCTCGGTAGTCTCTCGAACAATATCTGGTCAAAGCACTACAGTTTATCCAGATTCATGCCAACACAAAGGAGTCTTACATCTTCGACCATACAACACTTCAAAAGGTGTCATTCTAATACTAGAACGGTAACTATTATTATAAGTGAATTCCATCAATGAAAGGTAAGTATCCCACGAACCTCCTTGTTCAAGAACGCACGCTCTCAACAAATCCTCTAGCGACTGAATAGTTCTCTTCTTTTGACCATTTGTCTAAAGGTGATATGTTGAACTCAACCTTAACTTAAAACTCAATGAATCTTACAAACTCTTCCAAAAATCATAAGTAAACCTCAGATCTCTATCTGACACAATACACAAAGGAACACCATGCAACTTTACAATCAAGCGAGTATAAATCTCTACCAACTTAGATACTAGAAAACTGATATTAATAGGAAAAAATGAGCAGACTTAGTAAGCCTATCAACAATCACCAAAATCGAATCATGTTCACTTGAAGTATTAGGCAACCCCGTTGTCGCTCCCGATAAATGGGAATGGCCCAAATAAAGGTACAGACGCGAACGGTCGGCGAAAGGAGGATGTGAGAACACACAGGAGTGAACTCACAGGGAAATGAATAGAGTCGCCAGCTAGGCATTTTTATCCCGGAGGAAAGGTAATGCTGCATAGACCTAGAAAGATATGGATAAGACGGTTGCGAACCAGAGAGACTGAGAAAGGGGGTTGGTTACAACCTGGGAAGGTATTAGCACCCAGATTGTCCGCCGTACTCGGCGGGATCCACGCTTAAAATATTTGTGTTTTAAAGGGGTAGTGTTAGTGCATTTTGTGTATAAAATAGCTGGAAAAGGATGTACAGGTGTCTGTGTAAGAGAAGTGAAGTGTGATATGTACAGTGTCAGTGTAAGGACAAGAATGAAATGCTCAAGACATGAGGCTAAAAGAATAAAGCTAGAAAGAGGGGGAATATACAGAGACTTTTGTTCGATAACTGTTAAGTTATGCCTACGTATCCTCTCGTGCAATGAGGAAGTCAGAACACCGTAGTTCGACCCAAAGAGACTGAAAGATGGATTGACTTGTGAACTGCTTACTTGTCTATGCTCAAGTGTAAGACCTGTCTGGCTCAGGTGCATATTGTCTTGCATTAGACGGAAGAAGCAACTTCTCGTTTATGAGTGAATGAGATGAGAAAAGAATCCCGGAGGAGACGATTATTGTTTGTTTTTGGTATTTTCAGTCTCTTATTGCTCTTGAAAGTTTGTCATAGATTAATGAGCTTAAGCCTAAACCAATGGATTTAGTAAACTCATCACATCTTCCCTCTGATTAGGGGCAATGAGAATACCTTAAGTGTGAAGTCAGCTTCTCACACTTAATCACCTTTGATGCAGGATTAAGATCATTAACCTACTTGTGATTATTTAGATGTTTTTGGTGTTTTTGTTTAGTGTTGAGTAATGAGATTAAGCCATAATCAAGGATTAAACAGACTCATTACACCATCCTAATAGAAGGATAATAAATGAGAATGTTTAAGCTGAGGAAAGCTCCTTAACTTAATCCATGATTAGGGATTAAACTCATGACAAAACAAAGCCTTTATTAAGTGGATTTTAGTTAATGATGAGATGATGAAGTGGATTTTATGATTTGTAAGACAACTTGAGGGGGACTTGTCCATTAACACTAGGGTTAGTCCTTCTTAACCAGTTAAGGAAGAATTAGAACCCTAATGCAAGGCCCAAGTTACAAGCTTGATGTCTTGATGATTATTAAGTGAATTGATTAAAGGATTTAAACACATTAAGGGTTTAACACTTAGGATTAAAGTTATACACTCCATCCTAATAGAAGGATGCAGGCATAAGCTTAATCACAAAGCCTTAAGACCTTTAGGGTTTAGTCCCTGATTATGAGATGAGAAGAGAAGAACCAAAGAGACACAAAGGTAAAAACTAAGATGGGGGACTAATCAAAACCCTAATCATTGTCATGCTTGGTTGTTTCTAAGGTTTGTGAGGTTTAAGAAAGAAGTCTTCAGAGGAACCACCAGGAAGCAGATGAAAGGAGCAAAGAGAAGCAAAGCAACTTGCTTCATTTAAGAAGACAAGTCACTTGAGAAAAGAAAGTAAGAAGAAGAAGAAAGAGCAAGCTCAATCTCAAACACATAACAAAATGCAGCAAGGATGCATAAAAGACATGAAAAGAAATTATGAGAAGTGAAGGCAAATCCACTTCTCAAAGTGACTTACCACCTGAAAAGTTAGTGAAAGAAATGCAATGCAATGCAAGATGAGATGAAATGACATGATGCAAGCCAAAACCAGAAGTACATACATGATGTTAATGATGCTATGAGATGATTCAAACATGAAACAAAGCATGGGGATGATCATACAAGCTTATGGATGCAAATGAAGCAAGTTAAGAACCATGATCATACATGAAAAGTTATGAAGTGCAAATGGCATACAACATGGAAAATGCAAGATGCAATGACCAAACATGATTCTAAGATGTCTTAAGATGTCAAATGAATCAAATGGATGCATAAAAATGTCATGGCAAGTCATGGTATGCAAGCAAATGCAAGATGGATGCATATGGAAGCCCAAATTAGGGTTTATGATCAATGCACCAAACAAAAACCAAAATCAGAAGCAAACATCAAGATAAAAAATTGAAAATGCATTCAAAAGAACCCTAACCCTACACAAACTCACTGCCCAAAGGAGGGGTTCTAACTCCTAACCTAATGAGAATTATGAATTTCCTAAGTTTATTAGGGTTTTTGGGTACCTTAACAAGAAAAATGTCAAACAAATGGAAAATATAAGATCAAATCATGCCAATTTAATCTCACAAACTACATGATATGCAAAACACAATGCAAAAAGAACCAAAGTCCAACTCTCAATGGTTAGGCAGAAATGATTTTTTGAAGTTTGGATCAAAATAATGCTTTGAAATTGAATTAATTCCATGGAAAATTATCAAAATGCATCAATATTAAAAAAGAAATTTGGTTTGAAGGTTGGACAATGTTTCTAAATGATTTTAAAGGTTTCATGAATTTTTTGGTGATTTTTAAATACCTAAAAGTATTTTTAATTAATTAATTCTCATTAATTAATTAAAAATAAACTTTTAAATGATTTAAAAATATTTTTTAATGCAAAAAATAAAAATAAAAATGTTTTTGGTTTCTGAAAATTAATAAAAGTTTATACAAAAAATTTCAGAATTTTTAAAATTGTTTTGCTATTTTAAATAAAATGGAGAAAACAAATGCATTTAAATGAAAAATGAAAATGAATTAAACTGAAAAAAAGAAAAGTCAACATAATCAATGGCCAGGGTTTGAACTCACACGCGCGGGAGAAGACTTGGCGCCACATCTAAGGGCTGAGATTCAAATTCGCTAATTAAATGATTAAGCCTTAATCCTGCCCTAATCACATTCAGGCGACCGGAACACTGTTCCGGTCGTCTTCTCCGGCCAGCTCAACTCTCAATCTCTCTCAATATGCCATGAAATCATGCCAAACTCTCCAGAATCAATCATTAATCATCACTAAACCTAAACCCCACCCCAAAATCCATTCATTTCCACTGAAACATGAGGAACGAATCAAAACGGAAAACAACACAAAAATTTCAGAGATCAAATACATCCTACACACGCAACCATTTTCAATGATTCAAAGCTTAAAATGATCAGCACATCACATAGAATCAGTTTGTAACTCAAAACACAAGTTCTGGAAAAATGTTCTTGGATGATACCTGAGATGGAGCTTTCGATTCCAGAGCTTTCAGGCTGTTTCTTTGGCTCAAATCTACTCCACTGATCCTCCTAAGAAGCTTGCAAGGTTTGTTTGAAGTTTGCAATGGCTGGTTTGAGAGTTTGCTTGAGTTCTGTTCAAAGGGGGGCAGAAATCGTATCTGGCTTATGTGAGGTTTCAAGGGTGAATGAAGGCAGGGAAATGATCAGGAGGATGTGGTGATATGTTCTGTGAAGTTTGTTTGTGAGTTTGTAGCTTGTATGATGAGTTTCGAATGCTTTTGCAAATGGGGTGGAAAATGAGAATGCTGTGCTATGGAGTGTTTCAGGCTTGTGTTCTTGTTGCTTTGGCTTGCTTTTTCCTTGTATAAACAATTGTGATTGGTCAGAAGAAGTGATGTGTGCTTTATTGATAGGTATGGCTCAAGTTGCCAAAATGTCAAAGTTGTGTAAGAAGGGCATGGGCTACTTGCTAGCCAAGGACAAAAGGTGTGTCCTGCGCAGCATGATGTGGGGAGATGCCTAGGATGGTTCAGCAAGCTAGCAAGCAAGTGGATGATAAACTATGATGAGTTTTGCAACTTGCCTTGCTTTTGATTCTTATGAGATATCTTGCTCCATAAGCCACAAAAATAAGAAATTTCTTGGTGCAATCTGACTTTTAGGTCTTGTATGATCATGTTGTGAAGTTTAGAAGTCCATTTGGTGACTTAATTTGCCTTGAGAAGTGAATTTGCAACTTTGCCTCTTTGGTGGAAACTTTGAAATTTTGTGATTTTTGCCAACTTTGACAAGCCATAACTTTTCATCCAAAATGAATTAGGTCATGTTCTTGTAATTTTTGAAAAGGGAATGATCCAATCTACAACTTTCATGACCAAAGTTTTTTTATTTGAAGCTTTTCTGAATCAAAAAGTAAAGGTTGAAAAAGTTGCCTAAAATGGCAATTTCATTAAAAGTCAAACTTTCCCAAAAAGTCAACTTTGCAAAAGACTTGAAATTCTTCAATTTTGTGAACTTCCCACTTCTTCTATGATCAAATAAAGATTATATACAATCAAAATGATGAAGAACACCCTTTGGTTGGGTCATTGGGGGCCTCAGATGCCCTGATTTTACACTGACTTGCTTGAAAAGTCAACTCTTGATCAGATGACTTCCTCAAGGAATTTCTTCATGAAAATTGATATGCATACTCCCTATAACATATAGAGACCAATAGAAACAAGAATGACCAAAAAAATTGGAGTTATGGCCTCTGAAACCAAAACCCTAATTTTAGGTCATCTGTGCAGTCAAGCCTGGCTCTGCTTCCATACCATTCCCAGTTCTTGTGACTCTTTGACATTCTTGACTTTGAGAGGATATAATATGATGTTTGAACATACATGGACCTCTTTGAAGTGATTGATGACCTTTGGAGTGGCTCAAGAAACTCTTGGATTGCTCAGATCACAAACCCTAGATGCAGATGACTTTGAATCTATGCAGTGAATCAAAAATGTGATATGGGATGGTATGATTGAGTTTATGCATATGAAATGATCACAAGCCATGGTGTGAATGGGTGAGGGCAAATTTGGGGTGTTTACAGCTGCCCCTATTCAAACATGAGTTAGCTGTGTAGGATGTAAGCAACGGCTTAACAGGCAAACCAGATAACTTGTGGTTGAATACCAAAGACAGTCCAAAATTTGCACTCACAGAATGAAGAAGAAAAGGGATATAGATTGTAAAAGAAAATAAAATATATTGTAAAGTATGGGCGACGGAGGACGACCGTCGAGCAGAGGACGACTGCTGGGTAAAGAGCAATGACGGGGACGACCGACATGCTGGGGAGAGTGTGTGAAGTAAAGCAATGACGGGGACGGCCGACATGCTGGGGGTAAAAGGGGTTATGATGGGGACGACCATCAAGTAAAGCTGTAAAATTCTCTGGGGATTAATGAAAAATGATGGGGACGGCCATCAAGCTCATAAAGCAAAGCAACCAACGATGGGGACGGCCATCAGGCTAAAAAGAAAAGGGACCACGACGGGGACGGCCATCGGGTTAAAGAATAAATGAAATAAACAGATGATGAGATACAGTCATCGAAGGTGAAGGACGATCACCTAGCAGGGGACGGCTGCTCTGTAAGGGTTAAGATGAGGGACGGTCATCTAAGGTGGAGGACGACCACCCGGCAGGGTACGGCTGCCGAAAATATCGCGACATAGGACGAATGTCGGATAAAAGGTCAACGATGGGGACGGCCATCGGACGAGCATGACGAAGGACGATCATCAAGAGGTGGAGGACGACCACCTAGCAGGGGACGGCTGCTCTCAAGGTTTATCATGACGTAGGACGAACGCCAGATAACCAAAATCAACAATGGGGACGGCCATTGGATAAAATGATGAAGGACGATCATCAAAAAGGTGAAGGACGATCACCTAACAGGGGACGGCTGCTAAATATCACGACACAGGACGAATGTCGGATAGAAAAGGACAACGATGGGGACGGCCATCAGATGAGCATGATGAAGGACGATCATCAAGAGGTGGAGGACGACCACCTAGCAGGGTACGGCTGCTCTCAGGGTTTATCATGACATAGGACGAATGTCAGATAGAAAAGAAAATTGCTTTGCGGGCGATCTACTGGGGAATAGTAAACACGAACGAGTGTTTACATCCAAGAAATAAAAGATATAAGTGTTTAGATGTTTGTGTATAGATTAAAGATGCGGACGAGCATCCTTAAGACTATGATACGGACGAGTATCAGGTAGAAACAAATATTGACACGTGTTCAGAGATGATGATACGGACGAGTATCAACTGGTTAACAGAGAACACAGACGAGTGTTGAATCTGAGGGGACTCTTCTGGGGAATAGTAGACACAGACGAGTGTCTATATTCAAGAAAAAAGTGTTTGACACAGTGTATGGATTAAAGATGCGGATGAGCATCCTTATGATTATGATACGGACGAGTATCAAGTAGAAACAAACGCTTGACGCATGCTCCGAGATGATGGTACGGACGAGTACCAACGGGTTAACAAAGAACACGGACTAGTGTTGAATCTGCGGGGATATAAATGGTGTATACAAGATACGGACGAGCATCTGTATAAGGTAAGTATGAGTAATGTATATTTGAGTGTTCAATCTGCTGGAGAGAGTGACACGGGCGAGTGTCAAGAGGTATATTATAAACAAGTATCTGGTTTAGGTAAATGTGCTGGGGTGATGACACAGACGGATGTCAAGAAAATTATATATACAAGTATCTGTGAGTGCAAAGGGGACGCTTTGGCTTTCTGCTGGGGATATGACACGGACGGGTGCCACAAGGAGTGTGTACTGGTGTTGGTGAATGTAAGGCAACTGTTTTAGCTCTTTGCCGGGGAATCTGGGGAGCATTCCGTATATTGTTGATGGATTGTCATTTTTCACAAGTGTTTGATTCAGACCATGACTTATGATTATGCAACATGTTTGATTTTTACCGTAATGCTCCGTATTAGACGGAATGCTACGCTTTGTGGGGTGAATATGATGTGAATGCTATGATTATGCAAGGATACCAATCCGGGATTCGGATCCCGTTGCTGTGAAGATCTCTGGTCGATTTGTTTGAAGTGGACATCCCAGCTGGGGATGAGATCATTAGTAGATCTGATAAGATGCATCTGCTTGGGGAAATGGGTCAATGATAGACCTATCCCAGTGAATGGGATACCCAGCTGGGGTTTGTAGAAGCTTTCGTCACTCTGTTGTGATTCCTTCGCGCGTTGCTCTTCTGGGTAGAGGCTGAAACTCTGTGGGGAGATGGTTCCCTGGCTTTTGTACTTGGCCGAGGAAGAATGATTGGCAACTCGGCTGGGAGAAGCAACAAGTGGCAACTCAGCTGGGGAGAAAACACTTTGGGTGCTAAGACTGAGTGTTGATTTGCCAGTTTGCCGGGAGTGAAGCTTCCATGCCCCATGTTGTGCTTTGGATATCTGCAATCATGCAAAGATAGAAAAACGTACAAGTAATCCCGAGGTATCCTTTACCGGATTCCGTCATAGGAGTTAGACACTCCCGGGAATAAGTATATTTCCTGCAAGCATGTGGTTTTTTATTTTTGAAGACAAACATTTGTATTCATGCAATCAGTTTTTAAGACATCAGACGTTCTTTGCAAATAAAATGTACAAGACGAAACATGACCGAAAATCTGATTTTATTAATTCATGTGCCCTGAATTGGCAAGATACAGTCAAAGAAACATATCCCCTGAAATGAGGAGATTGTTACAAATTGAGAAACAAAATGCTGGCAATGTTGATGACGCTTTAAGGAGCTTCCCCTTTGCTATGATTCGTATGACATTTGACGTTCTTCTCGTCTTGCTTTCTGAAGAAAGCTGATTCTGATAAAAGCTTGATCCTTCCGAAGCTTACCAAGGTGTAAGTGACACAGACGAATTCAGAATGCAGTTGTTCGCTTATTCCCTTATTTTGCATGGATCGCCCTTTCGAGTTTTCAATCCATCGGGATACCCTTTTTTGCCTGAGCTGTCCAATGCGGCTTTTCAACTCAGCGGGTGTACACATTTTTTTTGTTTATTTTCCCTTATTTTTGCCCGAGTCTTTTATTCTGTTTTTTGACTCGCCGGGATGCCCTATTTTTGCCTGGACTTACATTCTGTTTTTATGTCCAGCGGGTCATTTTTATGCGAAGTATTTTTTGACTGCATCTGAATTCACAGGGGACGGGAAATCTTCACCATCCATGGTGCTGAGCATCAGTGCTCCACCGGAGAAGACTTTCTTTACCACGAATGGTCCTTCATAGTTTGGAGTCCATTTGCCCCTGTGGTCTGTATGAGGAGGGAGGATTCTTTTTAGCACAAGATCTCCTACTTGGTACTCTCGGTGCCTGACTTTCTGATCGAAGGCTCTCTTCATTCTTTTCTGATACAACTGCCCATGACAGATTGCAGCCAATCTTTTCTCTTCAATCAGACTCAATTGTTCATTCAGCTTAACATCCATCAGTACCCGTAGGGAGGGTAATTCAACTTCAACAGGTAGGACTGCTTCCATACCATACACAAGCTGATACGGTGTTGCCCCAGTGGATGTTCTGATTGATGTGCGGTACCCATGCAAGGCAAATGGTAGCATCTCATGCCAGTCTTTGTAGGTGACTACCATCTTCTGCACAATCTTCTTGATATTCTTATTAGCTGCCTCAACAGCGCCGTTCATCTTTGGCCTGTAAGGAGAAGAATTGTGGTGTTGGATCTTGAAGTCCCGGCACAGCTCTGCCATCATTTTGTTGTTTAAATTGGAACCATTATCAGTAATGATTCGCTCGGGAACTCCGTATCGACAGATGATATCTCTCTTCAGAAATCTGGCTACCACTTGTCTTGTAACATTGGCATAGGAAGCTGCTTTGACCCACTTGGTGAAGTAGTCAATGGCGACCAGGATGAATCTGTGGCCATTTGAAGCAGTCGGTTCAATCTTGCCAATCATGTCAATGCCCCACATAGCAAAGGGCCAGGGTGAAGACATCACGTTCAAAGGATTGGGAGGCACATGCACCTTATCCGCATAAATCTGGCATTTATGGCACTTTCTGGCATAGGCACAACAGTCGGCATCCATTGTGATCCAATGATAACCTGATCTTAGCAATTTCTTAGCCATGGCATGCCCTCCAACATGGGTACCAAAGGATCCTTCGTGCACTTCATGCATTAACAAGTCTGCTTCTGTTCTATCAACGCATCTGAGGAGTACCATATCAAAGTTTCTCTTGTACAGGGAACCATCAGTGTTCAGAAAGAAACTACCAGCAAGCCTTCTCAAAGTCTTCTTATCATTGGAAGATGCCCCAGATGGGTATGTTTGATCCTCCAAGAAGCACTTAATGTCATGGAACCAAGGCTTATCATCTTTGACAATATCTGTTGCAAATACATATGCTGGTCTATCAAGTCTGGACACTGAAATCCGAGGCACAAAGTTGGCAGCTTGAACTTTGATCATAGATGAAATGGTAGCCAGAGCATCTGCAAACTGATTCTCGTCCCGAGGGATATACTCAAGCTTGACCGTTGTGAAGAAAGTCAATAACCTCCTTGTATAATCCCTGTAAGGTATCAGATGATCCTGGTGTGTGTACCATTTGCCATTGGTTTGATTAACTACCATAGCTGAATCTCCGAATACAGTCAATGTCTTGATCCTGAGGTCAATGGCTTCCTCAAGACCCATAATGCAAGCTTCGTATTCAGCTTCGTTGTTAGTGCAGTTGAAGGTGAGTTTTGCCGAGAAAGGCATGTGAACTCCCTTAGGTGTAATGAGTACTGCACCAACACCACGACCATTCATATTAACAACCCCATCAAACATCATAGTCCATTCTTCCTCTGGGTCAGGCCCTTCAGTGTGAACAGGCTCTTCATGATCTTTTGCTTTTATGAACATGATGTCTTCATCAGGGAAGTCAAATCTCATAGGCTGGTAATCATCAATAGGTTGCTCAGCAAGATAATCAGACAATACACTGCCCTTGATGGCTTTCTGAGATGTGTACTGGATGTCATATTCTGTGAGGATCATTTGCCATCTTGCAACCCATCCGGTAAGAGCTGGCTTCTCTAAAATGTACTTGACTGGGTCCATTTTGGATATCAATAAAGTAGTGTGGGTCAACATATATTGTCTCAGTCGGCGAGCAGCCCACGCTAAAGCACAGCAAGTTTTCTCGAGCAGTGAATAACGTTGTTCACAGTCGGTAAACTTTTTGCTCAGGTAGTATATTGCATACTCTTTTCGACCAAACTCGTCATGCTGGCCCATCACACGCCCCATTGACTCTTCTAATACTGTCAAGTACATTATCAAAGGTCTTCCTTCAACTGGAGGCATAAGGATTGGAGGTTCCTGCAGGTACTCTTTGATCTTGTCAAAAGCCCTCTGGCAGTCTTCGTTCCACCTGACCGTCTGTTCTTTTCTTAACAGCTTGAACAAGGGTTCACAGGTTGCTGTAAGGTGAGATATGAACCTTGAAATGTAGTTCAATCTACCTAGAAACCCTCGAACTTCTTTTTCAGACTTCGGTGCAGGCATTTCTTGAATGGCTTTGACTTTATCAGGGTCAACCTCAATCCCTTTCTCACTTACAATAAAACCCAGCAGCTTACCAGATCGCACCCCGAATGTGCACTTGTTGGGGTTCAGCTTCAGTTGGTACTTCCTCAGACGCTTGAATAACTTCAACAGATTTACCAGGTGGTCTTCTTCTGTGAGGGACTTGGCAATCATGTCATCCACATAACACTCGATTTCTTTATGGATCATATCGTGAAATAATGTTACCATAGTCCGTTGATATGTTGCACCAGCATTCTTCAGTCCGAATGGCATCACCTTGTAACAGAATGTGCCCTAGGGTGTGATGAAAGTTGTCTTCTCCATGTCTTCAGGTGACATCTTGATCTGATTGTACCCTGAAAATCCGTCCATGAAGGAGAATACCGAGAACTGAGCCGTATTATCAACCAATACATCAATGTGAGGTAATGGGAAGTCATCTTTTGGGCTGGCTCTGTTCAGGTCCCGGTAGTCAACACACATCCTCACTTTGCCGTCTTTCTTAGGCACAAGTACTATATTAGCAACCCACGGTGGATAGCTAGTTACAGCAAGGAACCCGACGTCCCACTGCTTTTGTACCTCTTCTTTGATCTTCATTGCCATGTCTGGGCGAGTACGGCGCAGTTTCTGTTTAACCGGCGGGCAATCTTCTCTCAAAGGCAGCTTGTGCATAACAATATCGGTGTCCAACCCTGGCATATCCTGATAAGACCAAGCAAACACATCCACATATTCTTGAAGCAGGTCAATCAGTTGTTTCTTCACTGAGTCTTGTAAGCAGGCCCCGATTTTAACCTCTTTCACATCTTCATCTGTACCAAGATTAATCGTTTCGACCTCCTCCTGATGAGGAGTGATAACCTTCTCCTCTTGTCTCAATAATCTGGCTAGCTCTTCAGGAAGCTCGTAATCTTCTTCAACCCCTTCATCAGCTTGATTGATCGGATTGTCAAAGTCATACGAAGTCATAGCCGTGTTGTTGTCGGTGCGGTCTGGAAGGCACTCTCTGCAAGGGTTCAGTTTGTTTATTTTAGTGATTTGATTTTAATCTTGTTTAAAAAAGTGAAATAAAGTTGTCATTTTGAAAACATTGCCATTTATTTTTGTACAAAAAGAAAAATGGAAAAAACAGTGAGCGGAAAAGAAAAAGACTCATTTGCAAAAGATGTCTGATATTTCATTGATTAATCTTGTTGCACAAAAATTACAGATGGCCCGATTACAAAATGAGTCTTGTCATCTTGGGCAAGATGCAAGACTTGATGCATGCTTAAAATATACAGGAAATAATAATTACTCTGCAGGAGTAACCCTTATAATTTCCTGGGAAGACCAGTTTGAGATACGGCTCCCCGGGATCCTTGGACGTATCCAGCTCTCCAGGTTGCGTTCATCTTCCGACTCATCTTCCAAGTTGTTGACAGCATCAGGGGTGAGCATCCCCCCACTAACAAAGTTGGGCTTCTTAGCAGCCTCTGCTTGATCTTGTTGAGTTGGTTTGTAACCCAACCCAAATCTATCCTCTTTCTTCTCCACAGGCAACAGTTTGCCCCAGCCTTGAGCATTCCCCTCCTCAACAACCTTCCTGGCTTGCTGGTAGGATGTCATGGAAGTCCCAAGCACAGCAGATGTTTCATTAATATTCAGGGCCTCAAACCCTTGACTCATCGTTTCGTGGATCTCCCCATCCATCTCAATATATTTGTATGTAGCCAGATGGCTAACAAAAATATCTTCCTCTCCACAAATAGTAACGACTTGGCCCTCCCACTCGAATTTTAACTTCTGGTGAAGGGTAGACGTAACTGCGCCAGCGGCATGAATCCATGGTCTACCCAATAAACAGCTGTAGGCCGGCTGAATGTCCATCACGTAGAAGGTCGTTTTGAAAGTTTGTGGGCCAATCGTTATAGGCAACTCAATTTCTCCCAGAACTGATCTCTTAGAGCCGTCAAAGGCTCTCACTACTAAGTTACTGGGACGTAATGCCAATCCTTCATACTCCAGCTTCACAAGGGCTTTTTTAGGCAAGACATTGAGGGATGACCCTGTGTCTACCAGCACATGAGAGAGAACTGCACCCTTACACTCCATGGTAATGTGCAAAGCCTTGTTGTGATTGCGGCCTTCCGTAGTCAAATCAGTGTTGGTAAATCCTAGTCCATGACTAGCGTTAACATTTCCAACTACAGCTTCCAACTGATTGACGGTAATCTCCCCTGGCACATAAGCTGCGTGCAAGACTTTTAGTAGTGCGTTCCGATGAGCCTCGGAGCACATAAGCAATGATAGAATGGAGATCTTGGAAGGTGTCTGGTGAAGCTGGTCCACTATCTTGTAATCACTTTTCTTGATAATTCTCATGAACTCATCAACCTCTTGATCAAAAGGGGTTTTCAAAGCTTCTCTAACAACTTGATCTTCTTGCACCGTGCTCTTCCCTTTTGCCTTGGCAGCAGCTTCTGCTTCAGCAATGGGTCTTGGAATTTGCGGAGCAAAGAGACGTCCGCTTCGAGTGAAGCCTCCGCCTCCCCCCACATTGTCTACTTGTGGTGAAGAAGTTGATGATTCAAGAGTGATTCTCTGTCCTTCGCAGTATAGATCGGAGCCGTAATGCCAAGGGATGGCATTACTGCTTTCATAAGGTACTGGCCCAGGCACTGTGATAGTGACTGGACTGATGGCAGCTGCAGAAGGGACCATGATAGTATGCGGATCATAGTATATTGTGACTGGTGCTCTGATAGGAGTGACATTTTGTGAGTTGTAGGCAGAATCATTTGCAGGATCATAATAAATTGTAACTGTTGAAACACTTTCATTGTTTACTGTTGATGTTGTAGGAGACACTGTTGAATGGATGGGTGTTGCTGTTATAGGAGATTCTGAATGAAGGGGTGTTGAAGTTGTAGAAGGGATGTTTGTTGATATTTGGTCCGTTGAAGTAACAGATGAAGCATTTGTTGAGGAAACTGAAGAGTTGTTTGGAACAATGGTTGTTGTAGTTGTAGAAGACTCGGGAATTGTTGTTAAGGAGATTGCTGGATTGGTAGGTATTGATGTTGTGATTTGAAGCAGGCCACTCTGGATGAGACCATCTATGCCATCTCTCAAGTTATCGCACCCATTCACTGAAATGTTGCAATAAGCACATCCTAGCTCACATCTAGGGAACATTTGACATTCAAGGAGTTGAGCTTTGATTTCTACCAAGGGTGTCCGAATCTGGCCCACACTGGTTATCAAGTAAGACGGCTTATCTTCTTCAATAGCGTTGATTCTGGGTCCTCCGTGGTGTGGCATAGGATTCTTGTTAACATTTGGTGGTGGTGCAAAGTTTAGAGCTTTGGAATCCACTAGATCCTGCACTTTCATGTGCAAAGCTCTGCACTTCTCTGTACTGTGGCCAGGTGCATTTGAGTGAAAAGCACATCTGGCGCTGGCGTCATAATTTCTGGGTAGACTGGTAGGATCTGGAGGTGCCAATGTCCTTAGCTCAACCAGGTTGAGCTTTAGGAGTTGTGGCAATAATGCGGCATAAGGCATAGGGATCAGATCGATCACCCTATTGGCCTGAGAAGGTCTCTGTTGATATGGTCTTTGCTGATTGTTGTTGCTGGTGTTGTTGTTGTTATAATTTCTCTGAGGAGGATACTGAGTTTGTTGCTGGTAATGGGATTGCTGCTGCGGTTGATAAGCTGGTTGTGGATGAATTGGAGCGGGAATGGTGACTGCTGCCACAGACCTATGAACATATTGGGGTCTGCCCCTGTTGGTATGGATAGCATTGGTCTCGCCAGTTCTTCTTGGGCCCACAAAAGGTTTTCTTGTGTTGCTGGACGAGCTTGCACCGTTGTCAGAAATTTTACCCATCTTTAATAGGCTCTCAATTATTTCCCCGGCTATGACCATGTCAGCAAAGCTAGTGGAAGAAAAGGCAGCTAGCCTGTCAATGTATGTCCCTTGGAGGGTGTTCATAAACATATCAGCCATCTCCCTCTCTGACATGGGTGGCTGGACAGCAGCAGCAAGCTGTCTCCACCTCTGAGCGTACTCCCGGAAACTTTCCCTGGATGATTGAGACATCCCCATCAGGAGGGTCCTGTTGGGAGCCATATCCAAGTTGTACTGGTATTGTCTGATAAAGGCCTCAGCCAGGTCCTTCCAGCACCTGATGGTTGCTCTAGTCAGGTGAGAGTACCATTCCCTTGAAGCTCCTGTTAAGCTATCTTCAAAATAAAACATCCATAGCTTTTCGTCCATGGTGTATGCCTTCAGCCTTCCCAGAAAGGATTGCAAGTGGGTCCGAGGACAGGAAGTTCCGTTGTACTTCTCAAAGCACGGAGGTTTAAATTTGTGGGGAATCCTGACCCCGTCCACTAGACCCATGTCCATAACATCAAAGCCCAAAGAATTCTGGGACTCCAGGGATCTCAGTTTTTCAGCAATCTCATCTAGCCTTCTGTCATAGGCTTCCTCCCCAGCTCCCATCACTGTAAATTGATCTTCCTGGGGGTCTTCTTGCAGCACTCTGCCTGCAGTGGCAGTCCCTTGCACATTAACAGGGATGTTGATCTCTGGATGAAGGTGGGGTCCATAGACTGGAGGATTAACATGAGGTTGAACTCTCTCATTATTGCTTGTCCCAGCAGTCCCTAGATGGGGGTCTTCCTGATTCTGCCTCTCTACCAGTGCTCTTAATCTCTCTTGGCTTTGAGCCATATTATTCATCACCTCCATAAATTGTGTCATCTGATTCCACATTTCCAATCTCTCATTGGCCATTTGAGTCCTGACCTCTGTAAGGTCCTGCTGTACTTGGTCCATTTGTATACCCGGAAGGTTGTTGCGGGTTGGATATCTGTGTGGACGGTTGAGTGGGAACACCCGTCGTCGAGCAATAGTTCCTGAGATCACAACAGAGTTAGTAACAAAAAACAAAACAAACCTACAAAACAAACAAAGGTTAGTATGCAATGCAGTATGCTTATTCGTTTCCAAGGTATCCGGCTTGGCACTTGGTTTTGACCTTTCCAGACCCCTGAGGAAGATGCTTTTGATGCTGCTTGAAAGGACTCAGATAAAAACAAACTAGTAGATATATTACAAAAGGAAAAACATACATAGTTTGTTTTTTACAATACATGCCCTCTGAGGGGTCAAAAATACAACATAAAAAAGGAAAAGTACAATGAAATGAAAGCAACAACAAGCAAAAAGTCAGACACCAAGACCAAACTCATCCTCCTGGACTTCCTTCAGAAGTGCTTCAGTCACAGGGTCAGCTGGATGCTCTGTGAGGTTCCTGATGAGAAGATTCCTGGTGGCAATAGCTGCAGTTAGCTTCTTGTGTCTGCTCTGGTCTTTTGACCTCTTCACTCCAGCTTTGAGTTTCAATTCTGAGATTTCCCTCTGGGCTGCAACCAGGGCTTCCTGTTGCTCCTTTGCATTAGCCTCCAACTGCACAATCTTGTCCTGAGTTCTCTTATCCTCCTGAGTGCGAGCTTCAGTGATCCTGACCCACCTAGCTTGGCTCTCCTTCAGATAAAGATCAGTCCTAGCTCTCTGGAATTGGGCCTCTTTGCAGGCATTCTTCAAAATCTGTTCTCCAGCCCTTGACTTCTTGATGTAGTCTTCTGACTTTTCAATCCTGGCTAGATGCTCCAACTTTAGCTTTTCTAACCTTTCAATGTCCAGACGACCATCACTCCTCTCCCAGAGGGTCTTCTGTAGAGCCTGAGTCAGATTCTCATTTCTCTCTTTCAATTTCTCAAACTCCTCCAGGCTGACAGTAGCTGGAGGTGGTGCTGTGGATGGCCCAGGCACATCTTCAATGGTAAAGGGCATCCCAGAAATTTGAGCCCTGGCATGAGACCACTCATAGTACTGAGCTGAGGCCACATTGTTGCATCTCCCAAGAATGGTTACCCCTTTAGTCTGGACATTGTCCCAAGCCCAGGATGCTTGCCTGACAATAGCCAGATTAGGCTTGATCTCACAATAAAGGGTCTCAGCCAGATCCTGTGCTCTAGGAGGGTGGATCAATGCATAGCCCAATTGTCTTTTGAATAGCAGAGGGTTGTAGTTGATGCAACCCTTCACTCCTATCAGAGGCACATTGGGAAACTGCCCACAACTAGTAATGATGTCTCTGCCCTTGGTGCTCTGAGTGCACCACCTGATATCATCTGAGGTTAGAGCAACAAGCCTCCTAGCCCAGTTCTTCTGCTGGTGAGGGTTCAAGAATGCATCAGTCTTTGGCAAATGTTTGAGCAGCCAAGTATGGAACAAAGGAGCACAGCATCTCACCAGTCTTCCCCTTTGCTTTTCATTCCTTTGGTGAACAGAGTAGTAGAGATCTCCCAGTAAGGTGGGCACTGGGTTCCTCAGGATGAAAATATGGATTGCATTCTTGCTAATAAACTTAGGCTCATCTGCAAATAATATAACCCCATATATGTTAAGGGCTAATAATGCACAGACTGCCTTCCACTCCCCCATGGAGGCCTTCAGAATAGCCTGAGAGGTCAAGAAATCCAAGTGAAGACCTGAGACTCCAGCCTTTGCTGTCATGTTCTGCCCAATCAGAACTGGTTCCAGATACAATTCCTTTGCCACCTCTTCATTACTAGGGAAAGCCATCTCAGGGTTGAAGGGGACTCCACCCCTGATAGGTACACCAATCAGTGATGAATACTCTTCCAACAAGGGTCCCAACTGAAAATTCTGGAAGGTGAAACACCTCAGAGGGGGATCATAGAACTGCAAGCAAGTATGAATCAAGCTCCTCTGTGAAGGGTCCAAATCCATAACCACATCCAGGATTCCTCCATAATGTTCTCTGAATAGTGGTATATGGTCTGGAGTAATCAGGGCCTGGACCTTCCTGATGCCAGCTAGCTCAGGCTCAAAGAAATGATAGGAGATGTTGCTCTTCTTAGGTGCCATGTTGCTGAAGAACAGATGCTGATGATGAATAGCTGAAGCAAATGCTGGTGAAGACAGGTCTATGCAGATGAAGGGGTCAAAACCAAGCCAAAATGTATGATGGATACCCTGAAAAACAAATAAACAAATGTTAAAATGATGCAATGATGATGTATGCAAATGATATGCAAGGGTTTGTGATCAGGCTGGATCTGATTGACTGCTTTGATATAGGTCCATGTATGTTCAAGAAATCCCGATGGAGGTTCATAAGTCCAGTAACCAAGGTGGGGGACTCAAATAAAGAGCCACATGTCCTGGGTTAAAAATCACAAGAACTTGTTCCAAAATGGAGTACTCTTAATCAAAACAAGGTAACAGGGTATGCTGAGGTTAAGGGTACCTGCAAACCTGTAAACAGCCCAACCCCCTCACAGGTGATGTTCTAAAACAAGGATCCTCAGACTTGGATCAGTTATGAGAAGTGTAAACACTTCTAACCCGGAGGTACAGTGTTTACAATAACCATAAAAGATCCTCCTCTAATTCACCTCAGTTTCTGAAGGTCATAAATAAAGGTCATCCAGACTTAGCAGGCTTCCCAGATAGCCCTAGCACTACAGGAAATCTGTAGCACAGAGTTCTCAAGAAGAAACCCATATCTGAACCGTGTCTCATATTCCCGCACCAGACCGAAATGGAATGGGAAAGAACATGAACCACTCTAGCCTAGGTGTCACTCAGGTCCCAGGTATAGGACCTCAACTCTCAATAGAACCCCACCCACCAAAGCAAAACCAAATCCAGCCAGAACAGTATGACAGTATGATGTATATAAAGCTGTAAAGAAAGCAGTAAACAAACTGTACATAAAGCAATAAATAAAACAAATATACAAACACAGATAGCACATAACACCCCAGTAAACACAAATCAATCAAGCGCTAGGAGGAACCCACAAAAAAGAACCAGAAGCCCTGGTTACAGGATTCCCCAGCAGAGTCGCCAAGTTGTCGCTCCCGATAAATGGGAATGGCCCAAATAAAGGTACAAACGCGAACGGTCGGCGAAAGGAGGATGTGAGAACACACAGGAGTGAACTCACAGGGAAATGAATAGAGTCGCCAGCTAGGCATTTTTATCCCGGAGGAAAGGTAATGCTGCATAGACCTAGAAAGATATGGATAAGACGGTTGCGAACTAGAGAGACTGAGAAAGGGGGTTGGTTACAACCTGGGAAGGTATTAGCACCCAGATTGTCCGCCGTACTCGGCGGGATCCACGCTTAAAATATTTGTGTTTTAAAGGGGTAGTGTCAGTGCATTTTGTGTATAAAATAGCTGGAAAAGGATGTACAGGTGTCTGTGTAAGAGAAGTGAAGTGTGATATGTACAGTGTCAGTGTAAGGACAAGAATGAAATGCTCAAGACATGAGGCTAAAAGAATAAAGCTAGAAAGAGGGGGAATATACAGAGACTTTTGTTCGATAACTGTTAAGTTATGCCTACGTATCCTCTCGTGCAATGAGGAAGTCAGAACACCGTAGTTCGACCCAAAGAGACTGAAAGATGGATTGACTTGTGAACTGCTTACTTGTCTATGCTCAAGTGTAAGACCTGTCTGGCTCAGGTGCATACTGTCTTGCATTAGACGAAAGAAGCAAGTTCTCGTTTATGAGTGAATGAGATGAGAAAAGAATCCCGGAGGAGACGATTATTGTTTGTTTTTGGTATTTTCAGTCTTTTATTGCTCTTGAAAGTTTGTCATAGATTAATGAGCTTAAGCCTAAACCAATGGATTTAGTAAACTCATCACATCTTCCCTCTGATTAGGGGCAATGAGAATACCTTAAGTGTGAAGTCAGCTTCTCACACTTAATCACCTTTGATGCAGGATTAAGATCATTAACCTACTTGTGATTATTTAGATGTTTTTGGTGTTTTTGTTTAGTGTTGAGTAATGAGATTAAGCCATAATCAAGGATTAAACAGACTCATTACACCATCCTAATAGAAGGATAATAGATGAGAATGTTTAAGCTGAGGAAAGCTCCTTAACTTAATCCATGATTAGGGATTAAACTCATGACAAAACAAAGCCTTTATTAAGTGGATTTTAGTTAATGATGAGATGATGAAGTGGATTTTATGATTTGTAAGACAACTTGAGGGGGACTTGTCCATTAACACTAGGGTTAGTCCTTCTTAACCAGTTAAGGAAGAATTAGAACCCTAATGCAAGGCCCAAGTTACAAGCTTGATGTCTTGATGATTATTAAGTGAATTGATTAAAGGATTTAAACACATTAAGGGTTTAACACTTAGGATTAAAGTTATACACTCCATCCTAATAGAAGGATGCAGGCATAAGCTTAATCACAAAGCCTTAAGACCTTTAGGGTTTAGTCCCTGATTATGAGATGAGAAGAGAAGAACCAAAGAGACACAAAGGTAAAAACTAAGATGGGGGACTAATCAAAACCCTAATCATTGTCATGCTTGGTTGTTCCTAAGGTTTGTGAGGTTTAAGAAAGAAGTCTTCAGAGGAACCACCAGGAAGCAGATGAAAGGAGCAAAGAGAAGCAAAGCAACTTGCTTCATTTAAGAAGACAAGTCACTTGAGAAAAGAAAGTAAGAAGAAGAAGAAAGAGCAAGCTCAATCTCAAACACATAACAAAATGCAGCAAGGATGCATAAAAGACATGAAAAGAAATTATGAGAAGTGAAGGCAAATCCACTTCTCAAAGTGACTTACCACCTGAAAAGTTAGTGAAAGAAATGCAATGCAATGCAAGATGAGATGAAATGACATGATGCAAGCCAAAACCAGAAGTACATACATGATGTTAATGATGCTATGAGATGATGCAAACATGAAACAAAGCATGGGGATGATCATACAAGCTTATGGATGCAAATGAAGCAAGTTAAGAACCATGATCATACATGAAAAGTTATGAAGTGCAAATGGCATACAACATGGAAAATGCAAGATGCAATGACCAAACATGATTCTAAGATGTCTTAAGATGTCAAATGAATCAAATGGATGCATAAAAATGTCATGGCAAGTCATGGTATGCAAGCAAATGCAAGATGGATGCATATGGAAGCCCAAATTAGGGTTTATGATCAATGCACCAAACAAAAACCAAAATCAGAAGCAAACATCAAGATAAAAAATTGAAAATGCATTCAAAAGAACCCTAACCCTACACAAACTCACTGCCCAAAGGAGGGGTTCTAACTCCTAACCTAATGAGAATTATGAATTTCCTAAGTTTATTAGGGTTTTTGGGTACCTTAACAAGAAAAATGTCAAACAAATGGAAAATATAAGATCAAATCATGCCAATTTAATCTCACAAACTACATGATATGCAAAACACAATGCAAAAAGAACCAAAGTCCAACTCTCAATGGTTAGGCAGAAATGATTTTTTGAAGTTTGGATCAAAATAATGCTTTGAAATTGAATTAATTCCATGGAAAATTATCAAAATGCATCAATATTAAAAAAGAAATTTGGTTTGAAGGTTGGACAATGTTTCTAAATGATTTTAAAGGTTTCATGAATTTTTTGGTGATTTTTAAATACCTAAAAGTATTTTTAATTAATTAATTCTCATTAATTAATTAAAAATAAACTTTTAAATGATTTAAAAATATTTTTTAATGCAAAAAATAAAAATAAAAATGTTTTTGGTTTCTGAAAATTAATAAAAGTTTATACAAAAAATTTCAGAATTTTTAAAATTGTTTTGCTATTTTAAATAAAATGGAGAAAACAAATGCATTTAAATGAAAAATGAAAATGAATTAAACTGAAAAAAAGAAAAGTCAACATAATCAATGGCCAGGGTTTGAACTCACACGCGCGGGAGAAGACTTGGCGCCACATCTAAGGGCTGAGATTCAAATTCGCTAATTAAATGATTAAGCCTTAATCCTGCCCTAATCACATTCAGGCGACCGGAACACTGTTCCGGTCGTCTTCTCCGGCCAACTCAACTCTCAATCTCTCTCAATATGCCATGAAATCATGCCAAACTCTCCAGAATCAATCATTAATCATCACTAAACCTAAACCCCACCCCAAAATCCATTCATTTCCACTGAAACATGAGGAACGAATCAAAACGGAAAACAACACAAAAATTTCAGAGATCAAATACATCCTACACACGCAACCATTTTCAATGATTCAAAGCTTAAAATGATCAGCACATCACATAGAATCAGTTTGTAACTCAAAACACAAGTTCTGGAAAAATGTTCTTGGATGATACCTGAGATGGAGCTTTCGATTCCAGAGCTTTCAGGCTGTTTCTTTGGCTCAAATCTACTCCACTGATCCTCCTAAGAAGCTTGGAAGGTTTGTTTGAAGTTTGCAATGGCTGGTTTGAGAGTTTGCTTGAGTTCTGTTCAAAGGGGGGCAAAAATCGTATCTGGCTTATGTGAGGTTTCAAGGGTGAATGAAGGCAGGGAAATGATCAGGAGGATGTGGTGATATGTTCTGTGAAGTTTGTTTGTGAGTTTGTAGCTTGTATGATGAGTTTCGAATGCTTTTGCAAATGGGGTGGAAAATGAGAATGTTGTGTTATGGAGTGTTTCAGGCCTGTGTTCTTGTTGCTTTGGCTTGCTTTTTCCTTGTATAAACAATTGTGATTGGTCAGAAGAAGTGATGTGTGCTTTATTGATAGGTATGGCTCAAGTTGCCAAAATGTCAAAGTTGTGTAAGAAGGGTATGAGCTACTTGCTAGCCAAGGACAAAAGGTGTGTCCTGCGCAGCATGATGTGGGGAGATGCCTAGGATGGTTCAGCAAGCTAGCAAGCAAGTGGATGATAAACTATGATGAGTTTTGCAACTTGCCTTGCTTTTGATTCTTATGAGATATCTTGCTCCATAAGCCACAAAAATAAGAAATTTCTTGGTGCAATCTGACTTTTAGGTCTTGTATGATCATGTTGTGAAGTTTAGAAGTCCATTTGGTGACTTAATTTGCCTTGAGAAGTGAATTTGCAACTTTGCCTCTTTGGTGGAAACTTTGAAATTTTGTGATTTTTGCCAACTTTGACAAGCCATAACTTTTGATCCAAAATGAATTAGGTCATGTTCTTGTACTTTTTGAAAAGGGAATGATCCAATCTACAACTTTCATGACCAAAGTTTTTTCATTTGAAGCTTTTTTGAATCAAAAAGTAAAGGTTGAAAAAGTTGCCTAAAATGGCAATTTCATTAAAAGTCAAACTTTCCCAAAAAGTCAACTTTGCAAAAGACTTGAAATTCTTCAATTTTGTGAACTTCCCACTTCTTCTATGATCAAATAAAGATCATATACAATCAAAATGATGAAGAACACCCTTTGGTTGGGTCATTGGGGGCCTCAGATGCCCTGATTTTACACTGACTTGCTTGAAAAGTCAACTCTTGATCAGATGACTTCCTCAAGGAATTTATTCATGAAAATTGATATGAATACTCCCTATAACATATAGAGACCAATAGAAACAAGAATGACCAAAAAAATTGGAGTTATGGCCTCTGAAACCAAAACCCTAATTTTAGGTCATCTGTGCAGTCAAGCCTGGCTCTGCTTCCATACCATTCCCAGTTCTTGTGACTCTTTGACATTCTTGACTTTGAGAGGATATAATATGATGTTTGAACATACATGGACCTCTTTGAAGTGATTGATGACCTTTGGAGTGGCTTAAGAAACTCTTGGATTGCTCAGATCACAAACCCTAGTTGCAGATGACTTTGAATCTATGCAGTGAATCAAAAATGTGATATGGGATGGTATGATTGAGTTTATGCATATGAAATGATCACAAGCCATGGTGTGAATGGGTGAGGGCAAATTTGGGGTGTTTACACCCGTCACAAAGTCCATCAAAATCCTACCCCATTTCCATTCTAGAAATTCTAACGGTTGCATCAACCTTGCAGGCTTCTGATGTTCAACTTTCGACTTTTGACATGTTAAATATGCATACACAAAACACGCTACATCATTCTTCATCCCAGGCCACCAAAACAAACTCTTCAAATCTTGATACATCTTTGTAGCACCTGGATGAATACTCAACTTACTTCGACGACTCTCTTCAAGAATCATTCTCTTCATCTCCGCATCATCAGGAATATAAATTCGATCACAGAACCTCAATACACCTTACACATCCAATTTGAATTCATTATTCTCAGACTGGTTGATTCCCACCATCGAATCTACCAACTTCATATCTAACTTCTGAGCCTATTTGATATTGTCCAAAAAATCATTGTTAATCTTTAACATTCCCAACATAACGCTATTCGGTGTCACTTCGCAAACTAAACTCATATCTTTAAACTGTTCAATTTGTTCCAATTCTTTAACCATCATTATCGACATATGCAATGTTTTCCGACTAAGGCATCAACTACAACATTAGCTTTACCTGGACGATAGTTCAAACCAAAGTCATAATCCTTTAATAACTCCAACCACATTCGTTGCCTCATATTCAACTCATCTGATCAAAAAAATACTTTAAACTCTTATGGTCACTAAACACTTCAAATCTAGAACCATAGAGATAATGCCTCCAAATCTTCGGCACAAAAACAACTGCAGCAAGTTCCAAATCATGCGTAGGATAATTCTTCTCATGAGTTCTCAACTGCCTCGACGCATAAGCAACCACCTTATTATTCTGCATAAACACACCTCATAAACCCATCATGGAAGCATCACAATAAACCACAAACGGTTCTCCTGAATTCGATAATGTCAAAACCGGAGCCGATGTCAACCTCTTCTTCAATTCAGTAAAACTTTGTTTGCACTGAACGTCCCATACAAAAGCTTTACTTTTACAAGTCAACTAAGTCAACGAAAGTGCCAACTTAGAAAAACCTTCAATAAACCATCTATAATAACCAACTAGGCCCAAAAGCTTATAATCTCAGTAACTGACTTTGGAGTCTCCCACTACAACACAACATCAACTTTAGATGGATCCATAACAATGCCACTACCTGAAATGACATTCCCAAGGAAACTAACTTCCTTCAACCAAAACTCACACTTAGACAACTTGACATGCAACTTCTTTTCTTTCAAAACTTGCAATACTAGTTTCAAGTGTTTTGCATGTTCTTCTCCGACTTGGAGTAAATCAGTATGTCATCAATGAACACCACCACAAAACGATCCAAATAAGTATGAAAGATACGGTTCATGTATTCTATGAATACTCTCGGCACATTACTATAACAATTGATATAAATATAGTTATATTCTGACCAGTTCATTCCTAAAATCACATCCATTCTGATCAATGGTAAACACACCAAATCAACAACAAAGTCTCTATCAAAGATAGATAATGAACATCTTAAACACAGAAGAGAAGTAGTCATCGATCCCTTATCCGGAATTTCAACGACCAATTCTCCTTTCATAGTAGACAACTTAAGACCCAATCATTTAACATAATCAACAACAATAAAGAAATGTGTAACATTAGTATCAATAATAGTAATTAAAGGAGCACTATTAATGAAGCATGTACCTCAGATGAGTCTATCCTTATTAGTTGTCTGAGTCCTAGCCAACGCGAACACCTTTCCAGTCCGCCCCTTCTTTGGTTTCTCATACTGACTACCAATGTGTCCCTCTTCACCACAGTTGAAGCAAATCATATCTTTATGTTTGCATTCAGATATTGCATGCCCAGTCTTACCACAACGGAAACACGTCTTCGCTTCAGCAGTACATACATTACTCTTATGATCATGTTTCCCACA
Organism: Lathyrus aphaca; assembly: GCA_963966055.1. Taxonomy (NCBI): domain Eukaryota; kingdom Viridiplantae; phylum Streptophyta; class Magnoliopsida; order Fabales; family Fabaceae; genus Lathyrus; species Lathyrus aphaca. The sequence goes on along the minus strand of OZ014525.1, from coordinate 96,865,162 downwards.
TTTAAAATAAACAATACCAGCAAGAGCATCTCCCCCACTAGTCCTCTTACTATCAGTTACTTTCCGTTTACCCTTCCCAACTAGAGCATCATAAGGCTTTCCACGACTCTGTTGGTGCTTGCTTTTCCTCTCATTAATGAACTTGTAATGAGCATTATTATCCTCTTCATAAATCCTACAACTATCAACCAAATCAGCAAAGGCCCGAATCTTCTGATATCCAACTGCCTTCTTAATCTCAGGACACAACCCATTCTCAAACTTAACGTACTTCAAAAATTCAGCATTAGCCTCATTGTAGTGTGGGTAAAACTTAGTCAATTCAACAAACTTCGCAACATAATTAGTAACCAACAAGTTACCTTGCTTCAGCTTGAGGAATTCAATATCATTCTTTCCAAGGACATCCTCCGGGTAATACTTCCTCAAAAATTCCCTATGAAGCATAACCTAAGTGATCTCTTCACCTGCAACATCTAATATATGACGAGTCTCTAGCCACCAGTCATCAACCTCGATTGCCAGCATATGAGTCCTATATTGAACCTTCTGCATTGGAGTGCAATCCATCACACGAAATATCCTGTCAATCTCTTTCAACTAAGCCAAATCCGCATCAGGATCATACTTACCCTTGAAGGTAGGCGGATTCTCCCTCTGGAAAGTTGCCAAACAACAAAATCCAACATCCTCACCGACATACGATAAATTCAACACAGCTTGAGCCATTGCTTGCATAGTAGTAGCCATTGCAACATCGTTCCTTCCAGCCATCTCAACTTAGTCACTACAACACAACAAAAGTTAGAACTAGCTAACAATACTCGATTTTTAAACAACTACGACTCGACAACTTGGCCGGACGGACCGACCTGCTATGATACCATTAATGTAACACCCCAATTCTACCCGATCATTATTAACAAAATCATATTATAAAACATTCAACAAAAAAATGAGATGATGCATTTTTAACTTTAAAACAACTTTCAACACCTGATAAGTCTTTAAAATAAATACTTCAATTATTACGCAGTGGATTCATTAAATTCAACTTAAAACAACTTAAACCGTATCCAACATGAAAACAACTCGAAAGAAACAAATCTTTACTGAAACAACTTTAAAATTAAGCAACTAATATAAAAGCCAACATCAACATAAAACAAGCGTTATCCCGTCGAGTGCTACGTATCAGAGCGACAACACCGACTCAAATCTACTAAGGTACTCCGTCCTACGCTGAATTACCTGCACGTTACCAACAGAGAGAAACATTCAAGCAAAAGGGGTGAGATATCTACAAATATAATCAAGCATATGCTAAATAAAATATTAAATTAGATTACATAAATCACCACTTCACAACTTAACAAACAATTCAGAATCAACATAAAATATAACACAACAACATAATATACAACATGATATGCAACTTAGACAAATGTGATGCATGTGGTACTATCGGAGCAAAACTCTCAACTTATAATATTTCCAATTAATAGAGGCTTCAACACAAGGCATAAGCCTTCAACTTTACTTTGCCAATCCATGCTAACTTACCGAGCAAACCACTCCAACGTGAATATGACATGCTATGCGACTCAATATGATTATCAACCAATAAAAACTATAGCAACATAACAACACAACAACATTCAACTTTGGCCAAAGACCTACAACTCATAATTTTGCCATTCATCAGGCACTGCATCATATAACAACAAACAACAACTTTTTAACTTACCACAAAGAAACACAACACAAGTACAACAATTATACTACACTTATATTTACAAAGTTTCGACTAAACCGAATAATCAACAATTTACTACACTATATTATTACGGCTTATTACTAATTTATTACCATACTTCTATTAAATTCCTACAACGTTGTCATTAGGCCAATTTACCAATACTGCTATCAACTACTACTATACTGGCATACAATTATTCTTCTGTCAAATTCATCACAGTCCTAGTACTTAAACTAGTCACAAGGTCCTAATTCAATTAATTAAATCCTGGTAATTAGTTACTTAATTTATTAATGTTTCTGGGTTAAAACAAATGTATCAATAAGTCTACATAACAGAAAAACACAGAACTACAAAACAAAATCCAAAACTCCATTTAACTTGTGTGACCATCGTCACACTTGTGTGGCCCTTGTCACATTTGGACTTGTGATGATCGTCCTAGGGATGTGACAAACGTCACATTTCCCAGATGGGCATCAAGAATAAGGGACGGTCGTCCCACACCCAAACCTACAACGCTCTCTGGTTCTCTCTGCTTCATCTCTGCAACACTTCTCAATCCAATTTCTTCTCCGATTATTTTACCAATCGACCGATGCACAATTCAAAAAATAACACACCAATGACATAATTTTCTTAATCATCTAAAAACAACTTATTCATCAAAAAAACTTATTTATCACAAACAACTCATTTATCAAAACAACTTATTTTTTCCACACAAAACAACAATTGACAGCAATAATTCCTACACCCAATTCCATACGAATTCATCGTATAATCCTTATTATAAAGTTAGAACCTCTCTCTTACCTTTGGATTGCAGACGACTCTAACTCTTGATCGGAATCCTAGTTTTTTCCTCTCTAGGAACTTCACGTAACCACCTCTTTTCAAATTTCTCATTCTTCTCACTGATACCTGGTTCTTCCTAATTCCCTTTAACTTAGGATTTCTCTTTTAATTAATCTTAATAATTCTATTGGGCTTAACCCACCCCTACAATTACTACTTCTAATTACCAAACAAGCCCATTTATCAAAATAGCACAATTTTACTAATAACCCATAACTTAATTAATAGAACTTAGTCCAAGTAACAATAATACAACTTAAATCAACTCAATCGACTTATTCAACATAATTAATTAATTCAACCACAACTTAGCAACTCGACGCAAAACAACACCAACCAAACGAAACTATTTAATTAAATAAATAATTAAATAAACAGGGCGTTACACATATGATGGGTATAAAAGATTGGTTTGTGCAAATCAATTAAGTCGAAAAAAGTAAAGTGAAATTCGCGGATAATACCACTCTTGCGGCCAAAGGTGTTAGTGATGTTTTGATGAAGAAAAATAATGATGTACATTCTATGGTCAAATGTGTTTTATATATTCCGGTAATTAAGGTAATCTCTTGAGTATTGGCTAATTGCTTGATAGGGATTACAAAATTCGCTTGTAAGACAAGATTTTGCACGTTGTGGATCAAAATAGAGTTTTAATTCTTAAGGCTCCTATGGTTGCCAATAGAACTTTCAAAATGGAGTTGAAAGTGATACATCATAGGTGCTTAGCTACAACGACAAGTCGAGAAGAATAGTTATGGCACTAGTGTCTTGGGCATCACAATTTTTGGGATCTCAACACGTTACAAAGGAATGGTATGGTTACCGAGCTGCCACACATTAATATTCTAGTTGAGATATGTCAAGAGTGTGTGCAAGGAAAGATCCACAAGAGTAATTTCAGCAAGGATGTGGGTCATAAGACCAAGGCTCACCTTGAGGGGGTGTATTCTAATATGTGTGGTCCAATGCAAGTCAACTCGTACGGTGAAAATAGGTACTTTGTCACATTTATCGGTGATATCAAGAGGAATGATGAGGTGTTTGATGTGTTTAAGAAGTTTACGTCCATGATGGAGAGGCAATGTGGTCACAAGCACATAATTCTTAAAACGGATGATGGAGGTGAGTATACCTCGAATAAGTTTGAGAAATATTGTGATGAACAAGGTATAATGTGTGAGAAATGAGTTTGAGGTGGTGTGTTAAAAAGATGGTTTTTGGCATTTCAGTTATGGTAATCGATTACAGGATATGACGTAATCGATTACCACATTGTTTTTTCTCCTAGAATGTTGAACATGGGCTCGTAACTGATTACAAGATTTAACGTAATCGGTTACGAAGGAAAAATTCAATTTTTTCTTGTTATTTTCCAGTTTCAACTTATTTGAATAAGTTGTTTTATGTTTTTCCATTCATTTTGTACATTAAGTATAAATTGACTTGTAAGCTCCAAATTATTGACAATGTCAACTCTCTCTCTCTCTCTCTCTCTCTCTCTCTCTCTCTCTCTCTCTCTCTCTCTCTCTCTCTCTCTCTCTCTCTCTCTCTCTCTCTCTCTCTCTCTCTCTCTCTCTCTCTCTCTCTCTCTCTCTCTCTCTCTCTCTCTCTCTCTCTCTCTCTCTCTCTCTCTCTCTCTCTCTCTCTCTCTCTCTCTCTCTCTCTCTCTCTCTCTCTCTCTCTCTCTCTCTCTCTCTCTCTCTCTCTCTCTCTCTCTCTCTCTCTCTCTCTCTCTCTCTCTCTCTCTCTCTCTCTCTCTCAATTCACCTCAATTGATTTTGTACGTTCTAACAAAATTCAAATAAAAATACATAGTTGAATCAAAATTCGCCAAACAGATAAAGATATCTCCGCCTTCAATCAATTTTTGCATTTGATCAATTTTTTAAACATTAAATAATTCATTTTTTGCAAACTTATAATATATTTTAAACTCTAACAAATATTAGAAATAAAAAATAAAAAAGAACTTTAAAAAATTCAAATATACATTTTATATAATAAAATATAAATTAAATATCAATGAATTAACAAAATTATCAATATTTTAAACTATCAAAATTAAATATTTTAAATTATCAATGAAATGGATTCGAGAATGAATTTGAAATGGATATTAATATGCTCTCAGTCTAATATGCATATTTTAAAATTTGAAAAAACTCAAACTCAAATTTAATTAGAATGATTTTTTCGTCAAACTTATTTCAGACGGATGTGCACAAATATAAAAATATTGTTGTCATGTATGCTAAGAAAATTGCAATATAATATCCCATCGGTCAACAATACTTATTAGAAAATGCTATAGCCATGGAGCATTCTTTTGAACAGACTTATGGACTTATTACTATTATAATGTGAAAGTGTGACATTTTAAATGAGACACTAACTTCCTAAATAAATAGTATTATTAATGAAGTTTGGACAAGAATGAAAAAACAAAATATGCCCAATATGATATTGCTTGTAGACTTTGAATGATTGTAGGTCAGTTGGACCCGGCTATATACCAAACACCCTGCCAGGAGGTAATCCTATAATTTTAATCCATATTGGACCTACTTGGGTTTCACTATCTAGCAAAGTCTAATTCATATAATAATATATATCTTTTTATTGAATGGTTGAAGAGTAAAGTCATAGGCATCTCATAATTTGGGGCTCATAGCTCATCATGTTGTTATGTATGCAAAATTGTAGATTAAGGAAATGTCATCTCAATGTTAAAAAGACAAATTTGACATTCTAACAAGAAAAAAATTGAAGGGGTTTTGCCAACAAAGATTCCATACCTTCCTTTTTCATTTATTTACTTTTATCCCCTACCATGTTTACAATACCAACTACTAGTAAAATTACATAAAAAAAGGGGAGGATTGAGGTTTATTTGGTTCAAGTGATAATTTGTTCAACTAACATTTTGTGTTCAATGAAGAAAAATATAGGATGTTAGAACTTTGTTGTTTTCCATGAATTTATTTAAAGGTCATTAAAATATGTCTTTAGAAAATTTGTTTAAACAAATTTTTGTTGAAAAAATATAATTTTAAATGTTTTTTAAACAATTGAATATACCATTATTAATATAATGTTTAATTTGTATTATAAATAAAGGAATTTTAACTTTATTACTAAAAATGATGTAAGTTATATTTTTATAGTAAAAATTATATGTTAGATTTTTTATAAGCAGTATTGAATTAAAAAAACACGGGTTATATATATGTTGATGTGTATTTCGAGGTAAATGAAATTTTGAATATATAGTTTTTAAGAGATTGAACACAACAAACACATAGTTTTTAACGAAAAATATACCTTCAAATTAGTAGAGAGTTAGGCGTAAAACTTTTAATGGCGGGAGCAAACCTTCACATCAGTGGGATATTCCAGTATAAGGAGCTTCTGGTAGGAGTAGAAGGTGAAGGGAGTGACTCGGTTTATTTCTCGGAGTTCCCTGATGATTTCAGAGTAGTGGATATCTTTAACACGTTTAAAACTAATAGTGATATCTTCGAAGTGGTTATACCACCTAAGAGGAATAAATTTGGAAAAAGGTTTGACTTTGCGAGTTTCAGTGGAGTTAATGATATCAGGCTGCTCGTTGTAACCTTGACAATGTGTTTATTGGTGACAAGAAGTTGTATGCTAATGTCCCCAGGTTTAATAGGAGAGTTGACCCTTCTGAAGGTTATTCTATTGGTACCAGGAAGAAATAGGGGGAAGTTTTAACGCGGACCCCAAACGAGGAATGCAAATGTTTGGGGTGGTAAAGTCAGAATCTCCCACGTCTGTTTTGCAATAGTACAATTGTTGATTATTTTGAAGATGTTTATGTACACTCCATTGAATATGGAATTCGACGCTTTGGAATTCCCTTGAGCATGTTTATCATTTTCATCATCCCAGTCTTCTTCAGGTTTCACCACACCAGTGGCTTTAGCGTCCTTGTCTTTGATCATTGAAGGATCCCATCCTTTTATCACAGATTTCCAGGCCTTGTCGTCTATGGACTTGAGAAAAGAAACCATGCAAGACTTCCAATAATCATAATTTGTTCCATCAAGAACAAGTGGTCTATCCAATAATCCCACATCCTTGTCCATTGAACCGAAAATTATCATCCCCAAATCTCACCTAAAAACGAAATAGGGTGCAAGCTTTGATATCAATTGAAATTCTGGTGTAGCAGATCACGAATATTCTATGAGATGTCAAGACAATCAATCTCTACTTTTATCATACAATGAACAAGATGAACACAAACAAATATAGTTGCAGAAAATAAATATCACACAATCAATTGTTAACCCAGTTCGGTGCAACTCACATACTTTGGGGGATTCCAAGCCAGGAATGAAATCCAATAAATAGTATTAATTCAAGTGAAACAACCTCCGGTTTCCAACTTGTCACTCAATCACTACCTATGCTATATTTCTACCTAAGACTCTTCCTAGGTCGAAACCCTTCTTAATTCCCTAACAATCACCATGTGATCACACTCACTCTATGCTTACAAGCTTAAGAGTGATCAACAATTTACAACTCAATAAAGGCGTCATTCTCTTAACATCAACTCGATACAAGAGAGGCTCACAAAGCTTAAATCCTAATACTCAATATTTTAGTATTTGTTCTTGTTCAAAACTAGGGCTAATCCATCATATTTATAACTATAAATCAGACTGGATTTTGGGCTTCAAAACACAGCAAATGTGATTGCACAGAATCTCAAAATATTCTCCAAGAAAATAGAAACTTTTTAAATCTTTAGTTTCCAAACAAATCTCCTTGATTTGCAATCTTCAAATCTTCAATTCCAAACTGAATCTCTGAAAAATCTTCACTTTTGGACGCCGACTAGGATCACATATTATTCAAAAGAATATTATGTGAATTTGTATAGAAAGTAACAGTTTCCAAAACTATAACAAACAAATATGTCGAATAACACTGTTGGAACATCTTATCCAACATCTTACAAAAACCTGCTCTTCTTCAAAATAGAACTTGTTCTTCAACATGTAAGGACATCTTATCCAACATGTTGTTGACATATTGTTTTTACCAAAATTAATGTCAACCACAAAAGGCAGAAATAACAATCCCTCCTTTGGAAATTTTTGGCTAAAACAAACTAATAACCATTCTACCTAGGTCAGAGGTCACCAGCGAAAAACAGTACAATCCTCTCACAACGATCTTTCTTCTGCAACATCCCCTCACAACGATGTTTCTTCTGCAACTAATGAAATGACCCCCCCTAAATAGCAGAAACTCTCCCTCGAAAGTTCCCAGAAGTAAGCGGTAAAAGGTGTTAGTAGTGGTTAGTTAAGTCAGTATTACTCCCTATTTTTAGCCATAATATGACAAAGGTTGATTAAAAAATTGAATAGCTAAACATTAACACAAAATATTTACAAAATACAAAAATAAGCACACAAAGTGCTAATAGAAATCCTATAAAAACAAAAAAAAGCACTATGTTCACGCATCACTTTCAATAGCCTCATCATCTTCCTCTTCCTCTACCTCTTGATCATCATCAGATCCATCATCAACATCTTCAGCTACTTCTATCTCCTTTTCTTTTAAAGCTTGAATCAACTTTTCTAGCCCGATCTTTCTTGCAGTACTCACCTTGATGGAGTTCTCTAATTCTTTACAGGCCTTCTTTAAATGGGCAATTATACCCTTTTTGGAAGTGGTTGAAGCAAATGTCTTAACAGATGTTGTGACAATGTCTTGGACATGATCACCAACAAATAATTTGTAATATAGGGTCAGAGGATATTCCCTCTTCATAAATTTATCATTAATCACTAGAATTCTTGGATGTTGATCAATAATAATCCCACAAATGAGAGAGGAAAAACATATAGGTAGCTTTACCGCGGTTGAAAAGGATTGCTTCAAGATTTGATCAAATATATAGGTACCAAAATCAAACTTTCTTCCTTTGCCTATAATACAAATAAACATTCCAAGTCCAAATGAGATGGTGGAAGTATGGTTGGTTGGTACCTAGTTCATAATACCAATTATATGAAGAATTGCATATTTGACACTAATTTTTCCAGCTACAAGCTTCTCTTTGATTGTCCAGTGTTTAACAATATTGTAGGTGGTCTCCTTACACACCCGATCATCAGTATCTTCAAACTATGGTTGTGAGTCATCGGATCTACCCAGAAATTTATTGATAATAGTAGGTGAAAAATTCACTAATTTTCCTCTGACATAAACTTTTATGTAGTCTTCACTTCTTTCATCATCACATCTTTCATGGATGTTCACAGTAAATTCCTTGACTAGTTTGTCATAACAAGGACCAAAATTAGTGACAATATTCATTGGGCCAACAAACTCAATCAACTTCATTATATCCTTAAAATCTAAGGCACTCTTTCCTAGTTCCCTCTCTAAAGCAACCCTTCTATGATACACATATTGCCAACTTTCTGCATTTTCTTTAAAGTGGAAATACACATTGTCTACGGGCGCCTTAGAAATACTAGGAAACTTCTTTTGAGACTTCTGGGCATGAATGATGTCCTGAACATCTTTCTCAACATCATTGTTTAGTTCAGATGTAATTTTTCTTTTCATGGACACAAATCTCGAGTTTGCTTCAAGCCTTAGAAGGACTAACAATAGTAGTTCTCTTTGTACTCCTAGCAGAAAGATTCTCAGCAACCATGATATTCTCTCTTCTATTCTTGAGTCTTTTGGCAATACTAGGACTAAGACTCTTAGCAATGATCTCATCATTTGAAGGAAAATTATTAACATTGATAAGATCAACATTATTTTTCCTACTATCTTCAGTCAAACTATTGAAAGTTTGACTTTGTGTAGAAGTTCTCTTTGCTATAGAAGATGTCTCAACATCTTTTCCAGTATCTCTTAGCACTGAATTAGCAAGAATTTGCAGATTCCTAATATATTCTTCCTTCTCAATCTCAGTTTCTCGAACAATATTTTCTTCAACTTTACCCTGATTATCATAAAACTTTGCATTCTCTGGTTCCATTTGAACCTTAGCGATAAGAGGTCTAATTTGAGCCAGTGACCTTGCATTCTCAGAAGCATCCACATGGATCACCTCATTTAGAGTCTCAACTACTATTTTTGATATACTCTTATTTGCTTCAAATATCTCTTTCTTAGACATAGGGTTAGGAAAAAATTAAGAGGTTTTCGACATATTACCTGGAGCAAGAGTCTTGGACCTTTTCACTTGAAGTTTGTTTAGCTTTGATATTCCTTGAGGAGGACATGGTATCATATTTATTGGAGCAACATCAATAGCTTCATCAAAAGAGATTTTCACAATTTTTTCCCAAGACGAAGAATAAACAATCTCCTTCTTTGATGTATCTCTGAACGATTATTGATGAGATATCTTGAAACACTTGGGATGAACACAAAGTCTATGAGCCCTTCTTCTAAAATGATATGAGAAATATATTGATAGGACTGACACGATATGAGGGAAATGTGCGTGTGAGCGGTTTAGGTGAATTTGAAATGATTGACCTTGAAACCCTTTTTGTTGGGAATAAGTACACACTTGAATATTCCATACCCAATTAATTGCTATAATATTTCTGACAGGAAAATCCCTAATTTTCCCCGGTTGATTCAAAAAGATGTCCTGACATTGAGTATGACATTTGTCCAGTTTAGTTTTGAACAAATGTTACCCCCTTTATAGTTTTGATTTGTCTTTAACCATAACATGCATGTCACCTCATGTAACATTGAGAACCAATTTGGCTTGTACCAACACTATTTGTCCCTTCATGTTTCTGTACCAGATTTCAAAATTCATTCCTTTTGAACTTCCTCAAGTCATCCAACACAACATTGATCCAAAAATCCTTTGTCAAGATTACAGTATTGATTTCAACGACAATTTTCAACATTGTCTTCTTAGATGTTGGAACATCTTTCTTGACATTAGCAACAGTTTCAGATTCCAACATACCTTCATTACTGGAATAAAATGATTTATAGTCTCATCCAATACCTATGATTGCTTCTCTTGACACAATTTCCTTCATCTTCGTCAGTAGTGATTGATCAAACTTCTGATTCCACAATATCTCAACATTATTTGTAATGCTCCGGTTGTTTATTTAATTATTTAATTTAAATAATTGGAAATTGTTGTGTTTTGTGTGTTGCGTGAATTGTGAAGTTGGTAGTGTGTTGAGGGAAGAATTATATTTTAATATTATATGAGTTTAAATAATTTATATTATATTGAATAAATATTATAAATATGAAGAGAAATGATAGAATGGTAATTAGGCAATGGAATAGTGAGGGCAAGATGGGAAATCCTTAGTTGGGGTCTAAGGGTTATGTTTGGAATTTAGGAAAAAGGGAAGTCAATTCGTGAAAAAATGATCGTGAGTTGAGAAGCGTGAACATATGAAGAAGAGAGAGCTAGGGCAAAAGCTAGAAGAGGAAAATTTCAACAAGGGAGAGAAATCGTCCGTCGTATTAAGGTAAGGGTGAGATTTATTTCATCTCATAAGGGTATTATAATATGAGTAATAGGCATATGATTGTTAAGTGGGAATCCATGAGGATGGAGGAATTTTTAATGGAAATTATGTTAGAACAATTAGGAATTGTTGGAATTGCTTGAATTAGGTGATTAATTGTAGGAAGAATGATTAAATTTCTGTGTTTTCTAGCCTTAAGAAGGATTTTAGGAAGGTGATATCATAGCACGATTGGGCTGAGTTCGCAGAGGAAATCTGCATAAATCGCATTTCTCGCTTAGCGAGCGTTTGGAAAATTTGGACCCTTCCAGGCAGAGAGTCGCTCGCTTAGTAAGCGAAAGATTACTTAGCGAGACTTGGAGTAAAAAATAATTCATTTATATTCTTAAAAATTCTATAAAATCCTTTATTTAATACACTAACGAATTGAGATTGTTGTAGTGATATATGGGCATGTATTGAAGAGTTACGCGCTTGTTTTACGGGATGTTGAAATTAACTTTGTAGAAACATGACTTAACATGCATATATGTCTATTGATGTTGTTATGTGTTGTTGGTGTCGTTGTGGTTATATGATGTAGTAGTTGCTATATGTTGCTATAGTTGTTGATACATATTGTTGATGTTGTTATATGTTGTTGTTGTAGTTGTTGTTGTATGTTGTTGTTGATATGGTTGCATGAGGTAGTTGTTGTAGACATTGTATATTTTCATTGATAGTGCATGGTATGTGTGTGATTGGGTACGGTGTACCAAGGTAGGGTAACAATATCCATCCGAATTCCAAAGGGAATCATTGTGTTGTTGGTGCGGTCATGAAATAGGGATCGTATGTGACCATGAAACAGGGGTCATGTGTAACGCCCCGAAAATCTAAATTTAATTATTTAATTATTTATTTAATTAATTTAGAAAAATTGGAGAGTTTTGATTAATTAGAGAATTTTGGAGAAAAAGAGTATTTTTACATAATAAGGATAAATAGTGTTTTATTATACTATTTTATTATTATTACTAAAAAATATATTAAAGAAAAAGGTAAGGTGGTCCTTTTATGAAAATTATGAGGGTAAAGTGGAAAAAGACTAAACTGGGATAATATATCCAAAGAGGAGAATACGATTAGTTTTCTAACATTATCGTGTTTTGGGAAAAAGAGGTGCTCTGAAGGAAAAAGGGAGAGAAAGGAGAAGCTCAGAGTCAGGAGGCTGTGGAGAACCCCAGAGAAGAGTGTAAAGCGGAGAAATTCTCTAAGGTATGGGGAGTTTTTATAATCTATGGTAAATGTGTAGGAATTGAATTATGAATAGGTTAAGATTGTATGAGTTGTATGAGTTTTGGGGTTTTGAGTTAGGTTGAGTTTATGAGAAAATCTTGATGAAATAGAGTTAGAAAAATGTGTTGAATCCTATAAATGATGGTATAAATGATTGATCTGATGTTATGATGTTTTATTTGATGTATTGGAATGATTTTGAGGTGAAATAAGATGAACCCGTATTGGAAAAATTGGAATTTTGGGGGTTTTGGAACAGTCTGTACGAAGCAGCAAATTGCTGCTGTAAAACGTGCGTTATCCGGTTAACGTTTTGGTTAACTGGTTAACCATTGGAAATTTTGGGCATTTTTCTGAAGTTGCGCAGGCGTTAACCGGTTAACGCTTTGGTTAACCGGTTAACACTGTTCGGATGGCAAATTATAATTCTTTAAAAATTCATAACTTTCAAACCGTAAGTCCGATTCGCATTCCGTTTGAAGCGTCGGATAGAGCATAAACTGAACTTTATTTTGATGAATAAAAATGAGAAAAATGCAATAGTTTTGATAAATGAATTTATGAAACAACCTTGTATTTACCTCCTAATTTACCGGGTACGGGTCAATTCTTGATGTGTCATAGTGGTTATAGAACCAGTGTTCTGGGTGTAATGTCATGATGATATATATGATTATTTGATGATTGTTTTGCTGATTGAAATGAATGATGCGAATTATTTTGATGAATTTACGATGTAGTGCATCATTGCATTTCATAACATTCACGATGGGGCTTCGGCCTATTTTTTTGCTTTAATCCCATTGTGTGGATTGAAGTGGCTCAATGATTTACGATGTGCTCCTTTGTGGAGGGTTGATGGTCATGTATCCATCTCACGATGAAAATGGTACCACATGCATATTGCATATCAGGATGTTAGAATTGCATATTTTGGATGAATTTCATGATTGTGTTGGTGTTGCTTAACTTCATGATCATGTTGTTGTTGTTGCTGAATTTTATTGTTGATGATGTCATGATATATTGTACTAATTCATTTATGATTCTATATTCTTGTACGTTTATGATATATTATGATTACTCACCCTGCCTGCTTGGAAATGTTGCCTCCTTCGTGGGTAACTTGCAGATGTCGAAGAATAGTCCTGCAGTGCAATAGGAGTAATTCATGAGTTTCGGAGCGTGCTTAGTGTTCCTTAGGAGTGGTTCTGGTCTGTGTGTCCTGCTCTGTGTCATGTAACACTGGGATGGGTTTTCTTCTGTTAAATTGTTTGTAGTTATGTTGTTATTTGGATAATGGTTTTCCATTTTACGATGTTAAATTCAGGATGGTGAAAATTATGTTTAGAGAGTTTTGAATTATGAAGTTTAAATTCCGCTGCGAAATGATTTTTGATATTCTTGATGTTGATTAACCCGTGTTACGGGACAGGACACTGTTTATGTTGAATTATGATGAAATGTGATACCCTTTCTCGATGATTACTCTGATATTATTTAAATATTTTATTTTGGGGTAGAAGGGTGTTACATTAGTGGCATCAGAGCAGGTCGGTCTGTCCGACCAAGTCTTGTTGTTGTCAGTCAGTTGTCAAGTCGTTATTTACTTAACGATTATTCTTTTCTGATGTGGTAAGTGTTGTGCAGAATGGCTTGAAACAACACGCATGCTCTCGCTGATGCTATTGCAGCTCTTGCTCAGACTGTTGCTCGAAACAATGCGCATGATTAGTTTCGTGCATTGGAGAAATTCCAGAGGAATAATCCACCTGTGTTTGAAGGAACTCATGACCCGGCGAGCGCACAAAAGTGGCTCAAGGCAATTGAGAAGATTTTCAGAGTGATGGCGTGTGCTGACGTGCAGAAAGTATAATTCGGAACCCATATGTTGTCTAAGGAAGCTGAAGACTGGTGGGATAATACTCGTCAGCGTCTAGAGGATGAGGGTGTTGTGGTGACTTGGAATGTGTTTAAGGCAGAGTTCCTTAAGAAGTATTTTCCGGAAGATGCTCGTGGTAAGTTGGATGTAGAATTCCTTGAGCTGAAGCAAGGAAACATGACAGTGGCAGAGTATGCTGCCAAATTTGAAAGACTGGTGAAATTTTATCCTCACTACAACAGGGCAGATGCTGAACTTTCCAAGTGCCTTAAGTTTGAGAATGGGATGAGACCTGAAATTAAGCAGGGAATTGGATGCCAACAAATTCGCAAGTATGCAGAGTTGGTCGATAAGAGCCGTATTTATGACAAGGACAGTCAAGCTCGGTCAACTTACTATAAACAGCTGAGCGAGAAGAAATACAAGAGTCAGTATAGAGGGAAACCTTATGTGACTACTGGTGATAGAGGGAAGCAGAAGGCATCTGATGAGAAGAAGCAAAGTAGGGGAGCTGCTAATGTACCTGTTAAGTGTTACAAGTGTGGAGAGGCAGGTCATAAGGTCGATGTGTGTACCACCAGAGTTATGAAATGTTATCGTTGTGGCAAGCTTGGGCATAAGAAGAATGATTATCCTAATGAGGGCCCAACCTGTTACAATTATGGTGAGCAGGGGCATATCAGTGTCCAATGCCAGAAACCAAAGAAGAACGCTGCTACTGCTCAAAATGCTGGGAGAGTTTTTGCGTTAGCTGGTTCAGAAGCTCCAAAGAAGGACAACTTGATCAGAGGTACCTGTTTTATTAATAATACTAAATTGATTGATATTATTGACACTGGAGCTACACATTTATTTATTTATCTCGAGTGTGCTAATAGATTGGGTTTAAAGTTGTCTAATATGAACGGTAATATGATAATAGAGACTCTTGCTAATGGTTCTGTGACTACCATGCTTGTTTGTTTGAAGTGTCCTTTGACAATTTTTGAGAAGAATTTTGTGATGGATTTGGTGTGCCTACCATTACACCAAATCGATGTTATCCTTGGTATGAACTGGTTGGAATTCAATTATGTTCATATTAACTGTTATAGTAAGACAGTGAAGTTCCCTGAAGTGAGCGGGAATGATGTGTTGATGTTTTTATCTGCTAGGCAAGTTGATGAACTTGTTTTAGATGAAGCTTTGATGTTCGCAGTGTCTGCCTCATTGCAAGTTGATGATAAGACTGTCAGTGCAGAGTTGCCTGTGGTTTGTGAATTTCAAGATGTGTTTCCTGGTGATATAAGTGATTTACCACCGGAACGTGAAATTGATTTTTCTGTGGACTTAGTACCGGGTACGAGTCCTGTCTCGATGGCTCCTTATAGAATGTCGGCTTCAGAGTTGAATGAGTTGAAGAAACAATTAGAAGAATTGTTAGAGAAGAGGCTCATTAGACCCAGTGTTTCTCCTTGGGGTGCTCCGGTGTTGCTCGTTAAGAAGAAAGATGGTAGTATGAGATTGTGTATCGATTACCGACAGTTGAATAAAGTGACTATCAAGAATAAGTACCCACTTCCGAGGATCGATGATTTGATGGATCAACTAGTAGGTGCTTGTGTATTTAGTAAAATTGATCTGAGGTCTGGTTATCATCAGATTCGAGTTAAAGCTGATGAAATTCCGAAGACAGCTTTCAGGACGAGATATGGGCATTACGAGTATACGGTGATGCCGTTTGGGGTTTCTAATGCACCTGGTGTGTTTATGGAATATATGAATAGGATCTTTCATGAGTACCTTGATAAATTCGTGGTGGTTTTCATAGATGATATCTTGGTATATTCTAAATCAGAAGAGGAACATGCCGAGCATTTGAGGGTTGTGTTGCAAGTGTTGAGGGAAAATAAATTATTTGCTAAATTATCTAAGTGTGAGTTTTGGTTAAAGGAAGTGAGTTTCCTCGGCCATGTAATTTCAAGTGGTGGAATTTCGGTGGATCCTTCAAAGATTGATGCGGTATTGCAGTGGGAGACTCCGAAGTCAGCTACAGAAATTCGTAGTTTTCTTGGGTTGGCTAGTTACTATCGTAAGTTCATTGAAGGTTTTTCTAAGATAGCTTTACCGTTGACGCAATTGACTAGGAAGGGTCAAGCGTATGTGTGGGATGTTGCTTGTGAAGAGAGTTTCATAGAACTGAAGAAAATATTAACGACCGCGCCAGTGTTGGTCTTACCGAATCCAGATGAGTCCTTTGTAGTTTATTTTGATGCTTCCAAGATGGGTCTTGGTGGAATTTTGATGCAGGATAATAAGGTGGTTGCTTATGCCTCTAGACAGTTAAGAGTTCATGAGAGGAACTATCCTACTCACGATTTAGAGTTAGCAGCTGTGGTGTTTGTGCTTAAGATTTGGAGGCACTATTTGTTTGGCTCGAAATTTGAAGTATTCAACGATCACAAAAGTTTAAGGTACTTGTTTGATCAGAAAGAGTTAAATATGAGACAGAGGCGGTGGCTTGAATTATTGAAAGATTTTGATTTTGATTTGAATTACCATCTTGGTAAGGCAAACGTTGTGGCTGATGCTTTGAGTGGGAAGTCGTTGCATATTTCGATGCTTATGGTGAAAGAATTGGAAATGATCGAGCAATTCAGAGACATGAGCTTGTTGTGTGAAACTACTACTGATAGTGTGAAATTGGGAATGTTAAAGCTGACCAGTGAGATTTTGGAAGAGATTCGTAAGGGTCAGAAATCTGATTTGAAATTAGTTGATCAATTGATGTTGGTTGATCAAGGTAATGCAGGTGACTTTCGAGTTGATGAAGATGGAGTTTTGAGATTCCGAGATAGAGTATGTGTTCCGGATATTATAGGAATTAAAAAGAGTATTTTAGAAGAGGGGCATAAGAGTCGATTGAGTATTCATCCTGGTGCTACGAAGATGTATCAGGATTTACGCAGGTTGTTTTGGTGGTCGGGTATGAAAAGAGACATTGTTGAGTTTGTATATGCTTGTTTGACATGTCAGAAGTCAAAGATAGAACATCAGAGACCTTTAGGTATGATGCAACCATTGAATGTCCCTGAGTGGAAATGGGATAGTATTTCCATGGATTTCATGACTGGGTTACCTAAGACTGCTAGAGGTAATAATTCGATTTGGGTAGTTGTTGACCGGTTAACTAAGTCGGCACATTTCTTGCCGATGAAGATTAACGATTCCATACGAAGGTTAGCTGAGATTTATATTGAGGAAATTGTGAAGTTGCATGGTGTACCTTCAAGTATTGTATCAGATAGGGATCCGCGGTTTACGTCGAGGTTTTGGAAGAGTTTGCAGGATGCCATGGGTACTAAGTTGAGGATGAGTTCTGCGTATCACCCGCAAACGGATGGCCAGACGGAAAGAAAAATCCAATCTTTAGAAGATTTACTGAGAGCTTGTGTATTAGATCAAAGAGGTTCTTGGGATAGTCATTTGTAGTTGGTCGAGTTTACGTACAATAACAGTTTTCATGCTAGTATCGGGATGGCTCCATATGAGGCGTTGTATGGTAGACGTTGTCGTACTCCATTATGTTGGTATGAGTCAGGAGAGAATTTGGTGCTTGGGCCAGAGATTGTCCAAGAAAGAACCGAAAAGATAAAGATGATTCAAGAAAGGATGAAAACGTCGCAGAGTCGTCAAAAGAGTTATCACGATAAGAGAAGGAAAGCACTTGAGTTCCAAGAGGGAGATAACGTGTTCTTAAGAGTTACTCCTATGACTGGGGTGGGAAGAGCTTTGAAGTCTAGAAAGCTCACTCCACGTTTTGTCGGTCTGTATCAGATTATGCAGAGGATAGAGGAAGTGGCATATCGAGTGGCTTTACCTCCCTCTCTTGTGAATTTACATGATGTATTCCATGTATCACAGTTGAGGAAGTACATTCTGGACCCGTCGCATGTAATTCAGATAGATGATGTTCAGGTGAGGGATAATCTGACGATTGAAGCTTTACCAGTGAGGATTGATGGTAGGGAATTGAAGCAACTTCGAAGCAAAGAAATTGCTTTAGTGAAGGTATTGTGGGGAAGACCAGCTGGAGAAAGTTGGACTTGGGAGCGGGAAGATCAGATGAGGGAGTCGTATCCGACTCTATTTACTTCAGGTAATTTTCGAGGACGAAAATTCTTTAAGTAGGGGAGAGTTGTAACGCCCTGAAAATATAAATTTAATTATTTAATTATTTATTTAATTAATTTAGAAAAATTGGAGAGTTTGGATTAATTAGTGAATTTTGGAGAAAAAGAGTATTTTTACATAATAAGGATAAATAGTGTTTTATTATACTATTTTATTATTATTACTAAAAAATATATTAAAGAAAAAGGTAAGGTGGTCCTTTTGTGAAAATTATGAGGGTAAAGTGGGAAAAGACTAAACTGGGGTAATATATCCAAAGAGGAGAGTACGATTAGTTTTCTAACATTATCGTGTTTTGGGAAAAAGAGGTGCTCTGAAGGAAAAAGGGAGAGAAAGGAGAAGCTCAGAGTCAGAAGGCTGTGGAGAACCCCAGAGAAAAGTGTAAAGCGGCGAAATTCTCTAAGGTATGGGGAGTTTTTATAATCTATGGTAAATATGTAGGAATTGGATTATGAATAGGTTAAGATTGTATGAGTTGTATGAGTTTTTGGGGTTTTGAGTTAGGTTGAGTTTATGAGAAAATCTTGATGAAATAGAGTTAGAAAAATGTGTTGAATCCTATAAATGATGGTATAAATGATTGATCTGATGTTATGATGTTTTATTTGATGTATTGGAATGATTTTGAGGTGAAATAAGATGAACCCGTATTGGAAAAATTGGAATTTTGGGGGTTTTGGAACAGTCTGTACGAAGCAGCAAATTGCTGCTGTAAAACGTGCGTTAACCGGTTAACATTTTGGTTAACCGGTTAACCATTGGAAATTTTGGGCATTTTTATGAAGTTGCGCAGGCGTTAACCGGTTAACGCTTTGGTTAACCGGTTAACACTGTTCGGATGGCAAATTATAATTCTTTAAAAATTCATAACTTTCAAACCGTAAGTCCGATTCGTATTCTGTTTGAAGTGTCGGATAGAACATAAACTGAACTTTATTTTGATGAATAAAAATGAGAAAAATGCAATAGTTTTGATAAATGAATTTATGAAACAACCTTGTATTTACCTCCTAATTTACCGGGTACGGGTCAATTCTTGATGTGTCACAGTGGTTATAGAACCAGTGTTCTGGGTGTAATGTCATGATGATATATATGATTATTTGATGATTGTTTTGCTGATTGAAATGAATGATGCGAATTATTTTGATGAATTTACGATGTAGCGCATCATTGCATTTCATAACATTCACGATGGGGCTTCGGCCTATTTTTTTGCTTCAATCCCATTGTGTGGATTGAAATGTCTCGATGATTTACGATGTGCTCCTTTGTGGAGGGTTGATGGTCATGTATCCATCTCACGATGAAAATGGTACCACATGCATATTGCATATCAGGATGTTAGAATTGCATATTCTGGATGAATTTCATGATTGTGTTGGTGATGCTTAACTTCATGATCATGTTGTTGTTGTTGTTGCTGAATTTTATTTTTGATGATGTCATGATATGTTGTACTAATTCATTTATGATTCTATATTCTTGTACGTTTATGATATATTATGATTACTCACCCTGCCTGCTTGGAAATGTTGCCTCCTTCGTGGGTAACTTGCAGATGTCGAAGAATAGTCCTGCAGTGCAATAGGAGTAATTCATGAGTTTCGGAGCGTGCTTAGTGTTCCTTAGGAGTGGTTCTGGTCTGTGTGTCCTGCTCTGTGTCATGTAACACTGGGATGGGTTTTCTTCTGTTAAACTGTTTGCAGCTATGTTGTTATTTGGATAATGGTTTTCCATTTTACGATGTTAAATTCAGGATGGTGAAAATTATGTTTAGAGAGTTTTTAATTATGAAGTTTAAATTCTGCTGCAAAATGATTTTTGATATTCTTGATGTTGATTAACCCGTGTTACGTGACATGACACTGTTTGTGTTGAATTATGATGAAATGTGATACCCTTTCTCGATGATTACTCTGATATTATTTAAATATTTTATTTTGGGGTAGAAGGGTGTTACATCATGGGTGTGATCATGAAAGAGAGATCATATTGGACCATAAAATAGGGGTCGAGAGTTCCGACGGGAACTGAATCATGAAATAAGGATCGTTAAATGGTACCACATGCCATTCAGGTGGAGTCTCATTTGCATTGATTATTGTTTGTGTGCATAATATTATTGTGTGTTTCGGTGTGCTTGTTTAACTGTTGATTGATGAAAAGTGGTGAACATTTGATGATACTTGCATTTATTTGTATTATTTTTCCCTTTTGTTGGTGTAAGTATCTCATCCCTTCTGTTTGAATGCTACCCCTATGTTGGTAACGTGCAGGTGATCAGGAATAGTAAAGTTCATGGTCGGTGTAAGTATCTCATCCCTTTTGTTTGAATGTTACCCCTATGTTTATTTTTTGGAAATACATATTGTTATTAAACCTTATTTTATGTTTTCTTTTGAGATTATCAATGTAAGTATATTTCTAATACGTATCAGTTAAGCCGTATTTGGAAGTGAAAGTAACACTTGAAATTTTAGTTTTAAATTTTAATTACTCTGATTTTAAATTGAAATTTCATGGGGATTAATTTGGGTGTTACAAAGTGGTATCAGAAAAGGTCAGTCCGTCCGACCAAGTAGTTGAGTCGTTGAGTCGTTGTTGAGTATTGTTGTAGATTTCTTAATCGATGTTTGGTTGTTGTTGCGTGACAGATTTAGAATGGTTGGGAGGAATGATGCTGCACTTGTTGCCGCTATCTAGGATATGGCTCAAGCTATGTAAAATCCAATGAATGTTAGGGATCGTGAGAATGACGAGTTTTAGAAGAATGGTCCACCTACGTTCAAGGTCAAGTATGACCCGAATGGAGCACATGAGTGGCTCAAGGAGATCGATAGGATCTTTCGAGTGATGGAATGCTCTAAAGGTCGAAAACTGCAGTTGGGTGCTCACAAGTTGGCGGGGGAAGCTGATGACTGGTGGGTTGGCACTCGTCAGCGGTCGGAGGCGTCTGGTGAGGCAATTACTTGGATTGTGTTTAGAAGGGAATTATTGAGGAAGTACTTTCCTGAAGATATTTGAGGAAAGAGAGAAATTGAGTTCTTGGAATTGAAGCAAGGGAGTATGTCGGTTACAGAGTATGCTGCCAAATTTTATGACCAAGCAAACTTCTATCCACACTATTGTAAAGCGACTGTTGAGTTCTCTAAGTGTGTTAAGTCTGAGAATGGTTTGAGGCTTGATATCAAGCAGGCAATTGGTTATCAAAGGATCAGAAGATTCTCGGATTTAGTTGATTGTTGTAGAATCTTTGAAGAAGACAGCAAGACTCAATCAAATCACTTTAAGAGTTTGGATGAGAGAAGAGCAAAGAAACAAATGAATCGTGGGAATCCTTATGCATCTCCAGCTGATAAAGGTAAGCAGAAGCATGTTGAGGGTAAGAAGCCAAGTGAGGGAGGTGCCCCTACTTTTCTGAAATGTTACAGGTGTGGTGAACTGGGTCATCGTATTAGTGAATGTACGAGTGACGTGAAAAAGTGTTTCAAATGTGGCCAACCTAGACATTTAATTACAGAGTGCAAGACTAATCTGGTTACTTTCTACAACTGTGGAGAGAAAAGTCATATCAACACTCATTGTCAGATACCAATGAAATCCGCGACTGAAGGAACTATGTTTTCTTTGACAGGAACACAAACTTCCAGTGAGGATCGATTGATCAAAGGTACTTGCTATATTAATAATACGCCTTTGATTGCTATGATTGATACAAACACTATTCATTTCTTTATTTTTATTGATTGCGTGAGAAGATTAGGTCTTGTTGTTTCCCCTATGAAATGAGAAATGGTTATCGAGACTCCTGTTTATGGATTATTAACAACTTCTCTAGTTTGTTTGAACTTTCCTATATCGATATATGGCAAGGACTTTAGTGTGGATCTAATCTGTTTCAACGACTCTTGTACTATGGTTGAAAAGCAAAGTCATTTGGTTAAGTTATCTTCTCAACAACTAGTTTTTGCAAATTGCTATAAATACGCTGAGGATTCAAAGCTTGGATTTTTAAAAAGGTTTCTAGACGTGAATGAGTAGCAAGATTAAGCAATTATTAACTCATTATAATATATCAAAACTCTATAGGTAGTTGTAATTGCAAAAGCCTTAAGATTTATCACCATTGTATATCTTAGAAATCTTAAGAGCTTTAGGTCTTTGTTATGGTGATTTTGAGTACCTCTGATACTTCTATCATGTACACCTTGTTCTCTATTCTGCTGAGCCTTTAGTAGTTTAGATTAAGTCTCTTGCTATGTGCTTGAGCAAAAGTCTTATCTCATTAGGATTCAAGCAACAAGTCTTTATCCAAGATGCTTAAGTGCTTGAGCTGTGAAAGTCTTATCCAGTTAATGTGATTGAGTAAGAAGTCTCAAGTGAGGCATAAGCAAGTTAAGTCTCAATATCGATGACTAGTGGAGTAGGAGGCTCGGTTAGAGGATAAACAATTAGACATGGACAAGTAGTTTATGCAAGGAAAGTCTTAGACATGTGCTCTAAGAAAAGGGAAGTCTCGTCCAAAGGATCTTGAAGCAGAAGACTTGGATCAGAAGGCTTGAGCAAAAGGTAAGTCATATACATGTGCTCTAAACAAGGGAAGTTTCAGACCGTGGGTCTGAGCAATTGTAAAAGATTTGTGCAGAAGCACAAGAGATTGCAATCTGAGTGTTTATAATGAAAAGCTCTTGTGGATCAAGGGGACTGGACTAATCTCAGTTAAAAGAGGAACCATGATAAATATTTTGTGTCTTTTGCTTATTATTTCCTTTACTTATGTTTTGTATTCGCTGCCAAATGAACTAAACATAATCTGAACATGATTTTTGATTCTAAACCTCGGATCAATAGTTAATTTAAAGAAAATCAAAATACGATTCAACCCCCTTCTTGTGTACTTTTCACACCTTCATATCCTAGTGGACAAAGGAAAAAAACATAAACATAAACAATATGAAATGAAAATTGGTAAAAGTAAATGCTTAAATAAAATAGCAAGAAAATAAATGACAGTAAAATAAATAGCAAGAAAGTAATTTACAATAAATAAAATGCATTAAAGTAAAGTTAGCACAATAATAATGTTAGTGCATTAGGGTTAGTAATTCGATTCGGGACAAATATAGCGCTATGTTAAGCAATCGTAAGTGGACTTATATGTAAATCATTCTCATAAAGTTATGTCATACAAAAAAGAAAAAGAGAGTAGACTCATCTTAATCAGGAACTTTCATTGATTAATCAAAGGCAACCTATCACTATTCCTAAGTTTAGAGAATAATCCAAATGATCATTCATCAACATGTTTGAAATAATGAAGATTCAATATCTTTGAAAATCAACATTCCATGATGTTTAAGATTTTCATCAACCAAAAGGAAATAAATGCATATAAATGAATGCATATAAATGATGTTTAAGATTTTCATCAACCATGATGTTTAAGATTTTCATCAACCAAAGGTCAACAACAATTAAAAATACAAATAAAATAAAATAAATAAATGCATATAAATGAATTTTTAAAATGTAGCTAAATGGAAAACAAAATGAAAAATGCAAATACATTATCTAAACACCAAAAAATATCCAAGAAAATTAAGATAGGCCAAAAATAAGACATGGATCACAAAATAAATTTTGAAGAATTTTAAAGTAAATAAACATTTTTAAACAAATTAAACTGCAAGAAAAATGTGAAAATAAATGAACAATATAAAATAAAATGATGAAAAACAAAAAATAAGATAGAAATATTTTTAGAAAATTATAAAAAAAAAAAGGTTGGAGTCAAAAATCAATTAGGAGCTATTGTTAAATATTTTTCAAAATAAAAGGGAATAAAAGCAATTTAAAAAGAAAATAAATGAAGAAAAATATATGAAACATTAGATCTGATCAACGATCACCAGACACACACACACACACACACACACACACACACACACACGTGACCATCATATCAAAATTAAACACATCTAAGGGTCCAGATTAGAAGTCAAACAATTGTTCACCAATGGATCACTGCACCAAACGACAACAGGAAAAAAACATTTGAAAAAAATGTGTGTCAACACGTTATTGGTTGAAATTTGAATTCTCCAAGGGTAATGCGCGAAAAACATCATCTCCAACCTCATAAACCCTTGTTATGGCAAGATCATGAACTGGATTCTCAAGCTCAAACACTCATGGTGCAAGCTTCATCATCCTTCACCGTTCATGTCTCCTTGCTCAAGATCAATTTATTTGATCTAAGCAAGGATAATTTGAAGAAATACGCAAAAACCCTAGCAATTTCAAAGTAAAATAAAATTCCAAATATCAAAAATAAATTCTTGTTAGGTTAGGGGAAATGGTCGGTGGAACAAGGCGAAGAGATTGATAACTTGTTTACTCGTGAATCTAACTCATAACAAAATTTTCAGTTGGAGCTTTAGACATTAATAATGGTGGAATCAAGTTGCAGGTTGCAGGTTGCAACAAGCTCTGGTAATGCTTCACACAACTTCAGAATAGGCCGGTGATGGATTTTGGGCAAAGAGTTTGACTTGAAACGAAGAGAAAATGAGTTTCAACTTTCTAGTTTGTGAGTGGTTTCGAGCTTCAAAGTAGCAGGGATTTTTTTGGCTCTTAAAGCTTGGTATTCAGTGAAGAATGATGCTACATTTATAGGGAATGAAATGAGCTTATGATACACGCCAGTTTCAAATCCCAAACGTGTAAACCAATTCTATAATTTTTTCATTTTTGCAATCATGTAAAGCAAGGTGAAATGCGTGATTCATGACTTAAAATTAGTCGTTTGCACTTAGTGGGATGCATTTTGCAACAAAAAACGAGTTTGCACATGTGATGTGGTCCCCAAGTTGATTTCCAGGACATTTCTAATCACAAATCATGTACCAAAGTGCAGAGTTCATGGTGATCAATTCAAGCTTAGTCCAAATGGACTCTACTCGTGCATTTCTTGATTTTCCTTGAGCCAAATGTTCCTTTCATGGAGTAGAAACAATTCAAAAAGAATCAGCTCAAATGGATGTTTGTTGAAGAAATGGGAGTCTAGGCAAGTTGAGGAAACACCACTGAAAACTAGGCCTGACATAAAGTTAAACATGTCATGATCTTATTTTGTGCACAAATGGCCTTGATGATATGAGGTCCTTAGAGAAAGAATTGATATTTAGCCCCTAAATGAAAGTTGTAGAGGACATCAATGAGGATATTTGGCAAAATTAAACGCACATAAAAGTTGTAAATTAAAGAAGTAATGATCTTTGGAACATTGGTATGTCATACTTGAACTTTAATTTATCCAAACTTTTGATGATCTTCCAATCATAATTAGCTCTTGACTTGCCAAGATAAGTTAGAGAGTATGTCAAGAAGAGTCATTTACCCAAAGAATCATCCAAAAATGTTAAATAATGAGTAAGTTGTGAAGTCTTGAACTTTGACTTGAAATGTTGACTTTTCCTAAGTCAAACCACTTTCAACCATCTTGTAAACTTGAACTTTTCTTGCATTCCAAGGCATATTAATGATCATATGAACTCCAAATGATGTACTCTTGATTTTCCCTTGATAATTATTGTAATGCCTTGAGGAAACTTGTTGATGAATGAATGAAAATAAACACATGAACCTTTGAAGTTTATTGAGGAATAAGTCATTAATATTTGAAATATTCTTGAACAAATTAAGTTGAATGATGCTTGAGAATCATACACTTTGAGATTAAAGGTTATGCCTTGATGAATGGCCTTTGAAAACCAATGGTTGACCTCATGTTGTCTTGAGAAAATAAAACCTCTAGATGAGAAGATAATGTTCTTGATTCAAATCCTACCTTGCATAACAAACAAAAGAAGCTAGGCATATTTTTGTATTTAGATTAGTGGTTAGTGAAATAATAAACATATATAAAGAAGATACACAAAGATGTGCTTGATGATCCGTACAAAAGCAAATCCAAAGATAAGAGGATTAGGAGACAAGCAAGTGTTGGGCTTGTTTGTATTGCAATTGAAAATGATAGGTGGGATCTTAAGGTAAAAAATTAGGGTATGACAATAAGTCTTAAGAATTTCATTGATCATTGGCATGACCTTCACCACAAAAATCACATACAAAAGCCTAAGTTTGTTGTTGTCTACTTTGGGAATCTGTAAGTTTCCTGGTTAATGTGTCAAGTTAAACTTATATTTTGTTTATATGTTGTTAAAACAAACTGACTTTAAGTTTCAAATGTTCATTTTCCCCTTTCTTATAGTGCCCATGTCCCTCGATAAGCTCTTCCACTTTTGTATCAGGCTTTGTTCTCATAGTGCCTCCAGCTGAAGCATATAATAGCATTCTCGTGGTTTCTCTAAGTCCATGCGTCAAATATTCTACATGTGCCAAGTCATCGAGATCATGTGATAAATCTTTTCAACATAAATTTGTACCTTTCCCATGCATTATGGTGATATTCAACTTCTCTTTGTTCGAAACCTATGATTTCATCCATTTTGTCGACATATTTCCTCATCGGATAGAATAGTTCCTGAAATTTCCCTTGCTGGTTTTTTTTACACCAATTCTAACATATTCAAACTATCATGCATGGGCAAGATCCATGAGACGTGCTCTTGGCGGAAAAAACAAATTTGATTTCGTTGATGGATCGATACCAGTTCCAATGGAGTTTAACCCAAGCTTCAAAGTTTGTAATCGTTGCAACATATTAGTTCATTCGTGGATTATGAACTTAGTTGATGAATCTTTTGCTCAAAGCATCATGTTCCTTGAAAATGTAGTTGATGTAAGAAATGAGTTGAACGAACGCTTCTCATAAGATAATTACATTCACATCTCTGAATTACAATGAAAAATCTTTAATCTGAAGTAAGATTCTCACTCAGTTTAAAAAATTACACAGATTTGAAAGTTCTTTGGAAAGAACTCGAAGCATACTTTACTATTCCTACTTGTACATGTCCACATAATTGTGCTTGCATTACAAGATTGAGCAATGCAAAGCATCAACATGACATTACCCGTTCATTTCAATTTCTTAGGATATTGAATGACTCTTTTGATTTGGTACATTCTCAAATTTTACTCATGAATCCTTTGCCTAACATCAATTAAGATTTTCAAATTGTCATGCAACATGAACGTCAATTCAAGAATTCCATACTTGATGAATCAAATATTTTTATTAATGCGATAAATGATCATAAACCTCAAGGAAGGGGTCATGGCAATGGTTCTCCATTCACACACGAAAATAAGAAAGTTTGTACATTGCCGAAAATATGGACACACCATTGACACTTGTTAAAGGAAACATGTTTTTCCTCCAATCAATCTTGCCTCGAATCAAACGAAAAAGGGAGGATGTTGATGATTCTAGAAGCTGCAGAGGTAATGACAACTCTGGATTCACTAAGGAGAAATATGATTAACTTGCGCATTTTCTTCAAGAATCAAACTTAAATCATAATGCTTCTACTAGCAAAGTGAATCATGTATCTCATACATATAATGCTAAGCTACTTCAAGTATTACTCTCTCTTGCTTTTATCGGTTCATGGCATCTACACCAATTCGAAAATCTCTCAGTTTTTCATTTTGCTTTCTCACGCTGTATTACGTTGATTCATTTTAAAGAATAGATTTGAAATTTTAGAGAACAAGTTCGAGAATTAGTAGAAAAAAATAGATATATATTAACTTTCATGTTAAAATATTGTTACTGCTAGTGAATGAAATACGGTGTAACTTCATTTCCTAAGTCATCAAAGTGGCTGAGTCATCAATCCATCAATATTCTTACACAGAACGTGACAAAAGGTCATGTAACATAAGTATAAGGAACATGGGAAAATGAAAGAAAAAAAAACCTCATTAAATAAATGCTGTTGAAATACTAATACTATAAGACAAGAAACTAGGGTGACAAAAATGAAGAGGAATACTAGAAGACATGGGAAGAAACAAACTGGTCAATTAGTGCTATCTAGCTATAAATCTACAGGACTTGATAAAAAATGTTGATGTTCATAATTAAGAGGAAAAACAGTGGAAGGGGGAAATCAAATAGCAACTACCATAAAAGACAGAATTTATAACAAACACCTTGTTTTACCTGATTTGTAGTCAAAATCAAGTAGCAGGAAGTGTCTTCCATAGGTAAGTAGATATTGATGTTGGGACCTCCTTATCTTTCTACCACACAAAACTTGCAAAAATAATTATGAGTCTTAGATAGTATTTTCAAGAATTGTGGATTCTTACTAATTTATTTAACTTCCAAGTTAATCAAATTTATTGGACGAAGAAAGGTAAGAAATCCACTACTGAGTGTGTTCTTAGGATCAAAGTTATTTCCAACTCCTTGCTTGCATTTGTTTGGGAAAATATCATAGAATAGAATATATGCTCCATTGTCATCTATTATTTATACAATTTCTTTTGAAATTGTTCATATTGATCTTCGGTTTACAACGGATTCATATACATCGTTGTGACATATCTTTACTAAGACGCTATCATATTTATTTTATTTTTTGATTAAAAATTATTAGTATATAACAGCGGTTACATAACCAACCGTTGTGATACAATCAAACTTTCATCGGTTTGAACCTCAGCAGCATAAAATATTTTATTCTTTTAACGTTAATACACACCTTTTCATTTTTATTTATTTTAAAATTCACAAATAAAAGGGATATCACTACGATTTTACTGGTTAACCGTTGTGATATATTTATTATAAATTAATACTTATCACTACAGTTCTTCAGGTTTACCATTATGATATATTTATTATAAATTAATAATTATCATTACGGTCCTTATTTTCAACCATTGTGAAATTGTTTACCCATATATAAGCGAATTAACTTTCACATATTGATAGTAGCGTTGTTTCCTTTGTAGTGAAACCCTAGAACCCGTTTTTTCTCTTCTTCCTCACCATTAGTCGGGAATCCTTTGTTTCATACATTAAAGTATTCTTCTTCTTCCATCTATTATTAGATATTTCTCATACTTTGAATATTGTACATAATGTTTGTGAAGTTATGAAAAAAAATTACAAGAAGAATGAAGTTATGATGAAAAGTTCATCCATGTAGTACTTCTTCTTTTTCATAGCTTCACAAAAAAAATGTTAGTGAATGAAGAAAAAATAGTGGCAGTAAACTTCATCTAGTCTTAGAACCCATGAAAAGAAATATAAGAAGTATGAAGTTCTTGTTTAAGCTTCTTCCTCCTTATAGTTCTTTTTCATGGCTTCACAAACTAGTTGAACATCATATTTGATTCCTGTTTCGCGATTATTTTTGTTGATTGTTCTCATTTTTTCATATTCCTCTTCACTACCTTAACAAAGACCATACTTTGGCTATGATACATATTGTTTGTGTAGTTGTTCGCACATGGATTTCGCACGAACGTTCCGTTGGCCTCCTACACTCGAGATTTACTTGCGGGACCGACCAAACAAGTACCAGGACTGCTCTGTCCGATTAGTTATGTTGCGAACTCTTGTAATGTAGAATGGTAATGAGGGTCTTTACGTATATTTTTGGTATTTTTTGGTGTTTATAGCAGACGCACGCGGAATGCTTGAACGAAAGGATAATAAAAGCGAATAAAGAAAAGATAAAAAAGATACATATAAAAGGAAAGTATTTTAAATTAACTTGGAATTAAAATGACTTGAAATACAAAGATTTTTTGGATGCTATCATACATTTGAGTAGGGGTTAACTTATTTCTCTGACGCTCGGTACTTCGAGTGTATCCCTTTACAATGTGAAGAAATGCGACCTTTATTACTGAAATTGAAATCTACTTAAATAGACAAATAAAATAACTATCGGACACGTGTCCAACAAATCAGGCTTTGACACATGTCAACCCATTCTTCTGGTAACCACCTACTACTTCGTCCCACTACTTGGAGCAGTTTCTTTTCCATGTTTTCCTGAATGGTCTTGTCGAAATGCTTTTGACATGATGGTATCCGTGGGTGCGTCGAAGGTCTTCCACTCTCCTATGGATTCTAGCTTCTGAGTGTCGACCCATAACTGACTTTCCTTCTCTCTGACTAGGTCAAATCCTCTCCTTCTGGCCTTCTAAAACTTTTCTTCTCAAAAACTCTTTTTCTGAACAAGTCCAAATCTCTAGCCAACATTAGCTATGGACAAAAGTACAAAAAATGGTAGTTCTCCTGCCCTCTCTTTTGATCTCTCTTTACT
Source organism: Lathyrus aphaca (assembly GCA_963966055.1). NCBI lineage: Eukaryota > Viridiplantae > Streptophyta > Magnoliopsida > Fabales > Fabaceae > Lathyrus > Lathyrus aphaca. The sequence continues at coordinate 96,834,430 of OZ014525.1, read as the reverse complement.
TTTCATTGGATTATGGTTTTAGGGTTTGGTTTTAACTGAAGATGCTCATTGTTGAAGTTTATAGATTAAGGGGATGATACATGGTGATAGCAAGCGTATAATATGTGTTGATAAGGTTCATATGGTTTATGTAGCAATGGAAAAAATACAAGAAGTATGAAGTCATTGTGGAAACTTCATCCACCTTGTATTTTTTTCATTGCTTCATAAATTAGATGAAATTCATACTTACGCGGTAATTTTCAATAAAAGGTGCATTCTTGAAATAGTTTAACATAGTTTGTGATATTGTATGCGGTTAGGGTTTTGTTGATAAATTTATAATATCTAGTTCTGGTGTATGATGTTGTTTGAGTTTATTATATTCTATGTAGATTGTTTGTTTCACTAAACCTCACTTAAAATACATTCATTTAAATTGACATAGATACTTATAATATGTAAATTAAGTTGTATTTGAAAACTAAGTTAAACAAATCATTGTTATTTTTTAATTGCATGTGTCTCGTCATTCATCTCATGATGTTTACATATATTATAGTATAATGATCTGAATCCTTAGATGCATCGCTAAATTCGATTATATTTAAATTTCCATAACAACAATTTATTGGATAGTGTACCGCCTCTTCGTCACTGATAATAGTAAAAATTACGATTATAAAAATTAAGATGATAAGTGACGAGGAGAAGGTAGAATATCCAATAAATTGTTGTTATGGAAATTTAACTATAATCGAAGACAGTGATGCATCTAAGAAGTCAAGTCAATATACCATAATATATCTAAAATAGTATGAGATGCACGATGAGACAAATGTAATCAGAGAACAACAATGGTTTGATTAAATTGGTTTTCAAGAATAGGTTAATTTGCATATTATATACTTCTTCATCAATTTGAATCCCTGTATTTCTTTAGTGAAGTGTATAGAAAACAAGCAATCTATATATAATATAATAAACTCAGGGTACTTTCAATGATGATTATCTATTGTAATTGAGGTTAAAGGTAATTTCTGTTTTTGGCTAAATTGTTGTTGATGGGTTTCGAACCCAGTAGCTAAATGTATATATCACAATTGTTTATAAGCATAACCATTGTGATATGTGGCGCGCATCCTGGGTCTCAGTAACAGTTTCCAGACCGTTGTAGAAACAACAAACTTACAACGATACTCTACTTAACAACGATATGATCGGCGTGATGGTACCCCTTTTCCAACTGTTGTGAAAAAGGTTTTCTGTAGTAGTGAAAATAAAGATTATAAAAATCATCACAGGGCTAGAACAGTCTTACTGGACGCCATCTTTTATATCAAGTATGAGAAGATAACAAATAAAGACTTTTCCAAGTCGATATTTTATTCTTTGAGGATGATTCACGAAGGAAACACACAAGTTAAAGAAACCAAAGCACTTGCTTTTATTCAGAAATATGAAACGTTCAAGATGGAAGAGAATGAAATAGTTGAGAACATGTTCTTAAGGTTTCAAACTCTTGTTGCAAGACTGAAAGTCCAAGACAAAGGGTATTCTATTGTTGGTCATGTAAAGAATATCATCAGAAGTTTACCTAAAAGATGGAGACATGTGGTAACTTCTTTGAAGATATCAAAGGATCTGAACAACACCTCTCGTGAAGAACTTTTGAGTTCTTTAAGAAGCTACGAGATCGAGCTTGAAGAAGATGATCCCTACAGAAAGAGCAAGTCAGTTGCTCTGAAGTCTTTGGGAAAGTATGAAAGACTAAAGTTTTTCAAGCAGAAAAAGAAGAAGAATAATCTGAAGAAGATTCTGAAGAAGAAGAAGATGAGTTGTCTCTTCTGTCCAAACAAGTGAATCAAATCTAGAAGTAAAGACAAGGTAGATTCAGAGGACAAAGAAGGAGATGTGGTCGTTCCGAGTTCACTTATGGATCCAATAAAGCCAGAGCCAACAAAGAAGTCATTTATTTTGAATGCAATGAGCCATATCATTACAAGAATGGACAACCCCAAGATGAAGAAGGACATACCTAAGAAGAAAGACTTTTGAGGGAAGAAAAAGGGTTTAATGGCTACCTGGGATGATTCAAAATCCTCATAAGATGACTTTGAAGAAGAGCAAGCAAATGTGGCGCTAATGGCGTGTACTGAAGTTCCTGCTGAGAAAGATCTATAAGAATCAAAATCCTCTTTCTCGCAATGGACACTGGCAGAAAATGCAATTTGCTCAGTTTTACTGATGCCAATTGGTGCAGTGATAAATATGATAGAAAGTCTATTGTTGGATACATCCTTATGTTCGCTGAAACACCAATCTCATGGTGTTCGGAGAAGGAATCAATAATAACACTCTCTTCTTGTAAGGCCGAGTACATTGTTGTTTCGCTGTATGTGTGTCAAGTCGTCTGGTTAATGGATCTGTTGAAGGAACTGAGCAACAAAGAGGGTGACGTTGTAACACTCATGGTTGATAATATTTCCACTATAAACTTTGCTATGAACCCAATTTCACATGAGAGGAGCAGGCATATTGAGATGAGATCTCACTACTTTAAAGAACTTGTTAGTAAAGGAAGACTAAGATTAGGATATTGTAGAAGTAAAGACCAAGTAGTTGATTTGCTAATCAAGGGAGTCACAATTGAAGTGTTCAAGAGATTGAAGAAGAACCTGATCATGAAAGACTTGGAGCACTTGAATTAATGTGGTATTTTATGAAAAAGCAATAATTCAAGTGTTGTATTCGGTTATTACAAGGACGTAATCGATTATAATTGTGTAACCAAGGATGTAAATTCTAACATGAATATCATTCTTTTAAATGTTTTTTTCGAAGTTTTCTTAGGACTTTATTTACTCCATACCAGAAAGTTTCTCTCAAAATGTTCCTTTAACCCGAAACTTAATTTTTCAAATTTTAAATATAATAGTTGGTTAAAACTTAAAGATGTTTTGTATGGTTTAGAGTGCGTATAACTCCCGTTTCTCATTTCAAATTGCAGTTCAATTTCCATTCAATAACCATACAGTTTCCATGATATATAATTGAGTTCTATTATGCCCTCTGAAATCTATAGTACTAAAATTTTTTATCACAAGAGCATTCCAGCCAAAGAAAACATTTTAATTTGTCACTTTATTTGCTAGCCAAAATGAATATAATACATTATTAAAAATAATACACAGAACACTGTGAATTTCCCTGCCATTTGCAAGACTTCACAATCATCTTATTAATATCATCTCAAAAACTAAACTAAAATATACTAATAATAATGAAATATTAAAATAAGTCAAAAAGAATAATTAAATTCAAAGGCAAGAAAGCAATATAGTTTATGGTTTTAATTTTAATGTAACTATATAATAATAATGATATATATCATATATGGTATAAGATTTTCAATGGTATTGGTAATGGTTGCATTGCTGAGCCGGTCTAATTTTCTGGTAACCAGCTTTGGAAGGACACGTCATCTGAACAGGAGGAACCATACAGTTATACTGTAAACAAAGAGAACTGCTCAACGGAATCTCCGCCGTTGGATTTATCACGATTCCGGTAAGATAATTATGCTGCAAATACAATATCTGAATATTTGCTGCTAATAACCGTTCAACAAAGCTACCGGGAACCTCGCCGGTGAAACCGTTGTTGTTTAGATACAAATTTTGCACACTTGCTAGTAAAGGTGATATTTCACCTGAAAGTTTGTTATAACTGAGATCAACGGTTTGGATTGTAACTTCGTTAAACGGTTCAACCGGACCGTATAATTGGTTTCTTTCTAATTGTAAGTTGGTTAGCGGGAATGAGAATAATTGAGCCGGGATGGAACCGGTGAACCGGTTGAAGCTTAGATCTAGGTAGTTGAGCCGGTTTAGTCTGTATAAAACCCGATCCACCGTTCCGGTTAGCTGGTTCCATGATAGAGAGAGGTATTGTAATGAAGAAGGGAGAGAATCAGGAGCAAGTGAACCGGTGAGTGAGTTATGCTTTAGATCGAGCCGGTTTAAGTTTCGAGCCGATGCGAAGGATGGAATTGAACCGGTGAGACGGTTATGACGGAGGATCAGGTTGTTTAGATTTGGTAATTTTCCGATTGACGGAGGAATAGCTCCGGCAAGCTGATTGTAGCTTAGATCGATTGTTCTGAGATTGCGAAGCTGACCTAGCCCCGCCGGAATCTCGCCGAAGATGAAATTCCGGCTAATGCCGAGAAACTTGAGGTTCTTCAATTTGGAAATGGATTGAGGAAGATGACCGTAAACTCTACCTGGAGAAACTGTTAAGTCGACGAGAGACGAGAGTTTACCAATGGCGATGTCTATTTTCCCGGTTAAACCAGGAGAACCAGCTCTAGATTCGCCGAGATTAAGAGCTACAACTTTATCGGAAACACAATAAACTCCGGCGAAGTTGCATGGATCATCAGAGAAGTCCCAGGACGAAAAGAAATTGGAACCAGGAACATCGTGAAGCGATCTGCGAATAGATTGCAATGCTAAGAAATCAATAGGATTTAAAATTGCTCTTGTGGATTGAAAGAAGCACCAAAGAATCAAAGTATATGTAGAAATCTTCATTGTTAATTGAAGAAGAATAGAAGAACAACGTTTTGATACGTTTTTATAGTAACCGTGAGTAAGTATGGAAACCTTTTCTTCTTCTTTCTCGTGAGTAGCGGTGTGAGGTTTTAATGGCGGAAGTGAAGAATCATGAGTGTGTGAATAGAAAATCAACTAACTCTAGCTGGCTTGGAAGAGAAGCAATTCTTTTTTATGAATCAATGTTTTTGCTTTTTGTGTTGTTAGATTTGCTTTTTCATGATTTTGCCTTCTCTTACAAGGCGCAGCAGAGTAATCACCGTCACAAGCAAACTTCTGCTTAATTTGATAATGCTATAATCATAAGCCAAAATATACTCTTGTTAATTTAATTGCTTACTAATTTAATCACTCTTAGCAGGTTCGGACTCAAAACCTAAACTCCTTACCTCTAGCTCTGTGTTATGCAAAGTGTTGTTATTTCATATAGTGTTGCTAATTGTTATTAAAAACAAAAAACGCAGGTTCCTAACCCAAGTGTACGTTTTATCTTAAGCCATAAATCTGCAGGAATTGTTTATTGATATTGATAGTGCTATTTGTTTTTTCTTTGGAATGTGTTATTTTTTCGGTGATATTGTTGATTTGTTTAAGTATATTTAAATTAAATTAATGAATGGGTTTTAGGAGAAAAAGTTACAGATGGGTCACGCACTTAAACAAGAGGTGGACTTGAATGGGATTCAGTTTTATAATTGAGCAACTTCCCGTTCATTTCACTGTTTAATAAGAAGGTTGGTCAAACTTATGTTATCTCACATGCTCCTGTGTTCTGCTATCGATTGTTGCGGTTCTTTTTAGCTGTATGTGACAAAAATCCAATCAGGATAAATATTACTTTTTTGTTTTTGGTTATTCCAACTCCAAGTTTGTAATGAACAAAATGAATGTTGTTGTTCTCATAATAATCACACATTTATTTATTTATTTTGAAACAGCCAAAAAGATAACAACATTAAATCAACACAAGTGCAAACAATTAATACATCAGAACTGCAAAAAATATTCAGCATCAAAACTGCAGTCTAATTTAAAACAGAAGAGCCGCATAACAAATGGAACAACAAAATTGCAACAGTAGCACCAAACCAAGACTGAGACGACAGCGAACCAACCGAAGAAAAACAGCGAGAACTGATACGTAACTGGGGATCCCGACACACCGATCTGAAAAAACAGCACCCCAACAATTCCTGAACCGAACTGAAGAATCAACCGCCAATCCCCAAGCATTGTTCTAGACTACTCAGTCATTGTCCGGGAGAGTAATTGAATCCTTTCGCTTTGCTCCTCAACCATTTCCATGACAGAATTTTAACCTCTTCAACTAAATGCTCTGTCGATCTTTCATTTTCTCTAAAAGTTATTTCGTTCCGACCTTTCTAAATTAGACGATAGCATACCAAATAATATTGAATTTATCTGTCTTATTTATGCCCGGTCTCTACAATCCGCTAAATTGCTAAAAATTTGGTACAAGTGAGTTATGCAACGCAGTAGATAAGTTTAATCATCGAAGGATCGTTGAACACCTGTAAATTTGAATCACACTCAAAGAAAATATGAGAAACGATTTCCATTGTCTAAAAGTCGAATGAGCAATCCAACTGAGAACCGCTCAACACTCCTCTCTTGTGAATATTATCCTTAAACAGAATAATGTTTTGAAATAAACGCCAAACCAAAACTGCTACCTTTAAAGGGACAACATTTTCCCACACATCTGTGAGTTTCATCCTTTCAATGTCGATCGAGTTCTCCATTATTAGTTTATAAGCCTCTTTGACAGAGTATGCTCCTGAGTCTTGGATCCATTTGTCCGCTCTCTTTGTACTAATTACTATCCTCCGCAATTTTTCCTTCAGTTCCTCCTCTATCACGATCTCTTCTTGAGATAAAACCCTATTCCAATTGAAATTTCATTGGACTATACCTATTGTCAAATCTTTTACTCTTAAGTTTTTGTCTTGACATAGTGTATACAAACTCGGGAATCTATCTTTAAGAGATGCATTCTTGTACCAAGGATCTATTAGAAGAAATGTGTCCTCCCATTTCCCTATCTCTCTTTTAGGCCTTCTAGACATCCAATTTCGGTTGAATCTCCATATTCCATTTTCAATACTTTGGATGTCCTTCCACCATGTTGAGCAGTTTCTCCCTGTTCAATCAATCTTACCATTTGCCTTGCCATATTTCCTTGATAATACCTTGTGCCAAGTACTGTTTTTGTCAACCAAAAGACGTCATTCCCATTGCACCAAATTGATTTTCTTAGCTGCATCATTCTCACCCCACAAAAAGTTTTTAAGTAAAGATTCAAGTTTGGAAATAATATATGTCGGAGCTTTGAAGAAAGAAAGGTAATACACTGATATTGCATACAAAACTAATTTAAGAAGCATAACATGACCGTCGATTGATCAATGTTTATTATTCCAACTAAACAATCTCCTCCTCATTACGTCTATGACTGGTTTCCATATTCCTTATCTCCTATGGTTACTACCAATTGGAAGTCCCAAGTATTTAAATCGCTTGATCCCGACTTTGCAATTCAGTACTAAAGTTTCCTCCTCATGCCATGAATGTTGAATGTTAACACCAACTAGCAGGCTTTTATGGAAATTTAATTTGAGTCCCGCCACCAATTCAAATAATTGAAGAGTTGATTTTATGGTCCACACATTTTTCAGCTCTTTTTCCCAGTAATCAATGTATTGTCAGCATATTGCAAGTGTGAAATCGATATACCTCGCTGACCAAATTGATAACCTTCGAACTTATTCAGTCGAACTACTTGTGTCATCATTAACAGACAATGTATTTCCGCTATTAAAAATATAAATGATGACAAGGGATCTCTTTGTCTAAGACCTCTAGCGACCTTAAGCTCCTGAGTAGGACTCTCGTTTTCCATAACAAACATTTTACTTATGTGGAGACATTCATAAATCCACATCTGCCATTTTACATGAAATCCTATTTTCTCCATGACGAAATCAAGATATTGTCAGTCAACTTAATCGTATGTCTTCTTGAAGTCCACTTTGAACAACAACGCATCTCTTTGTTTTCTTTTTTACGCCATCAACTAGCTCATTCGCAATGAGTATATTGTTCACCATCTATCTATACTCCAGAAATGCGAAATGAAAATCTGAAATTACTTTTTGGATCACCTATTTCAATCTATTTACAAGTACTTTAGCCAACACCTTATACATCCCCCTATTAGCGATATCACTCGAAATCCGCATAATCTTACCAGATTGTCTATCTTTGGATTAAGCACGATAAAAGCATTATTGACTTCGCAGAATTCCTTGATGAATGCAAAATTAATTCCAATTGGTCCTGGACTCTTTGAACTCTCGCATTCCCATACCACTCTTTTAATCTCTTATACCAAAAACTCAGTAACCTAATCTATATTATCAAGCTCTTTAACTCTGCTAAAATTTAAAGAATGGAGCAGAGGTCTACAGATATTCCTGGATTCAAACATGGCACTGAAATGTCTATAAACCTCTTGTTTTATCTTTTCAACCTCTTGCAGCTTTATACAATTAACCTCAATGCACGATATTTTGTTCCTTCTTCTTCTATTGATTAAGCATCTATGAAAAAATGTTGAATTTGTGTCTCCCTCCTTTAACCATTGCATTTGAGACCTCTTCCATATGATGCTACAGTTCAGTTTGGATAATTTATGAAGATGAACGGTCGCTTCTCTTTTGTAGTTAACGTTTTCACTTAACAAATGTGTGATTTCTCCTTTTAACTCTAAATTATTGACTTTTTCTCTCAATTTCTCAATTTTGCTGGAAAGATTTACACAATAGGCCTTATTTCATTCCTTTAATTGGGTTTTTATTAATTTCAATTTCTCCTTAAGCATATAAGCTCCCCAACCTCGGACTTCAAAGCTCCTTCACTTTGCTTCCACTAATTCACACGATCCCTCTAATTTATTCCAACGGTTTATCATTCTGAACGGTTTAGATCCCCAATCTAATTATTTCCTTCCAGGTAAGATGGGACAATGGACAGATAAACCTTTATCCAATAACCATTGGCCATTGTGATTTCCATTCTTCAAATAACAAGAAGCGAGTAATGCGACTCATGGATGTGTAGTCCAAATTTGACCATGTAAGTCTCCTTCCAATTAAAGGTAATTCAATCAATTCGAAATCATAAATGAATGAAATAAACTCCATCATATTGTCCTTTTTGATAAAATTCCCTACTCCTTTCCTCTCTTATTCTGATATTATCGTGCTGAAGTTGCCGACTATGCTCCATTTAGCTTGTGGTCTTGTTTACAACAGATCATTTAGGCTTCACCATAATCGTTTCTTTCCTCCCCCATCACAAGGCGCGTAAACATTGACTACAAGAGAGTGGACATCATCTTGGCCCCAATTTCCTTCTATACATACGAAATGGTATGCTACTGTCTTAGATTAGTGTTAAATGCCAAATTGTAGATATATTTATTAGTATTTTGTGGCACTTTCTAATTGTTTTATGTTTAGTTTGGTCGTAAAATTGTATGTTTTAGTGTAAATACACAAGTTTTTGATTATGCTTTTTTAATTTTCGTATTATGATTTTTCATTGCTTTTTGATAGGTTTGAGTGTTTCTTTGGATGCTTTGAGACTATGGAAGAAGAAGGGTTGCAATGAAGATCAATTCCATGAGTTTTTACAAGTACTAGCGTGCCTATAGCGCGCTTCTAGCATGTCTATAAGGTAGAGGCATTAGCTACTGGGAATTTTAATGTTGCAGTCGCGCTCAACACTCTCTTGGACATTTTTCCGCCTTAATACGGATCGCGCTAAGCGCGCTCCTGAAGTCGCTTAGTGTGGTGCCACTTATAGGAACATTTTTTAATTTCTATAAATATCTTCTTTTAAATATTGTGTTGTACTTTCATTTTTTACATTTTTTCACTTTAGATCGGAATTTCTAGGTTCTTGGCTTAGAATCTCAACTTGGAGCAAGGATAAAAATTTTGACGCATCAATTTTCGATCTTTCAACTTTGATGCTCTTGAAGCTTTATTCCTTTCTTGCAAAGTAAGTCACCATGGAAATAGGTGGCTAAGTTTACTTTTGTGTCAAGGTTAGAGGTAGTTAACCTTACTAGTATGTATTTCTTTTGATCTTTTGTTCTGAACAAGGTTTATGATCAATATATGGTGAAGAACTTTGCTTTTTATGTTAATGTATGGTTTGAATCACTCTAGAAATAGATTTTCCAAACCTTGACCTAGGTTCTTCATCTCTTAACAAACAAACTTTAGACATGGATTTGTGAGTTAATATTCGCTTTATATTGTTCTTTATGTTTATTGTATTAATTGTTCGTGTGAGACATCATCTTGTGATTGATACAATAAAGCTCACGGTACCGCTTTAGAGATAAACAAAATTGAGAGGATACACGATTGTATTGATCGAAACTAAGTTCACATGCTTGATTAAAAGGATATTTATGAAAAAGGGTTAGCAAACCCTAATCTTGCCATATTTCTCTCAAACAAACAAATTACTTTATTTTACTCTTTGCTGCCTAAAACAAGTGAAATCTCGTGTTACCAACCACAAACTTGAAACTCTTACTTAAAAAGTATCAACTGTAAAACGACAAGGGATATCAGAAAAATTCTCGTGGAGACGATAACAAAATCCCTGGGGATTCTGATGTGATGATACCCTAAGTGAAAGTGAGCATACGATGACACCATAAGTGGAGGTCTTGATTGGTGATATTTTTAATGAAGTGTTATAGGGCATGTATGTTTTGAAAAGAGAATGTGTGACATCATATTTGGTTGTGTAACATCTTATTTAATGTATATTTATGCACATGAGAAATATGGTGTTACATTAGTGGTATCAGAGCATGTCGTTTCGTCTGACCAGGTTATTTGATGTTGTTGTTTCCCTGTATGCGATGAATGTATGAGAACATTGTCGACACATTGTTCCTTTTGATGTGTGTGTGTGTGTGTGTGTTGTTTGGTTGTTAGGACTTTGTTTGGAGGAAGAAATGATGATGTTATTGTTGAAGCTTTGGAATCGCTTGCTCAGGCGACGACTCAGAATGCACAGAACAACCATAATAGGGAAGCAGGAGGAGCTACTGATGAGTTTCACGCTTTGGAAAATTTTTAGAGGAACAACTGGCCAACTTTCAAGGGTAGTTATTGAAATTCTAGCACGTAGATATCAGATGTCGAGACAGATGTGACAACACTGGGATCAACACAGTTTGATCACACAAGTAAATATGCAGAAATTTAAATGACATAAAGATAAATTAACATCAGTAATTGCTAACCCATTTCGGTGCAATTCACCTACATCTGAGGGATACCAAGCCAAGAAATAAATTCATTATGATAGTGTTAGTTCAAAGCTAAACTCACCCATTTACAACTTCACTCCAAATCACTACCTTGTGCAACTTCTAGCTAGAATCCCCTCTAGATATGAGATCTCCCACTCACTTCCTAACAATCACAAACCAGTGACAATACCTTAAGAAACCAAAAAGAAGTAGCACACTTTCAAGACAATACTTGGTTTTGCTTAAAAGCTTCAACCAAGAACGATACACCCTTGCTTTAAAGCTTTGGAGTGGACAATTAACAATGAACAATCAATCAACTCAATGCATCAAACCTGATACAAGAGTGACGTACAAACAAAAATACTAAACCCTAAAGAACCAAAACACACACTAAAATACCAAAACAGACATGCCCTAACTTTCTGGTATAACATGTCTTGGAACATGTCACAACATCATGTTAAATATGATGTTTGACCCTCATGGCAGAACATATGACTTAACATCTTGTTGTCAGCATGTTTAACCAAAATGTTGTCAATCTGAAAACCACAGAACTTACAAGCATGACTCAGAGAAACTGAGATGATCTTCCGAGCGATGGCCTACACTAAGATTTAGAAGGTACAGTTCGGTACTCATATGTTGTCAGTGGAAGTTAAGGATTGATGGGATAACGTGCGCCGGAGATTGGAAGCTACTGGTATATAGATTACTTATGTTGTATTCAGGAATGTATTCTTAGAGAAGTATTTCCTTGAGGATGTGCATGGCAAGAAGGAGATAAAGTTCCTTAAGCTGAACAATGGAACATGACTATAGAGAACTAATGATTTGAAATGAAAACAAGTGAGTTTTTGATTTAAGGTTAAAATAGGTTGTTGGTCCATGTAAGTTAGCTAGTTTTATTTATTTATTTTGATCTTCGTAATTTTCTTGTCTTAGTCTTTATATCTTACTTTTTACATTCGATTTAAACCAAAATCCGCAGGAAAATCCATAGGTTTCCTTGAAATTTTCCTGCTGATTTTAACTTTGGAAACTAAAAGCAACACAAAAGTGAAATATAGAGACTCAGCCAAAAAAAAAATTCAGAAACAAAAATGAAAAACTCACATGGACCAAAAACTATTCAAGCCTTTTTTTAATATAATAATAATAATTAATGTTATTATTAAATAATATTATAAAATTAATTGATACTTTTATTTTAAATTTTTATCTCAATTATTGCCAAATATTCTATTATTCTATTATTTCTATCCTATGCCACATCACTGCCACCAATATAAAAAGTGAAGGGATCAAAAATACCTAAGAAATGTTAAATTGGAAGATGAAAAACCAAAAAATAAAACTATAAAAGACTAAAAGATTTAAAAATAAAAAATATGGAGACTAAAAAGTGCATTTAAAATTTTATATTTATACATTTTCTATCCATTTAATATAGACTGAGTCAACCGCCATGCTTGCAAGTCAAGTAGTCAACAAATAATCAATTGGTCTGATTAGTGACCCTGTAACTTGAGCAGTCCTGAATGTAAAACAAATAATATATACATCACAATAACTACAATACTAATTTAGTGATATTAAGTTCATGATGTTATAATGTGCAACAAGAGGAATTAGTGACATAGATATGAAAACAAATAGAATATAACATACAGGTTGACACAAAGAACTAGTGTTTTGAAATGAAAACAAGTGGCCAGACATCAGAAACTAATCAACTTTCTTGTCATCTATGGATCAAGTTCTCAATGGCGTATGATCAACTAATGCCATCCATGAAAATATGTATCCTATGGCTATAGAATTTATAGCTGCTTGGAGAAAAAAATAAGCACATCCCACACAAACAAACCTTTGACAGTAGTACTAAAGCTTTCATGACAAATTCTCCAATATTACACATTCAAATAGCTAATATAAAATCAAGATTTCGAGCCAAATAAATACGAAATAAAATGCTGAGGTAATAATAATATTGTCAACAGAGTATATACCAAAACAATAATTTTACATCAATTTAACGAAAATTTGCATAAACACAACAAACGTCTTTAAAACGATTTGCGGGGAAAAAACATACATCAGCTTAAGTCAGATTCCCTCAACCATTCAAAAAAATAAAAAGATACATTCATAGAGATCAATGGAAAAAGAAAAGATACATTCATACAGATCAATGAGGAAGGAAAACTGAGGCTAAGAGGCTTTCTTCGGAGGCGTCATGTTAAAAAGAAGAAAAACAACCGCTTTGATGATAATAATCTTGAACAGTGAAAAAGCGAGTATATATACCAACAGACCAGTTTGAAGACTGGGAAAATCAGTATCAAAACTACTTGTTCCCCGATTAGCAAAATACTGTATAACCTTCAGCAGGGAATACTGGTTAGCAAGAGAAGCAGTGAAGAGAAACATTGCTAAGGAAGATAGAACAGCATATAATCTCAAGAAGCTCGACCGGCTTCGTCTTCTACCTATATCCGCAATGATCAACAAAACGACACTGGCTATAAGAGAAGAAATGGCAACTGTATTTGTCGTATCGTCTTTTTTTCCTCTTAAAACTGCAAATAGCAGTCCTATTAACAAAAACAAAGCCTCAATGATAAATAGCACAGAGATGCGTTTCTTTCCCTTTGCAACAAGTTGATACCTTGAATCAACTACCATACGGTAGGAATAATCAGATCCATCGGTTCCAGAAGGCCTTCCCAACGTTGATTTTCTTTGCTGCATTTTCTTCTTCTTTGAGTTTCAACTTCAGATTGGAGACTTGGTGCAATGTAATGGCAAATTGACGATGACAACTTAGCGATATTGATTACCACCGTCTGAAATACAAAATCAAGAGAAGTTAATCCTTTTTCCCCCACAGTGTGAAATACAAAATCAAGAGAAGTTAATCCAACTACCTTACATCTTTTACGTTTATTGTACTTTACAAGTTTTGTAATTAAATAATCACAGTCTATTCTTATACTCATCGTGTAGGTTATAGAAGGTAGTTTATCAAAATCAAATGATGTTAAAACACAAACTAGAATGAGATTAGAGGAAAATTTCTAGCTGTCTTATAAGCTAGTGTTACCTATAGTCTTTGGTCACAATTTTTTCCTTTTTGGGCACGCCATTTAAAATGGTGGACTTAACTATGGGGAATAGGTCAGAGTTTTTGGGCATACCGTTTAAAATGGTGGCCTAAACAATTGGAGAATACGGCATAGTTTTTCAGAGAACCTAAAGAAACAGTTATTACATGTTGCCAGAGGCCTTAACGGTTCTTAAGTAACTACTCCTATTTGTGTTCGATACAATAACTACAATTCTAATCTAGCGATCTTAAGTTCATAATATGATAATGTGAGACAAGAGAAAATAGTATTATCGAAATGAAAATAGTTAGAATTTAGCACGGCACAACAAAAGAAACTAAAGTAATAGAAGATATCTTGCAGATTCAAAAAGTAAGAGATCAACTTTGTTGTCACCTATGGAGCAGTGTTGTCTATGGCGGATGGCGGCGAGCCAAAAATCCACCATGAAAATATGGCGGATGGTGGAACGGAAAATGGCGGAAGCATGGCAGATAAACTAAAAACAGTATTATTATACATCACTACTAGAGCCCCGTTACTAGGTTCATGTTCATGTCCTAATGACTCACTATGTCAGCAGCATCATGGATCTATTACCTATCCTAATAACTCAATATGCCAGCATGTGCATGTTGCCCAATTCCCATGTAAATTCCCAGCTAACTTAATCAATACACAGTAACAAATCTGATCAATAACTATGGTAAAAGTTCTACACTAATCGCAGTGCTACAGCTCTTTTGACATATTCTCCAAGAAGCTTCCCCTATTGAATTCTATATATCATTGTCAAAAGAAAGCCCATAAATATTCTCCAATATAACACATTCTACACTGAGAGTACTACCAATTTCTATACAAAATCAAAATTCCATGCCAAAACAACATTTTTGCATCAATTTAACCGTCTAAGAATCTGAACACAAGGAATATCCCATAAAATCAATAAAATGGAACCTTAAGATATAAATCTCAAGTTTCTCGTTATCTTTGTTCGTGTTGTTAGAAATCAAAAGAAACCCCAACAGATCCAAAAAAAAAGGGTAAAAATAAAGAAGAGGCGAAATTGAATAAGGAAGAATCAACAGCACTAACCAATTACTCTGATAGAGAATGCGTGAATCCAAAAGAGGGGTCTCACGGCAGGGATGCGGTTGCCGGAGATGGCTGCGATTCGGAGTGAATGGGTTGTTTTAATTTCTCTTTATTTTTTTAATCTGTTTTTTTCCTAAGTTTTAATTAGGACTCTACTTCTTATCCCAGAAACAAAATTTTAAATATAATATAATGTTATTTATATGATTATTGTTATTAAATTTTTTTTCTTGACTATATTATTAAATTAATTATACTATTTGAAATTTTGAATAAGAAAAAAATTACTCTGGAATATTTTTGATAGAGTTAGTTTTGGTAGCAACAAATATTTTAGAAAATAATATAACATTTAAAATAAAAAAACTACAAATCTAGGGCTAGACATAATAAAAAAAAACAAAAGAAAACTAAAATAAAAGTTTTAAAATAAATTAGGAAAATTTATAGCATGGCCTATCAAATTTGTCCATGAAAAAGGTTCTCTCGGAAAAGAGTGGGATATTATTCCACCACAAAAGTTTGTGATACTATGATTTTGATTCACTTTTTATATTTTATATGTACAATCGTTCTCTTCTGTTACTAGGAAATTAATCTTCTGCGGTCAATATTTTCTCACAATCACACGGTTAAAGATATATAGTAGTTTGATCTTAATCACATAGTCTTCAAAAATCAATTTGTTTTTTATTTTATAATGCATATTTAAATCAAAACCACTAGATCATGATCAAATGATTAGAAATATCTGATTGTGTGACTGCAGGGTCTATTGACAGCAACAAAAACTTGCATAAGAGCGTGTAAGACCTAGCATGTGGAAGAACTGTCAAGGTACGCGTAAGAGCGTATAAGACCTAGCACGTGGTTTTTGTCCCTGGTCCAACTGCCCATATCTTTCAGGGGATAAAAAGGGGAACGGTTGGATGACGTGACGCGCAAGGGGAAGACGTGGTCTCCTGGGCGCCTATGTTATAGGTCGAGGTGGTTGTCCGACCTCTACGTGGGATGCTCGTGGCATTTGCTTCTGTCCGACTATTATTTACATCTGTCTGACGTGACCGGGCCTTGGTCTTAAGGGAATTTGGGCCTGAGCCCAGATATGCCTTGGATGCCTAGTCCAGAACAGGAGCCCTCCAAGTCGAGGCTCTGGGACGGAGCGATGAGTTGAGAAAAAGTTAAGTCGGGCATCACTGCTATGTCGGGGATAATCGTGCATCATGTAAGTAGTCGGGATCGAACGTTCGCCCAGAAGGATTTGATCTGTCGAGCTGGGGAGTCGTTCAGGGAACATATTCGGTGAGTCGTGGCGAGCGTAAGATCACGTTAGAGATTGCGTGAGCATCATTCCTTGTCGTGAAATTTTGTTTACAGGATTGCGTGAGCATCATTCCTCGACGCACGACATATATAGATGTCGGGGATCCTTACGGGTGCTCGACGTCGTTCAGAATTCTTCGAGGTGATGTGTTTAGGGAATTCAACGCGTGTCGCTTCGTTTTCCGTGCCACGACGCATTGAATTTCGGCCGACCTAGCGAACCTATGTAATGATTGCTTAGGCGCATTCTTCCATGCGCTCTTCTTGTATATAAAGTGGGGGGGACCATTTCATTTCACTTTTTCGCCCCTTATTGTACCCCAAAATTTGCCCTCCCACAATCAAGACAATATCTCTCAAGACTTCTAAATGATCATACGGTTCTCAAGACTCCCAATTGTAATACCTCAAAATTTTCCCTCATATTTATTCCCTTAAATGGCTTATCGCTTCGCTCTCACATACATTTTCCTTTAGGTCATTTATGACACCTCATGCATTCATTGTCAAGGCTTCTGCTTGGATCAGGGAATTTGGAGAATTAGGGTTTTGCAGTACCCTATGGCCTCATTCTTCTGCAGTTTTGTTTTGGTGGAAAGTACAAAGAATAAGGATTAGGGTTTGCATCTTGGGAATGCGTTTGTCAGAAGGGCCCTCTGAATCTAGCAATTTCAATTGTCTGGGTATTGTTATCTTGTAGTCACCATCACATGATTATGGTTTATCTCCCTGATTATGTGGTTTCCAGGAGTTTACTTGTGACAACTGTTCATTAGTGCATCAATCAAGAGTTCATCATGGTCTAGGGTACCACTCATTGAGAAAACCCTAGCACGAAGTATCCATAAGATGAGAATTTGGTGTAAGGTCATAGTACAGTCGTGGTTTATGAGTTCAAGGTGAAAGGTTATTCACTCGTCCATTCAAGATTCATTTGAAAGGGACAAGTGGGTCGCAGGATTCATTACGAATTTGGGCCAATAGTCCATATCCGTTTCAAGTTTGGCACAAATTTATTCGATTCAAAGTGGATCCAAATGATATTGCCACAATTCAAAGGCCAAAATTTCGTTTCAAAAATCAAAAGTGCATTGCAGGAAGATTACAAAGGAAGAGAACCAAATTATAGTTTTTGTGGACCCATGGTTGACTTTCTTTTTGGTCGGCCTGGATCAAAGACAATTCCCAAAGGAAACCACTAGACTGTTACTATTGTCAACTTCATGTCCTATTCTATTTTGATTATCTTTTAACTTCAAGTGGGTTTGACACAAGTTATTTTGAAGGCTATGCACGATGTCATGTTATCATATTACCATACTTCCATTTTCCAACATATAACTTGTCCAACATATAATCTATCAAGAGAATTCAAAACGAAAAGAAAAAAAGACAAAATGTATGTGGAATTCGCGGATTGCATCATGAGGCATATTTGGAAAAATCAAAATAAATATTTGAATTGCAATTACCAACCACCAAGTACAATTCAAAATCAATAAATGTACAAGAAAAGGTCATTTGATAGGAATGTTGATACACCATCTCATACAAAACTTATAAAGTTCATCGTAAATGTGAGGTTACTAACTGCTATACACAAAAAAAAAAGTTGCTCTATTACAAATGTTGGCTCATAAGTATGGAGTGTTGCCATTCATGAACAAAATCCCTCACTTCTTTGATGTCTCAGCTCAGAATTTCTTTGGTACAGTTGAGTGTCTCGAAACCACTAGCTTTCCGCTTCCACTAGTGCTTCAAAGCAGACAGTTTTCCGCAGGTAAGCTGCAAGTTCTTTGCAACCATCGCGCTTCACAAGAATGTTGACAACCGAATCGCCCAAGTTCCATCCGAACCTCATCCAATAGCAGCATGTACATGAAGTCATAATTAAAAAAAAACTAAGTCAGATAATAATAGCAAGAGTTAATTCAGTATTGATAAACTTTTGATGTTTGATTCGAGATATTGGGTGTTCATATGCTAACTGAGTTAAAAACAGTCAGGACCCTCTATCCGCAGTGCAAGTGGTAAAAATCAGAACAGAAATTTCAGTAGGGGATAGTGGCTCAAATCAGTTACCAATTGATAATAGAAAAAACCTTAACAGAATTCTATTTATGCTACCAATGAGGCTCATAACAGAATTTAGGGAAGAGAATTCAAAATCATAACTGGCATAACAAAGTTTCTAGCAGATCCGAACCGAAAAAATAACTGAGTTTTACCTGGGAATTTCCAGAACCATTTTCCAGCTACGGCCATAAATCTGAACCTCATAATTGCTTCAATTTCTTCTGGACATGCCTTCTGAAGCAATCTTAACACTTCCTCTTCTAAAACTTCATACAACCTTTCATCAATCCCTCATGACCCTGCATAACCAAAACCGAAAAAGGCTGAAGCTCATTACAATTTCAATACCATAACAGAATTTCAGGAATCAAAACCTTCTAACAGAAGATAACAAACTCTTAACAGAATTCTAACTAATCAGTAACCAACTTCTAACAGAAAATTCTAGAAAGTTCACCTGATGCATCCCTTATAAAACCAGAATTATCCTTCAATCATGGCTTCTTTTTTCTTCACCATTTTTTCAACCTCACACACTTCACCATTCTAACCAATCCAGCCTCTTTCTCTCTTCAATCTCTCCCAATCTTCTTCTTCAATCTTTCGGATTCCATTTCTTCCACACCATTCTTCAAACTTCACAAACTCCTTCAATCCCTTTTCTTCTTCAAACTTCATCAACCTTCCAATCAATCTTTGAAAACCCTCAATCAGAACTTCATCACAAAATTTCAACTCTGCAAAAGAGAACAACATAGAATCAGTTACCAAAAGAGAAAAACTCAGAAAATAGCATGAACTCTTCACCTCATTCTCTAGTTTCTGCAAACTCCTCCGTCGTCAATCTTCAACAAATCCTGCGACGATTTCAGAATACAACAATGAGAAGAATCCGCGGATCGAAGCAAGATTCATCAATAGTCATTTGAATCTCAGAAGCAAGAAGCGAGAGAGGGGTGAGAAACGAAGCCGAAATTCAAACCTGGCGAAACGTAGTCTCGCTCGTCGTCAAAGCTTCACTTGCATCTTCATCGGAAATAATACCATGTAAGAACTTATCTCGCTTCACTCTCATGTGTTGTGGTGGCGTTACTATAGTGGAGTCGGCCTCGTATTTACAATTTTAGCTTATGGTTTGTAGACTACGAGTTTGAGAGTGGGAGTTAGATGTTGTTTCGAGCAAGCTGAGAAGGTCGAGTTTAGGGCGAAGAGCCTAGAATTTCCGGTGAGGTGTTCATAGCGTTTAGGTTTATGTTTACGATTCGAAGAGAAGAAGCTAACGGTGGTGGATAAGGTTTGAATGGGTTATAGGGTGAAGAAGGCGAAGAGAGTGATGGAGAAGAAGGTGTTGGAGGCGGATAAGGTGAAGATGGCGTCGGGAAGGAGAAGAAGACGGAGGGGTGGTGATGAAGGAGGTGGCGGCGAAAAATTGAAGAAGAATAGGACTTAGACTTAGGGTTTTCTCCAACCCCTTTTGTATTCTATTTGTATTCAATTTTAATTATAAGAATAATCAATTCAATTAAGACTGATTAAGAGGATATCAAGAAATTAAGGACATTAAAGAGAATTTAACCCACCGTTAAAACATTAATCCGTCGTTTTAAATTTCAAAGAGAGGAGATAAGGATAAGATCTTGTGAATTCTGGCCATACCGGCGGTGACACTTGTCACCGTCCGGTAGGCTCTCCTTGCGGTTAATCACCTGCGTGCTCGTATATGGTAACCGCGTGTTCCTTCACCTCATAAGCCCCTTTGATGAGAAAATCGTAGGAGTTTATAGGTCCAACGATCCAGATGCAGTCAACCATCATTGACTAGGCCTCACCACATGCTCCTCAAGAATTCTGCGCTAATGGGCCTGAAGATGTTACTGTTTGCACCCCCTTATCAAGCCCATATTCCATAATAACTAAAAAAAACTACTTCCAACACCTCCCTCCAATCCTGTACGTTTTGGGCCTCCATTCCTTGCTATCTGCACCTCCCCATTCTGAGCCCATTAAGAAAAAACACTAAAAAATATACTAAATCCACCCCCCATATTATTTGTTTAGAATTTAAGTTTTAGTTTTACATAGTTTAGAAAATAATTCATTAAAAATAGAAAAAAGCTTAGAAAAATTCCCAAAAATATTAAGTAGTCTTTTAATTCAATTTAAAATTGTTTGGCATTTTATTTTTCTGATTTTGCTTTATTTTTGATTTTATTCTGAATTTTTCATGTAAGTAGTTTTTAATGAATTTCCTTCAAATATACATAAATTTGTAGATTTTATTTCTTAACCTTCCAGTAACTCTTTTTGCCCATTCTTTTTACCATAGTTAGAGGACTCATAATAGTACTTAGTGTAATTTTAGTGGATTTTTTAGGTCATTTTATCTTAGGTTTTAGTGGCTAATCCTTAGAAAATAATGATTAATTCTTAGGTGGAAATAAATAATATTTAGGCATAGCAAAATTCTAATTTTTTAGGATTCCTTTTAACGCAATGTTATAGGTAGTTTTAGGACCCCATAGAACTAATATCATAATTTTTCCAGAACTTTTACTATTTTTTAGGATATTAATCTTTAGGCCTTATGCATGTAAATTCCATTAGTTTAGGCTAGGATATTAAGTCTCATTAAAAAAAATAGTTTAGTTAGATTTAATCCCAGGATTTAATATGGACTTAGATTAGTTTAGTTTCTGATTTTTTTTAGAATGAAAATATTAGGTAATGCCCTTAGTTTAGGACTTAGGCTTAGGATTCACACTAATTAGACTTAGAATAAATTAGGATTATTTTAGGTTTATGTCTTTGATGGTTTTGGTTTAGAATTTTATTCTTACACTCAAATTTTAATGCTTTGTATATTGATTGATTTTTCACTTGAATAGGTTCCCCCTTGGCTTTAGAATCAACTTACCTTCCTTAGGAAGTAAGTTGCATTCTATTAGTTCTAAGTTCTTTTTCCATTAGGTTTAGAAAACCTCATTAACCATAGGATCTTTTGTAAATAAACAAAATTAGGGTTGTGTCTTAGTTCCCATTAGATTTTCCTTTTTGCAATTTGAGTCATTCTTTCTCACCTCATAAAGAAACTAATAAAAATACTTAATAAAAATCGAACCTTCTTGTACGACACGAGACTTTGTTGCGGAGTGCTTATACGCGTCCTGTTTCGGGGCGAGGTGTAAGTACTTCCCGCAATGGATAGGTCTTAGTACGAGACTGTTCACAAACAAATTCAAAATATTTCTCATAAAAGACAAAAAAACAAATAACAAGCGACTATCCTGCGGGAACTTCTTTTCTCATCTCATTCACTCATAACGCGAACTCGCGAAGACTTGTCTCGCATGCAAGACGGTAAACGCACTCGTACCAGACGAGCCTACAACACCTGAGCATAGACATACGCAGTTCCAGCCATAAAAAATACAAACAAATAGTTCCCGCCTTAGTTAGGCGAACTACGTCGACTCTGATCCTCATTTTCCCGATGAGGTACGTAGGCAGCGGGGTAGGGCCCGTTCGAGCATAATCTTTATTTTCCCTACATTTTCCCCTTTTCTTTTCGATCTCATTTCTTTTCCATTCCCATTCCAGTTAGCGGTTCATTTGTTCAGCAACACTTTTATTTCTCACCCTTTGAAACAAACAAACAAACAAGCATGGATCCCGTCGGGTACGACGGACGATCTGGGGTGCTAATACCTTCCCAGGTCGTAACTGACTCCCGAACCCAGATCTTTGGTTCGCAGGACCTTGTCCTTTCCTTCTTCCTCAGGTTTGTGCAGCATTATCTTTCCCGTTCCTTCGGGATAAAAATGCCTGGCTGGCGACTCTACCTTTTCTGCGCCACTTTCGCGTTTGTACCAGGATGAAAATCTCGGGAGCGACAGCTAGCGACTCTGCTGGGGATCAAATCCGGAATCTCTGGTTTCCCTTATAGAGTCAATCCTAGCGCCTGTTTGGTTCTGTTTCTTTGGGTGTTTATCTGTTTGTTGCTGTGTGCTTTAGTTTAGCTTTATTGTTTTCATTTACAGCTTTTACTTTACAGCTTTACTTTATCGCATTTATTTACCGCTTTCAGTATTTATTTTCCATGCATCATATTATACTGGACTGTTTGGCTGTGCTGGTTTTCGTTTTTTCTGCGGGATGGGAGTTACTGTGAGATAAGCCAACTACCCGACTTGAGTGCACTATAGGATTAGCGTGGACACGTTGTGCTTGCATGGTTACATGATGAGTGCCAATGTTTTCCACACCCAGATTGCAACCGTCTCGGGACTATTCCGTGTGGGGGTTCTTCTCCATTTCAGGGTACAACCTTGATAGTTATGTGCATCTGGTGACCGATCTTCGAGGAACTTAATGGGAACACCCCTCTCCAGTGATGACAGTGGCAGACCACATTTGTTGGCAAACCCACTCGCATCCGAGGGTCCATTGGGAACTCGCATAGGATGGCCTGGTTCTCTCATAGGAATTCAGTTAAAGCAAAATGTTCGTATGACGGTAGTATTGTGACCTTCGGGATGAATGTACTATTGTTTCTCGATTTAGTGCTTGAAGCTGGAGACTTGTGAGGGATGCTTGTTTTTCCGGACTCAACTGAGGCCTCCCTGAGTAGTACATAATGCCAAACCGATTCCCTGATTTGGTCATGAGCCATTTCTCGGAAATGGTGAACGTATTATTGTTATGCGGCTTTGAGAGTCCGTGATGTTGACCCGAGTAGCACACCCGTGAGATTGGGAGGGGTTTACAGGTTTGCAGGAACCATAATACCTTCAGCATACCCACTTTGCCTTTGGTTCAGTTTTGTGATCTGGATTTCTGGTTCTCAGATATGGATCCCGGATCAGAGGGATTGTTATTGTGATATGTGGATTTTGAGACCTTGCACCGACACCTGATTATATGATTGGCACATCACAGACACTTCACTGATCACATGCCTTGCCTTGCATAAACATCATATCATCATTAATCATTTGTGTTTCTTTTATTCTCAGGGTCTGCATTACTCCCGGTTCCTGGTCATATCATTGCTTCAGAATGGAAGACGTCAGAAAGAGAACTATGCACTACATATTCTTTGATACCAAGGTGGACCCGATCAACCAATTGGTGTCTCTGATTACCCCGGGTCATTTGGGTTACTTCAAGGAAAAGTATGGTGATATTCTGGATTTGGTATTCAACTTGGATAGCTCTCAGAGAAGCGTCGTTCACACTTTGTTGCAGTATTACGATCCACGGCTCAGGTGTTTCACATTTCATGACTTTCAGTTGGGTCCTTTGCTGAAAGAGTATGCCGAGATTATGGGAGTGTCAATCAAGGATCAGATTCCTTTCAACTCAGAGATGACAAGACCAACTCATGTTGACATTGCTAGTTCTCTTTATTTGAGCCTATCAGAGGTATCTGCTAATCTGGTTGCCACCAAGGCAGGAGTACTTGGTTTTCCCTTAGAGTTTCTGGTCAGAAGAGCTGAAGAATATGTCGTGGAAAAGTAGTGGGATTCAGTTTGCGCCATCTTGGCATTATCTATGTATGAGATAGTTTTGTTTGCTGATATGGACAAGTTTGTGGACATAAATGCTATTCATTTGTTTGTGTTGAAGAATCCGGTGCCCACTCTTCTAGGTGACTTGTATTATTCAGTGCACTATAAGAATGAGAAGAAGCAAGGAGGTCTGGTTAGATGTTGTGCTCCCTTATTCTACAAGTGGGTCATGAGACATTTGCCTACTACTGAGAGTTTTACTGATCCTAATACTACTTGGGCCCAGAAGCTGAGTACTTTGTCTGCTAGAGATATCAGGTGGTTTACTTTGAGGTTGAAAGGAAAGAGTTTCATTACCAGTTGTGGGAATTACCTTAATGTGCCTTTGTTGGGAGTATCAGGAGGTATCAACTACAATCCCATTCTTTTAAGAAGACAATTAGGGTATGCGCTCAAGGAGATTCTTGATGAATCTGAGTTATTCCAAACTTTTTACTTCCCGGTGAAAGACAATCTTCTGTTGGTCAGAAAAGTTGCAGGTTCTTGGAATGTGATCAAAAGAAAGGACACAACATGTCTAGGCAAGAGCAATAACTGTATGTTCCCTGAATTTGAAGCTTGGATAAAGGAGGAGGTTCAAACGGCTCTAGTCCCTTTTTCTGTACCAACTCCGCCTCCAGCAATGGTGCCTTTAGAAGATTATCAGAAGTTGGAAGCTTTGGTCAAGCAGCTTAGGTTTGAGAATCAAGAGGCTCATAATTCTTGTCAGAAATTGATGATTCAGAACCGTCAGTTAGAAGATAGAGCTATACAAGCTGAAGAAACAATTTGTCTCAAGCAGAAGGACTTCGAAGAGAGAGAGCTTTACTTCAAGAAAAAGGGATTAGCTGAGACTCACAAGGAGGCCCAGCGTCGGAAAGAGAGGAAAGACCTGAATGAAGCCAATGAAGTTGTTACCTTATGGCAAGAAAAATGGGAAGACAATTTGAAGAAGCAAAAAGAGCTGGACATCAAGCATAAGCTAGAAATCAAGAGTCTTCAAGATTCTTTGGATGGACAGAGAGAGCTCCTTCAGAAGTCTTATCACCAAGAGAAAGGTTGTCTCCAACGTCTAGCAGAAAGTCAACAAGCATTAAAAGAAGCTCAAAAAGAAATAGAAGACTTGAAATTGAAAGCTGATGTGAAGAGGTCAAAGGCCGAGCCGGGTTCAAGAAAAGAGAATGAGATTGACTTTCCTGCAGCAGATTGAAGAGTTACATGCTTCCTTCGATACGAGGGACCTCCTCATCCAAAGACTCATCCAGGAGCCTGATCATCCGGATATCGTTCAGTTGTTCCAGAATGTCAAGCGTCTTAGCTGGAGGCTGCAAGACTTGGAGTTCCCTAGGGTTTAATTTCATGCTATTGTACTTGGATTACCCACAGGCTTGTTGTGGGATTCCTTATATTTGATGTACTTTGTTGTTCTTTTGATTGGCACCCTTCGGGGACTTTGTCGTTTCAAACTTCAGTTTATGTGATTGACTTTTTTTGAATCACTTGTTCGTTATTTGTTGCACCGACACGGGGTAATGAGCACCAATTCTCCACGGCCATCATTGTATCTGAATATCGCTTGGGTCTTCTTCATTATTCTCTTAATTCTAGGATCGGAAACAGGGAAAGACTTGGGAATAAAAGGAACACATTGCATTGCATACGCATCATTTGCATTTCTTCTTTGTTTTTGCAGGTTTTTCTACAAGATGTTTAATTTATCTGTGTTTCAGGAAAAGATTGCGAGAACTGCCAAGACCCGGCATCTCCGACAAGATATCCCGCATCGCTACGCAACTCGCAACAATCTGAGGACAGTCATGGACGCTATGCAGACAGAGCTTAATGAGTTTCGCACCAGAATGGGAGAGTTCATGACCATGATGCAAGGGATGGCTCAGGGACAGCGAGAGTTAAGGAATGCAATTCAGGGGCTCAATCCTCCTCATACTAATACTCTTGTGGCCACTTCTGACGGGCAAGGGGCTCCCCCCAACACCAGCAATGGCCCAGGTAGACCTCATATTCCATAACCAGGCACGACAACTTTCGTTCCAGTACAAGACAGACAAGAGGACCAATTCCCTTATTTCAACAATGACATGGGGTTCGCTGGAGAAAGAAATCTTAATGATTTTTTGGTGCTTGCTGAGAAAGTCAAAGCCCTCGAGTGTAGAGATACTTTGGGGATAGATGTGTCTGACATGGGCCTAGTCCCCGGGGTGGTTATTCCTTACAAATTCAGGCCGCCCACTTTTGACAAGTACAATGGTAGTTCCTGCCCAAAGACTCACTTGCAGGAATTCTATCGGAAGATCGCTACCCATACTCGGGATGAAAAACTCTGGATGTACTACTTCCAGGATAGTCTCTCCGGAGGGTCCTTGGAATGGTATATGAAGCTAGAGAGAAGTTCTGTAAGAAACTGGAAGGAATTAGGAGAAGCCTTCCTCAAGCAGTATCAGTATAATATTGACATGGCGCCCAATCACACCCAACTCCAGAGTTTGACTCAGAGGAGCTCAGAGAGTTTCAAAGATTACGCACAAAGGTGGCGTGAAGTAGCCGCTCGAGTGCAACCACCTTTGTTGGAGAGAGAAATGGTAAACTTGTTCCTGGATACCCTTCTTGGGCATTTCATGGGAAGGTTAGCTGGGTGTTCTTCAAGTGGATTCTCAGATATCATTTTGACTGGCGAGAGGATAGAAAGTTGGATCAAACAAGGGAAGATTCAGAATGGAGGTGCTTCGAGTTCTGGTATTAAGAAACCCTTTGTGAAGAGAAGAGAAGGAGAGACCGGTGCAGTGTACGCACAGAGGGGAGGAATCAACAGAGGATTTTATCATCAAGTGGCCCCTGTCACTATTTCAACTCCACCTGTTCAACAGCAAGTCCAACCACCACAGCCGCAACGCTCGCAAGGGTATCAATAAAGAGCTCCTCGTTCATATTACCCCCAGAGACCCAAAGAAAGAAATTTCGAAGCTCCGCCGATGTCCTATTCACAGCTTTTGAAGAATCTTCTACAACTTCAGATGGTTCAACTCCGAACTCTACAACCCCCGAAGCCAGGCCAGATCCCCGAGGGTTATGATACAAATGCCAGATGTGAATTTCATTCCGGAGCTCCCGGACATACCACAGAGAACTGCAAAGCACTGAAGCATGTTGTTCAAGACCTACTGGATACTAAAGCAATTAACTTTTCTCCTACTCCTAATATAATTCAGAACCCCATGCCTCCTCACAGAGGCACGGTTGGGGCAGTTGATGAAGGGGAGAACCTAAACTTGGTATGTGATGTCAACGACCTGCAGACTCCGTTGAATGTTGTTAAAGTTTGCTTGTCAAAGAAAGGTATCTTTCCTGGATGTGAAGAAGATTGTCCAGAATGTGCTGAAGCTACAAATGGGTGTGAGCAGTTGAAAGCCGGAATCCAAAGTATGATTGATGAGGGAATGTTGCAGTTTGACAAGGTTGTAAAAGAAAGCGATTTCTCCACAGTAACTATCTTCTACGATCCATCTCAAGTTCCTTCACGGGCCAGAGCGGCACTGATAACCATCACCACTGCAGGACCAGTAATATATCAGAGTGATAAAGCTATTCCTTGGAATTATGATGGTGAGGTATACTGTAACGGCCAGTAGCAAGAGTTGGCCACGTCTAGTACGATCCCATCTCAAGTAGAAAATGTTGGAGTGGGGGGCTTTACTAGAAGTGGAAGTTTGTTCGCGCCGGAAACACTAAGAAATAATGTGATACCACCCAGAGACACCGCAGAAGCCCAGGCTAGAGCAAGAGGGAAGCAACCATTAGTTGTCAATGATCCTGCACCAGCAACTGATCCAGACCTTACCTTTGATAAAGAAGCTGAAGAATTTCTGAGGATTATCAAAAAGAGCGACTACAAGATTGTGGACCATCTGCAGCAGACGCCGTCGAAGATTTCCATCTTGTCCTTGCTCGTTGTTGCACCCCAAAATTTGCCCTCCACAAGACAAGTCATTGTGTACTAAGAGGCTCACAAGGTTCACAAGGTTCACAAGACATCTCATGAGGTTCACAAGGTTCACAAAGTTCACAATTAGTCAGAAAGTTTGACAAATCCCTCAGACAATGCATCCTCCTAAGCACTGCATCCTAAACTAGGGTTTTGACTTTAATCAGGCTAAATGGACTTCCAAGACTTCAAGTGAGATTCATAGTATCCTATATGTGTTCAAAAATCCCCATGTCATGTTTCAAGACTTTCCCAAAAGATTTGCTCAGTCAGATAATCAGATAGGTTAAAATCAGTCAAAGTAGTTAAAAAGTCAAACTGAGGTCAACTGTGGTCAAACCAAAGTCAAACTTCATGATTTTTTGCCAACATCAAGTATATGAAGTAAAATTCATCATTTGATCAAGGGTTGATCATGATTCATCAAGGAGATTTCAGATCATCAAGAATCAGGAGTTTCTAAATTAGGGTTTCCTCAGGAAAAGTCAACTAAACTTTGACCAGCCATAACTTTCACATGCTTCATCAATTTTTTTCCATCCAAAGCTCATTTTGAAGGAAATTGAATTCTCTACAACTTTGTGTCTCACATGCCAAGCCCAAAAATGCTTCATTTGGAAGGTATGAGCTAAGACATTATAGGTCCTTGTAAAAGTCAACAAAAAGTCAACAACTTCAAAAGAGCATAACTTGAGAATGGTAAAAGATATGGACATGAAACCAAAGAGGTTGGTTAGAGGACTATTTAAGATTTCCAAAATGTCCAAGAACACCCTCTTAGCATTAAAATTGAAGGATTTGTGCCCTTGCAAAGTTGGGAAATTTTTGAGTGGTTTATGAAGTAAATGGGGTCTTAAAACCATAATTCTTCAAATGGGCTGACTTTTTTGTGACCCAATGTGTTCCATGACATCATGCACGAAATTTATTTAATATTTTCATAATTTTATTCATTTTATTTTTATTTATTATGATTTTTTATATTAAAAATCATTTTAAATTCAAATAAAATATAAAATGATGAAGATTTAAAAATATTTTGCTTCTAGAATGTCATAAAAGTTAATTGGATTTAATTGATATGAAAATTATGAAGATTGTCTCAAAATAGCAATGATGGATCAAAGGAAAATCAAGTTTTATGACATATCTTTTTCAATCTTCAAACATCCAAAAAATCCAAAGAATCATAACATTTTTTTGACCTAATCCATATATATACACAAACACATTGCCAATGAGAGGGGACGAAATTGCAACCTCCAAGGGTAAGAACAAAGTTTCAATTTTCAAACTAAAAACACCAATTCAGTTTGATACTTAGAGCCTCTTTCAAGACAAACCAAAGGTTGCAACTTGTTGCTTGGAGTTCATGGATTGATTCTGAATCATAACATCATTCATTTATGCCTTGAATCGTGAAAACCGAATGCATTTTCTTCATGTTTTAAAATTTTTCGATTTGAATGATTTACACATTGTTAATGAAAACTAACTATGGATTTGTGTTTGTTGTGATGTTTAGAAACTTTCTGGATGATTTAATTCAATTATTATGGACTGTGTTGAAATTCACCATTGCTAGGGTTTGAAGCTTCAAATCGGGAACCAAGCATTTAGGGCCTTTAAACGAAATCTAAGAACATGGTTGTGATCTATGAGACTTGTATAATTGATCTGGGCTTTTAATTTGAATTGATGTTACGATTTGATTGATGTTTGAAAAAACATAGGATTCTGGTTTTAAAAATTCGCAGGAAAATTCGCAGAGGAAAACGCAGGAAATTTCGCAGGTAATAGGTTGAAGATGAAGCAGCCTTGGCGCGAAAACCTGATTTGAAATTTGAGCTTATTTTATTATGTATTATTTGTGTAATATTTCCTGAAAGAAGCGTTGGTTCAGTTGGTTTGTGTGTGTGCGCATGAGGTTGATAGTCCTGGGTTCGAATCCCCCCAGGCCATTTTGTGTTGTTTTGCTTTTTTTATGATTTTTACAGGTTAAGAAACAAAACGCATTGATGCTCATTCAATATCACCTGCGCATGCGCAGCCCAGTGGAAGGGAGGCTGGTCCAGGAGAAGTGAAGCCTAGGGCCTGGGTTCGAATCCCAGCCCCAGGTAAGTTCTTTTTTCTCATTTTTTTTCATTTATTTTGTTTTGTTTATATTGTATTTAATTAATAATAAAATGTCTAAAATAAAATATTTATATTATTTTTCTATATATAATTTAAAAAAAAACTTATATGTTAAAAATTCAAACTTTATTAATAAAATTATTTATATTTATTTCATTGTATATTATTAATATTGTATGTTTTTTTATAAATAATTTAATTAAGTTTAGATTAAATCATTAACCCTAATATTTTCATATGTAACACCTAATTTTTTTTCTTTATAAACCCTAATTTATTTTAAAACCCTAATTTTCTTTTATGATTTTAATTTCTTACTTTTGTAATTATAATTATTAAATATTTCTAATAAGTATATATATAATTAATTTATTAAAACTATTAATCATATTTATAAGTACATAATAATAATTATTTATTTCTTTTATTAAAATTCTTAAAAATGATTATTTATTTAAATTTGAACTTTTAATTTGTTTTCTATATTATATTATTATACTAACCTCTTTTATATTTATTTTATTTATCATTACTAACCTATTTATTTATTATATGCTTATTTATTTAAGTTATTTTATTATTATTATAATGTAATTGTGCAAATTATGTAATAGTTGTAGAACTTTTATTATTTATTTAAATTGCCATGGGTAGTAAAATAGGGAGTGTAAACATGTTTGTATTTAAAATTGAATTTAGATCATTAATTTTAAGATAAATATATGAATTTGTACACGCACCCACATATGTCGATCTTTGATCATCATCTCACATTCTTAAGGATACCTCTCATGTTGCCTAAACAAAAGGTCAAGTAAGGTGTATAAAGCAAAGTCCCTTCTCTCATTAACATCATCTTGTCCCTTTAAAGATTATAAGATCAAGTCCCTTCGACGTTGCCTTCGTAAATGATCTTGTCCCTTTCGAATAAAACATGATAAGTCCCTTCGAATTGCTAAGTACACCTTACAGTTGCCTAATCACAGATGTCCCTTCACTTGTCCCTCATAACATCCAAGGTAATGCCTACCTATTCCTTAATAATAGGGATAGTCTTACCATTTAAAGGACATTTAAGAACATAAAAGATTTAACTTAGGGTAGGTTCCTCTTATGTACTTGTTCACCTTTTCAAAACATTTCAAAAACACTTCACATTTCAAACAATTTTCAAAACAAAGGCTTTATATATTCGTACATAGATCATTATAAAGTACTTAAGAAAATTTCTAATCACACACTACACTTCTCAAAACATTTTAAAGTGAGCTAAGTAACTAAGAGCCCATGGATAACCATGGATGTAAAAGGTGCTAACACCTTCCCTTTACATAACCTACCCCCCGAACCCAAAAATCTTTTAAGGCCTTTCCTGTTCTTTTATGCCCTTTCCTTTGGATAAAATAAAAGTCGGTGGCGACTCTTGCTATCCGCAACATAACTAAAGTCAGTTCTCCCACCGTGTTACAGAACTGGCGACTCTGCTGGGGATTTAATAAAAGAGGGGTACCCTTAGGAATTAGATCACTTTAAAATTGTTTGCCTTGTTTGCTTTATACTTATCTGTTGGGTGCTCTTATGTGTGAAAGATCCTAACCCGGATCTAGTGTACCTTAGGTAAATGGCAATAGACCAAGGAAATTGTACGGCGTATACCGATATGGTTGATCTGGTGGCCATAGTTAGTGTGACTTCTTGGTTGGTGCTTATGTTCCTTAAGTCAAGTTGAGGATAATATGAGGCTGCCATATGTTGTCAATACACTAACTAACTTTTAGAATCCTAGTTATCCCATCTTGGCCTTTAGAAAGTAGTGAGATAACCGGCTTTGGTGAAGACTGAAGTTGGTTGATACTCGATACTACGCTCATTGAGATTCTAAACTTGGAGGGTTTTGGTTGGCAAGTAAGTTGCCTACTGAACAACCACCCTTGTGAAGGATCAATGATATTGAGATCCCTTAGAACCTGGTTACTTTTGTAGGACAGGGTGAACCAACTAAACTTCAAGGGAGGGTACTTACCTTTAAACCTCATGCAAGCCTTCAAACCTAGGGTTATTGTGTGACTTGTTTGTGTGTGCCACATGTTTGTGATTTAGCATAAAATCATAGCATCATCATGCATCATAAGCATAGCATTTTCACTAACCATTTCAAGGACCAAAGGATTTATCTTTGTTATTTGTTGCAGGTCATGGCTTCTTCTCGTAGGAATACTATCAGGATCAACTTTGTAGGCATACCTCATAAGCTTAAGGAATTGGTCTCCCAAGTTTCTGAAAACTCCCATTTCATCAAGAGACATGGTCAGCTACTGGATCTAGTCACTTCAGGGTTCAATGAAGACATGATGAGTGTCCTGTTTCAGTTCTTTGATCCTAAGCACTATTGCTTCACATTCCCTGACTATCAACTAGTTCCTACAATGGAAGAGTTCTCCAAACTTCTGGGTATACCTGTACTTGATCAGAAACCATTCACAGGCTTGGAAAAAGAGCCTAAACCTGAGGTTATTGCTGCAGCTCTACATCTGAAGAAGTCAGACATTGTCTTGGAAACAAGGAGTGGAGTTAAGGGTATTCTTGCTAAGGTGTTGATAGAGAAGGCTTAAGTGTTCTTGAAGGCTATGAGCTATGATGCTTTTGAAGAGATCTTAGCTTTGTTGATTTATGGCTTGGTGTTGTTCCCCAATCCAGATCAGTTCATAGACATTCACGCCATCAATATATTTCTGACTCATAATCCAGTGCCTACATTACTTGGGGACATCCTGCATTCTCTTCATACTCGTACTACAAAGGCACGAGGAACTCTGATGTTCTGCATACCTTTGCTATCTAGGTGGTTTATTTCTCACCTTCCTCGATCAGTGATGAAGAATGAACAAGGGTTCAGGTGGTCCAAGAGAATCATGTCACTCTCTCATTCAGATATTCATTGGTGCTCCAGATCCATGGAGAATGTTACTATCATTGACCGTTGTGAGGAGTTTCCTAATGTGCCACTTCTAGGCATAAGAGGAGGCATTACTTACAACCCTTCCTTAGCTTTACGACAGTTTGGTTACGCTCGGAGTGATGGTCCACATGACATGTTGATTCAGGGTATTGTGTTTGACTACGACAACGATCTGCAAGGTTACCGTCAAAGGTTCATACGAGCATGGGGGAAAGTGAACAAGGTTGACAACAAGACTCTGGAGCCCAAGTACACTATTCCTATGGAAGCTTACCTCAGATGGGTGTGATCTCGTGCTCAGACTCTTATGATGCCATATCCTGCCATCCTGCCAGTTACTATGGAACCTGTTGCTGAAGGAGATACTTCTTATACCATCCTTCACCCAGACATGCCCACTGACATGGAAGACTTACAGAGGTCCTGGATCCAGTTGAAGGAGCAAAGGGATACTTTTGAGACTCATTACAAAGCAAGTCAAGAAAGAATCTTGGAGCTAACAAAGCAACTTCACGAGGAGCGGAATCTCAACTCATACCTCAACACAAAGAGGAAACGTCCATGGGAGACTTAAAACCCCATTTCTTGTATTTATTTCACTTTTATTGTAAGCCCAAGGGGCAAAACAAATTTATTATTAATAAAAGTTTACTTTTTGGTTGTTTAAACAGATTTAAATCCTGCGGTCCTTGAAAACATTGTATACGCATTTATACACCATATCATTGCATCACAGGTTTCTTGTGCACAGGTTTCTTATCTTCTCGCTGTTTATTTCAGCAATGGCTCTTGAACAAACAGTCAAAGATCTCCAGGCACAGAATGCACAGTTCCAAGAGCTGATCCTGAACTTGTCCAAGGGACAGAATGAATTGAAAACATTGCTGGCCAAGAAGACTAAGAAGACTAGAAGTTCAGGAGGCCTTATCAACATGGGAAGAAGGTTCAGAGGTCCTGTCAAGACCAAGGAACAGGTTGAAGATTATGAGTCTGAGGAGTCTGAGAAAGAGGGAGGCAGTCTCCATAATACAATGGGGGATTCTGATTCTTAAGCTAACTACTATCATGATCCTAATGAAGATAAGTTCAAGATGCTGGTGGATAGAATGGATGTTATGGAATTGCAAAAGTCTTCTGGGCTAGATTTTGAAGACCTGAGTTTGATATCTGGAGTGGTTATACCCATTGGTTTCAAGGTCCCTACTTTTGTATTTTATGATGGTGTCTCTTGTCCCAAGCTGCATCTGAGGTCCTATGTCTGGAGGATCCAACCCCATACTGCTGATAAGAAGTTGTGGATCCATTTCTTCCAAGAGAGCTTGTCTGGAGCTCAATTGGAATGGTACTATCAGTTGGAGAGTGTCAACATCCGTGATTGGAATGATCTTGCTGAGGCTTTTTATAAGCAATATCAATACAATGCTGATCTAGCCCCTACTCGCATGCAACTACAGAGCATGTCTATGGGTGCTAAAGAAAATTTCAAGGAGTATGCCCAGAAGTGGAGAGATTTGGCTGGTAGAGTACAACCTCCTCTAACTGACAGGGAGTTAGTGGATATGTTCATGTGTACGTTGAATGGTCCTTTTTATAGTCATCTCATTGGAAGCTCATCATCTGGCTTTACTGAGTTGATAATGACAAGAGAGCGCGTAGAAAGTGGTATAAGGAGTGGCAAGATCCAAGTGGGTGCTTCTTCATCCAGTACTACAAAGAAGCCCCCTAGTGGGAAGAAAGAGTCAAATGCTGTTTATGGTCAACCTGACCGTAATAGGAGGCACCAATCTGTGAGTGCAATTCATATCTCCAATCCTACTCCTGCAACACCAGAACAACCACAGAACAATCAGCAAAGGCCTAGAAGATAGTTCACCATGTTCAACATGTCACTGGCCCAAGCCTTGCAACACTTGTTGAAGGGTGAACTCATCACTTTGAAGGACCCTCCTCAGAACCCCAATGTTACCTCTCCCAGATACAATCCTAATGCACGATGTGCATATCATTCTAATTACCCAGGACATGATACCAATAATTGCTGGATATTGAAGAATAAGATTCAGGATATGATTGATGCTGGAGAGATTGAGTTTGACCCTCCGAGTACTCCAAATGTGATTACTGCTCCCATGTCGAATCATGAGAAGACTATCAATGCCATTGATGAAGTTTCACACATTTCCTCAGTTGCAGATGTGACTACACCATTGTCTGTTATTAAGAAGAAGTTGGTACAAGATGGGTTCTTTCCAGGTTGTAATGAAGATTGTTTCTATTGTGCTTATAAACCGGATAGTTGCTGGAAATTGAATGACGGTATTCAATGCCTCATGGACAATTACACAATATTGTTTGAGAGGACACCTTCTGTAGAGAGCATGGTTGAACATATAACTAAAGGTGTGAAGGTTGAAGAGGTGGATATGGTTGATAAAGTGCCGGTAAGGATTACTTCCAAGGGTCCTGTCAAAATCACTCATAAGGGTCCAATTAAGATTACTGCTGAAGGCCCTGTGAAGATTGTTGCTGAAGCTAGAGTGGCTCCTATGATCATTACCACTCCTGGTCCTATTCCCTACACTTCTAATAAAGCGGTGCCTTGGCATTATGGCTCTGATGTTTATATTCATGGTGTTAAGCAGGAACCCTTAGCTGAGACACCTGTTGCTGATGAAAACCTTGATGTTGACAATATTGCTGGATCTAGTAAGATCACACGAAGTGGAAGAGTTTTCTCTTCTCCGGCTGCTTCCAAGAATACATTTACTCCAACTACTACCTCCACTGCTGATGCTCGGGGAAAAGGTCCTGTTATTGAACCTGTGCACACTAATGTACCAACTGCTGATGACCTTTCTAAGCAGATGGAAGAAGTACTGAAGATCATCCGCAAGAGTGATTATGATGTTGTTGATCAATTGGGGCATACTCCCTCCAAGATTTCTATGTTGTCTTTATTGTTGTGTTCTAAGGCTCATGCTAAAGCCTTGATCAAATTTTTGAAGACTGCTCACGTACCAAATGAGATTTCTGTAGACCAGTTTGAAAATTGTGTGGCACACTTGACCTATGATAATGGGTTAGGTTTCTCCGATGCTGATTTGACTCCTGCCAAGAGGGATCATAACAGGGCTCTACATATCTCTATTTAATGCAGGGGCACTACTCTGTCACATGTGTTAATAAACAATGGTTCCTCGCTGAATGTGTTGCCCAAAGAAGTTCTGAATAAGCTTAGTCCTGAAGATGTTGTGTTGAGGCCCAGTAATATAGTGGTGAAGGCTTTTGATGGCTCAAGAAGAGTGGTACACGGAGAAATAGATCTCCCAATCAAAGTAGGTTCTCAGGTCTTCAATGCTAACTTTTATGTAATGGATATTCGTCCCTCGTATTCTTGTTTGCTTGGGCGCCCCTGGATCCATGGGGCAGGTGTTGTGACCTCCACATTACATCAGAAACTTAGATATCCAGTAGAGGGAAAGATTGTCACTGTTTACGGAGAGGAAGGACATATGATTATCCATGTGAACACATTTAAATATCTCGAAGTGGAAGGTGAATATGTTGAAACTCCATGCCAGACGTTTGAAGTAGTTCCTTAGGTTGTTAATAATTTTGAAGCTCCTCCTGTTGTCAAGAAAGTTCATGTGGTCACCAGAGTACCTCCTACAATGGCCTCCCTCAAGGATGCTAGAGCTGTGGTGGATGAAGGTGGTTGTACTATTTGGGGTCAGCTTCCTGACATTCCTTACAAGTCTGACAAGTTTGGTTTGGGTTTCACTGCAGAGTCCCAGAAGGCTGTTCGTCGTGCTCATGTTGTTTCAATCACCAATCAAGGGGTCATGAAAGACCAGATCAATGCTGTGGGGGACTATGATGAAGAATACAACTTGGATGCTTGGATTTTTCCTACTGTGGGTGCTGGGCTCAATAATTGGAAAGCTGAAGATGTTATTCCTATCTCCTTTAGTCAGGAGTAAATACTATTATTGTGTCGTTATTTTTAAGTTTGTAATTTTTGAACAATTAAACTCTTAAGCCTTGTGTCTTACCCGGGGCACAATGGTATGTTCGCTTCGTGATGTCATTTCATTTGCATACTTCATTCAATAAAAATCAGTGGACGTTTCGTTTTCATAAATATTGTTCCTTGTCTTTCTTTTATTGTTTTTCTTTTATCAGCTATGTGTTCTTACACACACCCACATCACTAAAATGCAGATCCTCATCCACTCTGGATCCTGTTGATAACAGTTCTACTATTGCCCATTATAATTTCGAGAATCCGATCTATCAAGCTGAGGATGGAAAGGAGGACGATTGTGAAGTACCTGTATAGCTTGCTAGGTTGTTACAACAAGAAGAGAAAGCTATACAGCCACATGAAGAACCAATCGAAGTTGTGAATCTGGGAACTGAAGAGAACAAGAAAGAGGTCAAGATAGGGGCTGAATTAGAGGATGGTGTTAAGAGCAGGTTGATTCAAATGTTACATGATTATGTGGAGATCTTTGCTTGGTCCTATGAAGATATGCCAGGGTTGGATACAGACATTGTGGTTCACCGTTTACCAGTAAAAGAAGATTGTCGTCCAAAGAAGCAGAAGGTTCGTCGCATGCGTCCTGAAATGTCAGAGAAGATTAAGGCAGAGGTGATGAAACAGTTTGATGCAGGGTTCTTAGCTGTGACTTCTTATCCTCAATGGGTTGCAAATGTGGTGTCGGTACCTAAGAAAGATGGTAAGGTACATATGTGTGTAGATTACAGGGATTTGAACAAGGCCAGCCCCAAAGATGACTTTCCACTTCCTCATATTGATGTTCTGGTAGACAACACTACTCAGCACAAGGTATTCTCTTTCATGGATGGTTTCTTTGGTTACAATCAAATCAAGATGGCACCTGAAGATATGGAGAAGACAACATTTGTTACACAGTGGGGCACCTTTTGCTATAAAGTGATGCCATTTGGCTTGAAGAATGTCGGGGCAACATATCAGCGTGCTATGGTGGCTTTATTTCACGATATGATTCATCATGAGATAGAGGTATATGTGGATGATATGATAGCCAGGTCCCATAATGAAGAGCAACATATTGATCATCTACATAAATTGTTTGAGAGGTTGAAGAAATACAAGTTGAGATTGAACCCAAACAAGTGTACTTTTGGAGTTAGATCTGGTAAGCTCCTGGGTTTCATTGTCAGTGGAAAAGGTATTGAAGTAGACCCTGAAAAAGTGAAAGCTATACAAGAGATGCCAGCTCCCCGTACTGAGAAGGAAGTTAGAGGTTTCTTGGGACGATTGAATTACATTGCAAGATTTATTTCCCAATTAACTGCTACCTGTGAGCCAATCTTCAAGTTGTTGAAGAAAGATCAGGTAATGGAATGGAATGATGAGTGTCAGTCATCATTTGATGAAATCAAGAGATATCTTCTAGAACCTCCCATTTTGATGCCACCAGTTGATGGAAGACCCTTGATTATGTACTTAACAGTGTTAGACAACTCAATGGGGTGTGTGTTGGGGCAACATGACGAGTCTGGTCGAAAAGAGAAGGCAATATACTACCTTAGCAAAAAGTTTACCGACTGTGAAACAAGATACTCACTGCTCGAGAAAACATGATGCGCTTTGGCATGGGCTGCTCGCCGACTAAGACAGTATATGTTGACTCATACTACCTTATTGATTTCGAAGATGGATCCAATCAAGTATATATTCGAGAAACCTGCTCTCTCCGGACGAATAGCAAGATGGCAAATGATTTTGACAGAATATGACATACAGTATACTACTCAGAAAGCCATTAAAGGAAGTGTTGTAGCTGATCACTTGGCTCATCAAGCAGTGGATGATTATCAGTCAATGAGTTTTGAGTTCCCTGATGAAGACATTATGATTATTACCAAAGAACCTGGACAGTATGACGGACCTGAACAAGGATCCCGATGGACTATGGTTTTTGATGGAGCTTCTAATGCACTTGGTAATGGTATTGGTGTTGTGATCAGTTCCCCTGAAGGTTGTCATACTCCGATTACTGCAAGATTTTGTTTTTATTGTACCAATAACATGGCTGAGTATGAGGCATGTATCCTGGGCATCAAAGCTGCTATTGATATGAAGATTCAGTTCCTTGACGTGTATGGAGATTCAGCCCTGGTAGTAAGTCAGATTAAAGGAGATTGGGATACCAAGCATGATAATCTCATTCCTTACAGAGAGCATGTGTTGTCTTTGATCCCACATTTCAAAGAGATTACTTTTGAACATATTCCACGAAGAGAGAATCAGTTGGCAGATGCACTAGCCACCATGACATCTATGTTTGAGATTAGCTGGGATAATGAAGCTCCTAAGATTACTATTGACAGATTTGAGAAGCCTGCATACTGCAATGAGATTGACACTGAAGAAGCAGAAGAAAAGCCTTGGTTCTATGAAGTGAAAAGATATCTTGAAGCTCAGGAGTTCCCTGAAGGGGCATCTGTCAAAGATAAGAAGTTTCTGAGGAGGTTTTCTGCTAAGTTCTTTTTGAGTAATGGCATTTTGTACAAGCGCAATCATGATTCAACTTTGCTTCGTTGTGTGGATAAGAAGGAAGCAACTGAAATTATGGAAGACATGCATGATGGGATCTTTGGCACTCATTCTAGTGGTCATACCATGGCAAAGAAGATACTGAGAGCAGGTTACTATTGGTCTACCATGGAAGCTGACTGCTATCAACATTCCAGAACATGTCACAAGTGTCAAATCTATGCTGATAAAGTACATATACCCCATCACCATTGAATGTGTTGACTGCTCCTTGGCCTTTTGCCATGTGGGGCATTGATATGATTGGTGAGATCAAACCTACTGCTTCTAATGGGCATCGTTTCATCCTGGTTGCTATTGATTACTTCACAAAGTGGGTAGAGGCAGCTTCATTTGCATCTGTTACCAAGAATGTTGTGGCTCGATTCATTAAGAATAATCTTATATGTAGGTATGGCATCCCTGAAAGGATTATTACTGACAATGGCTCTAATTTGAACAACACTATGATTACTGATCTTTGCACGCAGTTCAAGATTAAGCATCACAACTCTTCTCCGTATCGTCCGAAGATGAATGGGGCAGTAGAAGCTGCTAATAAGAATATCAAGAAGATTCTACAGAAGATGACTGTTACTTATAAGGATTGGCATGAGATGTTACCATTTGCTCTTCATGGTTATCGTACTACAATACGTACTTCAACAGGGGCAACCCCATTCTCCTTAGTATATGGTATGGAAGCAGTTCTGCCCATTGAAGTTCAGATTCCCTCCTTAAGAATTATGAAGGATGCAGGCTTTGATGAAGATGAGTGGATTTAGACCCAACTTGACCAGATAAATTTGATTGATGAGAAGAGGTTGGCAGCTGTTTGTCATGGTCAGATGTACCAGAAACGGATGATCAAAGCTTTTAATAAGAAGGTTAAGCCGAAGGTATATCAGGCTGGTGACTTGGTAATTAAGCGTATCATATTACCACATGGTGATCCTAGGGGCAAGTGGACTCCTACATATGAAGGACCATTTGTGGTCAAAACAGTATTCTCAGGAGGTGTCATGATACTTACTACTATGGATGGTGAAGACTTCCCACAGCCTGTAAACGCATACATAGTTAAAAAATACTACGCATAAAAAGAGACCCGCTAGGTTGACTGGCCTAGGCAAAAATAAGGGCATCCCGGCGAACCAAAAGGGTTCGAGCAAAAATTAGGGATATATATATAAAAAAATGTACACCCGACAAGTCGAAAACCTGAAAAGGCCGCTTGGGCAAAAAAGGGTATCCCGGTGGATTGAAAACCTGAAAGGGCAATCCAGGCAAAAGTTAGGGATTAAAGCGTATGACTATGTCTCGTTTGGATCACCCATGTAAACTCCAGCCAATTGTGCTACTTAACCCAAGTTCGAACAGATAAAGATCAATCCAATCGTTTTCGTCTCAACAACAGAAGATGAGATACTTGAAGATAATGGCAATAGTAGAATTGAAACTCAATAGGATTATTTCCCACATAGCTGATTTTCTTTGTTTTGTAAATTTTTATGACGAATTCCTCTTACTAGGATTTCTGTCTCCTTATACAAACTTGCCTATGTATAGGTCACTTTGTGATATAAATAAAATTTCATCTTTGAATCCAGATTTACTTTTACCCTATTTACATAAGCGAAACGTCCATTGGTTGTGTTTGAATGTATGTATGCTTTTGAATATGATTGATGTTTACCAGAAATGCATAAATGCTTAATATGGTTGATGTTTACCAGAAATGCATGAAAATGCAGTAATAGTATTTACTAAGGACGAGCGAGGGAAGGAATTCAACGAAGCTACGCCGGTTCATCCACAAGACAGCTACAAATCTCCCAGTAGGGCAAATCTACCATCATAGATACTTCGAGTTACATCTCCCATGGAATTTATATCCATCTCTTTTATCCTCAGACGGATAGCCGGGAACTTATTCCTTCAATGAAGGTACGACGAACGAAGACGGGAAGTTATGAATACTATACCATCAAACGAAGACGGGAGGTTATGAATACTATATTATCAAACGAGACGAGAACGAGTTCCTCCTGGTCAGCAGTTGTTATACGAAGATATCCAGACGCTTCAGGCTGCATGATTCATACATACATCATTTACATCATACCATAACATACATATCCATAGTACATAATACATTACTTAAGTTCATCATACTATGCATGCATACATAATGCATAAACTAACATTCTCCTTACAGGATAGTTATATGCAGGTAAAACAATATCAACAACTTACAACGGGTTAGAAATGATCCAGATGTCCTTGAATAGCAGGCAAACGGTCTGTAAAAAGATCCATTCCCTGGTTCAAGACATTATTCAGAAGAACAAATCCTGACGTTCTTTTGGCCCTTGAATAGCAGGCAAACGGTCTGTAAAAAGATCAATTCCCTGCTTCAAGATATTTTTCAGAAGAACAAATCCTGACGTTCTTTTGACCCTTAAGAACAAATCCTGACGTTCTTTTGGCCCTTGAATAGCAGGCAAACGGTCTGTAAAAAGATCCATTCCCTGGTTCAAGATATTTTCAGAAGAACAAATCCTGATGTTCTTTTGACCCTTAAGAACAAATCCTGACGTTCTTTTGGCCCTTGAATAGCAGGCAAACGGTCTGTAAAAAGATCCATTCCCTGGTTCAAGATATTTTTCAGAAGAACAAATCCTGACGTTCTTTTGACCCTTAAGAACAAATCCTGACGTTCTTTTGGCCCTTGAATAGCAGGCAAACGGTCTGTAAAAAGATCCATTCCCTGGTTCAAGACATTATTCAGAAGAACAAATCCTGACATTCTTTTGGCCCTTGAATAACAGGCAAACGGTCTGTAAAAAGATCCATTCCCTGGTTCAAGATATTATTCAGAAGAACAAATCCTGACGTTCTTTTGACCTTGGAGAATAGGCAAACAGTCTGTAATCCAAGATATTTCCAGAAGAGATAATCATCACAAGATTTATTTCTACTGGTCCATTCAACAACTCAAATCATGTTGCATAAATGATTCAGAGACGGCCTATACAAAGACCTAGTACTGATATCCAGTATCAACATAAAGACATCATCACATCCCGATACTTTAGATGGCATCTCCAAGCCCATCTCCAGATGGCATCTCTAATCCCATCTCCAATTCCTCCAAGTGGCATCTTCAAGCCCACTCAAGCATATACAACTAATCATCAGTGTTACTCTATGCACTGGTGAGTGCAAATTTTTGGGCTTTTGTGTTCAATCCCCTTCAACCTTCCAGGTCACGACTGGCACATATACCAATCTAACCCCTCAAGTTTCAGAAAATTGAACAGGGGCAGCTGTTGCACCCCAAAATTTGCCCTCCACGAGACAAATCATTATTTACTAAGAGGCTCACAAGGTTCACAAGACATCTCATGAGGTTCACAAGGTTCACAAAGTTCACAATTAGTCAGAAAGTTTGATAAATCCCTCAGACAATGCATTCTCCTAAGCACTGCATCCTAAACTAGGGTTTTGACTTTAATCAGGCTAAATGGACTTCCAAGACTTCAAGTGAGCTTCATAGTATCCTATATGTATTCAAAAATCCCCATGTCAAGTTTCAAGACTTTCCCAAAAGATTTGCTCAGTCAGATAATCAGATAGGTTAAAATCAGTCAAAGTAGTTAAAAAGTCAAACTGAGGTCAACTGTGGTCAAACCAAAGTCAAACTTCATGATTTTTTGCCAACATCAAGTATATGAAGTAAAATTCACCATTTGATCAAAGGTTGATCATGATTCATCAAGGAGATTTCAGAGCATCAAGAATCAGGAGTTTCTAAATTAGGGTTTCCTTAGGAAAAGTCAACTGAACTTTGACCAGCCATAACTTTCACATGCTTCATCAAATTTTTTCCATCTAAAGCTCATTTTGAAGGAAATTGAATTCTCTACAACTTTGTGTCTCACAAGCCAAGCCCAAAAATACT
The DNA here is from genome assembly GCA_963966055.1 of Lathyrus aphaca. Classification (NCBI taxonomy): domain Eukaryota; kingdom Viridiplantae; phylum Streptophyta; class Magnoliopsida; order Fabales; family Fabaceae; genus Lathyrus; species Lathyrus aphaca. The sequence goes on along the minus strand of OZ014525.1, from coordinate 96,790,673 downwards.
TCATTTGGAAGGTATGAGCTAAGACATTATAGGTCCTTGTAAAAGTCAACAAAAAGTCAACAACTTCAAAAGAGCATAACTTGAGAATGGTAAAAGATATGGACATGAAACCAAAGAGGTTGGTTATAGGACTCTTTAAGATTTCCAAAATGTCCAAGAACACCCTCATAGCATTAAAATTGAAGGATTTGTGCCCTTGCAAAATTGGGAAATTTTTGAGTGGTTTATGAAGTAAATGGGGTCTTAAAACCATAATTCTTTAAATGGGCTGACTTTTTTGTGACCCAATGTGTTCCATGACATCATGCACGAAATTTATTTAATATTTTCATAATTTTCATAATTTTATTTTTAGTTATTATGATTTTTTATATTAAAAATCATTTTAAATTCAAATAAAATATAAAATGATGAAGATTTAAAAATATTTTGCTTCTAGAATGTCATAAAAGTTAATTGGATTTAATTGATATGAAAATTATGAAGATTGTCTCAAAATAGCAATGATGGATCAAAGGAAAATCAAGTTTTATGACATATCTTTTTCAATCTTCAAACATCCAAAAAATCCAAAGAATCATAACATTTTTCTGACCTAATCCATATATATACACAAACACATTGCCAATGAGAGGGGACGAAATTGCAACCTCCAAGGGTAAGAACAAAGTTTCAATTTTCACACTAAAAACACCAATTCGGTTTGATACTTAGAGCCTCTTTCAAGACAAACCAAAGGTTGCAACTTGTTCCTTGGAGTTCATGGATTGATTCTGGATCATAACATCATTCATTTATGCCTTGAATCGTGAAAACCGAATGCATTTTCTTCATGTTTTAAAAATTTTCGATTTGAATGATTTACACATTGTTAATGAAAACTAACTATGGATTTGTGTTTGTTGTGATGTTTAGAAACTTTCTGGATGATTTAATTCAATTATTATGGACTGTGTTGAAATTCACCATTGCTAGGGTTTGAAGCTTCAAATCGGGAACCAAGCATTTAGGGCCTTTAAACGAAATCTAAGAACATGGCTGTGATCTATGAGACTTGTATAATTGATCTGGGCTTTTAATTTGAATTGATGTTACGATTTGATTGATGTTTGAAAAAATATAGGATTCTGGTTTTGAAAATTCGCAGAGGAAAACGCAGGAAATTTCGCAGGTAATAGGTTGAAGATGAAGCAGCCTTGGCGCGAAAACCTGATTTGAAATTTGAGCTTATTTTATTATGTATTATTTGTGTAATATTTCCTGAAAGCAGCGTTGGTTCAGTTGGTTTGTGTGTGTGCGCATGAGGTTGATGGTCCTGGGTTCGAATCCCCCAGGCCATTTTGTGTTGTTTTGCTTTTTTTTATGATTTTTACAGGTTAAGAAACAAAACGCATTGATGCTCATTCAACATCATCTGCGCATGCGCAGCCCAGTGGAAGGGAGGCTGGTCCAGGAGAAGTGAAGCCTAGGGCCTGGGTTCGAATCCCAGCCCCACATAAGTTCTTTTTTCTCATTTTTTTTCATTTATTTTGTTTTGTTTATATTGTATTTAATTAATTTAATTAATAATAAAATGTCTAAAATAAAATATTTATATTATTTTTCTATATATAATTTAAAAAAAACTTATATGTTAAAAATTCAAACTTTATTAATAAAATTATTTATATTTATTTCATTGTATATTATTAATATTGTATGTTTTTTTTATAAATAATTTAATTAAGTTTAGATTAAATAATTAACCCTAATATTTTCATATGTAACACCTAATTTTTTTTCTTTATAAACCCTAATTTATTTTAAAACCCTAATTTTCTTTTATGATTTTAATTTCTTACTTTTGTAATTATAATTATTAAATATTTCTAATAAGTATATATATAATTAATTTATTAAAACTATTAATCATATTTATAAGTACATAATAATAATTTATTTCTTTTATTAAAATTCTTAAAAATGATTATTTATTTAAATTTGAACTTTTAATTTGTTTTCTATATTATATTATTATACTAACCTCTTTTATATTTATTTTATTTATCATTACTAACCTATTTATTTATTATATGCTTATTTATTTAAGTTATTTTATTATTATAATGTAATTGTGCAAATTATCTAATAGTTGTAGAACTTTTATTATTTATTTAAATTGCCATGGGTAGTAAAATAGGGAGTGTAAACATGTTTGTATTTAAAATTGAATTTAGATCATTAATTTTAAGATAAATATATGAATTTGTACACGCACCCACATAAGTCGATCTTTGATTGCCATCTCACATTCTTAAGGATACCTCTCATGTTGCCTAAATAAAAGGTCAAGTAAGGTGTATAAAGCAAAGTCCCTTCTCTCATTAACATCATCTTGTCCCTTTAAAGATTATAAGATCAAGTCCCTTCGACGTTGCCTTCGTAAATGATCTTGTCCCTTTCGAATAAAAGATGATAAGTCCCTTCGAATTGCTAAGTACACCTTACAGTTGCTTAATCACAGATGTCCCTTCACTTGTCCCTCATAACATCCAAGGTAATTACTACCTATTCCTTAATAATAGGGATAGTCTTACCATTTAAAGGACATTTAAGAACAGAAAAGATTTAACTTAGGGTAGGTTCCTCTTATGTACTTGCTCACCTTTTCAAAACATTTCAAAAACACTTCACATTTCAAACAATTTTCAAAACAAAGGCTTTATATATATCCGTACATGGATCATTATAAAGTACTTAAGAAAATTTCTAATCACACACTACACTTCTCAAAAAATTTTAAAGTGAGCTAAGTAACTAAGAGCCCATGGATAACCATGGATGTAAAGGGTGTTAACACCTTCCCTTTACATAACCTACCCCCCGAACCCAAAAATATTTTAAGGTCTTTCCTGTTCTTTTATGCCCTTTCCTTTGGATAAAATAAAAGTCGGTGGCGACTCTTGCTATCCGCAACATAACTAAAGTCAGTTCTCCCACCGTGTTACACTCGTGTGTTCTGATTCTCACAGGAAGGCTCTCTTGAATATTCTGAACAAGGCGTATGTTCCTCAGGATATTTCAGTAAATCAGTTGGAAGCGGTGGTATCCAGTGTCAATTCCAGTCACTGATTGGGTTTCACAGACTTGGATCTAACTTCTGAAGGGCGTGCTCATAATCGGGCATTGCATATCTCTTTAGAATGTAAAGGTGCAATACTCTCTCACGTGTTGGTAGATACTGGATCGTCATTGAAAGTCTTGCCTAAGAAGGCACTGATGAAGTTGGATTATGATGGAGTAGTTCTAAAGCTCAGTGACCTGGTAGTTCGAGCATTCGATGGGTCTAGGAGATCGGTGTTTGGGGAGGTGGAGTTACTAATCAAAGTAGGTCCACAGATCTTCAACACCACGTTCTACGTAATGGATATCCAGCCTGCATACATTTGTTTACTCGGAAGACCTTGGATACATTCAGCAGGAGCGGTATCGTCCACACTCCATCAGAAGTTAAAGTTCGTCTGGGAGGGTCAAATTGTAACTGTGAGTGGGGAAGAAGATATTTTTGTTAGTCATCTAGCTTCAATCAAATATGTGGAGATGGATGGCGAAATAGTTGAGATTCCATGTCAGGCTTTTGAGCCCTTGAAGAGTGAACAAGCATCAGCAGTGGCAGCTTCTCCTGAAGAACCGAAGAAGGGGGTTTCCATAACCTCTTATAAGCAAGCGCTTGAATTGGTAGAATCTGGGGTACGAGAAGGCTGGGCAGTCCAGTGGAAGTGCCAGAGAAGAAAGATATGTTCGAAATTGGCTATCATCCTGGGAAGTCATCGTCTGGATCAAGTGCTAAAGGTTGTCAGAGCCCGGTCACTTTCACGAGTGCGGGAGTGGTAGACTACAGAAACATCAGTGTTGTACAGGATGACGCAGTCGATAGTGATTGTGACCTAGATGAATGGATCAGGCCTGCCGTTCCAGGGACTCAGCTTAGCAATTGAACATCAGAAAGGCTTATTTCGGTCACCTCTTTCGAAGAGTAATAATTTTTTGTTTCTGTTTTTCCTGTATTAAAGCACTATGTCTTGCCTGGGGCATAGTAGCTCTTTGTAAGGGTTCATTTGTTCATTAACACAATCATAAATAAAGCTGACGTTTCACATTCATTCATGTTGTTCTCTGTTTTTCATTTTTTACTTTTGCTTTTCAAAAAGAAAGAAAAGTTTTAAAATGGCAATGTTTCTCATTTTCTCAAGTTGTTGCTAAAGCCTTGCATGAATCACCATTCATGCAGGTGCTCGTCACCGGATCTTATCAATGACGACCCTGTTATGACTGAATATGACTTCGACAATCCAATTTATCAAGCCAGTGAGGAAGGTGAAGAGGATTGCGAACTACCTGAAGAATTGGCCAGACTGCTTAAACAGGAGGAGAAGATGATTCAGCCGCACGAAGAAGTCGTCGAAGTAATAAACCTGGGGACTGAAGAAGACAAGAAAGAAGTCAAGATCGGAGCTGCATTAGAAGAATCTGTCAAGACTCGTTTGATTGCTATGCTTCGAGAGTATGTTGATGTCTTCGCATGGTCCTACCAAGATATGCCTGGTTTAGACACTGACATTGTGGTACACAAGTTGCCTCTCAGAGAAGATTGCCCTTCGGTAAAGCAAAAGTTGAGGCGCACACGTCCAGATATGGCAATTAAAATAAAAGAAGAAGTGCAAAAATAGTTTGATGTTGGCTTCTTAGCCGTGACCAGTTACCCTTCGTGGGTTGCCAACATTGTGCCGGTTCCCAAGAAGGACGGTAAAGTCAGGATGTGTGTAGACTACAGGGATTTGAATAGGGCTATCCCCAAAGATGACTTCCATCTACCTCACATAGATGTGCTTGTCGATAATACTGCTCAGTTTTCTGTGTTCTCCTTCATGGACGGATTCTCCGGCTATAATCAGATTAAGATGGCTCTCGATGACATGGAAAAGACAACTTTCATCACTCCTTAGGGCACCTTCTGTTACAAGGTCATGCCATTTGGTTTGAAGAATGCAGGAGCCACTTATCAGCGGGCGATGGTGACGTTATTTCACGACATGATTCATCATGAAATTGAGGTTTATGTTGATGATATGATAGCAAAATCCCAAACGGAGGAAGAGCACTTGGTTAATCTAGCAAAGTTGTTTGACAGACTTCGGAAGCTCAGACTGAGGTTGAATCCAAATAAGTGTACCTTCGGGGTCCGTTCTGGCAAGTTACTCGGCTTCATTGTTAGTGAACGAGGAATCGAGGTTGATCCAGCCAAAGTGAAAGCTATCCAAGAGATGCCTGAGCCGAATACCGAAAAGCAAGTACGTGGTTTCTTAGGGAGATTAAACTACATTGCACAGTTTATTTCTCACCTAACGGCCATGTGTGAGCCCATCTTTAAGCTTCTGAGGAAGAATCAGGCCATTAAATGGAACGAGGACTGCCAACAAGCCTTTGATCGCATCAAAGAATACCTGCTAGAACCTCTAATTCTTATGCCTCCAGTGCCAGGGAGACCTTTGATTATGTATCTTACTGTGCTTGAAGGATCGATGGGATGTGTGCTGGGTCAGCAGGATGAGTCTGGTCGAAAAGAGCACGCCATTTATTACCTTAGCAAAACGTTTACCGATTGTGAGAATCGTTACTCACTACTCGAGAAAACTTGTTGCGCTTTGGCATGGGCTGCTCGCTGACTAAGACAGTACATGCTGACTCACACTACTCTCTTAATTTCCAAGATGGATCCTGTGAAATACATCTTTGAAAAGCCAGCTCTGACAGGAAGAGTAACCTGGTGGCAAATGATACTAACAGAGTATGATATACAATACACTTCACAAAAGGCAATCAAAGGAAGTGTGTTGTCGGAATACTTGGCTCAACAGCCAATCGATGATTATCAACCCATGAGGTTCGAGTTTCCGGATGAGGACATCATGTTCCTCAAGTCAAAAGACTATGAAGAACCACTTCTGGAGGAGGGGCCAGACCCTGAATCCAAATGGAAGTTGATGTTTGACGGGGTTGTGAACATGAATGGAAGTGGAGTAGGTGCTGTTATCATCTCGCCAGAAGGGGTCCATACACCTTTAGCTGCTCGGTTGACTTTCAAATGCACTAACAATGAGGCGGAGTATGAAGCGCGTATCATGGGGATCGAAGGGGCAATCGACTTGCGAGTCAAAAACCTCGAGATCTTCGGAGATTCTGCTTTGGTGGTAAATCAGGTCAATGGCAAATGGCTGGTTCATCAACCTTGTTTGATTCCTTACAGAGATTATGTCAGGAGGCTGTTAACTTTCTTCACCAAAGTCAAGCTGAATTACATTCCCCGAGATGAAAACCAATTCGCCGATGCTTTGGCAACTTTGTCGTCCATGATTAAAGTTTGTCAAAAGAATTTCGTGCCTCAAATTACGGTCTCCCGTCTTGAAAGACCCGCTTATGTCTTTGAAGTTGACAATGGTGAAGATAACAAGCCTTGGTATCATGATATCAAACAATTCCTGAAAGCTTAAGAATACCCGCCTGGGGCATCAAGTAAGGCTAGAAAGACCCTTAGAAGACTGGCAGGAGGTTTCTTCTTGAATCAAGATGGTGTGCTGTACAAACGAAACTTCGACATGGTTCTGCTCAGATGCGTGGATAGACACGAGGCAAACATGTTAATGCAGGAGGTTCACGAAGGCTCTTTCGGTACCCATGTCGGAGGATATGCCATGGCCATGAAATTGTTGAGATCGGGATACTATTGGATTACCATGGAATCTGATTGCTGTAAATACTCCCGTAAATGCTACAAGTGTCAAATTTATGCCGACAAAGTCCATGTGCCTCTAAATCCGTTGAGTGTCATGTCTTCACCATGGCCGTTCGCTATGTGGGGCATTGATATGATTGACAAGATCGAGCCGACAGCTTCTAATGGTCATCGCTTCATCCTGGTTGCTATTGACTATTTCACGAAGTGGGTTGAAGCGGCGTCCTACACCAATGTCACTAAACAAGTGGTCGCCCGATTTATTAAACGAGACATCATCTGCCGGTACAGAATTCCTGAAAGGATCATTACTGATAATGGTTCTAATCTCAACAACAAGAAGATGGTTGACTTGTGTCGAGATTTCAAAATAGAACATCACAACTATTCTCCATATCGCCCGAAGATGAATGGCGCTGTCAAGGCGGCCAATAAGAACATCAAGAAGATTGTGCAGAAGATGGTTGTGACGTACAAAGACTGGCATGAGATGTTACCATTCGCGTTGCATGGGTACAGAACGTCAGTACATACTTCCACAGGGGCAACCCCGTTCTCACTGGTGTATGGTATGGAGGAAGTCCTACCAATTGAAGTGGAAATCCCCTCATTGAGGTTGATGATGGACATTAAGCTAGATGAAGCTGAGTGGCTCCGATCTAGGTATAATCAATTGAGCCTCATTGAATAAAAACGTCTAGCAGTTGTATGCCATGGACAATTGTATCAACGATGGATGAAACAGGCTTTTGATAAGAAGGTGCGACCACAAAGGTACATGCCAGGTGACTTAGTGCTGAAAAGGATTCTTCATCCTCTTAAGGATCACAGGGGCAAGTGGACACCCAACTATGAAGGACCATTCGTGGTTAAAAAGGTTTTCTCAGGTGGAACCTTGATGCTGACAACCATGGACGGGGAAGACTTCCAATCCCCTGTCAACACAGACGCAGTAAGAAAATACTTCGTGTAAAAAGACCCGCTGGATAAAAACAGAATAAAGATCCAGGCAAAAATGGGCATCCCGACGAGCCAAAAACAGAATAAAAGGCTCAGGAAAAAGTTAGGGAAATCTTGAAAAAAATGTACACCCGCTGAGTTGAAAAGCCATATCGGACAACTCAGGCAAAAAAGGGTATCCCGGTGGATTGAAAACCTGAAAAGGCGATCCACGCAAAGAGGGATTAACACGAACGATTGCGATCTGCGAGATCCATGACCTATATATAGTTGAGGCTATCCTAAGGGTTGAAGATCAGTTCATTTACTTTTTCTCAAGAGGCAGAGCGAGCGGAGCGTCTTGAAGACATACGAGTCATAACTGTGTTAAGACTTGATGAGATCCACTTCTCACATTGCCAGTAGGATAATTTGTTTTCCTTTTTGGCTGTTTCCTCTTTCCGGGGAAATGCTTCCTTTGTATTGCCTATTCATGGCCATTTTTCCAAATCAATAAAAATTCAACTTCAGTCAATTTGACTATTTTGCTTCTTGTTTTTGCTTTTCTCATCTAGCATTGATTGATTATGAAAACGTCTAGAAAATTGTGATTTACATTGTTTTGTGAACATTTGAATGCTTTCTAACCCGTGCAGGAGGACAAAAACATTTAATACGACTCTGAAAGGGTGTCGAGATACCCAGATAATGATTCATACTAAGAGCCTGGGGTAGGCAGGTCCCAAACTAACTCTCTATGTTGCAGGTACTATTGATTGTGTTCATGCAGCTACAGGTACTGGTGTTGCTAACAAAACTAACAACAAATTCCCAAGAGGAGCATCTCTATGGTTGAACATGAGCAGGCGTCTCCCAGGGTGTCTCCAATTATCCCCAGTGAAGTGAAAGTTGAAGTTTCTCCCAACAAGCTAGCAGAAAGTTGGTGTCATCCCCAAGTAGAATTTTCCCTTCAGACAGGGGCAATTCTCAACAGTATAAGGAGTGTCTTGCCTCCCCAACAACTGCTTCCTCAGCAATATCATGCCTTTGGTTCCCAACCAAGTCAGGATGTCCTCACTTCCCCATCAGAGTTCAAGAAGGGTCCATCTCCAACAGGGTCTTGGCGCTCCAATCTCAAAGTCTAATTTATTTTTGGCAATGGCGGATGTTCAGAGCCGATGTAGCATTGACAACTTTTCCCGCAGAGTTGTCTCCTCCTCATCAGGATGAACCAGATCAATGCAGTGATCACCATCCCTCCCCAGTCAGGCCACCTGGGATACTTGCAGTTTCCTTGTCAGAAGATCTCTCTGCATTTGCATATGCATAATCATCATTACATTTACATCCTCCAAAGCGTAGTATTTCCATTATCATGGAGCATTACGCCATAAATCCAAGCATATGCATGTTAGCATGGGCCAATTTTGAAGCGTTACAGTCAACCCATATCATCTTCTCAACCTGAAATATTCCGTACAGAGGATACCAATATCATTTTTTCAGACATCCTTGTCTCTTTCAGGCCATTTTTTATCACTTATTTCGCGTCTTGTTTGGTACAACGGTCGCGTCGCAGGTTCCCGTTTGGTACAACGGCCCTGTTTGTCTGGGCTTTCGTTTGTGTACAACGATCTCGTTCCATCTTGTTATATTTCCATCTTATTTCTGGTTATCGCCTGAGGCCGGTATACCAGTGCGTCTCCATTCGAGGATGGTTTCGTGTTAGATCCGAGGATCTTTTCAGAATTGTCATTCGAGGATGGCATTCTTTTCTTCAAGTCCTTTTGCGGTTGGTCTTGTTTATTTTTGTTGTGGCTATCATTTGAGGATGATAGTCCAGTTTGTGGAGCTTACTGATTAAGGTCAGTTTGTCTCTTTTGCAAAGTCTGTCTGAGGTCAGCTTTGTGTTTGGTTATCAGTCGAGGCTGGTACACCAGTGCGTCTCCATTCGAGAATGGTTTCATGTTAGATCCGAGGATCTTTTCAGAATTGTCATTCGAGGATGGCATTCTTTTCTTCAAGTCCTTCTGTGGTTGGTCTTGTTTGTTTTTGTTGTGGCTATCATTTGAGGATGATGGTCGAGTTTGTGGAGCTTATTGATTGAGGTCAGTTTGTCTCTTTTGCAAAGTCTGTCTGAGGTCAGCTTTGTGTTTGGTTATCAGTTGAGGCTGGTACACCAGTGCATCTCCATTCGAGGATGATTTCGTGTTAGATCCGAGGATCTTTTGAGAATTGTCATTCGAGGGTGGCATTCTTTTGTTCAAGTCCTTCCGAGGTTGGCCTTGTTTGGATTTGTTGTGGCTATCATTCGAGGATGATAGTCCGTTTTTTTGAGCTTATTGGTTGAGGTCAGTTTGTCTCCTTTGTAAAGACTGTCTGAGGTCAGTCTTTGTTTCTTTGTGGTTATCGCCTGAGGCCGGTATACCATTGTGTTTCTATTCGAGGATGGTTTTAGTACTGGATCCGAGGATCTCGTGTGAGTTGTCATTCGAGGATGGCATTCTTCCCGGCATATTTCATTACCTACAATGTGCAAATTTTCAGGTTTTGTTCGAGTATTCAATCACTCCACACCTTGAACATCTAAGAGTTGTTGCAATTATTTGTTCAGGGTTGCAGATGATTGAATAGGGGCAGCTGTAATACCTCAAAATTTGCCCTCATATTTATTCCCTTAACTGGCTTATCGCTTCGCTCTCACATACATTTTCCTTTAGGTCATTTATGACACCTCATGCATTCATTGTCAAGGCTTCTGCTTAGATCAAGGAATTTGGAGAATTAGGGTTTTGCAGTACCCTATGGCCTCATTCTTCTGTAGTTTTGTTTTGGTGGAAAGTGCAAAGAATAAGGATTAGGGTTTGCATCTTGGGAATGCGTTTGTCAGAAGGGCGCTCTGAATCTAGCAATTTCAATTGTCTGGGTATTGTTATCTGGTAGTCAACATCACATGATTATGGTTTATCTCCCTGATTATGTGGTTTCCAGGAGTTTACTTGTGACAACTGTTCATTAGTGCATCAATCAAGAGTTCATCATGGTCTAGGGTACCACTCATTGAGAAAACCCTAGCACGAAGTATCCATAAGATGAGAATTTGGTGTAAGGTCATAGTACAGTCGTGGTTTATGAATTCAAGGTGAAAGGTTATTCACTCGTCCATTCAAGATTCATTTGAAAGGGATAAGTGGGTCGCAGGATTCATTACGAATTTGGGCCAATAGTCCATATCCATTTCAAGTTTGGCACAAATTTATTCGATTCAAAGTGGATCCAAATGATATTGCCACAATTCAAAGGCCAAAATTTCGTTTCAATAATCAAAAGTGCATTGCAGGAAGATTACAGAGGAAGAGAACCAAATTATAGTTTTTGTGGACCCATGGTTGACTTTCTTTTTGGTCGGCCTGGATCAAAGACAATTCCCAAAGGCAACCACTAGACTGTTACTATTGTCAACTTCATGTCCTATTCTATTTTGATTGTCTTTTAACTTCAAGTGGGTTTGACACAAGTTATTTTGAAGGCTATGCACGATGTCATGTTATCATATTACCATACTTCCATTTTCCAACATATAACTTATCCAACATATAATCTATCAAGAGAATTCAAAACGAAAAAAAAGACAAAATGTATGTGGAATTCGCGGATTGCATCATGAGGCATATTTGGAAAAATCAAAATAAATATTTGAATTGCAATTACCAACCACCAAGTACAATTCAAAATCAATAAATGTATAAGAAAAGGTCATTTGATAGGAATGTTGATACACCATCTCATACAAAACTTCTAAAGTTCATCGTAAATGTGAGGTTACTAACTGCTATACACAAAAAAATGTTGCTCTATTACAAATGTTGGCTCGTAAGTATGGAGTGTTGCTACATTCATGAACAAAATCCTTCACTTCTTTGATGTCTCAGCTCAGAATTTCTTTGGTACAGTTGAGTGTCTCGAAACCACTAGCTTTCCCCTTCCACAAGTGCTTCAAAGCAGACAGTTTTCCGCAGGTAAGCTGCAAGTTCTTTGCAACCATCGTGCTTCACAAGAATGTTGACAACCGAATCGCCCAAGTTCCATCCGAACCTCATCCAGTGGCAGCATGCACATGAAGTCATAATTAAAAAATACTAAGTCAGATAATAATAGTAAGAGTTAATTCAATATTGATAAACTTTTGATGTTTGATTCAAGATATTGGGTGTTCATATGCTAACTGAGTTAAAAACAGTCAGGACCCTCTATCCGCAGTGCAAGTGGTAAAAATCAGAACAGAAATTTCAGTAGGGGATAGTGGCTCAAATCAGTTACCAATTGATAATAGAAAAAACCTTAACAGAATTCTATTTATGCTACCAATGAGGTTCATAACAGGAAGAGGATTCAAAATCATAACTGGCATAACAAAGTTTCTAGCATATCCGAACCGAAAAAGTAACTGAGTTTTACCTGGGAATTTCCAGAACCATTTTCCAGCTACGGCCATAAATCTGAACCTCGTAATTGCTTTAATTTCTTCTGGACATGCCTTCTGAAGCAATCTTAACACTTCCTCTTCTAAAACTTCATACAACCTTTCATCAATCCCTCATGACCCTGCATAACCAAAATTGAAAAAAGCTGAAGCTCATTACAATTTCAATACCAGAACAGAATTTCAGGAATCAAAACCTTCTAACAGAAGATAACAAACTCTTAACAGAATTCTAACTAATCAGTAACCAACTTCTAACAGAAAATTCTAGAAAGTTCACCTGATGCATCCCTTATAAAACCAGAATTATCCTTCAATCATGGCTTCTTTTTTCTTCACCATTTTTTCAACATCACACACTTCACCATTCTAACCAATCCAGCCTCTTTCTCTCTTCAATCTCTCCCAATCTTCTTCTTCAATCTTTCGGATTCCATTTCTTCCACACCATTCTTCAAACTTCACAAACTCCCTCAATCCCTTTTCTTCTTCAAACTTCATCAACCTTCCAATCAATCTTTGAAAACCCTCTCTCAGAACTTCATCACAAAATTTCAACTCTGCAAAAGAGAACAACATAGAATCAGTTACCAAAAGCGAAAAACTCAGAAAATAGCATGAACTCTTCACCTCATTCTCTAGTTTCTGCAAACTCCTCCGTCGTCAATCTCCAACAAATCCTGCGACGATTTCAGAATACAACAATGAGAAGAATCCGCGGATCGAAGTAAGATTCATCAATAGTCATTTGAATCTCAGAAGCAAGAAGCGAGAGAGGGGTGAGAAACGAAGCCGGAATTCATACCTGATGGAACGTAGTCTCGCTCGTCGTCAAAGCTTCACTTGCATCTTCATCGGAAACAATACCAGGTAAGAACTTATCTCGCTTCACTCTCACGTGTTCTGGTGGCGTTACTACAGTGGAGTCGGCCTCGTATTTACAATTTTAGCTTACGGTTTGTAGACTACGAGTTTGAGAGTGGGAGTTAGATGTTGTTTCGAGCAAGCTGAGAAGGTCGAGTTTAGGGCGAGGAGCCTAGAATTTCCGGTGAGGTGTTCATAGCGTTTAGGTTTATGTTTACGCTTCGAAGAGAAGAAGCTAACGGTGGTGGAGACGGTTTGAATGGATTATAGGGTGAAGAAGGCGAAGAGAGTGAGGGAGAAGAATGTGTTGGAGGCGGATAAGGTGAAGATGGCGTCGGGAAGGAGAAGAAGACGGAGGGGTGATGATGAAGGAGGTGGCGGCGGAAAATTGGAGAAGAAGAGGACTTAGACTTAGGGTTTTCTCCAGCCCCTTTTGTATTCTGTTTGTATTCAATTTTAATTATAAGAATAATCAATTCAATTAAGACTGATAAAGAGGATATCAAGAAATTAAGGACATTGAAGAGAATTTAACCCACCGTTAAAACATTAATCCGTCGTTTTAAATTTCAAAGAGAGGAGATAAGGATAAGATCTTGTGAATTCTGGCCATACCGGCGGTGACACTTGTCACCGTTCGGTAGGCTCTCCTTGTGGTTAATCACCTGCGCGCTCGTATACGGTAACTGCGTGTTCCTTCACCTCATAAGCCCCTTTGATGGGAAAATCGTAGGAGTTTATAGGTCTAACGATCCAGATGCAGTCAACCATCTTTGACTAGGCCTCACCACATGCTCCTCAAGAATTCTGCGCTAATGGGCCTGAAGATGTTACTGTTTGCACCCCCTTATCAAGCCCATATTCCATAATAACTAAAAGAACTACTTCCAGCACCTCCCCCCAATCCTGTGCGTTTTGGGCCTCCATTCCTTGCTGTCTGCACCTCCCCATTCTGAGCCCATTAAGAAAAAACACTAAAAAATATACTAAATTCACCCCCCATATTATTTGTTTAGAATTTAAGTTTTAATTTTACATAGTTTAGAAAATAATTCATTAAAAATAGAAAAAAGCTTAGAAAATTCCCAAAAAAATTAAGTAGTCTTTTAATTAACTTTAGAATTGTTTGGCATTTTATTTTTCTGATTTTGCTTTATTTTTGATTTTATTCTGAATTTTTCATGTAAGTGGTTTTTAATGAATTACCTTCAAATATACATAAATTTTTAGATTTTATTTCTTAACCTTCCAGTAACTCTTTTTGCCCATTCTTTTTACCATAGTTAGAGGACTCATAATAGTACATAGTGTAATTTTAGTGGATTATTTAGGTCATTTTATCTTAGGTTTTAGTGGCTAATCCTTAGAAAATAATGATTAATTCTTAGGTGGAAATAAATAATTTTTAGGCATAGCAAAATTCTGATTTTTTAGGATTTCTTTTAACACAATGTTATAGGTAGTTTTAGGACCCCATAGAACTAATCTCATAATTTTTCCAGAACTTTTACTATTTTTTAGGATATTAATCTTTAGGCCTTATGCATGTAAATTCCATTAGTTTAGGCTAGGATATTAAGTCTCATTAAAAAAAATAGTTTAGTTAGATTTAATCCCAGGATTTAATATGGACTTAGATTAGTTTAGTTTCTGATTTTTTTTAGAATGAAAATATTAGGTAATGCCCTTAGTTTAGGACTTAGGCTTAGGATTCACACTAATTAGACTTAGAATAAATTAGGATTATTTTAGGTTTATGTCTTTGATGGTTTTGGTTTAGAATTTTATTCTCACACTCAAATTTTAATGCTTTGTATATTGATTGATTTTTCACTTGAATAGGTTCCCCCTTGGCTTTAGAATCAACTTACCTTCCTTAGGAAGTAAGTTGCATTCTATTAGTTCTAAGTTCTTTTTCCATTAGGTTTAGAAAACCTCATTAACCATAGGATCTTTTGTAAATAAACAAAATTAGGGTTGTGTCTTAGTTCCCATTAGATTTTCCCTTTTACAATTTGAGTCATTCTTTCTCACCTCATAAAGAAAATAATAAAAATACTTAATAAAAATCGAACCTTCTTGTACGACACGAGACTTTGTTGCGGAGTGCTTATACGCGTCCTGTTTCGGGGCGAGGTGTAAGTACTTCCCGCAATGGATAGGTCTTAGTACGAGACTGTTCACAAACAAATTCAAAATACTTCTCATAAAAGACAAAAAACAAATAACAAGCGACTATCCTGCAGGAACTTCTCTTCTCATCTCATTCACTCATAACGCGAACTCGCGATGACTTGTCTCGCATGCAAGACGGTAAACGCACTCGTACCAGACGATCCTACAACACCTTAGCATAGACATACGCAGTTCCAGCCATAAAAAACACAAACAAATAGTTCCCGCCTTAGTTAGGAGAACTACGTTGACTCTGATCCTCATTTTCCCAATGAGGTACGTAGGCAGCGGGGTAGGGCCCGTTCGAGCACAATCTTTATTTTCCCTACATTTTCCCCTTTTCTTTTCGATCTCATTTCTTTTCCATTCCCATTCCAGTTAGCGGTTCATTTGTTCAGCAACACTTTTATTTCTCACCCTTTGAAACAAACAAACAAGCGTGGATCCCGTCGGGTACGGAGGACGATCTGGGGTGCTAATACCTTCCCAGGTCGTAACCGACTCCCGAACCCAGATCTTTGGTTCGTAGGACCTTGTCCTTTCCTTCTTCCTCAGGTTTGTGCAGCATTACCTTTCCCGTTCCTTCGGGATAAAAATGCCTGGCTGGCGACTCTACCTTTTCCGCGCCACTTTCGCGTTTGTACCAGGATGAAAATCCCGGGAGCGACACCAATTGATCAAGAAGTGTGGAAGTTTCCCCAGAAAATGTCTCCTCTTAAGCAAAGTGTCCAAAACGAGGGTTTTGGATTTCCTCAGGTTAAAATTAATTTCAAGGCCTCAAGCGAGCTTAATAACATCCCACATGTATTTAAGAATCCCTATGTCATGTTTCAAAACTTTCCCAAAGAGCTTGCCCAGCTAAATGATTAGATATGCAAAAATCAGTCAAAGTAGTTAAAAAGTCAAACTGAGGTCAACTGTGGTCAAATTAAAGTCACACTTCAAGATTTTTTGCCAACATCAAGTTTATGATGTAAAATTCATCATTTGATCAAGGGTTGATCATGATTCATCAAGAAAGTTTCAGATCATCAAGAATCAGGAGTTTCTAAATTAGGGTTTTCTTAAGAAAAGTCAACTGAACTTTGACCATCCATAACTTTCACATGCTTCATCAAAAATTTCCCATCCAAAGCTCATTTTGAAGAAAATTGAATTCTTTACAACTTTGTGTCTCACAAGCCAAGCCTAAAAATGCTTCATTTGGAAGGTATGAGCTAAAACATTACAGGTCATTTCAAAAGTCAACAAAAAGTCAACATCTTCCAAAGAGTATAATTTGAAAATGGTAAAAGATATGGATATGAGACCAAAGAGGTTTGTTATAGGACTCTTTAAGCTTTCCAAAATGTTCAAGAACAACTTCATAGCTTTAAAATTGAGGGATTTATGCTTTGTCAAATTTGGGAGATTTTCAAGGGGTGTATGAAGAAAATAAGGGCTTAAATCTAATTTTTTTCCAAATTGGCCTATCATTTTGCAACCCAATCTTCATGATAACATCAAGCACGACCCAATTCAAATATTTTCTGATTTTTATAATTTATTTATTATTTATTTGGATTTTATTCATTAAAATTCATTTTAAATCAAAATAAAATATGAAAATACAAATATTTGATTTGATTCTTCTTCTAGAAGCTCTTAAACATCATTTAAGTTGATTTGATACTCTCCAATTTCGTGCACAACCAATTCAGAAACATATCATTTGATTTTTTTTGATTTTTTTGACCATAGTTTTCTTCACAATCAAGTAACCTCAACCCATTGCCAAGAGGCCCAAATTCTTAACCTAATTTCATTACTATATAACCATAACAACATCACAAGACAAAAAGGAGGAGGGAGAGCAAGAGGATCATATTCGTACTTTAAAATTTCACACAATTCAAAATTCGGTTTCCATAATCCACCACTTTTACAAGTTGATTAAAGATGGTTTCTGGATAGTTGGATTTAAGTTTCGATGCAGGAATCATAGGGCACCATGGAGAACAAAACTATTGGTTAATCTGTTGTAATCTGTTTTTATCGATACTTCGAAGGCTGTAGTAGTGATAAGAATTCCAGGCTGACAGGCAAGTCAGGTGGGAGGAAGAAGATGGTGTGTGGCGTGCGCTGATTGGCCTAGTGACAAAGACCTAAGGTTGGAAGTCTGAGGGTGTGGGTTCAACACTCATTCCCAACATTTTGGCAAAGAAACGTGGGTTCAACACTCATTCCCAACATTTTGGCAAAGAAACGTGGCGTAGCGTAGTGGCTGAAGGTTTTTGTTGGCAAAGGCAAAGTCAGGAGGGGTTCAACACCAACCCCCAATATTTTGGGTATCTATAACTTTATTTTTTCCTTTTTCATCAAATTATGTATTTTCTTTGAATTTTCTTATTATTATTAAACTAATTTCTAAAAGATAAGATAATTTTTTAAAAAAACTTATATTTTTTATTATAAACCTTAATTTTTTTTCATAAACCTTAATTTTTTCCCTAAACCTTAATTTTAAACCTAAGTCTTAATTTTTTTCATAAACTTTAAACCCTAAAAATTTAGCCCTAATCTTTATCTTAAAACCCAGATTTCGCCCTAATTTTTACCCTAAAATTTTTCCTAAACCTTAATTTTTTTTAAACCTCAAAATTTTTCTCAAACCCTAACCCTAATTGTTTTCTTAACCTAGTTTGCAAACTTTTTTTTCTCTAATTTATTCACTCATTTTTATGTTATTCATTCACTGTTTTCCTGATTATGTAACTGCTTCGCCTTTGTAATAATTTGTTTTTATTATTTTCCGCCATTATTATTATTATGTAACTGCCCTAAGCCATGTAATAGTGTATGAATTTTATTTTCTGCCTTTTAATTTCAGCCATTTATTTTTCATATTAACTGCGTGGTTAGTAACATAGGGAGTGCCAAGAAATAAATGAACCATGGACTTAGAAAATTAATAATCAAGATAAATATCTGAAAACAATATTCACACACGTAAGTCGATCTTTGATCGCCATCTTGCACTTCCTAGGGTATTCCTCTTGGTTGCCTTATTTAAAATGGTCAAGTCCCTCGAATATAGGGATGTCTTAAGCAAAGTCCCTTCAAGTATAAATCATCATAGTCCCTACAGTTTAAAAGATCAAGTCCCTTCGAGGTTGCCTACGGTAATGATCTTGTCCCTTCGAATAAATGATGATAGTCCCTACGAATTGCTAAAGACATCCCTTAAGTTGCCTTCTATGACCATACAATGACCATACGCCCGTCCCTTAAAAAATCCAAGGTAATGACTACCTATTCCTTAATAATAGGGATAGTCTTACCCTCGAAAGGACATATAAGAACATGAATGACTTAGTCTAGGGTAGGTACCTCATAGTTACTTGCTCACTCTTCAAAATTACTTTTGACACCTCACTTTCTTAAATATTTTTCAAAACAAGGCTTTGTATACATCCATACGAGGATCATTACAAAGTACTTAGAAAACTTTCTAATCACACACTACACTCCCTTTATATAACCTACCCCCCGAACCCAAGTCTTTTAAAATAGGTCTTTCCTGTTCTTTTATGTCCTTTCCACTTGGATAAAATAAAAGTCGGTGGCGACTCTTGCTATCCACAACATGACTAAAAAGTCAGTTCTCCCACCGTGTTACACCCCTACGATTAATCAGACCTCCATTGAGTAACTCCCCCTTCTCAGTACAACCACTGTCGTCGCCGCCGTTCAACGCCGCTATCTGCTCGCCACCATCATGTCAGGTAACCTTCTAACTCCCTTTTTTCTGGAAATTTCTATGTTCATTAGGCAATTGTAGTGGCGTTTTTCTCGCCTAAAGTAGGTAGATTTCTGTTTTAGGCGTGTTTCTAGGGTTTGTGTATGAATGTCTCGGGAAAAACTTGAATAAGTCGGGCAGAATTAGCATATTTTTATGAATGGACCGGTCAGAATCACCATAATTAGATGAATGTTGCGGGCGTCTTATGAATACGTCGAGAGAGAGTTTCTTGATTTCATTGTGAATTTAGGGCGTTCCCCCAGTGCCCCAGCGAGAGATTTTTTCTTTTTACAGGTCCTTTCGTTAGTTGGGGCGTTTTAATTACGAGTAGGTCGGGTGTTCGGCCTCCTTCGCCCTTTCACTTGAACTGCGGTGGAAGGGTGGATTTAATGCGACGTTGAATTCACTTGTTCCTTCTGCTTTTCAGGTACTGCTAACCAGAGGCATTTCGAGGAATGGGACTCGGTCAGTTCCTCGATTGAGCAAGGTGAATTCTCGTGGGTTGCCGACGAGCCATTGGAAGCAGAGTCGCGCTTCGTGGATGAAAACGTCCCCGTTTTTACTTTACTCGAGGAATTGGGCCCCGAGGGTCCTCCCAACTGGTTGTGTTACGCTCCCCGAGAGGAAGATAAGATATGATCGCGTTTTACGGGGAAACACTTCGCAATGTATGAGTTCGCCTTCCGGGAGGCGGGGATGAGACTCCCCTTTAATGACTTCCCGATGGGGGTCTTCAAATGGTTAAGGCTGGCGCCTTCGCAACTTCATCCAAACGCGATCTTATTTATCTGAGCGTTCGAGTTAGTCTGCCGGTATCTTGAGATTGGTTGCACGCTACCCCTCTTCTTCCGCGTCTTTCATCTGCAGCGCTCGGGTGGAGATATACGACACAACTGGGTGTCCTTCAAGCAACCTTCAAGGTTGTTCAAAACTTATGTTGATTTTGTCCGCAACTTCAAGGATAGGTGGTACGCGGTGAAACCTATCACCCAAGACGCTCTCGACACTTAATATTTCTTGAAGTGTGATGCCAATGGCGAGGAGAAATTGATGTCGAGGATCCCACTCAGGTGGCAGCCCGATCATTTTGATCTACCGACCGTCCATTACCGTGTCAGGCATGCGAGCTTGGGGACTGGGGATAGACTGTCTTATAAGAACTGGTGGATTATGTCCATAGTTTCATTCCGGCTATATACGTAGATAAATCGGGCAACCCCTACCTAGGCGAGGACGGGTCGCCCATCCTAGAATCTCGGCTAATTAATACCAAAGCCATGCTCGAGTGTAGTACGGACGAGGAGGTTGTTTGGTTGTTAGGTAGTGTTTCTTGGTCCTTTTGTTCCTTCTATTGTTCTATCTGTTTCGCTGATCCTCTTTTATTTTGCAGGCAAGATGCCCACAGTCAGGGAGCGTGTATTGAAGTTGGCCAATCAGGTCGGGGCCCCAGGCAGGGTTTAAAAAAAGAAGAAGAAGGTTACAAGTCGCGTCCAAGAGGTGGCGACGGAGCATGGGGTTGGTGAATCCAGTACCTCCAGCCCGACCTCTAACTCCCCTCAAGCAATGCCCCAACAAATTTCCCCAATATCAATACCAGACAGTCCTCCATCATTCGTCAATTCTCCTTGCTCGAAGCGGAAGCAGATTGATGGTTCACTTTCCCGGTCAAATGTCGTGGTCGGTAGTTCTTCTGGCGACCAGGAGAGCTATCAGTTTCCCCCTTGTTATTTGGAGCGGGATTTCTTCAACGCTGAAGGCAGTGTAGTGGTGTCGGCCACTGAAGCAAAGGTGTTGCTCGACCAGGAGGTGGCGGACAAACGGGCTGGTCTAACTTGGGACATTGCTGCTATCATTCGGGTTATGGAGACGACTTTGGTTCTGTCCGACACCACCAACAACACTGCGGAGTTGGAGGCTACGAAAGAAGCACTTCGGACTATGCAGGCTGAAAGGGACAAGCTCTCTAAAGATTTGGCTGACTACAAGGAGGAGCACAAGTTCCAAGAAGGTTTGAGCTCTAAGCTCGAGGAAGTCAAGCGCGAGCGGGATACCCTGACTGAAGAAAACAAGGGTTTGAAGGAGCAGGCAGTTGAGCTCAACAAGGCCGTCGAGGAATATGGACGTCTCTGTACTAGGGTCGAGCTGCTGGAAAGGGTCGTCCGCCCTCTTGACGATGAGACTGAGGAAGAGTTTGCCCTGCTTGCTCGTGGTGACCTGGTTCGCCGGATCAGGGAACTCGAGAAAGATCTTGTGGTCGTCTTCAAAGAGGGGTTCAATAATGCTACTGACCGGCTCAAGGTCATGAATCTAAAACTCGTGACCGAGGGGACGACTCATAACTACATCGTGACTGACATGGAGGTTATATGCCCCTCCGTCCCTGAGGAGGAGCTGGAGGAGGACGACGGCAATAACAATGAGAAGGAGTAGGTCTGGGCAGTGACCCTTAGTTTATTTTGAATTTCTGACCTGCGTGCCTGTTTTGATTGTTGTAACGGCCTGCGTGCCACTTTTGTATGTACTTTAACGATCGGGTTTTGGCTGGGTTAAATATAATATTTTGTTCGACATTTGACGATGTTTGTTACCTTTGTTTGAATTAGTGTTTGTATGAACTTTTTTTTACTCGACTGTATAGGCTCGTTGGTTTAGGGAACCGACGAGGTGGCGGGTTTTACATCCACTTTGAATCGAGACTAGGGTCGCGATTGACACCCTGATCCTGGGGCTTGGGCCTTCCTATCACGAGCTAGGTTACCTGCCGACATGGTACTGCGATGTTGGAGCTCGTTTGAGATGTCCAACATCGGGGAGTGTTGTGCTCGCATTATGTGGGCGTTATCCTCCCTTTAGATTAGTGACGAAGGTTTGTGGTCGTACCTCCACGCCTTCGTAAGCTATTTTAGCTATAATATTGCTTAAATTTTTCTACATTCCATGGTCGAGCAAGTTCTTCACCTTGTAGGTTTTCAAGGTAATAGGCCTTGTTTCCTGTTTTATCTCGGACACGGTACGGGCCTTCCAAGTTAGCGGCTAGTTTGCCTTCTCGTGGGATTTTCTGGTTCCGTCTGAGGACCAGGTTGCCCACTTGGAATTATCTTTTTATGAATTTCGCATCGTGGCATAAAGCTATTTTTTGTTTAAGGGAAGCTTCTCGTAGGGCTACCTCATAGCAGATTTCCTCAACAAGATCCAACTCGACTCATAGAGCCTCGTCGTTCAGTTCCTCATTGAGTGGTGCTTCTATGCGCCGCGTCGGTTCTCGAATTTCTATGGGGATGACCGTCTCGGTCCCGTAGGTCAGCCTAAACGGGGTCTCCCAGGTTGTGGAGAGTGGGGTCGTGCGGTATGCCCAAAGAACGATGTGTAATTCCTTGACCCAAGCTTTTTTCGCCTCGCCCAGTCTACGTTTCAGCCCTCGTAGGATGACCCTGTTGGCTGCTTCCGCTTGGCTATTAGTTTGAGTGTGCTCGACGAACGTGAAGTGTTACTTTTTGCCCAAACTGGCGACGAAGTCCTGGAATCTTCTGTCAATGAATTGAGTTCCGTTGTCGGTGTTGAGGACTTGGGATATGCCAAAGAGGGCGAGGATATTTTTTTTGAAGAATCGGAGAATGTTCTGTGCTGTGATTTTTGCATGGGGCTTGGCTTCGATCCACTTTGTAAAATAGTCCACCCCTACGATGAGGTATTTGTTCTGGAAAGATTCGATTAAGAAAGGTCCGAGGATATCCATTCCTCACCATGTAAATGGCCACATGGAGGAGAGTGTTTTCAGCTCGTTGGGGGGAGCGAGGTGCATATCGACATGTCTTTGGCACTTGTCACATTTCTTGACATGTTCTTTGGCATCATGTTGCATTGTCGGCTAGTAATAGCCTGCTCGCAAAGCTTTACGTGCGAGTGACCTCCCACCAAGATGTTGAACGTTAATCCCCCTGTGGATTTCGCCCAGGATGTCGGGGACTTTTTCCTCTTCGACGCATTTGAGTAATGGAATGGAGAAGCCACGCCGGTAGAATTTGCCTTCGAGGAGGACGTACGAGCATGCCCTTCTTTTGGCCGTGGCCTCTTCTTTAGGGTCCGTAGGGAGTTCATCTCTCGTGAGGTAGTTGTGGATGGGCGTCATCCAACAATGAGTGTTGCCAATGGTGTTTACTTCTCGATGCTAAGTCGGGGAAGGATTTCTTGAATCACGAACTTGTTCCCGCCCTTCTTTCGTGTACTTGCCAACTTAGATAGGACGTCTGCTCGCGTGTTGTGTTCGCGAGGGACGTGTTGGACCCCCCATGCGTCGAATTTTTTGAGTTTATATTTCACTAGAGCTAAGTATTCAATGAGATTGTCATTCTTAGCCTGGTATTCTCCTCGTACATGCGACACCACGAGTTGAGAGTCAGTTGATATTTTTACTTCTTTCGCTCCCAAGTCTTCGGCTAATCTTAGACCCACAAGGAATGCTTCATATTCGGCCTGATTATTTGAGGTCGGAAAGGCCAATGCCAGGGATACCTTGATTAAAATACCATCTTCGTTCTCGAGGATGATACCTGTGTCGCTGCCTGTTGAGCTGAAAGCACCGTCTACAAAGATTGTCCATTTGTGGGAGCCACTAGCTGGGATTGGGCTATGCGTTATTTCGGCGACAAAGTCAGCCAGGACCTGGGCCTTTAGAGCTTTCCTGCTCTCATACTGGATGTCGAACTTCGATAGTTCTAGCGACCATTTCAGCATTCGGTCGTCCATGTCTGGTCGATCGGGCAGTTGTTTGACAGGTTGGTCTGTTCGGACTTTGATCGTATGGGGCAAGGAAGTAATGCAGCATTCTCCTCGCGGAATTTATTAAGGCTAAGGCGACTTTCTTGATCTGTTGATACCTGAGCTTGGGGCCCTGAAGGGCTTTGCTCGTGAAGTAAATAGGTTTTTGCCCGTCAGTGTTTTCTCGTATGAGGACGACATTGAAGGCATTCGTTGCTACAGATAGGTATAGATATAGAGTCTCTTTCTCTAATGGTCGGGATATGACTGGAGGTTCGGAGAGTGCCTTCTCTAGGTGGAGCAGTGTCTGTTCGCATTCTTCGGTCCACTCGAATGTGGCTTCTTTTTGTAATAGTTTGAAGAAAGGGAGGGCGTGTTAAGCGGATTTGACGACGAAGCGGGACAATGAGGCGAGCATGCTATTGAGGGATTGGATGGATTTCTTCGAGTTTGGGGTTGGATACTCCGAAAACGCCCGACATTTGTTGGGGTTGGCTTCAATTCAGCGTTCGGTTAGGTAGAAGCCGAGGAATTTCCCTGCCCGAACACCGAAGGTGCATTTTTCAGGGTTGAACCTCATTTTGCATTGTCTCGCTTGCTCGAAAACCTTTCGGAGATGATGTGCATAGTCGACCTCTTCGTGCAATTTCACGATCATGTTGTCCATGTATACTTCAAGCATGTCTCAAATCTCTCCTCGAAAGACCTTGTTCATCATTTGTTGGTATGTGGCCCCGACGTTCTTCAGTCCGAAGGGCATTACGTTGTAGTAGTAATTGCTCGTTGGGGTCATGAAGACCGTGTGCCTTTTATATGTGTCTGACATAGGGATTTGATCGTATCCACTGTATGCGTCCATAAAAGATAAGATTCTGAAACCTGCAGAATTGTCGACCAGTTTATCTATATTAGGTAGAGGAAAAGCATCTTTGGGATAAGCCCTATTAAGATCAGTATAGTCAACACACATACGCCATTTTCCATTATTTTTCTTAACAAGGACTACATTAGAGAGCCAGGTTATGTACTGGGCTTCAGAAATAAAATTTGCCTCTAAGAGGTCTTTTACAACTCGATCAGCAGCCTCCGCTTTCTCGGGAGACTGTTTGCGCCTATGCTGTGCTACGAGCTTAATGGTCTGTTCTAAAGCTAATTGATGGCAGGAGACCTCGGGGTCAAGCCCGGGCATCTCAGCGGAATTCCATGCGAAGAGATCCACGTTCTCCTTGAGGCAGATTGCGAGTTGCTCCCTTGTCTCTGATGGTAGTCTGATGCCTATCTTCACGGCCCTGTCGGGGTTGTCGCCCAGGGGAATAAGCTCGTACTCTCCATCAGGGACCGGTCGAAATGGGTGAGTTGGGACTTATCCATGGATGGGGTCCTGCACTTCATTATATACGGCTGTCGAGGTCGATGGCGTCGATAACCTGGGGGGGTTGCCCTTCGACTCTAGGTTTCTTGTTATTCTTGGTGTTGATTATGGCCCGTCCTTTGACCGCAACATCATAGCATCTTCGAGTGGCCTCGATGTCACCGTGGATTGTGACTACGCGACCCAACTTGGTTTAGTACTTCATTTTCAGATGAACAGTGGAGGGGACCGCTGTCAGTTCAGACAGAGTTGGGAGGCCAAGGATGCAGTTGTATAGGGACGGACACTCAACCACCAGGAACTGTACTTTGACCTTCCTAGCTGTATCTTGCTTCCCAAATGTGACGAGGAGTTCGACATATCCCCATGGTCTTATAGTGGCTCCATTAAATCCTTGAAGGTCGGACCCGGCATACGGGGATAAGTTTGTTCTGTCCAGCTTAAGAGTCTTGAATAGGTGGACGTACATGATGTCCACTGAACTTCCTTGGTCGACTAGGATGCGTCGGACATCAAAACGCGTCATTTTGGCCCTTATCAATAAGGGGATGCTCGAGTTAGGTGATCCTCCCGGAAGCTCCTCGAGGAAGAAAGATATTGGGTTGGATTTTCCCCGATATTTTGTCAAGGTTGTCAACTGCTCTGTGTAGAACCTCAAATTTGCCCTCTTTATTTTAAGCATCATAATACACCATTTGCATCATAAGCATATCATATATATAGCATTATAGCATAGGAAAATAAAGCATGACAAGCATCAAGCCCTAGCATGAGGCATATGGCCATCTGGGGAGGTGTTGAAGGCCATCTAAGCCAAGACAAGGGTTCCAATGGATTTGTGGGAGGCCTATGATGAGTCTAGACTCCTTTGGCAAGTCCAAGTTCACTTGCAAAAGCTCAGAAGATTGCTTAATCATCACAAGTTTTAAGACAATGCAAGGCTCCTAAGCAGTGCAACCAAATTAGGGTTTTGGCTTCAAGAGCCTTAACCTCATAATTTTGGCCAACTATTTTGGGCAATGTTTTCTATATGATAAGAGGTTCCTACATGTCAATTTTCATGGAAAAATTCCAAGTGGAAGTCAGTCATTGCCTCAGTTACTTGCAGATGAAGCAGAAAGTCAACTGGGCCCCGAAAAAGTCAACTGTGCCATTCCAAGGGGTCTAACCCAATTTTTTTTGGCCAAGTGAGGTCTATTCAATGTTATAAGATGTTGGGTGAGCTTAAAGTACAAGAATTTTGGTGGTTTGAGGGGTTTTGGCAAAAGTGCACAAAGTTGGTCATGGAAAAGTTAATATTTTTGGCTATTTTGACCTAAAACTTCACAAGGCCTTAACTTGATCAAAAAATCTTCAAATGGACCCAACCCAAACATGAAAGTTGGAGAGTAAGGGCTGCCATTTTTAAAAAGTACAAGTACATTTTCATGGGATTTATGGTTTGAGAGATATGGCCCCCGAAAATTTAGGTATTTTAGGGCAAATTTCCAAGTTTCAAGGCCAAGCCATTTGCACAAAGGCTCAAAAATGGATAGTTTGCTATGCTATGGCCAAAGTAAGTTTACACAACCAAAATGCATCCCATTTAGGTCATTTGGCTCAAAGAAAAGTGGAAAAATTCATGCACATGAAAAAGTTCCATAAAACTTGCATTTTACACTTGAATTTGCATAAGGCATGACCATTGTGTGATAGCTTACATCCAAGGGCTGAAGTTGTTTGCTGGGAATCATTGGTGGGATGGTGAATGCACATGCAAGAGAGGCCAGCAAATCATGAGCTTGGCATGCTTATGGCACACTTGGGCCAAAATTGCATTTTCACAAAAATCAGCCCTCTCTCACGTGCATTTGTTCTAACCCTTTTGCATTGCCATATATATTCCATAACAATCAGAAATAGGGTTAGAGGCAGCCAGATTACACACTCATTCTCTCATTCTCATCTTTTATGCAAAATTGCTTATTCTCCACAAACTCTTGCTACAAGAATCCATTCACAAAACTCTTGCTGGATTCTTAATCCTCATCACTCATAGATCATTTCCATACCATTTGTTTGGATTATTCTTCAAGAATCATCCATTTCTCATTTCTTGTGCACATTTGCATTTTGTGCCATAACTTTTGATCTAGGCAAACTTTCTTCAATCCAAGACCACATTCATACTCCTCTCATCTCAAGGATCATTAAGCACCCATGGATCTAGATTTATAGTGAAGTTTGTTCAAGTGGCCATTTGAGAAGCTTTGAAGCACAAGGAAGCACATTGCTGGATTTACAAGTTTGCAAAGCCTTAGATGCATTTATTTTGCATCTAAGGGGATAAGGAGATCATTTGCCATCACTTTATACCATTATTGACTTCAAATTTGGAACACCACCTTAGGTATGCTCAAATTTCGAATCTCATAGAAATGTATTTGGTTGTGTGTTTTAGAATCCTCATGTTGTGGTGGTTACAATGCTCTTTGTAGTTTGTGAAATGGTTGAGTATTCACAAAGTTATGGTGATTTAAAGTTTCATGGACAATTTTATTTTCATTCATATCTTGAGTTTCATTGAGTTTTAATCCAATCCAAGCATGTATTTGTGTTTAGTGATGTTAGATTATGTATTCTGGAGAGTTTCATGGCCGGCCGTGGCTTGGTTTGAGATTTCATGAAGTTAGGGTTAGGGTTTGGTTCATTAGTGGTGGTTAGAGTTTAGGGTTTCTTCATGAAGAAGAAGGTTCAGCCCCCCAGCGCTATCCACACCCCCCACGCAAGGCCCATGCTGTTTTTTGAACTAACGTGTTTACTTCTTGCACCCCCTTGGCCCATTAGCTTTATTTTTATTCTTTTTCTTTACCAATTTTATTCCATTTGCTTTTGATCCATTTTAAATACTTCCTTAACTCTAAAAAATCCAAAAAAATTCATATGCACTCCTTGATTCATCTAGTTTTTTATCATAATTTTTCCAGATTTTTATTTTCATCCCACGTGGCCAAATAAATTCAACATTGAGCATTGCTTTCTTGTGGACTCTCATAGACCAATCTGCCTTGTCCAATTTCTATTTTTCTCATCCTTTAAGCTATGAACCCCATTCGTTTTGCATTAAAATCCTAAGACACTCTACTATCTTCATGATTTATCTTGGATTTTTCACAAATTTCCTTGCTGGACTTTGCTTGAGTTACTTGTGCCTTAATTTTCAAAACCCTAAATGGTGATACCTTGCATCCTTGAGTTTCATTGACCTAGTTTGGTGCTGTATTTTTGCAAACCCTTTTGGATTCTCATTTCTTTGTGTTTGGAGAGTACTTTGCTGGTTGGGTAGATTTTTTAGGTGCTTGGATCTTTTTCTTGGGTATTTTCTTCCTCACCTTGCTTTGTTTTGCATACTTTGAGTCTTATAGTCTCTTTTAAGTTTAGAAGGGCACTTGTGCTAACTTCTCCTCATCTTTTGGGGTCCTTTAGAGGTCTAGGGTTGTTCCTGGTCTTAGGATAGGGTTTGAGTCTCCTTGAGTCTTGGTGTTGGGTCTCTTTTATGTGCTTTATTTCTTTAAGTGTTATGCATGCCTTCTTTGCACTTGTTTCACTTCCAATCATCTCAATATGATCTTGTGTTGCTTTGCTTATCATCTTGTGAACTCTTTGCCATGCCTATATGCTTGTGTAGCTTCTGACTTGTGGGTTCATGCCTTGGTTTTATGTTGTTACACTAACCTTGCAGGGGCTATGGTAAGTTTGAGATGTGGGAATTGAGTTCCACATCTCCATTTCTCATCTCTTCTCATTTTGTTTATATGGACTAACATCTTCTTGTTGGGCTTAGGCCTTTCTCATCTCTCCTTTTATCTTCTTCTTCTTCTCTTGAGATCCTTTTAGGTTAGAAAGACCTCACAAACCCTAGGAACTCCATGCATGCTAACTTAGGATAGAAACTTTCCCCCTAGTTTTTTTTTCCTTTTTGCTCCTTTGGTTCTCTTTCTCTTCTCATCTTCAAACTTAATTTTAATTCACTTAATAAAGGTTGAGTGCTTTCATGTGACATGAGACTTTGCTATGAGATGCTTGCACGCGTTCCATTTCGGGGCGAGGTGTGAGTCATCACTCGTGGTAGATAGGTCTTAGCATGAGTACCTCACAAAGAAAACGTTAAAAGACACTTCTTAACCAGAAACCACAAAAACACTTAATAATGGTAATAGGCCAGTGTGCTTAAGCCTTCACTTGTGGGACTAGCTTTGGGGATTTCCTCCATAGATAGGTGTGCCTCTTGCGCATTCCATTTCGGGATGATGTGAGATGTACACATCCCATTGAGTAAGACTTAGGTACACTTGCCTATGCAAACTCCACTCATAAAAGCTTCTAAAAAAAAACAAATAATAAGCGTCTTTCCTTCGGGAATTCTTTTCTCACCTCATTCGCTCCGTACGTGAACTTGCTCCTACTGGTCACTTTGCAAGACGGTAACGCACTCGTCGTCCGAGCCTGCAACACCTGAGCATTGACATAGGCAGTTCAAGCCTTAATTCACAAGTAATTTTCCTTTGTTACCCCTAGTTAGGGGAACTACGGCGTCTCTGATCCTCATTATCCTGATGAGGTACGTAGGCAGCGGGGTAGGGCCCGTTCGAGCACAATCTTTATTTTCCCTACATTTTTCCTTTTGCTTTCTTATTTCAGTTCTTTTCCAGTTCCAGTTTTCTTTCCATTTTCATTTCTTTTGCTGCAGTTTTCATACCCTCACCCTTTGAAACAGTTTCTTTTGCAAGCGTGGATCCCGTCGGGTACGGCGGACGATCTGGGTGCTAATACCTTCCCAGGTCGTAACCGACTCCCGAACTCAGTCTCTTTGGTTCGCAGGACCTGTGTCCTTCCTCTTCTTTTCTTCTGGTTTGTGCAGCATTACCATTCCCTTTCTTCGGGATAAAAATGCCTGGCTGGCGACTCTATTCTTTTTCCGCGCCACTTTCGCGTTTGTACCAGGATGGAAATCCGGGGAGCGACAGCTTGGCGACTCTGCTGGGGACCGAACCCAGAATCTCTGGTTCCCCTGTGAGTCTCTCCTAGCGCTTGTGTGTTGTCGTTTCATTGGGTGATGTTTGTTTGATGTGGCTTGTTGTATTGTATTGTTGTTTGTTTACTGCTTTATTTACAGCTTTATTTACAGTTTTCAGTATTTATTTTCCGCATCATATATATCATACTGGACTGTCTGGACTGGTTTTCTGTTTGGTGGGCTTGGGTGATATTATTTCTGAGAGATAAGCCAAGTACCCGGCTCGAGTGCACCCTAGGATTAGAGTGGACATATTGTACTCGCATGTGGCATGATGAGTGGCGATGTGTTTCACGCCCAGATTGCGACTGTCTTGGAAATATCTTGTGTGGGGATTTCCTCCACTTCGGGATAGGACCTTGATAGTTATGTGCATCTGGGGACCGATCATTGAGAACCTTTGTGGAAACAACCCTCTCCAGTGGTGACAGTGGCAGACCACATTTTGTGGCAAACCCATTCGCACCCGAGGGTCCACTAGGGACTCGCATAGGATGGCCTGGTTCTCTTATAGGAACTCAGTCAAAGCATCTGGTCGTATGACATTAGTACTGTATCCTACGGGCTGAATGTACTATTGTTTCTCGATTTTAGCGCTTGAAGCTGGGGACTTATAAGGGATGCTTGTTTTTCCCGGACTCAGCTGAGGCCTCCCTGCGTAGTACATAATGCCTAACCGATTCCCTGATTTGGTCATGAGCCATTTCTCGGAAATGGTGAAAGTATTATTGCTATTCGGCTTTGAGAGTCTGTGATGTTTGACCCGGAGCACACCTGTGAGATTGGGGATGGGTTTACAGGTTTGCAGGAACCCTTGACCTCATCATACCCTTGTTACCAGTACAGTTCATATTATGATACAGTTCCGAAGATCTGGTTTTCTTGTTCTGGTATTCTTGATACTGTGGTCCTGAGATTTTCTTCAGAGGGTCGTGATTATCAGAGAGTGTGACTCAGTGGACTTTTGGGTTGTCAATTATTCAGAGGGACCTTGTCAGTGGCCAGGCTCCAGACAGTCTCAGATGACCATATGTCCTTGCATTTGCATCTGCATTGCATCATTGCATCATTAATCATTGTTTTTGTTTTCATTCACAGGTTCATATCTCTGCTTCCGGTTCCGGTATTCTCTTCAAAGATGGAAGATCCTCGCAAGCAGAATATTCATTTCAAGTTCTTTGATATCAAGGTTGGTTTGTTGAAAAAGATGGTAAAGCTGATTACACCCAACGAGGTAGAGAGATTCAGAAAAGCTTATGGGAGTATTCTTGATGTGGTGATAGAGCTAGATCCTTCCGAGAGGAGTGCCATTCATACATTGCTTCAGTATTATGATCCTCAGCTCCGTTGCTTCACCTTTCCTGATTTTCAGTTGGGCCCTATGCTGGAGGAGTATGCTTTGATCCTGGGTGTGCCGGTTCGAGATCAGGTTCCTTTCAATTCTGAGATGAGTAGACCTGCACCTGAGGCTATTGCTGAGGCTCTTTATTTGAGTCCTTCTACTGTGAAGTCTTTGACCATTATCAAAGGAGGAGTGTCCGGGTTTTCTTTGGAGGCTCTGGTGAAGAAAGCGGGAGAATTGGCTGTTGAAGAGGAATGGGATGCTGTGTGTGCTATCTTGGCTTTGTCTATCTATGGCATCATTTTGTTTGCTGATATGGAGAAGTTCATAGATATAAACGCCATACATCTCTTTTTGCTGAAGAATCCAGTGCCTACCTTACTCGGGGATTTGTATTACTCAGTTCATTACAAAACTGAGAAGAAGAGGGGAGGTTTGGTCCGTTGTTGCGCTCCGTTATTTCACATGTGGTTCATGCGGCACTTGCCTAGTACGGGAGTGTTTAGTGACCATAGTTTGATATGGGCTCAGAAGCTGGAAAAGTTGCTGGCAAAGGATGTTAGATGGTTCACTCAGAGGCTACAAGGTGCACGTTTCATCACTAGCTGCGGGAGTTATCATAGTGTGCCTTTGTTGGGAATAACTGGAGGGATTAATTACAATCCAATCCTGTTAAGAAGACAATTGGGATACGCTTTGAGAGAGGTGCCTGAAGATTTGAAACTGACCCCTATTTTCTACTTCTCAGTGAAAGATAATATGCCCTTAGTGAGGAAGGTTGCGGGAGCTTGGAAGTGCATCAAGGGAGAAGGGATAGCTAGCTTTGGGAAGTGTAACAATCTGACGTTCCCAGAGTACAAAGCTTGGTTGAAAGACAGAGCTAGAAGAGTTTTGTTACCATTTTCAACACCAGTTCCCCCAGTTGCTGAGTCCATTGATACTGTGCCTCTAGAGGAATTCAAGAAGTTGGAAGCCCAGCTACATGCAGTTCGAGTTGAAAATACTGAGATGGTAAGCCTGTATCACCAAGCCAACAGGGCCAAGATTGAAGCTGAAGAGAAGTTGCTGAAGATACAAACGACTTTGGAGGCTAAGGAGAAGGACTTTGCAGGTAGAGAAGCACATTTCCGCAGATTGGGGATGATGGAAGCCCAAAGAGAGGTTGAGCGCAAAAAGAAGTCAAAGACCCTCAAAGATGCTCGTCAATCTATTGTCTGGTTGAAGGGACAGAGAGAGCAAGAGCTGAAACAATATAAAGAAAAAGAAGAGTTCTTTGAAGTTCAGATGGCTTACAAAAAAGAAGAGGTGGAGCAAGTCCACAAAATTCGCAGAGAGAAGACCCAACAACTCGCAGACAGTCAACAAGCCCTCGAAGCAGCACTTAAAGAGATTGAAGACCTAAAGTTGATGGCGGGAGTCAAGAAGGTCAGATCTGATGGGGGGTTTAGTGATGGAGCTTCAGGGTCCTTAGGCGTTGGTTCTGCTTCTTAGTTTACTTTTCTTGTATCTGGATTACCTACAGGCATGTTGTAGGAGTCTTAGTTGGTTGTTTCTCCTTTGTAAAGACTTGTACCCTACGGGGAATTCTGTGTTATTTGCCTGATAGGTTGATTTATGTTATGGTTTTTTCCATTATTTCTTGGTTCGCTTGCTGTTGTGGTTTGAATGTGGTCTCTCGCGAAGGTTCCTGGAAGTCGAGGATCAGTGCCCATCTGGTTTTCTTTGCTGAAATACCGGGACCGGGGCATAAATGACTTGTGATTGGAAACATAAACAACTGCATTGCATCCATATAACCTGTTTGTTGTTTTGCAGGTAGTGTCTCGGTTACTAACGTGTTTTGTGTTTCAGGCACTATAGCTCCTCGAAAAGTTCGGGGGCAACCAACAGTACACAGATATCCAACCAAGATTAACAGAGAGCGAGTCATGGACCAGTTACAAGCAGACTTGACAGATTTGAGACAAAGGATGGATAATTTTATGACACTAATGGTCGGCATGGGGCAGACCCAAGAGCGCCTGCGGGAGATGGTTGAGAATCAGAATAGGAACACTGCGGCTGCTGCTACTGTTGACAATCGTACCCGTGCGGGCGCACGTCAGGTCGAACCTCCTGTTACACAGCCAGGAATGACAATAATCAACGATGGGTTACACAACATTCAGGTAGACCATCAAGACGACCAGTTCACTCTGCTTGATGAGGCTGAAGGTCAAGGAGCAGAGATGAACAAGAGGTTTGAAGAGATGGCTGAGAAAATCAAGGCTATTCAGTCCCAGAGTTCTTTGGGATTCGACATAACAGACTTGGGCTTGGTTCCGGGAGTCAGGATTCCGTATAAGTTCAAAGTTCCTACCTTCGAGAAGTATGACGGCACTACTTGCCCGAAGACCCATCTGCAATCGTTTGTCGGGAGGATTGCCGCTCATACAGATGATGAGAAACTTTGGATGTATTATTTTCAGGATATCTTGGTGGGAGCTTCTCTTGAATGGTACATGAAGCTCAATAGGGTCAATATCAAGAGCTGGAAGGATTTAGCCGAGGCCTTTGTGAGGCAGTATCAATATAACATGGACATGGCTCCGAAGCGCACGCAATTGCAACACATGACCCAGGCGGCAAAAGAAAGTTTCAAAGAATATGCCCAGAGGTGGCGCCAGTTAGCTGCCAGGGTGCAACCACCTCTCTTAGAGGATGAAATGGCCGACATGTTTATGGGCACTCTCCAAGGTGTTTTTCTAGAGAGGTTGGCATCGAGCTCGGCCACCAAGTTCAATGATATAGTGATTGCTGGAGAGAGAGTTGAGACTCTATTAAAGACAGGGAAGATTCAAGACCCTAATACTGCTGGTAGCTCTGGGGGAGCGAGGAAAGCCTTTGGCGGACCTCCTAGAAGAAGAGAAGGGGAAGCTAACGCAGTATATGGCCGAGGCAGAGGCAGAGGTTATAGACGAGAATACAATCAGATAGCTGCAGTCACAATTCCCACTACACCAATTCAACCAGCTCAACAGGCTCTACAACAGCCTCAGCAACAACAGCAGCGCAACTATCAACAGAGACCGTATCAGCAGAGGCAGCCACGCCAAGCTGATAGGGTTTTTGATGTGATCCCAATGACATACACAGCTTTACTCCAAAGATTGTTGGAATTGAACTTAATTCAACTGAGGACCTTGGCTCCACCTACTGGAACTCTTCCTCCAGGTTACGACGCCAATGTTCAGTGCGCTTTCCATTCTGGGGCACCCGGGCACTCAACAGAGAAGTGCAGGGCTTTGCACTATAAAGTTCAGGATTTGATCGACTCCAAGGCAATCAATTTTGCGCCACCTCCGAATGTCACGAATAACCCTATCCCTAATCATGGGGGAGCCAAGGTTAATGCTATTGAGATGGAGGAGAGGTTGAACTTGGTGGAGAAGGTTGAAGAAGTGAAGACCTCCTTGTTGCTGGTCAAGGAGAGGTTGGTGAAGGGTCAGGTTTTCCCGGGTTGTGGGCTTGGTTGCGAAGACTGTGTTGAGTCGAAGAATGGTTGTGACAGATTGAAGACTGGTTTACAGAGACTGATGGATGATGGGCTGTTACAGTTCGACAGGGTCGATAAGAGGACTGATGAAGTGTCAACGGTGACCATATACTATGATCCTGCTGAAATGCCAGCGCAAAGAGAGCCGGTTACTATTTATGTCCCGGAAGTAAGCCCCGTCACCATCACGGTACCTGGGCCTATTCCATATTCAGATGAGAAGGCTATTCCGTGGCATTACGGATCAGAAGTGTATGTCGGAGGACAGAAAGTGGAAAATAAGACAGTAACCATGGACCCAGCTGTGGTGAATGTTGGGGGAAGTAGAGGTTTCACGAGGAGTGGTCGCCTATTCGCTCCCCAGACTTTGAGAGGAGACACTGATGCTGAGGCTTCTGCTAAAGCCAAAGGGAAGCAAGTAGCAACTGAAGATAATGCCACTCCCGCTACTGGTCAAAGTACTTTCGAGAAGGAAATGGAGGAGTTCATGAGGATTATTAAGAGGAGCGACTACAAGGTAGTCGAGCAGCTAAATCAAACTCCCTCCAAAATCTCTATCTTGTCGCTGCTGATGTGCTCACCAGCTCATAGAGAAGCCCTTCTGAAGGTGTTGCAGATGGCGTATGTTCCTCAGGAGATTACCGTGAATCAGTTAGAAGCCGTGGTGGGAAGTGTGAATGCGAGCCATGGTCTGGGCTTTACTGATAGGGACCTTACTACTGAAGGGAGGAATCATAACAAGGCTCTCCACATCACAATTGAATGCAAAGGGGCTGTGCTGTCTCATGTCCTGGTTGATACTGGGTCATCTCTTAATGTCTTGCCGAAGAAGGCGTTAATGAAACTCAATGTGGAAGGGGTTGATTTGAGGCCAAGTGATTTGGTGGTGAAGGCTTTCGACGGTTCTCGGAGGTCTGTCTTTGGGGAGGTTGAGTTGCCAATCAAGGTTGGGTCGCAAGTGTTTAAGAGCACGTTCTACGTGATGGACATCCAACCTGCTTATAGCTGTCTACTGGGTCGACCATGGATTCATGCCGCAGGGGCCGTGACGTCAACTTTGCACCAGAAGCTCAAGTACGTAGCGGATGGTCAAGTTGTGACTGTGTGTGGTGAAGAGGACATATTTGTGAGTCATCTATCTACATTCAAATACGTGGAGATGGATGGTGAAATTCATGAAACCCTGTGTCAGGCATTCGAAGCAGTGAATGTTAGTTCCCTGTCTCCTCTGAGTAAAGCTGAAGATAAAGAAAGTACGTCCATTACCTCCTACAAGCAGGCCAAGGAGGTTGTGCGATCAGGTAGTGCCCAGGGCTGGGGCAGATTACTGGAACTGGAAAAGAAGGAAGACAAGTTCGGGCTTGGGTATCAGCCTGATGGGCTCGTCCGTTCATTAGACAACAAGACCATTACCTTTACTAGTGCTGGGTTATTGGACCGCAATCATATCTGTGCTACCAGTGAAGACGGAGATAGCGAGTTCGATCTAGATAATTGGATCCGCCCGTGTGCACCAGGAGAGGAGCTGCCCAATTGGTCTACGGAAGACATCGTCGAAGTCACCTGGATCACAAAGTAATTGTTTATTTGTCATTTTTTACATACTGCATGTCAAATCCTGTACTCTGCCCAAGGTACAAGGATCCATTGTATGGGCCTCCATGTTTTGAAAACATTTATTTGTCATAAATAAAGGACATTTTCAATCAAATCGTTCCTTTTCTTTCAATTTTAATTTTTGCACAAATAAAGAAAATGGCAATGTGTTTTTCTTTCTTGCTTTTGGTGTGTGTTTTCTCTAAACAGATTCTGAATGAGCACATCACTTGTGCAGTGTCGATCAACCGGATTCCATTGACAACTCTCCTGCTATGACTGAGCATAACTTCGACAATCTAATCTACCAAGCTGATGAAGAGGTTGAGGAAGATTACGAACTCCCTGAAGAACTGGTCAGGTTGTTAAAGCAAGAGGAAAGAGTTATTCAGCCTCATCAGGAGGAAATCGAGATTATCAACATCGGCACAGAAGAGGTTAAGAAGGAAATCAAGATAGGTGCCAGCTTGCAGACTGAAGTTAAGAAGGGGTTGATTGAAATGTTGCGTGAATATGTTGACATCTTTGCCTGGTCATATCAGGACATGCCAGGGTTGGATACAGACATAGTTGTGCATCGACTACCGTTAAAGGAAAGCTGTCCTCCTGTTAAGCAAAAACTGAGAAGAACTCGACCTGACATGGCGATGAAGATCAAAGAGGAGGTACAGAAACAGTGGGACGCCAGGTTCCTTGCCGTGACTAGTTACCCGCCTTGGGTAGCTAACATCGTTCCAGTGCCAAAGAAAGATGGCAAGGTGAGGATGTGTGTAGATTACCGGGACCTGAACAGAGCCAGCCCGAAAGATGATTTCCCTTTACCTCACATTGATGTATTGGTCGACAATACGGCTCAGTTCTTGGTGTTCTCCTTCATGGATGGATTTTCAGGATACAATCAGATCAAAATGTCACCTGAAGACATGGAGAAGACAACTTTCATCACACCCTGGGGCACATTCTGTTATAAGGTGATGCCATTCGGCCTGAAGAATGCTGGTGCCACTTATCAACGGGCTATGGTAACATTATTCCATGACATGATCCACAAAGAAATTGAATGTTATGTGGATGACATGATTGCCAAGTCCCTCACAGAAGAAGACCACCTGGTAAATCTGTTGAAGTTATTCAAGCGTCTGAGGAAGTACCAATTGAGGCTGAACCCCAACAAATGCACATTCGGGGTACGATCTGGTAAACTGCTGGGATTTATTGTAAGTGAGAAAGGGATTGAAGTTGACCCTGACAAAGTTAAAGCCATTCAAGAAATGCCTGCACCAAAAACTGAGAAAGAAGTTTGAGGGTTCCTAGGTAGATTGAACTACATTTCAAGGTTCATATCTCATCTTACAGCAACCTGCGAGCCCTTGTTCAAGCTATTAAGAAAAGAACAAACGGTCAGGTGGAATGAAGACTGACAGAGGGCTTTTGACAAAATCAAGGAATACTTGCAGGAGCCTCCAATCCTTATGCCTCCAGTTGAAGGAAGACCTCTGATCATGTACTTGACAGTATTAGAAAAGTCAATGGGGTGTGTGTTGGGCCAGCATGACGAGTCTGGTCGAAAAGAGTATGCAATATACTACCTAAGCAAAAAGTTTACCGACTGTGAACAACGTTATTCACTGCTCGAGAAAACTTGCTGTGCTTTAGCGTGAGCTGCTCGCCGACTAAGGCAGTACATGTTGACCCACACTACCTTGTTGATCTCCAAGATGGATCCAGTCAAGTATATATTTGAGAAACCAGCACTTACCGGGCGGGTTGCAAGATGGCAAATGATTCTCACAGAGTATGATATTCAATACACATCCCAAAAAGCTATCAAAGGCAGTGTATTGTCTGATTATCTAGCTGAGCAACCCATTGATGATTACCAGCCTATGAGATTCGACTTCCCTGATGAAGACATCATGTTCATAAAAGCAAAAGATCATGAAGAGCCTATTCACACTGAAGGGCCGGACCCAGAAGAAGGATGGACTATGATGTTTGATGGGGCTGTTAATATGAATGGTCGTGGTGTTGGTGCAGTACTCATTACACCTAAGGGAGTTCACATGCCTTTTTCGGCAAAACTCGCCTTTAACTGCACCAACAACGAAGCTGAATACGAAGCTTGCATTATAGGTCTTGAGGAAGCCATTGACCTCAGGATCAAGACTTTGACTGTATTCGGGGATTCAGCTCTGGTAATTAATCAAACCAATGGCAAATGGTACACGCACCAAGATCATCTGATACCTTATCGGGACTACACAAGGAGGTTGTTGACTTTCTTCACAACAGTCAAGCTTGAGTATATCCCTCGAGACGAAAATCAGTTTGCAGATGCTCTAGCTACCATTTCATCCATGATCAAAGTGCAAGCTGCCAATTTTGTGCCTCAGATTGCAGTATCCAGACTTGACAGGCCAGCATATGTGTGCTCAGCAGACATAGTCAAAGATGATAAGCCCTGGTACCATGACATCAAATGCTTCTTGGAGGATCAAACATACCCACCTGGGGCATCTTCCAATGATAAGAAGACATTAAGAAGGCTAGCTGGTAGTTTTTTCCTGAACACTGATGGCTCCCTGTATAAGAGAAACTTTGATATGATACTTCTCAGATGCGTTGATAGGGCAGAAGCAAATTTGCTGATGCACGAGGTGCATGAAGGATCCTTTGGTACCCATGCTGGAGGGCATGCAATGGCTAAAAAGTTGCTAAGATCAGGCTATTACTGGATCACCATGGATGCAGACTGTTGTGCCTATGCCAGAAAATGTCATAAATGCCAGATTTATGCGGATAAAGTGCATGTGCCTCCAAATCCTCTGAATGTGATGTCTTCACCCTGGCCCTTTGCCATGTGGGGCATTGATATGATTGGCAAGATTGAACCAACGGCGTCAAACGGACATCGCTTCATCTTGGTCGCGATTGATTATTTCACCAAATGGGTAGAAGCTGCGTCTTATGCCAATGTTACTCGCCAGGTGGTAGCAAAATTCCTGAAAAGAGATATCATATGCAGATATGGAGTGCCCGAGCGAATCATTACTGATAATGGTTCTAATCTGAACAATAAGATGATGGCAGAACTGTGCCGGGACTTCAAAATCCAACATCACAATTCCTCTCCTTACCGACCAAAGATGAATGGTGCGGTAGAGGCAGCTAACAAGAATATCAAGAGGATTGTACAGAAAATGGTCATCACCTACAAAGATTGGCATGAGATGCTACCGTTTGCGTTGCATGGGTACCGAACGTCAGTCAGGACGTCGACTGGGGCAACCCCCTTCTCTTTAGTCTACGGCATGGAGGCGGTCTTGCCTGTTGAAGTGGAAATCCCTTCACTGCGGGTGCTGATGGATGTCAAGCTTGATGAGGCTGAGTGGGTACGTGCTCGATACGATCAACTATGTCTAATTGAGGAAAAGAGATTAGCAGCTATCTGTCATAGCCAGCTTTATCAAAGGAGAATGAAGCGAGCCTTCGATCAGCGAGTACGTACTCGGGAGTACCAAGTAGGCGAGCTTGTACTCAAGAGGGTCATTCCTCCCAGTTCAGATCACAGGGGCAAGTG
Organism: Lathyrus aphaca; assembly: GCA_963966055.1. Classification (NCBI taxonomy): domain Eukaryota; kingdom Viridiplantae; phylum Streptophyta; class Magnoliopsida; order Fabales; family Fabaceae; genus Lathyrus; species Lathyrus aphaca. Next base: position 96,750,420 of record OZ014525.1, on the reverse strand, counting down.
GACCCCAAATTATGAAGGACCATTCATAGTGAAGAAAGTATTCTCTGGCGGAGCACTGATGCTCACCACTATGGATGGCGAAGACTTCCAATACCCTGTTAACTCGGACGCAGTTAAAAAATACTTCGCATAAGAGACCCGCTGGACACAAAAACAGAATTATGGTCCAGGCAAAAAAGGGGCATCCCGGCGAGCTAAAATTAGAATAAAAGCTCGGGCAAAAATTAGGGAAAAATTAAAAAAATGTACACCCGCTGAGTTGAAAAGCCACATCGGACAACTCAGGCAAAAAAGGGTAGCCCGGTGGATTGAAAACCCGAAAGGGCGATCCACGCAAAATCAGGGAATAAGCGAACAACTGCGCTCCGGTTTATCTGAACCACATCACGGCTTCAAACGGCTTGACCATATCAGAAGGGTAGAGATCATCTCCCCTCATTTTTCTCAGAAGGCCGAAGACGGAACGGAAAGTCTTGAGGGTATGTCAGTCATAGCAGGAAGGAAACTCTTTGGAATACCGTGCCATTGCCATTAGGATAGTTTCTTTTCTCAATTTTACAGTAGTTACCTCTTTCCAGGTGGTTACTTCCTGATGTAAAATTTTGCCTATTCAGAGGCCAATCAATAAAAAGAATATTCAGTCAAACACCGTGTTATGTTTATTTTGTTTGCAAAAAATGTCCTGAATTTTTGACAAATAACATTGCATGTGAAACATGTTGCTTTTCAAACTGATAGAAATGACATTGCAGAGACACTTAACATCGCTTTGAGTGTCAGGTGACGGCGGATGAATAGATCAGGCCGTACCAATCTTGGTGCATATGTGTGTATTCTGTTATTGCAGGATTTGCAGGTTATCACCGTATCCCCAAGCAGCAGAGGGTTATTCTCCAAGTAGAGGTATTTCCCTGGTAGAGCGCCTGTTTTCAAGTGACTTATTCTCAACAGGTATTTGAACACCTGCACTCCCCAGAGGTCGGGTCAATTCCCAGCAGGAGTTAGTGGAAGTCTCCCATCCTTAGTGGAGTTGTCAGAAATTTATTATCCGCAACGGAATCGCTAGAAGTTCTCCTTGCCCAGCAGAATTGCAGGTAACTTCATTTCCCCACAGAGTCATCGGGGTTCTCATTTCCATGGGATTTCCCCAGCAGAGCAAGAAGAAATTCTCCCCAGTGGAGTCAGAGCAGGATGATCAGATCCTCAGCAGATGTTCAAAGCAGTTAAACGAAGTATACCTCACGCAGAGTCGTCTTTCTTCCAGGGAAAGCCTCTCCAGTAAGCATCGGGTTGCCAACACTTCATTTCCATCAGAGTTAAAAGTTTTAGGGCCCCAACAGGTTGCCGAAATCTTCTCTCACAGGCCGCCAGGACTTCATTCCTCAGCCAGAGCGGAATTGTCTACTTCCCCAACATAATCAGCCTTTGTCTCTGTTGATACTCTTTTAGTGTTCGTTCGCACTCTTAGGCACTTATCTGATGATTCAGTTTGCTCATCTGCAGTCTCAAGAAGAATTAGCACCTGATGGCACTCGTCTGTGCACTTTCCCCAGTAGAGTCTATATCTACTAGCACTCGTCTGTGCTCGCATCTTTATTTGATGCTCATCCTCTTTCAGCACTCGTTCGTGCCCTTTTCCTCAGCAGATTCCTCTTTATTTGAGGTATTCCTCAGCACTCGTCTGTGCTAACATCTTTACTTGATGACCGTCCACAGCTCTTGGCACTCGTCCGTGCTTATTAGTTCTTTGAAGTTTTTCCCCAGTGAAGTTGCCTGTACTCGTCGGTGCGCGCATCTTCATTTGGTGCTCGTCCGCATCCCTGCAGCACTCGTCCGTGCATTTCTCGATTCCTCTTTATTTGAGGCATATCCCCAAGAAAGTCGCCAGTACTCGTCCGTACTCGCATCTTTATTTGATGCTCGACCGCATCTCTTAGCACTCGTACGTGCTTGTTACTCCTTTGAAGATTGCTCGTCCGCATCCTTCGACACTCTTCCGTGCCTATTACTTATCTAGTGCTCGTCTGCACGCCCCGACACTCGTCCGTGTTTGGTATTTTCTTTTGAAGATCGTCTGGAATAAGCTGATACTCGTCTGTATCAAATATCAGAAGCACTCGTCCGTGTTTCTTGGATCATCATCCGGTACTCGTCCGTATCGTCGAATTATGACACTCGTCCGTGTTTCTTTGATAATCATTCCAATGCTCGTCCGCATTGAAGAGGTTGAAAACCCTGACGGTGGGATTAAAACGTCAAAACCATTTCCGGAACCTGCGTAAGGGTTATCCGAAGAAGACTCGTCCGTCTTATTCCACTTATCTGCGTAAGGATTCATGAAGAGGATTCGTCCATCCTAGTTGCATGTCTATCCCACAGACTTATATGCATTCCCGGAGCCTGCGTAAGGGTTATCCGAAGAAGACTCGTCCGTCTTATTCCGCTTATCTGCGTAAGGATTCGCGAAGAGGATTCGTCCATCCTAGCTGCATGTCTATCCCACAGACTTATATGCATTCCCGGAACCTGCGTAAGGGTTATCCGAAGAAGGCTCGTCCGTCTTATTCCGCTTATCTGCGTAAGGATTAGTGAAGGAGATTCGTCTATCTCAGGTTACTTTGAAGATTCTTAAGGACTCGTCCGCTTTCTGCACCTGGCGTCACAGGTCACAAGAAGACTCGTCCGTTTCATGTTTCATCAGAACCTTTGGTTTCATTGGAAGGAGCTCGTCTGCTCATCTCTCAGCTCAGTTGTAACATCGCTGGATTGGGTTTATTTCCCATTTCTTGTTTTCTGCATCAGAGCGCAAATTTCCATTTTCTTGGGTATTCAACCACAGTTTATCTTGAACGGTCGAAAGCGGAAGCAATCGTCCTTTTCAGATCAACAGTTGCTTGAATAGGGGCAGCTGTAGAACCTCAAATTTGCCCTCTTATTTTAAGCATCATAATACACCATTTGCATCATAAGCATATCATATATATAGCATTATAGCATAGGAAAATAAAGCATGACAAGCATCAAGCCCTAGCATGAGGCATATGGCCATCTGGGGAGGTGTTGAAGGCCATCTAAGCCAAGACAAGGGTTCCAATGGATTTGTGGGAGGCCTATGATGAGTCTAGACTCCTTTGGCAAGGCCAAGTTCACTTGCAAAAGCTCAGAAGATTGCTTAATCATCACAAGTTTTAAGACAATGCAAGGCTCCTAAGCAGTGCAACCAAATTAGGGTTTTGGCTTCAAGAGCCTTAACCTCATAATTTTGGCCAACTATTTTGGGCAATGTTTTCTATATGATAAGAGGTTCCTACATGTCAATTTTCATGGAAAAATTCCAAGTGGAAGTCAGTCATTGCCTCAGTTACTTGCAGATGAAGCAGAAAGTCAACTGGGCCCCGAAAAAGTCAACTGTGCCATTCCAAGGGGTCTAACCCAATTTTTTTGGCCAAGTGAGGTCTATTCAATGTTATAAGATGTTGGGTGAGCTTAAAGTACAAGAATTTTGGTGGTTTGAGGGGTTTTGGCAAAAGTGCACAAAGTTGGTCATGGAAAAGTTAATATTTTTGGCTATTTTGACCTAAAACTTCACAAGGCCTTAACTTGATCAAAAAATCTTCAAATGAACCCAACCCAAACATGAAAGTTGGAGAGTAAGGGCTGCCATTTTTAAAAAGTACAAGTACATTTTCATGGGATTTATGGTTTGAGAGATATGGCCCCCGAAAATTTAGGTATTTTAGGGCAAATTTCCAAGTTTCAAGGCCAAGCCATTTGCACAAAGGCTCAAAAATGGATAGTTTGCTATGCTATGGCCAAAGTAAGTTTACACAACCAAAATGCATCCCATTTAGGTCATTTGGCTCAAAGAAAAGTGGAAAAATTCATGCACATGAAAAAGTTCCATAAAACTTGCATTTTACACTTGAATTTGCATAAGGCATGACCATTGTGTGATAGCTTACATCCAAGGGCTGAAGTTGTTTGCTGGGAATCATTGGTGGGATGGTGAATGCACATGCAAGAGAGGCCAGCAAATCATGAGCTTGGCATGCTTATGGCACACTTGGGCCAAAATTGCATTTTCACAAAAATCAGCCCTCTCTCACGTGCATTTGTTCTAACCCTTTTGCATTGCCATATATATTCCATAACAATCAGAAATAGGGTTAGAGGCAGCCAGATTACACACTCATTCTCTCATTCTCATCTTTTATGCAAAATTGCTTATTCTCCACAAACTCTTGCTACAAGAATCCATTCACAAAACTCTTGCTGGATTCTTAATCCTCATCACTCATAGATCATTTCCATACCATTTGTTTGGATTATTCTTCAAGAATCATCCATTTCTCATTTCTTGTGCACATTTGCATTTTGTGCCATAACTTTTGATCTAGGCAAACTTTCTTCAATCCAAGACCACATTCATACTCCTCTCATCTCAAGGATCATTAAGCACCCATGGATCTAGATTTATAGTGAAGTTTGTTCAAGTGGCCATTTGAGAAGCTTTGAAGCACAAGGAAGCACATTGCTGGATTTACAAGTTTGCAAAGCCTTAGATGCATTTATTTTGCATCTAAGGGGATAAGGAGATCATTTGCCATCACTTTATACCATTATTGACTTCAAATTTGGAACACCACCTTAGGTATGCTCAAATTTCGAATCTCATAGAAATGTATTTGGTTGTGTGTTTTAGAATCCTCATGTTGTGGTGGTTACAATGCTCTTTGTAGTTTGTGAAATGGTTGAGTATTCACAAAGTTATGGTGATTTAAAGTTTCATGGACAATTTTATTTTCATTCATATCTTGAGTTTCATTGAGTTTTAATCCAATCCAAGCATGTATTTGTGTTTAGTGATGTTAGATTATGTATTCTGGAGAGTTTCATGGCCGGCCGTGGCTTGGTTTGAGATTTCATGAAGTTAGGGTTAGGGTTTGGTTCATTAGTGGTGGTTAGAGTTTAGGGTTTCTTCATGAAGAAGAAGGTTCAGCCCCCCAGCGCTATCCACACCCCCCACGCAAGGCCCATGCTGTTTTTTGAACTAACGTGTTTACTTCTTGCACCCCCTTGGCCCATTAGCTTTATTTTTATTCTTTTTCTTTACCAATTTTATTCCATTTGCTTTTGATCCATTTTAAATACTTCCTTAACTCTAAAAAATCCAAAAAAATTCATATGCACTCCTTGATTCATCTAGTTTTTTATCATAATTTTTCCAGATTTTTATTTTCATCCCACGTGGCCAAATAAATTCAACATTGAGCATTGCTTTCTTGTGGACTCTCATAGACCAATCTGCCTTGTCCAATTTCTATTTTTCTCATCCTTTAAGCTATGAACCCCATTCTTTTTGCATTCAAATCCTAAGACACTCTACTATCTTCATGATTTATCTTGTATTTTTCACAAATTTCCTTGCTGGACTTTGCTTGAGTTACTTGTGCCTTAATTTTCAAAACCCTAAATGGTGATACCTTGCATCCTTGAGTTTCATTGACCTAGTTTGGTGCTGTATTTTTGCAAACCCTTTTGGATTCTCATTTCTTTGTGTTTGGAGAGTACTTTGCTGGTTGGGTAGATTTTTTAGGTGCTTGGATCTTTTTCTTGGGTATTTTCTTCCTCACCTTGCTTTGTTTTGCATACTTTGAGTCTTATAGTCTCTTTTAAGTTTAGAAGGGCACTTGTGCTAACTTCTCCTCATCTTTTGGGGTCCTTTAGAGGTCTAGGGTTGTTCCTGGTCTTAGGATAGGGTTTGAGTCTCCTTGAGTCTTGGTGTTGGGTCTCTTTTATGTGCTTTATTTCTTTAAGTGTTATGCATGCCTTCTTTGCACTTGTTTCACTTCCAATCATCTCAATATGATCTTGTGTTGCTTTGCTTATCATCTTGTGAACTCTTTGCCATGCCTATATGCTTGTGTAGCTTCTGACTTGTGGGTTCATGCCTTGGTTTTATGTTGTTACACTAACCTTGCAGGGGCTATGGTAAGTTTGAGATGTGGGAATTGAGTTCCACATCTCCATTTCTCATCTCTTCTCATTTTGTTTATATGGACTAACATCTTCTTGTTGGGCTTAGGCCTTTCTCATCTCTCCTTTTATCTTCTTCTTCTTCTCTTGAGATCCTTTTAGGTTAGAAAGACCTCACAAACCCTAGGAACTCCATGCATGCTAACTTAGGATAGAAACTTTCCCCCTAGTTTTTTTTTCCTTTTTGCTCCTTTGGTTCTCTTTCTCTTCTCATCTTCAAACTTAATTTTAATTCACTTAATAAAGGTTGAGTGCTTTCATGTGACATGAGACTTTGCTATGAGATGCTTGCACGCGTTCCATTTCGGGGCGAGGTGTGAGTCATCACTCGTGGTAGATAGGTCTTAGCATGAGTACCTCACAAAGAAAACGTTAAAAGACACTTCTTAACCAGAAACCACAAAAACACTTAATAATGGTAATAGGCCAGTGTGCTTAAGCCTTCACTTGTGGGACTAGCTTTGGGGATTTCCTCCATAGATAGGTGTGCCTCTTGCGCATTCCATTTCGGGATGATGTGAGATGTACACATCCCATTGAGTAAGACTTAGGTACACTTGCCTATGCAAACTCCACTCATAAAAGCTTCTAAAAAAAACAAATAATAAGCGTCTTTCCTTCGGGAATTCTTTTCTCACCTCATTCGCTCCGTACGTGAACTTGCTCCTACTGGTCACTTTGCAAGACGGTAACGCACTCGTCGTCCGAGCCTGCAACACCTGAGCATTGACATAGGCAGTTCAAGCCTTAATTCACAAGTAATTTTCCTTTGTTACCCCTAGTTAGGGGAACTACGGCGTCTCTGATCCTCATTATCCTGATGAGGTACGTAGGCAGCGGGGTAGGGCCCGTTCGAGCACAATCTTTATTTTCCCTACATTTTTCCTTTTGCTTTCTTATTTCAGTTCTTTTCCAGTTCCAGTTTTCTTTCCATTTTCATTTCTTTTGCTGCAGTTTTCATACCCTCACCCTTTGAAACAGTTTCTTTTGCAAGCGTGGATCCCGTCGGGTACGGCGGACGATCTGGGTGCTAATACCTTCCCAGGTCGTAACCGACTCCCGAACTCAGTCTCTTTGGTTCGCAGGACCTGTGTCCTTCCTCTTCTTTTCTTCTGGTTTGTGCAGCATTACCATTCCCTTTCTTCGGGATAAAAATGCCTGGCTGGCGACTCTATTCTTTTTCCGCGCCACTTTCGCGTTTGTACCAGGATGGAAATCCGGGGAGCGACACTCTGGTGCGGTCAGGGGGAGCTCGTCGAATTTGCGTTTTACCAAAATGGCAGTGTTCTCGTTGTTTACTCCTCCTCCTCCTGATATGACCAAAGCCGTTGGGAATTTCTTCTAAGAACTGAGGGCAACAAATCGTTCCCCGACCAATGTGTCAGAGAGGTGGAAATCTTCTGGGCGGGATACACACATGGCCACCTGGTACGGGGAGTCGCCGGGTGGTGTGTTCTCGCGAGCTCTCTTTGCTGCTTGGTCTTCATGTCGAGGAACGTCGTTTTTCTTTGCGTACTGTTTGAGATGGCCCTCTTGAATCAAGATCTCAATCGCGTCCTTCAGATGGACGCAGTCTTCGGTCACATGTCCGTGACTTCTGTGAAAACGACAGTATTTGGACTTGTCCGTATGGGGCTTGGGTGCAGACGGTTTGGGGAACCTCACCCTACCCTGCTTAAACTCGGAATGGATGCATTCGGAGAGGATGCATTCGCGGGGAGTTGTCAACAACGTGTATTCGTTGAAACATCCGACGGGCCCTCTTCCTTCACGGGCTTCGCAGGGTCTCTCCTCCTTTCGCTTATCCCCATTGCGGCAGAGAGCATTGGGGTCCTCACATTTGGGGTGATTGGTGTCCTCCGTCGTGTAATCGACGGGGGGAATATCGTGGTTGTCACCGTGTTCTCCGGTCATACTGGAAGGATGGAAGACAGATTGGAGCTTTGATCTTCGGTTGTGGAAGACGGGGATAACTAGGTTCCCACAAACGGTGCCACTGATCTTACCTGATCAGAAAGGTCTTCCAGGGGTAGAGCAGGAACAAAGTGAGGTGGGAGAGAGAAAGGGGGTGTACCTGTAATACACTCTGAAGCTTAAGTGAGATTGGGTACAAAATTATGGTAAAGAGAGAATGAATCAGAATACCTGACCCTTTAGTGAAAAAGGGTGTTTATAGTGAGCCCTCAGCGCTGGGGCAAGGTCCTTTTTTGGGTTGGATTAGCTAGGCCCAAGGAATAACTGTCAAGGTACGCGTAGGAGCGTGTAAGACCTAACACGTGGTCTTTGTCTCTGGTCCAACTGCCCCTATCTTTTAGGAGATAAAAAGGGGAACGATTGGATGACGTGGCACGCAAGGGGAAGACGTGGTCTCCCAGGCGCCTATGTTATAGGTCGAGGTGGTTGCCCGACCTCTTCGTGGGATACTCGTGGCATTTGCTTCTGTCTGACTATTATATGCATCTGCCCGACGTGACCGGATCTTGGTCTTAAGGGGATTTGGGTTTGAGCCCAGATATGCCTTGGAGGCCCAGTCTAGAACAATTTCTATTTTCTTTATCACTTTCTTGAGCATTGGAAAAACTTGCATCCAATAATCAATTATGGTAAATAAAATAATTTTGATTAATTGGAGTTTTCATGCATAACTCAATAGTTTTGAAGTTCAAAGTTTGGTTCTATTGATAATTTTATCAATTAAAAATTCATATTAATACACAATCAGCTTCCTATTAGATAAGGGGACTCCTTAAGAACCATCAACTTACTTTTAATTCTGGTTTTAGAGTATAAGTAAGTTGTTGATATTTATAAATTAACAATTTTTAAAAATTAAAAAAATACAATAAGTTATTTAAGTTTCAAGTCAATTCATTAAACTTGTTTAAGTACAATAAGTATTTTTCTTCAGCTACTCTTTGTGCAATTTCTTTTATAATACTCTTTGCTCATTTTTTCTCTTAGGAAAATGTCAACAAACAATATATATAATTTCTATGGAAACCAACTATGAAAATCACAAGCTTCAGCATTTAACTATGTTATAAAATTTTGACTAGTGAGAAAAAGTTGTGGAACCAATTCCATCATGCATGCAAAAAATATTATGCAATCAATGAATACCGCATTATCTTATTGTTTAGTTTATCTACATTTTGACCATGGTTGGAATATAATTGACTAATTGAAAAATCATTATGATTATGTCCTACCAACTTCTTCATGTTGATTATATAAAAGCCAGCCCCAATTAAAATAGCTTTATCATATGTATGTCTCAATTTGAGCGGTATTGGGTTCACATTGAGAGAAACATTATGTACAAATTCATATTTAAAAAAATTAGAAAATTGAATATTATATAAATTAGAAAATTCACACATCTATTATTTTACGATTTTAAGTGAATATATATATGGTGAATCTTTCATCAAAATATGTCCCAGATAAAAATATTTTTTCGTTGATCCCCCAAATCTTCCAACAAATATTTCATTGTGACAATTCGGTTGTAATGTTTATAAAAGATTAAATGAACGTTTACGTATGTTACCTAATAATACAATTTAGACTTGGAATGAATTATATAAAATATCTTTTGAGCGGTTTTTCCATTATAAAGTTCTCACAAAAGGGGAAGAAATTACTACTTTTGATCGAGGAAACTCTAAATCTTTCTATGACTCACAGGAGAAGTTCACATTTTTCTTGAAGAAGTGTTGACCACATGGTTTGGATGATAAGGCTAAATTAAAGTGCAAATATTTACACATGATTTTAGAGCTCAAAACTCGCATGCTCTTGATGCTTCAATTGGAGGCACCATGAAGACCAAATATGAATTGGCCAAAATGAGTATGTGCACTCACTAATATGGATATCATTAGAAAAGGAAAGATAGATATGGATACTTAAAACACCTTATTAATAAGTCATAATCCAATGGAGAATGTATTCTTGAAGGCGAAGATGAAGAAGTAAATTATATAGGTAACTTCCAAATAGGTTATATTTCTCCTTGGGATTGAAAGGTTATCCTAATTTTAGGTGGAGTAACAATCAAAGTCAATTACCAAATCAAGTAGTCCCTGAATAACAACCAAGAATGACATCTCATATAAAATATACTTTATTTCAATTCATAAGTATGAGTCAAATAAATTTGGAAGCAATAAAATCAAGATATCTTCGACAAGAACCAACGAGTATCTATCAAAAATCCAAAGACTCAAATTCTACATCTTGTCAAATAAATAATTACTCAATCAAGTTGAAATATAATTTATTTGATAAGTAGGATGGTATCCGGGTATCAAAAGTTATAAGGGTAAATTTATAGAGAGGCGGGCGAGTGAAAAATAAAAAATGAGAGAGAAGTTGAAAAAGAACCTATAGAAATTTAAAGATAAAGAGGAAGAAAAACTGAAATTAGAATGGAGACCGTCATGGAAATAGAAAACAATAAAGAAAAAATAGAAAATAGAGAGAAATAAGTTTCACCTTATGCTAATTTTTCATACCCTCACTTGAAAAAGAAGAAAGAAAAGAAGAGAAACTTAAGAGATTTATGGAGATGTTCTTTTGCCTACAAGTTGACATTTCTTTTGTAAGATGCATTGCAACAGATTTCCTTTTATGAAAAGTTATCAAGTTTTTGATCAAGAAAAGAAAAGATTTCAACCAATTAATCATTTTCATCATTTAAATACTTCATTGTTATACTTCAAAGGAAGCCTATGCCCAAAAAAAAGTTAAACACTAAAAAAATCTAAATCTCTTTTTTATGAAGAACATCATATTTCATAAATTCCATACATCAAATCACATAACTTTCAACAATTAACACAATGCACGAAATGGAATCGAACAATAAAGACCCAATTTTTTTTTACGCAAACTCTCTTTAAAGTCCAATTTACACAACAATGAAGAAAAACAAAGAAGAAAATAAATGAGGGTAAGGATCTATCTATACCCTATATGTTTAAACACTCATAGATGAACAGTTCCTCCTTACCTCAAACTTGTAGCAAAGTTTGAAATTTTTGACAATGGAAGCTCTCATCTCTCCTACCTCTTACTCTACTAGGACTCTTGCTCACTCTACTAACAAGTATTTCTCCTAACAACAACCATAATCCAATCCTCTCATCTATTTAAATAAAACCCTACTAATTTTATAATTCTCTAACTCCCCTCACTTATCACCAATTCCACCATTTTCCTTAATTTAAATTCTAATTTCCTCCACAAAGTTCGATTTCTCATTATTTCTATTATTCAAATAAATGAAAGTTTAATTAAATTCTAGTTTACTAATAAACCATAAATTCTAACTTATATACTAATTTTACCTAAAATTCATCAACTTAAATAATTAAATTAAAAACACTTCAAAGTCCACTTAAAATTAAAATATCAAAAATTGGGTGTCACGCTTGGGATAGTTATGATTTACTCAATAGACTTGAATTTGTCAAGAATACAACCAACAATAACTCTTGGAAGTAGGTGTGACATATTCCTACTTTTGAGGAGGTGAAATTATTACTTTGGACGACTTTATATAAGTCTCTTTCTACGAGTTTGATGTTGTGTCATCATGGTACGCTCCAGACGAATCTCTGTCCTAGATGCAACCAGAATGTTGAGACGACTCTACACTGCTTGAGAAACTGTGAATTTGCTACTCGCTTTTGGAAATCTATTGGCTTATTGAACCCACTATTTTTTCAAGGGGATAATTTATATGATTGTGTTATACATTACATCAATGATGGATCTATCCTTTGGGTGCTTGTTGGTGGTTGTTGCACGTTAGAAACAAATTGTGTATTGTTAATGAAGTTGTATCTTCCTATACTTTAAAACTCATCACCATAGGCGGATCCAACGCCTGACCAGGATCGACACTTACCCAGGCTCTAGCCCAAATTTTCTGATAAAAAAAGAAAGAGCAAAAATTGAAACAGTAAAAAAAAGGGGGAAAACATAAAGAAAGGTTAAAACGCCTATGCTCCCACCAAAATGCCTCCCATCTCCGCCCTCTTGCCCTGACTTCATAATTTTTATGACTTTGTCACTGCTCATCACTGTGAATTATGCCGACTTGTTTGCTAATTGTTTTCTCATGTATAATTTGTCTCATCCAATGAAAAAGATCACGTGGAATGCACACAAAGATAACAATATGATTTTGAATGTTGGTGGGAGTAGCCTCAGTAATCCCAAAGCCTCGGATTTTTGTGGATTGATTTGAAATGCTGATGGTGTTTTGGTTCACTATTTTGCAAGTAATATTAGTTATTTAAACACCCTTCACGTTGAGCTAATGACACTATATCATGGTTGTGGATGACCTGAGAACTTGACATTAAAGACTTGATGTGTTATTCTGACTCCAATTCCAGCTATTAGGCTTATCTTAGAGTTAGTTAATGTTTGACATTACTATGTCGTGATTCACCACAATATTAAAGAGTTTCTCACTAGAGAATGACGAGTTCAAATATTTCATATTTTTAGAAAAAAAAGTGCATGTGTTGACTATCTAGTAAAACATGAAACTGATAATAATGCGGCGTACCGATCTTTTGCAGAACCTCTTATAAAATCATCAGTCTCTTACTAACTGACGCTAATAGGACTTTATTTTTTATTTTATTTTTCTCTTTCTAATTTACCAATTTTTTTTTAATGAAACATTGAAGGAATTTTTTTTTAATATAACATAGTTTCATAATTTAATTTCCAATATAACATTGTTTTCAAATAAAATACCAAACTAACATAGTTTGCACACACATTCGCCACATCAAATGATGAATATGTGTTATTTCATAAGGATTCGCCAAATGCTTTGGCTAAGAATGAAAAATTTGCATGCATTCGCCATTCCATTTGGCGAATGTGTTGTTAGTTCAACATGCATTCGCCAAATGGATTGTTGCACGTTGTTTATTCATAATTTAATTCAAATATTCATCTTATTCTTCACTTATTTATATATATATATATATATATATATATATATATATATATATGAATATATATATATATATATATATATATATACATATATAGACTTACATATATATATATATATATATATATATATATATAAGTCTATATATATATATATATAAGTCTATATATATATATATATACGTATACATATATATATGTATATTTATATATATACTTATACATGTATATATACCTAGGGTTTGCAACTTTTTTTACTATATATATGCCTCACTCATAAACATAAGATTCATCTCACTCCATCCTTACAAACCCTCTCTCATTCAGTCCTTTCAGTCTCCCTCTCTCATAACATGGCTTCTCCCCGTC